>CAXAJV010001215.1:0-727000 GCA_963969225.1 Xylocopa violacea | reverse complement strand
CATTATATACGTCTATAACGCTATATATCCTAGCCTAAGGCAATCTATCATCTCGGATGTAATATTTTACTGCACTCCTGTCACGTCGGTCCCTACTTCTCGGTGGGAACATTGTATACGTCTATAACGCTATATATCCAGGCCTCAGGCAACCTAATATGTCGAATGTAATATTTTACAACATTCTTCGCGCGTCGGCACCTACTTCTCGGTGGGAACAGTATATACGTCTATAACGATATATATCCTAACCTAAGGCAACCTAACATGTCGAATGTAATATTTTACAACATTCCTGACGCGTCGGCCCCTATTTCTCGGTGGGAATATTATATACGTCTATAACGATATATATCCTAACCTAAGGCAACATAACGTCTCGGATGTAATATTTTACAACATTCCTGGCGTGTCTTCGCCTGCTTCTCGATGGGGACATTATATACGTCTATAATGTTGTATATCCTAACCTATCGCAACCTAACATCTGTAATGTAATATTTTACAACATTCCTGGAATGTCGGTCCCTACATCTCGGTGGGAACATTCTGTACGTCTATAACGTTGTATATCCTAACATACGGGAACCTAACATCTCGGGTGTAATATTTTACAACATTCCTGACGCGTCGGCCCCTATTTCTCGGTGGGAACATTATATACGTCTATAACGTTATATATCCTAGCCTAAGGCAACCTAGCATCTCGCATGTAATATATTACAACATACCTGGCATGTCGGTCCCTACGTCTCGGTGGGAACATTATATACGTCTATAACGTTGTATATCCTAACCTAAGGCAACCTAACATCTCGGATGTATTATTTTACACCATTCCTGCCGTGTCGTCGCGTACTTCTCGATGGGTACATTATATATGTCTATAACTTTATACATCCTAACCTAAGGCAACCTAACACCTCGAATGTAGTATTTTACAACATTGCAGGCGGTTCCGCCCCTAATTCTCGGTGGGATCATTATATTCGTCTATAACGTAATATAACCTAACCTAACACATCTAGACCTTCGCTGGTAATGCTTTACAGATTGTCGTTCGTGTCGTCCCATACGTCTCGGTGCGGTGGCCTACTATATCGTAACGCAAGGCAGCATAACATCTCGGATGTAATATTTCACAACATTCCTGGCATTTCGTCGCCTGCTTCTCGATGGGGACGTTGTATACGTCTATAGCTTTGTATATCCTAACCTAACGCAACCACACATCTGGGATGTAATATTTTACAACATTCCTGGCATGTCAGTCCCTACGTCTCGGCGGGGACATTATATACGTCTATAACGTTATATATCCTAACCTAACGCAACCTAACATGTCGAATGTAATACTTTACACAATACTGTGCGGAAATTATATACGTCTGTAACGTTATACATCCTAACCTAAGGCAACCTAACATCTCGAATGTAGTATTTTACAACATTCCAGGCGGGTCGGCCCCTACTTCTGAGTGGGAGCATTATATACGTCTATATCGTAATATAACGTAACTTATCCCATTTTGCCTCTCGGTGATAATGTTTTACAGAATTCCGTTCGTGTCGTCCCGTACGTCCCGGTGCGGACATTATATAAGTCTATAACGTTATATATCCTAACCTAATGCAACCTAACATCTCGAATATAGTATTTTACCACATTCAAGGAGGGTCGCCTCCTACTTCGCGGTGGGAACATTATATACGTCTATAATGTAACATAACCTAACCTAACCCATTTAACCCCTCGCTGGTAATGTATTACAGATTCCAGCTCGTGTCGTCCCGTACGCCTCGGTGGGAACATTGTATGCGTCTACAACGTTATATATCCTAACCTAAGGCAACCTAACATCTCGGATGTAGTATCTTACAACATTCCTGGCGGGTCGGAACCTACTTCTCGGTGGGAACATTATGTACGTCTGTAACGCAATATAACCTAACCTATCCCATCTAGCGCCTCGGTGGTAATGTTTTACAGAATCACGTTCGTGTCGTCCCGTACGTCTCGGTACGGACATTATATACGTCTATAACGTTATATATCCCAACCTAAGGGAACCTAACATCTCGTATGTAGTATTTTGCAACATTCCTGGCGGGTCGGCCTCTACTTCTCGGTGGGAACATTATATACGTCTAGAACGTTATATACCCCAACCCAAGGCAACCTAACATCTCGGGAGTAGTATTTTCCAACACTCCTGGCGGGTCGGCCTCTACTTCTCGGTGGGAGCATTATATGCGTCTATAACGTAATATAACCTAACCTAACACATCTAGCCCCTCGCTGGTAATGTTTTGCAGAATCTCGTTCGTGTCGTCCCGTACGCCTCTGTGCGGACATTATATACGTCTATATGGTTATATATCCTAACCTAAGGCAACCTAACATCTCGAATGTTGTATTTTACTACATTCCTGGCGCGCCGGCCCCTACTTCTCGGTGGGAACATTATATACGTCTGTAACGCTATATATCCTAGCCTAAGGCAGTCTAACATGTCGAATGTAATATTTTACAACATTCCCGTCACTTCGGCCCCTACTTCTCGGTGGGAACATTATATATGTCTATAACGCTGTATATCCTAGCTTAAGGCAACCTAACATGTCGAATGTAATATTTTATAACATTCCTGGCGCGTCGGCACCTACTTCTCTGTGCGAACATTATATACGTCTATAACGCTATATATCCTAGCCTAAGGCAATCTATCATCTCGGATGTAATATTTTACTGCACTCCTGTCACGTCGGACCCTACTTCTCGGTTGGAACATTGTATACGTCTATAACGCTATATATCCAGGCCTCAGGCAACCTAACATGTCGAATGTAATATTTTACAACATTCTTGGCGCGTCGGCACCTACTTCTCGGTGGGAACAGTATATACGTCTATAACGATATATATCCTAACCTAAGGCAACCGAACATGTCGAATGTAATATTTTACAACATTCCTGACGCGTCGGCCCCTATTTCTCGGTGGGAATATTATATACGTCTATAACGATATATATCCTAACCTAAGGCAACATAACGCCTCGGATGTAATATTTTACAACATTCCTGGCGTGTCGTCGCCTGCTTCTCGATGGGGACATTATATACGTCTATAATGTTGTATATCCTAACCTATCGCAACCTAACATCTGTAATGTAATATTTTACAACATTCCTGGAATGTCGGTCCCTACATCTCGGTGGGAATATTCTGTACGTCTATAACGTTGTATATCCTAACCTACGGGAACCTAACATCTCGGGTGTAATATTTTACAACATTCCTGACTCGTCGGCCCCTATTTCTCGGTGGGAACATTATATACGTCTATAACGTTATATATCCTAGCCTAAGGCAACCTAGCATCTCGCATGTAATATATTACAACATACCTGGCATGTCGGTCCCTACGTCTCGGTGGCAACATTATATACGTCTATAACGTTGTATATCCTAACCTAAGGCAACCTAACATCTCGGATGTATTATTTTACACCATTCCTGGCGTGTCGTCGCGTACTTCTCGATGGGTACATTATATACGTCTATAACTTTATACATCCTAACCTAAGGCAACCTAACACCTCGAATGTAGTATTTTACAACATTGCAGGCGGTTCCGCCCCTAATTCTCGGTGGGATCATTATATTCGTCTATAACGTAATATAACCTAACCTAACACATCTAGACATTCGCTGGTAATGCTTTACAGATTGTCGTTCGTGTCGTCCCATACGTCTCGGTGCGGTGGCCTACTATATCGTAACGCAAGGCAGCATAACATCTTGGATGTAATATTTCACAACATTCCTGGCATTTCGTCGCCTGCTTCTCGATGGGGACGTTGTATACGTCTATAGCTTTGTATATCCTAACCTAACGCAACCACACATCTGGGATGTAATATTTTACGACATTCCTGGCATGTCAGTCCCTACGTCTCGGCGGGGACATTATATACGTCTATAACGTTATATATCCTAACCTAACGCAACCTAACATGTCGAATGTAATACTTTACACAATACTGTGCGGAAATTATATACGTCTGTAACGTTATACATCCTAACCTAAGGCAACCTAACATCTTGAATGTAGTATTTTACAACATTCCAGGCGGGTCGGCCCCTACTTCTGAGTGGGAGCATTATATACGTCTATATCGTAATATAACCTAACCTATCCCATTTTGCCTCTCGGTGATAATGTTTTACAGTATTCCGTTCGTGTCGTCCCGTACGTCCCGGTGCGGACATTATATAAGTCTATAACGTTATATATCCTAACCTAAGGCAACCTAACATCTCGAATGTGGTATTTTACCACATTCAAGGAGAGTCGGCTCCTACTTCGCGGTGGGAACATTATATACGTCTATAATGTAACATAACCTAACCTAACCCATTTAACCCCTCGCTGGTAATGTATTACAGATTCCAGCTCGTGTCGTCCCGTACGCCTCGGTGGGAACATTGTATGCGTCTACAACGTTATATATCCTAACCTAAGGCAACCTAACATCTCGGATGTAGTATCTTACAACATTCCTGGCGGGTCGGAACCTACTTCTCGGTGGGAACATTATGTACGTCTGTAACGCAATATAACCTAACCTATCCCATCTAGCGCCTCGGTGGTAATGTTTTACAGAATCACGTTCGTGTCGTCCCGTACGTCTCGGTACGGACATTATATACGTCTATAACGTTATATATCCCAACCTAAGGGAACCTAACATCTCGTATGTAGTATTTTGCAACATTCCTGGCGGGTCGGCCTCTACTTCTCGGTGGGAACATTATATACGTCTAGAACGTTATATACCCCAACCCAAGGCAACCTAACATCTCGGGAGTAGTATTTTCCAACACTCCTGGCGGGTCGGCCTCTACTTCTCGGTGGGAGCATTATATGCGTCTATAACGTAATATAACCTAACCTAACACATCTAGCCCCTCGCTGGTAATGTTTTGCAGAATCTCGTTCGTGTCGTCCCGTACGCCTCTGTGCGGACATTATATACGTCTATATGGTTATATATCCTAACCTAAGGCAACCTAACATCTCGAATGTTGTATTTTACTACATTCCTGGCGCGCCGGCCCCTACTTCTCGGTGGGAACATTATATACGTCTGTAACGCTATATATCCTAGCCTAAGGCAGTCTAACATGTCGAATGTAATATTTTACAACATTCCCGTCACTTCGGCCCCTACTTCTCGGTGGGAACATTATATATGTCTATAACGCTGTATATCCTAGCTTAAGGCAACCTAACATGTCGAATGTAATATTTTATAACATTCCTGGCGCGTCGGCACCTACTTCTCTGTGCGAACATTATATACGTCTATAACGCTATATATCCTAGCCTAAGGCAATCTATCATCTCGGATGTAATATTTTACTGCACTCCTGTCACGTCGGACCCTACTTCTCGGTTGGAACATTGTATACGTCTATAACGCTATATATCCAGGCCTCAGGCAACCTAACATGTCGAATGTAATATTTTACAACATTCTTGGCGCGTCGGCACCTACTTCTCGGTGGGAACAGTATATACGTCTATAACGATATATATCCTAACCTAAGGCAACCTAACATGTCGAATGTAATATTTTACAACATTCCTGACGCGTCGGCCCCTATTTCTCGGTGGGAATATTATATACGTCTATAACGATATATATCCTAACCTAAGGCAACATAACGCCTCGGATGTAATATTTTACAACATTCCTGGCGTGTCGTCGCCTGCTTCTCGATGGGGACATTATATACGTCTATAATGTTGTATATCCTAACCTATCGCAACCTAACATCTGTAATGTAATATTTTACAACATTCCTGGAATGTCGGTCCCTACATCTCGGTGGGAATATTCTGTACGTCTATAACGTTGTATATCCTAACCTACGGGAACCTAACATCTCGGGTGTAATATTTTACAACATTCCTGACTCGTCGGCCCCTATTTCTCGGTGGGAACATTATATACGTCTATAACGTTATATATCCTAGCCTAAGGCAACCTAGCATCTCGCATGTAATATATTACAACATACCTGGCATGTCGGTCCCTACGTCTCGGTGGCAACATTATATACGTCTATAACGTTGTATATCCTAACCTAAGGCAACCTAACATCTCGGATGTATTATTTTACACCATTCCTGGCGTGTCGTCGCGTACTTCTCGATGGGTACATTATATACGTCTATAACTTTATACATCCTAACCTAAGGCAACCTAACACCTCGAATGTAGTATTTTACAACATTGCAGGCGGTTCCGCCCCTAATTCTCGGTGGGATCATTATATTCGTCTATAACGTAATATAACCTAACCTAACACATCTAGACATTCGCTGGTAATGCTTTACAGATTGTCGTTCGTGTCGTCCCATACGTCTCGGTGCGGTGGCCTACTATATCGTAACGCAAGGCAGCATAACATCTTGGATGTAATATTTCACAACATTCCTGGCATTTCGTCGCCTGCTTCTCGATGGGGACGTTGTATACGTCTATAGCTTTGTATATCCTAACCTAACGCAACCACACATCTGGGATGTAATATTTTACAACATTCCTGGCATGTCAGTCCCTACGTCTCGGCGGGGACATTATATACGTCTATAACGTTATATATCCTAACCTAACGCAACCTAACATGTCGAATGTAATACTTTACACAATACTGTGCGGAAATTATATACGTCTGTAACGTTATACATCCTAACCTAAGGCAACCTAACATCTTGAATGTAGGACTTTACAACATTCCAGGCGGGTCGGCCCCTACTTCTGAGTGGGAGCATTATATACGTCTATATCGTAATATAACCTAACCTATCCCATTTTGCCTCTCGGTGATAATGTTTTACAGTATTCCGTTCGTGTCGTCCCGTACGTCCCGGTGCGGACATTATATAAGTCTATAACGTTATATATCCTAACCTAAGGCAACCTAACATCTCGAATGTGGTATTTTACCACATTCAAGGAGAGTCGGCTCCTACTTCGCGGTGGGAACATTATATACGTCTATAATGTAACATAACCTAACCTAACCCATTTAACCCCTCGCTGGTAATGTATTACAGATTCCAGCTCGTGTCGTCCCGTACGCCTCGGTGGGAACATTGTATGCGTCTACAACGTTATATATCCTAACCTAAGGCAACCTAACATCTCGGATGTAGTATCTTACAACATTCCTGGCGGGTCGGAACCTACTTCTCGGTGGGAACATTATGTACGTCTGTAACGCAATATAACCTAACCTATCCCATCTAGCGCCTCGGTGGTAATGTTTTACAGAATCACGTTCGTGTCGTCCCGTACGTCTCGGTACGGACATTATATACGTCTATAACGTTATATATCCCAACCTAAGGGAACCTAACATCTCGTATGTAGTATTTTGCAACATTCCTGGCGGGTCGGCCTCTACTTCTCGGTGGGAACATTATATACGTCTATAACGCTATATATCCTATCCTAAGGCAGGCTAACATGTCGAATGTAATATTTTACAACATACCCGGCGCTTCGGCCCTTACTTCTCGGTGGGAACATTATAAACGTCTATAACGCTATATATCCTAGCTTAAGGCAACCCAACATCTCGGATGTAATATTTTACAACATTCCTGGCTCGATGGCCCCTACTTCTCTGTGGTAACATTATATACGTCTATACCGCTATATATCCTCCCCTAAGACAACCTAACACTTCGAATCTAATATTTTACAACATTCCTGACACGTCGGCACCTACTTCTCGGTGGGAACAGTATATACGTCTATAACGTTATATATCCTAACCTAAGGCAACCTAACATGTCGAATGTAATATTTTACAACATTCCCGCCGCTTCGGTCCCAACTTCTCTGTGGTAACATTATATACGTCTATAACGTTATATATGCAAGCCTAAGGCAATCCTAACATGTCGAATGTAATATTTTCCAACATTCCTGGCGCGTCGGCCCCTACTCCTCGGTGGGAACATTATATACGTCTATAACGTTATATATCCTAGCCTGAGGCGACCTAACATCTCGGATGTAATATTTTACAACATTCCTGGCTCATCGGCCCCTACTTCTCGGTGGGAACAATATATACGTCTATAACGTTATATATCCTAGCCTAAGGCAACCTAACATGTCGGATGTAATATTTTACTACATTCCTGGCACGTCGGCCCCTACCTCTCGATGGGAACATTATATACGTCTATAACGCTATATATGCAAGCCTAAGGCAATCCTAACATATCGAATGTAATATTTTCCAACATTCCTGGCGCGTCGGCCGCTACTTCTCGGTGGGAACATTATATACGTATATAACGTTATATATCCTAGCCTGAGGCAACCTAACATCTCGGATGTAATATTTTACAACATTCCTGGCTCATCGGCCCCTACTTCTCGGTGGGAACAATATATACGTCTATAACGTTATATATCCTAACCTAAGGCAACCTAACACCTCGGATGTAATGTTTAACAACATTCCTGGCTCGTCGGCCCCTACTTCTCGGTGGGAACATTATATACGTCTATAACGTTATATATCCTAACCTAAGGCAACCTAACATGTCGAACGTAATATTTTACAACATTCCTGGCTCAGGGGCCCCTAATTCTCGGTGGGAACAATATACACGTCTATAACGTTATATATCCTAACCTATGGCAACCTAACACCTCGGATGGTACGTTTTACAACATTTCTGGCTCATCAGCCCCTACTTCTCGGTGGCAACACTATATACGTCTATAACGTTATATATACTAACCTAAAGATACCTAACACGTCGGATGTAATATTTTACTACATTCCTGGCACGTCGGCCCCTACCTCTCGATGGGAACATTATATACGTCTATAACGCTATATATGCAAGCCTAAGGCAATCCTAACATGTCGAATGTAATATTTTCCAACATTCCTGGCGCGTCGGCCGCTACTTCTCGGTGGGAATAGTATATACGTCTATAAGGCTATATATCCTAGCATAAGGCAACCTAACATGTCTAATGAAATATTTCACAACATTCCTGGCGCGTCGGTACCTCCTTCTCGGTGGGAACAGTATATAAGTCTATAACGTTATATATCCTATCCTAAGGCAACCTAACATGTCGAATGTAATATTGGACAACATTTCTTTCGTGTCGGCCCGTACTTCTCGGTGGGAATATCATATACGTCTATAACGTTATATATCCTAGCCTACGGCAATCCTAACATGTCGAATGTACTATTTTACAACATTCCAGGCGCGTCAGGGACTACTTCTCCGTGGGAACATTATATAAGTCAATAACGTTATATATCCTAAACTAAGGCAACCTAGCACCTCGGGTGTAATATTTTACTACATTTCTGGCTCATCGGCGCCTACTTCTCGGTGGGAACAATATATACGTCTATAACGTTATATATCCTAACCTAAGGCAACCTAACTCCTCGGATGTAATGTTTAACAACATTCCTGTCTCGTCGGCCCCTACTTCTCGGTGGGAACATTATATACGTCTATAACGTTATATATCCTAACCTAAGGCAACCTAACATCTCGGATGTAATATTTTACAACATTCCTGGCATGCAAGTCCCTACTTCTCTGTGGTAACATTATATACGGCTATAACGTTATATATCCTAGCCTAAGGAAAACTAACATCTCGGATGTAATATGTTACAACATTCCCCGCGCGTCGGCCCCTACTTCTTTGTCGGAACATTGTATACGTCTATAACGCTATATATCCTAGCTTAGGGCAACCTAATATGTCGAGCGTAATATTTTACAACATTCCTGGCTCGTCGGCCCCTACTTCTCGGTGGGAACATTATATACGTCTATAACGTTATATATACTAACTTAAGGCAACCTAACATCTCTACCGTAATATTTTACAACATTCCTGGCATGGAAGTCCCTACTTCTCTGTGGTAACATTATATATGGCTATAACGTTATATATCCTAGCTTAGGGTAACCTAACATGTCGAGCGTAATATTTTACAACATTCCTGGCTCGTCGGGCCCTACTTCTCGGTGGGAACATTATATACGTCTATAACGTTATATATCCTAACCTAAGGCAACCTAACATGTCGAACGTAATATTTTCCAACATTCCTGGCGCCCCGGCCCCTACTTCTCTGTGGGAACATTATATACGTCTATAACGTTATATATCCTAGCCTGAGCAACCTAACATCTCGGATGTAATATTTTACAACATTCCTCGCTCATCTGCCCCTACTTCTCGGTGGGAACAATATATACGTCTATAACGTTATATATCCTAACCTAAGGCAACCTAACACCTCGGATGTAATGTTTAACAACATTCCTGTCTCGTCGGCCCCTACTTCTCGGTGGGAACATTATATACGTCTATAACGTTATATATCCTAACCTAAGGCAACCTAACATGTCGAACGTAATATTTTACAACATTCCTGGCTCAGGGGCCCCTAATTCTCGGTGGGAACAATATACACGTCTATAACGTTATATATCCTAACCTATGGCAACCTAACACCTCGGATGGTACGTTTTACAACATTCCTGGCTCATCTGCCCCTACTTCTCGGTGGGAACAATATATACGTCTATAACGTTATATATCCTAACCTAAGGCAACCTAACACCTGGGATGTAATATTTTACTACATTCCTGGCACGTCGGCCCCTACCTCTCGATGGGAACATTATATACGTCTATAACGCTATATATGCAAGCCTAAGGCAATCCTAACATGTCGAATGTAATATTTTCCAACACTCCTGGCGCGTCGGCCGCTACTTCTCGGTGGGAACATTATATACGTATATAACGTTATATATCCTAGCCTGAGGCAACCTAACATCTCGGATGTAATATTTTACAACTTTCCTGGCTCATCGGCCCCTATTTCTCGGTGGGAACAATATATACGTCTATAACGTTATATATCCTAACCTAAGGCAACCTAACACCTCGGATGTAATGTTTAACAACATTCCTGGCTCGTCGGCCCCTACTTCTCGGTGGGAACATTATATACGTCTATAACGTTATATATCCTAACCTAAGGCAACCTAACATGTCGAACGTAATATTTTACAACATTCCTGGCTCAGGGGCCCCTAATTCTCGGTGGGAACAATATACACGTCTATAACGTTATATATCCTAACCTATGGCAACCTAACACCTCGGATGGTACGTTTTACAACATTTCTGGCTCATCAGCCCCTACTTCTCGGTGGCAACACTATATACGTCTATAACGTTATATATACTAACCTAAAGATACCTAACACGTCGGATGTAATATTTTACTACATTCCTGGCACGTCGGCCCCTACCTCTCGATGGGAACATTATATACGTCTATAACGCTATATATGCAAGCCTAAGGCAATCCTAACATGTCGAATGTAATATTTTCCAACATTCCTGGCGCGTCGGCCGCCACTTCTCGGTGGGAATATTATATACGTCTATAAGGCTATATATCCTCGCATAAGGCAACCTAACATGTCTAATGAAATATTTCACAACATTCCTGGCGCGTCGGTACCTCCTTCTCGGTGTGAACAGTATATAAGTCTATAACGTTATATATCCTATCCTAAGGCAACCTAACATGTCGAATGTAATATTGGACAACATTCCTTTCGTGTCGGCCCGTACTTCTCGGTGGGAATATCATATACGTCTATAACGTTATATATCCTAGCCTACGGCAATCCTAACATGTCGAATGTACTATTTTACAACATTCCAGGCGCGTCAGGGACTACTTCTCCGTGGGAACATTATATAAGTCAATAACGTTATATATCCTAAACTAAGGCAACCTAGCACCTTGGGTGTAATATTTTACTACATTTCTGGCTCATCGGCGCCTACTTCTCGGTGGGAACAATATATACGTCTATAACGTTATATATCCTAACCTAAGGCAACCTAACACCTCGGATGTAATGTTTAACAACATTCCTGTCTCGTCGGCCCCTACTTCTCGGTGGGAACATTATATACGTCTATAACGTTATATATCCTAACCTAAGGCAACCTAACATCTCGGATGTAATATTTTACAACATTCCTGGCATGCAAGTCCCTACTTCTCTGTGGTAACATTATATACGGCTATAACGTTATATATCCTAGCCTAAGGAAAACTAACATCTCGGATGTAATATTTTACAACATTCCTGGCATGGAAGTCCCTACTTCTCTGTGGTAACATTATATATGGCTATAACGTTATATATCCTAGCTTAGGGTAACCTAGCATGTCGAGCGTAATATTTTACAACATTCCTGGCTCGTCGGGCCCTACTTCTCGGTGGGAACATTATATACGTCTATAGCGTTATATATCCTAACCTAAGGCAACCTAACATGTCGAGCGTAATATTTTCCAACATTCCTGGCGCCTCGGCCCCTACTTCTCGGTGGGAACATTATATACGTCTATAACGTTATATATCCTAGCCTGAGCAACCTAACATCTCGGATGTAATATTTTATAACATTCCTGGCTCATCTGCCCCTACTTCTCGGTGGGAACAATATACACGTCTATAACGTTATATATCCTAACCTATGGCAACCTAACACCTCGGATGGTACGTTTTACAACATTCCTGGCTCATCAGCCCCTACTTCTCGGTGGCAACACTATATACGTCTATAACGTTATATATACTAACCTAAAGATACCTAACATGTCGGATGTAATATTTTACTACATTCCTGGCACGTCGGCCCCTACTTCTCGGTGGGAACATTATATACGTCTATAACGTTATATATGCAAGCCTAAGGCAATCCTAACATGTCGAATGTAATATTTTCCAACATTCCTGGCGCCTCGGCCCCTACTTCTCGGTGGGAACATTATATACGTCTATAACGTTATATATCCTAGCCTGAGGCAACCTAACATCTCGGATGTAATATTTTACTACATTCCTGGCACGTCGGCCCCTACCTCTCGGTGGGAACATTATATACGTCTATAACGCTACATATGCAAGCCTAAGGCAATCCTAACATGTCGAATGTAATATTTTCCAACATTCCTGGCGCGTCGGCCCCTACTTCTCGGTGGGAACATTATATACGTCTATAACGTTATATATCCTAGCCTGAGGCAACCTAACATCTCGGATGTAATATTTTACAACATTCTTGGCGCGTCGGCACCTACTTCTCGGTGGGAACAGTATATACGTCTATATCGTTATATATCCTAGCCTAAGGCAACCTAACATCTCGGATGTAATATTTTACTACATTCCTGGCACGTCGGGCCCTACTTCTCGGTGGGGACATTATATACGTCTATAACGCTATATATCCTGGCCTGAGGCAACCTAACATCTCGGATGTAATATTTTACATCATTCCTGGCTCATCGGCCCCTACTTCTCGGTGGGAACAATATATACGTCTATAACGTTATATATCCTAGCCTAAGGCAACCTCACATGCCGAATGTAATATTGGACAACATTCCTTTCGTGTCGGCCCGTACTTCTCGGTGGGAATATCATATACGTCTATAACGTTATATATCCTAGCCTACGGCAATCCTAACATGTCGAATGTACTATTTTACAACATTCCAGGCGCGTCAGGGACTACTTCTCCGTGGGAACATTATATAAGTCAATAACGTTATATATCCTAAACTAAGGCAACCTAGCACCTCGGGTGTAATATTTTACTACATTCCTGGCTCATCGGCGCCTACTTCTCGGTGGGAACAATATATACGTCTATAACGTCATATATCCTAACCTAAGGCAACCTAACACCTCGGATGTAATGTTTAACAACATTCCTGGCTCATCGGCCCCTACTTCTCGGTGGCAACACTATATACGTCTATAACGTTATATATCCTAACCTAAGGCAACCTAACATCTCGGATGTAATATTTTACAACATTCCTGGCATGCAAGCCCCTACTTCTCTGTGGTAACATTATATACGGCTATAACGTTATATATCCTAGCCTAAGGAAAACTAACATCTCGGATGTAATTTGTTACAACATTCCCCGCGCGTCGGCCCCTACTTCTTTGTCGGAACATTGTATACTTCTATAACGCTATATATCCTAGCTTAGGGTAACCTAATATGTCGAGCGTAATATTTTACAACATTCCTGGCTCGTCGGCCCCTACTTCTCGGTGGGAACATTATATACGTCTATAACGTTATATATACTAACTTAAGGCAACCTAACATCTCTACCGTAATATTTTACAACATTCCTGGCATGGAAGTCCCTACTTCTCTGTGGTAACATTATATATGGCTATAACGTTATATATCCTAACCTAAGGCAACCTAACATGTCGAACGTAATATTTTCCAACATTCCTGGCGCCTCGGCCCCTACTTCTCGGTGGGAACATTATATACGTCTATAACGTTATATATCCTAGCCTGAGGCAACCTAACATCTCGGATGTAATATTTTACAACATTCCTGGCTCATCGGCCCCTACTTCTCGGTGGGAACAATATATACGTCTATAACGTTATATATCCTAGCCTAAGGCAACCTAACATGTCGGATGAAATATTTTACTACATTCCTGGCTCGTCGGCCCTTACCTCTCGGTGGGAACATTATATACGTCTATAACGTTATATATGCAAGCCTAAGGCAATCCTAACATGTCGAATGTAATATTTTCCAACATTCCTGGCGCGTCGGCCCCTACTTCTCGGTGGGAACATTATATACGTATATAACGTTATATATCCTAGCCTGAGGCAACCTAACATCTCGGATGTAATATTTTACAACATTCCTGGCTCATCTGCCCCTACTTCTCGTTGGGAACAATATATACGTCTATAACGTTATATATCCTAACCTAAGGCAACCTAACACCTCGGATGTAATGTTTAACAACATTCCTGTCTCGTCGGCCCCTACTTCTCGGTGGGAACATTATATACGTCTATAACGTTATATATCCTAACCTAAGGCAACCTAACATGTCGAACGTAATATTTTACAACATTCCTGGCTCAGGGGCCCCTAATTCTCGGTGGGAACAATATACACGTCTATAACGTTATATATCCTAACCTATGGCAACCTAACACCTCGGATGGTACGTTTTACAACATTCCTGGCTCATCAGCCCCTACTTCTCGGTGGCAACACTATATACGTCTATAACGTTATATATACTAACCTAAAGATACCTAACATGTTGGATGTAATATTTTACTACATTCCTGGCACGTCGGCCCCTACTTCTCGGTGGGAACATTATATACGTCTGTAACGTTATATATCCTAGCCTGAGGCGACCTAACATCTCGGATGTAATATTTTACAACATTCCTGGCTCATCGGCCCCTACTTCTCGGTGGGAACAATATATACGTCTATAACGTTATATATCCTAGCCTAAGGCAACCTAACATGTCGGATGTAATATTTTACTACATTCCTGGCACGTCGGCCCCTACCTCTCGATGGGAACATTATATACGTCTATAACGCTATATATGCAAGCCTAAGGCAACCTAACATGTCGAACGTAATATTTTACAACATTCCTGGCTCAGGGGCCCCTAATTCTCGGTGGGAACAATATACACGTCTATAACGTTATATATCCTAACCTATGGCAACCTAACACCTCGGATGGTACGTTTTACAACATTCCTGGCTCATCAGCCCCTACTTCTCGGTGGCAACACTATATACGTCTATAACGTTATATATACTAACCTAAAGATACCTAACATGTTGGATGTAATATTTTACTACATTCCTGGCACGTCTGCCCCTACTTCTCGGTGGGAACATTATATACGTCTATAACGTTATATATGCAAGCCTAAGGCAATCCTGACATGTCGAATGTAATATTTTCCAACATTCCTGGCGCCTCGGCCCCTACTTCTCGGTGGGAACATTATATACGTCTATAACGTTATATATCCTAACCTAAGGCAACCTAACACCTCGGATGTAATGTTCTACAACATTCCTGGCTTATCCGCCCCCACTTCTCGGTGGCAACACTATATACGTCAATAACGTTATATATCCTAACCTAAGGCAACCTAACATCTCGGATGTAATATTTTACTACATTCCTGGCACGTCGGCCGATACTTCTCGGTGGGAATATTATATACGTCTGTAAGGCTATATATCGTAGCTTAAGGCAACCTAACATGTCGAATGTAATATTTCACAACATTCCTGGCGCGTCGGTACCTCCTTCTCGGTGGGAACAGTATATAAGTCTATAACGTTATATATCCTATCCTAAGGCAACCTAACATGTCGAATGTAATATTGGACAACATTCCTTTCGTGTCGTCCCGTACTTCTCGGTGGGAATATCATATACGTCTAAAACGTTATATATCCTAGCCTACGGCAATCCTAACATGTCGAATGTACTATTTTACAACATTCCAGGCGCGTCAGGGACTACTTCTCCGTGGGAACATTATATGAGTCAATAACGTTATATATCCTAAACTAAGGCAACCTAGCACCTCGGGTGTAATATTTTACTGCATTCCTGGCACGTCGGCCCGTACCTATTGGCGGGAACATTATATAAGTCAATAACGTGATATATCCTAACCCAAGGCTACCTAACATCTCGGATGTAATATTTTACTACATTCCTGGCACGTCGGCCCCTACCTCTCGGTGGGAACATTATATACGTCTATAACGCTATATATGCAAGCCAAAGGCAATCCTAACATGTCGAATGTAATATTTTCCAACATTCCTGGCGCGTCGGCCGCTACTTCTCGGTGGGAATAGTATATACGTCTATAAGGCTATATATCCTAGCATAAGGCAACCTAATATGTCTAATGTAATATTTCACAACATTCCTGGCGCGTCGGTACCTCCTTCTCGGTGGGAACAGTATATAAGTCTATAACGTTATATATCCTATCCTAAGGCAACCTAACATGTCGAATGTAATATTGGACAACATTCCTTTCGTGTCGGCCCGTACTTCTCGGTGGGAATATCATATACGTCTATAACGTTATATATCCTAGCCTACGGCAATCCTAACATGTCGAATGTACTATTTTACAACATTCCAGGCGCGTCAGGGACTACTTCTCCGTGGGAACATTATATAAGTCAATAACGTTATATATCCTAAACTAAGGCAACCTAGCACCTCGGGTGTAATATTTTACTACATTCCTGGCTCATCGGCGCCTACTTCTCGGTGGGAACAATATATACGTCTATAACGTCATATATCCTAACCTAAGGCAACCTAACACCTCGGATGTAATGTTTAACAACATTCCTGGCTCATCGGCCCCTACTTCTCGGTGGCAACACTATATACGTCTATAACGTTATATATCCTAACCTAAGGCAACCTAACATCTCGGATGTAATATTTTACAACATTCCTGGCATGCAAGCCCCTACTTCTCTGTGGTAACATTATATACGGCTATAACGTTATATATCCTAGCCTAAGGAAAACTAACATCTCGGATGTAATATGTTACAACATTCCCCGCGCGTCGGCCCCTACTTCTTTGTCGGAACATTGTATACTTCTATAACGCTATATATCCTAGCTTAGGGTAACCTAATATGTCGAGCGTAATATTTTACAACATTCCTGGCTCGTCGGCCCCTACTTCTCGGTGGGAACATTATATACGTCTATAACGTTATATATACTAACTTAAGGCAACCTAACATCTCTACCGTAATATTTTACAACATTCCTGGCATGGAAGTCCCTACTTCTCTGTGGTAACATTATATATGGCTATAACGTTATATATCCTAACCTAAGGCAACCTAACATGTCGAACGTAATATTTTCCAACATTCCTGGCGCCTCGGCCCCTACTTCTCGGTGGGGACATTATATACGTCTATAACGTTATATATCCTAGCCTGAGGCAACCTAACATCTCGGATGTAATATTTTACAACATTCCTGGCTCATCGGCCCCTACTTCTCGGTGGGAACAATATATACGTCTATAACGTTATATATCCTAGCCTAAGGCAACCTAACATGTCGGATGAAATATTTTACTACATTCCTGGCACGTCGGCCCTTACCTCTCGGTGGGAACATTATATACGTCTATAACGTTATATATGCAAGCCTAAGGCAATCCTAACATGTCGAATGTAATATTTTCCAACATTCCTGGCGCGTCGGCTCCTACTTCTCGGTGGGAACATTATATACGTATATAACGTTATATATCCTAGCCTGAGGCAACCTAACATCTCGGATGTAATATTTTACAACATTCCTGGCTCATCTGCCCCTACTTCTCGTTGGGAACAATATATACGTCTATAACGTTATATATCCTAACCTAAGGCAACCTAACACCTCGGATGTAATGTTTAACAACATTCCTGTCTCGTCGGCCCCTACTTCTCGGTGGGAACATTATATACGTCTATAACGTTATATATCCTAACCTAAGGCAACCTAACATGTCGAACGTAATATTTTACAACATTCCTGGCTCAGGGGCCCCTAATTCTCGGTGGGAACAATATACACGTCTATAACGTTATATATCCTAACCTATGGCAACCTAACACCTCGGATGGTACGTTTTACAACATTCCTGGCTCATCAGCCCCTACTTCTCGGTGGCAACACTATATACGTCTATAACGTTATATATACTAACCTAAAGATACCTAACATGTTGGATGTAATATTTTACTACATTCCTGGCACGTCGGCCCCTACTTCTCGGTGGGAACATTATATACGTCTATAACGTTATATATCCTAGCCTGAGGCGACCTAACATCTCGGATGTAATATTTTACAACATTCCTGGCTCATCGGCCCCTACTTCTCGGTGGGAACAATATATACGTCTATAACGTTATATATCCTAGCCTAAGGCAACCTAACATGTCGGATGTAATATTTTACTACATTCCTGGCACGTCGGCCCCTACCTCTCGATGGGAACATTATATACGTCTATAACGCTATATATGCAAGCCTAAGGCAACCTAACATGTCGAACGTAATATTTTACAACATTCCTGGCTCAGGGGCCCCTAATTCTCGGTGGGAACAATATACACGTCTATAACGTTATATATCCTAACCTATGGCAACCTAACACCTCGGATGGTACGTTTTACAACATTCCTGGCTCATCAGCCCCTACTTCTCGGTGGCAACACTATATACGTCTATAACGTTATATATACTAACCTAAAGATACCTAACATGTTGGATGTAATATTTTACTACATTCCTGGCACGTCGGCCCCTACTTCTCGGTGGCAACACTATATACGTCAATAACGTTATATATCCTAACCTAAGGCAACCTAACATCTCGGATGTAATATTTTACTACATTCCTGGCACGTCGACCGATACTTCTCGGTGGGAATATTATATACGTCTGTAAGGCTATATATCGTAGCTTAAGGCAACCTAACATGTCGAATGTAATATTTCACAACATTCCTGGCGCGTCGGTACCTCCTTCTCGGTGGGAACAGTATATAAGTCTATAACGTTATATATCCTATCCTAAGGCAACCTAACATGTCGAATGTAATATTGGACAACATTCCTTTCGTGTCGTCCCGTACTTCTCGGTGGGAATATCATATACGTCTAAAACGTTATATATCCTAGCCTACGGCAATCCTAACATGTCGAATGTACTATTTTACAACATTCCAGGCGCGTCAGGGACTACTTCTCCGTGGGAACATTATATAAGTCAATAACGTTATATATCCTAAACTAAGGCAACCTAGCACCTCGGGTGTAATATTTTACTGCATTCCTGGCACGTCGGCCCGTACCTATTGGCGGGAACATTATATAAGTCAATAACGTGATATATCCTAACCCAAGGCTACCTAACATCTCGGATGTAATATTTTACTACATTCCTGGCACGTCGGCCCCTACCTCTCGGTGGGAACATTATATACGTCTATAACGCTATATATGCAAGCCAAAGGCAATCCTAACATGTCGAATATAATATTTTCCAACATTCCTGGCGCGTCGGCCCCTACTTCTCGGTGGGAACATTATATACGTCTATAACGTTATATATCCTAGCCTGAGGCAACCTAACATCTCGGATGTAATATTTTACAACATTCCTGGCTCATCGGCCCCTATTTCTCGGTGGGAACAATATATACGTCTATAACGTCATATACCCTAACCTAAGGCAACCTAACACCTCGGATGTAATATTTTACTACATTCCTGGCACGTCGGGCCCTACTTCTCGGTGGGGACATTATATACGTCTATAACGCTATATATCCTAGCCTTAGGTAACCTAACATGTCGAGCGTAATGTTCTACAACATTCCTGGCTCATCGGCCCCTCCTTCTCGGTGGCAACACTATATACGTCTATAACGTTATATATACTAACTTAAGGCAACCTAACATCTCTACCGTAATATTTTACAACATTCCTGGCATGCAAGTCCCTACTTCTCTGTGGTAACATTATATACGTCTATAACGTTATATATCCTAACCTAAGGCAACCTAACATGTCGAACGTAATATTTTACAACATTCCTGGCTCAGGGGCCCCTAATTCTCGGTGGGAACAATATACACGTCTATAACGTTATATATCCTAACCTATGGCAACCTAATACCTCGGATGGTACGTTTTACAACATTCCTGTCTCATCAGCCCCTACTTCTCGGTGACAACACTATATACGTCTATAACGTTATATATACTAACCTAAAGATAACTAACATCTCGGATGTAATATGTTACAACATTCCCCGCGCGTCGGCCCCTACTTCTTTGTCGGAACATTGTACACGTCTATAACGCTATATATCCTAGCTTAGGGTAACCTAACATGTCGAGCGTAATATTTTACAACATTCCTGGCTCGTCGGCCCCTACTTCTCGGTGGGAACAATATATACGTCTATAACGTTATATATCCTAACCTAAGGCAACCTAACACCTCGGATGTAATGTTTAACAACATTCCTGGCGCGTCGGCACCTACTTCTCGGTGGGAACATTATATACGTCTATAACGTTATATATCCTAGCCTGAGGCAACCTAACATCTCGGATGTAATATTTTACAACATACTTGGCGCGTCGGCACCTACTTCTCGGTGGGAACAGTATATACGTCTATATCGTTATATATCCTAGCCTAAGGCAACCTAACATCTCGGATGTAATATTTTACTACATTCCTGGCACGTCGGGCCCTACTTCTCGGTGGGGACATTATATACGTGTATAACGCTATATATCCTAGCCTGAGGCAACCTAACATCTCGGATGTAATATTTTACAACATTCCTGGCTCATCGGCCCCTACTTCTCGGTGGGAACATTATATACGCATATAACGTTATATATCCTAGCCTGAGGCAACCTAACATCTCGGATTGTAATATTTTACAACATTCCTGGCTCATCGGCCCCTACTTCTCGGTGGGAACAATATATACGTCTATAACGTTATATATCCTAACCTAAGGCAACCTAACACCTCGGATGTAATGTTTAACAACATTCCTGGCTCGTCGGCCCCTACTTCTCGGTGGGAACATTATATACGTCTATAACGTTATATATTCTAACCTAAGGCAACCTAACATGTCGAACGTAATATATTACAACATTTCTGGCTCAGGGGCCCCTAATTCTCGGCGGGAACAATATACACGTCTATAACGTTATATATCCTAACCTATGGCAACCTAACACCTCGGATGGTACGTTTTACAACATTCCTGGCTCAACAGCCCCTACTTCTCGGTGGCAACACTATATACGTCTATAACGTTATATATACTAACCTAAAGATACCTAACATGTCGGATGTAATATTTTACTACATTCCTGGCACGTCGGCCCCTACTTCTCGGTGGGAACATTATATACGTCTATAACGTTATATATGCAAGCCTAAGGCAATCCTAACATGTCGAATGTAATATTTTCCAACATTCCTGGCGCGTCGGCCCCTACTTCTCGGTGGGAACATTATATACGTCTATAACGTTATATATCCTAGCCTGAGGCAACCTAACATCTCGGATGTAATATTTTCCAACATTCCTGGCGCGTCGGCCCCTACTTCTCGGTGGGAACATTATATACGCATATAACGTTATATATCCTAGCCTGAGGCAACCTAACATCTCGGATTGTAATATTTTACAACATTCCTGGCTCATCGGCCCCTACTTCTCGGTGGGAACAATATATACGTCTATAACGTTATATATCCTAACCTAAGGCAACCTAACACCTCGGATGTAATGTTTAACAACATTCCTGGCTCGTCGGCCCCTACTTCTCGGTGGGAACATTATATACGTCTATAACGTTATATATCCTAACCTAAGGCAACCTAACATGTCGAACGTAATATATTATAACATTTCTGGCTCAGGGGCCCCTAATTCTCGGCGGGAACAATATACACGTCTATAACGTTATATATCCTAACCTATGGCAACCTAACACCTCGGATGGTACGTTTTACAACATTCCTGGCTCAACAGCCCCTACTTCTCGGTGGCAACACTATATACGTCTATAACGTTATATATACTAACCTAAAGATACCTAACATGTCGGATGTAATATTTTACTACATTCCTGGCACGTCGGCCCCTACTTCTCGGTGGGAACATTATATACGTCTATAACGTTATATATGCAAGCCTAAGGCAATCCTAACATGTCGAATGTAATATTTTCCAACATTCCTGGCGCGTCGGCCCCTACTTCTCGGTGGGAACATTATATACGTCTATAACGTTATATATCCTAGCCTGAGGCAACCTAACATCTCGGATGTAATATTTTACTACATTCCTGGCACGTCGGCCCCTACCTCTCGGTGGGAACATTATATACGTCTATAACGCTATATATGCAAGCCAAAGGCAATCCTAACATGTCGAATGTAATATTTTCCAACTTTCCTGGCGCGTCGGCCCCTACTTCTCGGTGAGAACATTATGTACGTCTATAACGTTATATATCCTAGCCTGAGGCAACCTAACATCTCGGATGTAATATTTTACAACATTCCTGGCTCATCGGCCCCTACTTCTCGGTGGGAACAATATATACGTCTATAACGTTATATATCCTAGCCTAAGGCAACCTAACATGTCGGATGTAATATTTTACTACATTCCTGGCACGTCGGCCCCTACCTCTCGGTGGGAACATTATATACGTCTATAACGCTATATATGCAAGCCTAAGGCAATCCTCACATGTCAAATGTAATATTTTCCAACATTCTTGGCGCGTCGGCCCCTACTTCTCGGTGGGAACATTATATACGTCTATAACTTTATATACCCTAGCCTGAGGCAACCTAACATCTCGGATGTAATATTTTACAACATTCTTGGCGCGTCGGCACCTACTTCTCGGTGGGAACAGTATATACGTCTATATCGTTATATATCCTAGCCTAAGGCAACCTAACATCTCGGATGTAATATTTTACTACATTCCTGGCACGTCGGGCCCTACTTCTCGGTGGGGACATTATATACTGCTATAACGTTATATATCCTAACCTAAGGCAACCTAACATGTCGAACGTAATATTTTACAACATTCCTGGCTCATCGGCCGCTCCTTCTCGGTGGCAACACTATATACGTCTATAACGTTATATATACTAACTTAAGGCAACCTAACATCTCTACCGTAATATTTTACAACATTCCTGGCATGCAAGTCCCTACTTCTCTGTGGTAACATTATATACGGCTATAACGTTATATATCCTAGCCTAAGGAAACCTAACATCTCGGATGTAATATGTTACAACATTCCCCGCGCGTCGGCCCCTACTTCTTTGTCGGAACATTGTATACGTCTATAACGCTATATATCCTAGCTTAGGGTAACCTAACATGTCGAGCGTAATATTTTACAACATTCCTGGCTCGTCGGCCCCTACTTCTCGGTGGGAACATTATATACGTCTATAACGTTATATATGCAAGCCTAAGGCAATCCTAACATGTCGAATGTAATATTTTCCAACATTCCTGGCGGCTCGGCCCCTACTTCTCGGTGGGAACATTATATACGTCTATAACGTTATATATCCTAGCCTGAGGCAACCTAACATCTCGGATGTAATATTTTACAACATTCCTGGCTCATCGGCCCCCACTTCTCGGTGGGAACAATATATACGTCTGTAACGTTATATATCCTAGCCTAAGGCAATCCAACATGTCGGATGAAATATTTTACTACATTCCTGGCACGTCGGCCCCTACCTCTCGTTGGGAACATTATATACGTCTATAGCGCTATATATGCAAGCCTAAGGCAATCCTAACATGTCGAATGTAATATTTTCCAACATTCCTGGCGCGTCGACCCCTACTTCTCGGTGGCAACACTATATACGTCTATAACGTTATATATCCTAACCTAAGGCAAACTAACATCTCGGATGTAATATTTTACTACATTCCTGGCACGTCGGCCCCTACCTCTCGATGGGAATATTATATGCGTCTATATCGCGATATATGCAAGCCTAAGGCAATCCTAACATGTCGAATGTAATATTTTCCAACATTCCTGGCGCGTCGGCCCCTACTTCTCGGTGGGAACATTATATACGTCTATAACGTTATATATCCTAGCCTGAGGCAACCTAACATGTGGAGCGTAATATTTTACAACATTCCTGGCTCGCCGGCCCAAACTTCTCGGTGGAAGCATTATATACGTCTATAACGTTATATATCCTAGCCTAAGGCAACCTAACATGTCGGATGTAATATTTTACTACATTCCTGGCACGTCGGCCCCTACCTCTCGGTGGGAACATTATATACGTCTATAACGCTATATATGCAAGCCTAAGGCAATCCTCACATGTCAAATGTAATATTTTCCAACATTCTTGGCGCGTCGGCCCCTACTTCTCGGTGGGAACAATATATACGTCTATAACTTTATATACCCTAGCCTGAGGCAACCTAACATCTCGGATGTAATATTTTACAACATTCCTGGCTCATCGGCCCCTACTTCTCTGTGGTAACATTATATACGTCTATAACGTTATATATCCTAACCTAAGGCAGCATAATATCTGGATGTAATCTTTTATAACATTCCTGGCGTGTCGGCTCTTAGTTCTCGGTGGGAACATTATATATGTCTATAACGTCATATATCCTAACCTAAGGCAACCTAACATCTCGAATGTAGTATTTTACAACATTACTGGCGGGTCGGCCCCTACTTCTCGGTGGGAACATTATATACGTCTATAACGTAATATAACATAACCTAACCCATCTAGTCCCTCGCTGGTAATGTTTTTCAGAATCCCGTTCGTGTCGCCCCATACGCCTCGGTTGGTAAATTATGTATGTCTATAATGTTATATAGCCTAACTTAAGGCAACCTAACGTCTCGAATGCAGTATTTTACAACATATCTGGCAGGTTGGCCCATACCTCTCTGTTCGAACATTACATACGTCTATAACGTAATATAACCTAGCCTAACCCATCTAGCCTTTCGCTGGTAATGATTTACAGAATCCCGGTCGTGTCGGCCCGTACGTCTCTGTTGGGACATTATATACGTCTATACAGTTATATACCCTAACCTAAGGCAGCCTAACACCTCGGATGTAGTATCTTACAACTATACTGGCATGTCGGCCCCTACTTCTCGGTGGGGACACTATATACGTCTATAACGTTATATATCCCAACCTAAGGCAACCTAACATCTCGAATGTAATATTTTACTACATTCCTGTCACGTCGGCCCCTACTTCTCGGTGGGAACATTATATAAGTCAATAACGTTGTATATCCTAACCTGAGGCAACATAACATCTGGGATGTAATATTTTACTACATTCCTGGCACGTCGACCCTACTTCTCGGTGGGAACGTTATATACGTCTATAACGCTATATATCCTAGCCTAAGGCAATCTAACATGTCGAATGTAATATTTTAGAACATTCCTGACGCGTTGGCGCCTATTTCTCGCTGGGAACGCTATATAAGACAATAACGTTATATATCCTAACCTATGGCAACCTAACATCTCGAATGTAATATTTTACTACATTCCAGGCACGTCGGCTCCTACATCTCGGTGGGTACATTATATACGTCTATAACTTTATATATCCTAACGTAAGGCAACCTAACATCTCGGATGTAATATTTTACTACATTCCTCACCCGTCGGCCCTTACTTCTCGGTGGGAACATTATATACGTCTATAACGCTATATATCCTAGCCTAAGGCAACCTGACATGTCGAATGTAATATTTTACAACATTCCTGGCGCGTCGGCACCTACTTCTCGGTGGCAACAGTATATACGTCTATAACGTTATATATCGTAAACTAAGGCAACCTATCGTCCCTACCGTAATATTTTACAACATTCCTGGCATGCAAGTGCCTAGTTCTCTGTGGTAACATTATATACGTCTATAACGTTATATATCCTAGCCTAAGGCAACCTAACATGTCGAATGTAATATTTTACAACATTCTCGCGTGTCGTCGCCTGCTTTTCGAAGGTGACATTATATACGTCTATAACGTCTTATATCCTAACCTAACGCAACCTAACATCTGGGATGTAATATTTTACAACATTCCTGGCATGTCGGACCCTATGTCTCGGTGGGTACATTATATACGTCTATAACGTTGTATATACTCACCTAACGCAATCTAACATCTGGGATGTAATATTTAACAACATTCCTGGCATGAAAGTCCCTACTTCTCTGTGGTAACATTATATACGGCTATAACGTTATATATCCTAGCCTAAGGAAACCTAACATCTCGGATGTAATATGTTACAACATTCCCCGCGCGTCGGCCCCTACTTCTTTGTCGGAACATTGTATACGTCTATAACGCTATATATCCTAGCTTAGGGTAACCTAACTTGTCGAGCGTAATATTTTACAACATTCCTGGCTCGTCGGCCCCTACTTCTCGGTGCGAACATTATATACGTCTATAACGTTATATATCCTAACCTAAGGCAACCTAACATGTCAAACGTAATATTTTACAACATTCCTGGCTCAGGGGCCCCTAATTCTCGGTGGGAACAATATACACGTCTATAACGTTATATATCCTAACCTATGGCAACCTAACACCTCGGATGGTACGTTTTACAACATTCCTGGCTCATCAGCCCCTACTTCTCGGGGGCAACACTGTATACGTCTATAACGTTATATATACTAACTTAAAGATACCTAACATCTCGGTTGTAATATTTTACTACATTCCTGGCACGTCGGCCCCTACTTCTCGGTGGGAACATTATATACGTCTATAACGTAATATAACATAACCTAACCCATCTAGCCCCTCGCTGGTAATGTTTTACAGAAACTCGGTCGTGTCGGACCGTACCTCTCCGTAGGAACATTATATACGTCTATAACGTTATATATCCTAACCTAAGGCAACCTAACATTTCGGGTGCAATATTTAACTACATCCCTGGCACGTCGGCCCCTACTTCTCGGTGGGAACATTATATACGTCTATAACGCTATATATCCTAGCCTAAGGCAACCTAATATTTCGAATGTAATATTTTATAACATTCCTGGCTTGTCGGCCCCCACTTCTCGGTGGGAACATTATATACGTCTATAACGCTATATATCCTAGCCTAGGGTAACCTAACATGTTGACCGCAATATTTTACAACATTCCTGGCTCGTCGGCTCCTACTTCTCGGTGGGAACAGTATATACATCTATAACGTTATATATCCTAGCCTAAGGCAACCTAACATCTCGGATGTAAAATTTTACTACATTCCTGGCACGTCGACCCTACTTTTCGGTGGGAACGTTATATACGTCTATAACGCTATATATCCTAGCCTAAGGCAACCTGACATGTCGAATGTAATATTTTACAACATTCCTGGCGCGTCGGCACCTACTTCTCGGTGGCAACAGTATATACGTCTATAACGTTATATATCGTAAACTAAGGCAACCTATCATCCCTACCGTAATATTTTACAACATTCCTGGCATTCAAGTGCCTAGTTCTCTGTGGTAACATTATATACGTTTATAACGTTATATATCCTACCCTAAGGCAACCTAACATCTCTACCGTAATATTTTACAACATTCCTGGCGCGTCGGCACCTCCTTCTCGGTGGGAACAGTATATACGTCTATAACGTTATATATCCTAAACTAAGGCAAATTATCATCTCTACCGTAATATTTTACAACATTCCTGGCATGCAAGTGCCTAGTTCTCTGTGGTAACATTATATACGTCTATAACGTTATATATCCTAACCTAAGGCAACCTAACATCTCTACCGCAATATTTTACAACATTCCTGGCGCGTCGGCACCTGCTTCTCGGTGGGAACACTATATACGTCTATAACGTTATCTATCCTAGCCTAAGGCGACCTAACATGTCGAATGTAATATTTTACATCATTCATGGCGTGTCGTCGCCTGCTTCTCGATGGGGACTTTATATACGTCTATAACGTTGTATATCCTAAACTAACGCAACCTAACATCTGGGATGTAATATTCCTGGCGTGTCGTCGCCTACTTCTGGATGGGGACATTATATACATCTATAATGTTATTCATCCTAACCTAAGGGAACCTAACATCTCGGGTGTAATATTTTACAACATTCCTGAAGCGTCGGCCCCTATTTCTCGTTGGAAATATTATATACGTCTATAACGTAATATATCCTAGCCTAAGGCAACCTAACATGTCGAATGTAATATTTTACAACATTCTGGCGTGTCGTCGCCTGCTTTTCGAAGGTGACATTATATACGTCTATAACGTCTTATATCCTAACCTAACGCAACCTAACATCTGGGATGTAATATTTTACAACATTCCTGGCATGTCGGACCCTATGTCTCGGTGGGTACATTATATACGTCTATAACGTTGTATATACTCACCTAACGCAATCTAACATCTGGGATGTAATATTTTACAACATTCCTGGCATGCAAGTCCCTACTTCTCTGTGGTAACATTATATGCGGCTAGAACGTTATATATCCTAGCCTAAGGAAACCTAACATCTCGGATGTAATATGTTACAACATTCCCCGCGCGTCGGCCCCTACTTCTTTGTCGGAACATTGTATACGTCTATAACGCTATATATCCTAGCTTAGGGTAACCTAACATGTCGAGCGTAATATTTTACAACATTCCTGGCTCGTCGGCCCCTACTTCTCGGTGCGAACATTATATACGTCTATAACGTTATATATCCTAACCTAAGGCAACCTAACATGTCAAACGTAATATTTTACAACATTCCTGGCTCAGGGGCGCCTAATTCTCGGTGGGAACAATATAAACGTCTATAACGTTATATATCCTAACCTATGGCAACCTAACACCTCGGATGGTACGTTTTACAACATTCCTGGCTCATCAGCCCCTACTTCTCGGGGGCAACACTATATACGTCTATAACGTTATATATACTAACTTAAAGATACCTAACATCTCGGATGTAATATTTTACTACATTCCTGGCACGTCGGCCCCTACTTCTCGGTGGGAACATTATATACGTCTATAACGTTATATATCCTAACCTAAGGCAACCTAACATGTCAAACGTAATATTTTACAACATTCCTGGCTCAGGGGCCCCTAATTCTCGGTGGGAACAATATAAACGTCTATAACGTTATATATCCTAACCTATGGCAACCTAACACCTCGGATGGTACGTTTTACAACATTCCTGGCTCATCAGCCCCTACTTCTCGGGGGCAACACTATATACGTCTATAACGTTATATATACTAACTTAAAGATACCTAACATCTCGGATGTAATATTTTACTACATTCCTGGCACGTCGGCCCCTACTTCTCGGTGGGAACATTATATACGTCTATAACGTAATATAACATAACCTAACCCATCTAGCCCCTCGCTGGTAATGTTTTACAGAAACTCGGTCGTGTCGGACCGTACCTCTCCGTAGGAACATTATATACGTCTATAACGTTATATATCCTAACCTAAGGCAACCTAACATTTCGGGTGCAATATTTAACTACATCCCTGGCACGTCGGCCCCTACTTCTCGGTGGGAACATTATATACGTCTATAACGCTATATATCCTAGCCTAAGGCAACCTAATATTTCGAATGTAATATTTTATAACATTCCTGGCTTGTCGGCCCCCACTTCTCGGTGGGAACATTATATACGTCTATAACGCTATATGTCCTAGCCTAGGGTAACCTAACAAGTTGACCGCAATATTTTACAACATTCCTGGCTCGTCGGCTCCTACTTCTCGGTGGGAACATTATATACGTCTATAACGTTATATATCCAGGCCTAACGCAATCCTAACATGTCGATTGTAATATTTTACAACATTCCTGGCATGTCGGCACCTACTTCTCGGTGGGAACAGTATATACATCTATAATGTTATATATCCTAGCCTAAGGCAACCTAACATCTAGGTTGTAATATTTTACTACATTCCTGGCGCGTCGGCACCTACTTCTCGGTGGGAACATTATATAAGTCAATAACGTTGTATATCCTAACCTAAGGCAACCTAACATCTCGGATGTAAAATTTTACTACATTCCTGGCACGTCGACCCTACTTCTCGGTGGGAACGTTATATACGTCTATAACGCTATATATCCTAGCCTAAGGCAACCTGACATGTCGAATGTAATATTTTACAACATTCCTGGCGCGTCGGCACCTACTTCTCGGTGGCAACAGTATATACGTCTATAACGTTATATATCGTAAACTAAGGCAACCTATCATCCCTACCGTAATATTTTACAACATTCCTAGCATTCAAGTGCCTAGTTCTCTGTGGTAACATTATATACGTTTATAACGTTATATATCCTACCCTAAGGCAACCTAACATCTCTACCGTAATATTTTACAACATTCCTGGCGCGACGGCACCTCCTTCTCGGTGGGAACAGTATATACGTCTATAACGTTATATATCCTAAACTAAGGCAAATTATCATCTCTACCGTAATATTTTACAACATTCCTGGCATGCAAGTGCCTAGTTCTCTGTGGTAACATTATATACGTCTATAACGTTATATATCCTAACCTAAGGCAACCTAACATCTCTACCGTAATATTTTACAACATTCCTGGCGCGTCGGCACCTCCTTCTCGGTGGGAACACTATATACGTCTATAACGTTATCTATCCTAGCCTAAGGCGACCTAACATGTCGAATGTAATATTTTACATCATTCATGGCGTGTCGTCGCCTGCTTCTCGATGGGGACTTTATATACGTCTATAACGTTGTATATCCTAAACTAACGCAACCTAACATCTGGGATGTAATATTCCTGGCGTGTCGTCGCCTACTTCTGGATGGGGACATTATATACATCTATAATGTTATTCATCCTAACCTAAGGGAACCTAACATCTAGGGTGTAATATTTTACAACATTCCTGAAGCGTCGGCCCCTATTTCTCGTTGGAAATATTATATACGTCTATAACGTTATATATCCTAGCCTAAGGCAACCTAACATGTCGAATGTAATATTTTACAACATTCTGGCGTGTCGTCGCCTGCTTTTCGAAGGTGACATTATATACGTCTATAACGTCTTATATCCTAACCTAACGCAACCTAACATCTGGGATGTAATATTTTACAACATTCCTGGCATGTCGGACCCTATGTCTCGGTGGGTACATTATATACGTCTATAACGTTGTATATACTCACCTAACGCAATCTAACATCTGGGATGTAATTTTTTACAACATTCCTGGCATGCAAGTCCCTACTTCTCTGTGGTAACATTATATACGGCTATAACGTTATATATCCTAGCCTAAGGAAACCTAACATCTCGGATGTAATATGTTACAACATTCCCCGCGCGTCGGCCCCTACTTCTTTGTCGGAACATTGTATACGTCTATAACGCTATATATCCTAGCTTAGGGTAACCTAACATGTCGAGCGTAATATTTTACAACATTCCTGGCTCGTCGGCCCCTACTTCTCGGTGCGAACATTATATACGTCTATAACGTTATATATCCTAACCTAAGGCAACCTAACATGTCAAACGTAATATTTTACAACATTCCTGGCTCAGGGGCCCCTAATTCTCGGTGGGAACAATATACTCGTCTATAACGTTATATATCCTAACCTATGGCAACCTAACACCTCGGATGGTACGTTTTACAACATTCCTGGCTCATCAACCCCTACTTCTCGGGGTCAACACTATATACGTCTATAACGTTATATATACTAACTTAAAGATACCTAACATCTCGGTTGTAATATTTTACTACATTCCTGGCGCGTCGGCCCCTACTTCTCGGTGGGAACATTATATACGTCTATAACGTAATATAACATAACCTAACCCATCTAGCCCCTCGCTGGTAATGTTTTACAGAAACTCGGTCGTGTCGGACCGTACCTCTCCGTAGGAACATTATATACGTCTATAACGTTATATATCCTAACCTAAGGCAACCTCACACCTCGGATGTAGTATTTTACAACATTCCAGGCGGGTCGGCCCCTACTTCTCGGTGGGCACATTATATACGTCTATTACGTAATATAACCTAACCTAACCCATCTGGAACCTCGCCGTTAATGTTTTACAGAATCCCATTCGTGTCGTCCCCTATGTCTCGGTGGGGACATAATATACGTCTATAACGTTGTACATCCTAACCTAAGGCAACCTTACGTGTCAGGTGTATTATTTTACACCATTCCTGGCGTGTCGGCCCCTACTTCTCGGGGGTAGCATTATATACGTCTATAATGTAACATAACCTAACCTAAACCATCTAGTCCCTCGCTGGTAATGTTTTTCAGAATCCCGTTCGTGTCGCCCCATACGCCTCGGTTGGTAAATTATGTATGTCTATAATGTTATATAGCCTAACTTAAGGCAACCTAACGTCTCGAATGCAGTATTTTACAACATATCTGGCAGGTTGGCCCATACCTCTCTGTTCGAACATTACATACGTCTATAACGTAATATAACCTAGCCTAACCCATCTAGCCTTTCGCTGGTAATGATTTACAGAATCCCGGTCGTGTCGGCCCGTACGTCTCTGTTGGGACATTATATACGTCTATACAGTTATATACCCTAACCTAAGGCAGCCTAACACCTCGGATGTAGTATCTTACAACTATACTGGCATGTCGGCCCCTACTTCTCGGTGGGGACACTATATACGTCTATAACGTTATATATCCTAGCCTAAGGCAACCTAACATCTAAGATGTAATATTTTACTACATTCCTGGCGCGTCGGCACCTACTTCTCGGTGGCAACAGTATATACGTCTATAACGTTATATATCGTAAACTAAGGCAACCTATCATCCCTACCGTAATATTTTACAACATTACTGGCATTCAAGTGCCTAGTTCTCTGTGGTAACATTATATACGTTTATAACGTTATATATCCTACCCTAAGGCAACCTAACATCTCTACCGTAATATTTTACAACATTCCTGGCGCGTCGGCACCTCCTTCTCGGTGGGAACTGTATATACGTCTATAACGTTATATATCCTAAACTAAGGCAAATTATCATCTCTACCGTAATATTTTACAACATTCCTGGCATGCAAGTGCCTAGTTCTCTGTGGTAACATTATATACGTCTATAACGTTATATATCCTAACCTAAGGCAACCTAACATCTCTACCGTAATATTTTACAACATTCCTGGCGCGTCGGCACCTCCTTCTCGGTGGGAACACTATATACGTCTATAACGTTATCTATCCTAGCCTAAGGCGACCTAACATGTCGAATGTAATATTTTACATCATTCATGGCGTGTCGTCGCCTGCTTCTCGATGGGGACTTTATATACGTCTATAACGTTGTATATCCTAACCTAACGCAACCTAACATCTGGGACGTAATATTCCTGGCGTGTCGTCGCCTACTTCTGGATGGGGACATTATATACATCTATAATGTTATTCATCCTAACCTAAGGGAACCTAACATCTCGGGTGTAATATTTTACAACATTCCTGAAGCGTCGGCCCCTATTTCTCGTTGGAAATATTATATACGTCTATAACGTTATATATCCTAGCCTAAGGCAACCTAACATGTCGAATGTAATATTTTGCAACATTCTGGCGTGACGTCGCCTGCTTTTCGAAGGTGACATTATATACGTCTATAACGTCTTATATCCTAACCTAACGCAACCTAACATCTGGGATGTAATATTTTACAACATTTCTGGCATGTCGGACCCTATGTCTCGGTGGGTACATTATATACGTCTATAACGTTGTATATACTCACCTAACGCAATCTAACATCTGGGATGTAATATTTTAAAGCATTCCTGGCATGTCGGTCCCTACGTCTCGGTGGGAACATTATATACGTCTATAACGATATATATCCTAACCTAAGACAACCTTACATCTCGGATGTAATATTTTACAACATTCCTGGCGTGTCGTCGCCTGCTTCTCGATGGGGACATTATATACGTCTATAACGATGTATATGCTAACCTAAGGCAACCTAACATCTCGAATGTAATATTTTACAACATTCCTGCAATGTCGGTAACTACTTCTCTGTGGGATCATTGTATACGTCTATAACGATATATGTCCTAGCCTAATGCAACCTAACATATCGGATGTAATATTTTACAACATTCTGGCTTGTCGGTCCCCACGTCTCGATCTGGACATTATATACGTCTATAACGTTATACATCCTAACCTAAGGGTACCTAACATCTCGGGTGTAATATTTTACAACATTCCTGGCATTTCGGCCCGTAGTTCTCGGTGGTAATATTATATACATCTATAACGTTATATATCCTAGCCTAAGGCAACCTAACATCTCGGATGTAATATTTGACAACATTCCTGGCGTGTTAGCCCGTACTTCTCGGTGGGAACATCATACACGTCTATAGCGATATATATCCTAACCGAAGGCAACCTAATATCTCGGATGTAATATTTTACAACATTCCTGGCGCGTCGGCTCCTACTTTTCGGTGGGAACATTATATACGTCTATAACGTTATATATCCTAACGTAAGGCAACATAACATCTCGGATGTAATATTTTACAACATTCCTGCCGTGTCGTCGCCTGCTTCTCGATGGCGACATTATATACATCTGTAAGGTTGTATATGCTAACCTAAGGCAACCTAACGTCTCGGATGTAATATTTTACTACATTCCTGGCACGTCGGCCCCTACTTCTCTGTGGGAACATTATAAACGTCTATAACGCTATATATCCTAGTCCAAGGCAACCTAACATGTCGAATGTAATATTTTACAACATCACCGTCACTTCGGCCCCTACTTCTCGGTGGGAATATTATATACGTCTATAACGCTATATATCCTGACTTAAGGCAACCTAACATGTCGAATGTGATATTTTACAAGATTCCTGGCGCGTAGGCACCTACTTCTCGGTGGGAACAGTATATACGTCTATAACGTTATATATCCTAAACTAAGGCAACCTATCATCTCTACCGTAATATTTTACAACACACCTGGCATGCAAGTTCCTAGTTCTCTGTGGTAACAATATATACGTCTATAACGCTATATATCCTAGCCTAAGGCAACCTAACTCGTCGAATGTAATATTTTACTACATTCCTTGCGTGTCGTCGCCTACTTCTGGATGGGGACATTATATACATCTCTAACGTTATATATCCTAACCTAAGGGAACCTAACATCTCGGGTGTAATATTTTACAACATTCCTGACGCGTCGGCCGCTATTTCTCGGTGGGAATATTGTATACGTCTATAACGTTATATATCCTAGCCTAAGGCAACCTAACATCTCGGATGTAATATTTGACAAGATTCCTGGCGTGTTAGCCCGCACTTCTCGGTGGGAACATCGTATACGTCTATAGCGATATATATCCTGTCGTAAGGCAACATAACATCTCGGATGTAATATTTTACAACATTCCTGGCGGGTCGTCGCCTACTTCTCGATGGGGACATTATATACATCTATAACGTTGTATATCCTAACCTAGGGCAACCTAACACCTCGGTTGTAATATTTTACAACATTCCTGGCATGTCGGACCCTACTTCTCGGTGGGAACATTCTATACGTCTATAACGTTGTATATCCTAACCTAAGGGAACCTAACATCTCGGGTGTAATATTTCAGAACATTCCTGACGCATCGGTCCCTATTTCTCGGTGGGAACATTATATACGTCTATAACGTTATATATCCTAGTCTAAGGCAACCTAACTTGTAGAATGTAATATTTTACAACATTCCTGGCGTGTCGTCGCCTACTTCTCGATGGGGACATTATATCCATCGATAACGTTGTATATCCTAACTTAAGGCAACCTAACATGTCGAGCATAATATTTCACAACATTCCTGCGCGTCGGCATCTACTTCTCGGAGGGGACAGTATATAAGTCTATAACGTTATATATCCTAGCCTAAGGCAACCTAACATCTCGGATGTAATATTTTACTACATTCCTGGCTCGTCGGCCCCTACTTCTCGGTGGGAACATTATATACGTCTATAACGTTACTTATCCTAGACTAAGGCAACCTAACATCTCGGATGTTATATTTTACTACATTCCCGGCGCGCCGGCCCCTACTTCTCGGTGGGAACATTATATACGTCTATAACGTTGTATATCGTAGCCTAAGGCAATCCTAACATCTCGGATGTAATATTTTACAACATTCCTGGCGCGTCGGCATCTACTTCTCGGTGGGAACAGTATATAAGTCTATAACGTTATATATCCTAACCTAAGGGAACCTAACATCACGGATGTAATATTTTGCTACATTCCTGGCTCGTCGGCCCCTACTTCTCGGTGGGAACATTATATAAGTCAATAACGTTATATATCCTAACCTAAGGCAACCTAACATCTCGGATGTTATATTTTACTACATTCCCGGCGCGCCGGCCCCTACTTCTCGGTGGCAACATTATATACGTCTATATCGCTATATATCATACCGTAAGGCAACCTAACATGTCGAGCGTAATATTTTACAACATTCCTGGCTCGTCGGCCCCTACTTCCCGGTGGGAACATTATATTCGCCTATAACGCTATATATCCTAGCCTAAGGCAACCTAACACCTCGGATGTAATGTTTTACAACATTCCTGGCGTGTCGGCCCCTATTTCTCGGTGGGAACAGTATATACGTCTATAACGTTATATATCCTAGCCTAAGGCAACCTATCTTCTCGGATGTAATATTTTACTACATTCCCCGCGCGCCGGCCCCTACTTCTCGGTGGGAACATTATATACGTCTATAACGTTATATATCCTAGCCTAAGGCAATCCTAACATCTCGGATGTAATATTTTACAACATTCCTGGCGCGTCGGCATCTACTTCTCGGTGGGAACAGTACATAAGTCTACAACGTTATATATCCTAACCTAAGGCAAACCTAACATGTCAAATGTAAAATTTTACAACATTCCTGGCGCGTCGGTCCCTATTTCTCGGTGGGAACATTATATAAGTCAATAACGTTATATATCCTAACCTAAGGCAACCTAACATCTCGGATGTTATATTTTACTACATTCCCGGCGCGCCGGCCCCTACTTCTCGGTGGCAACATTATATACGTCTATATCGCTATATATCATACCGTAAGGCAACCTAACATGTCGAGCGTAATATTTTACAACATTCCTGGCTCGTCGGCCCCTTCTTCCCGGTGGGAACATTATATACGTCTATAACGCTATATATCCTAGCCTAAGGCAACCTAACACCTCGGATGTAATGTTTTACAACATTCCTGGCGTTTCGGCCCCTATTTCTCGGTGGGAACAGTATATACGTCTATAACGTTATATATCCTAACCTAAGACAACCTAACATCACGGATATTATATTTTACTACATTCCTGGCGCGCCGGCACCTACTTCTCGGAGGGAACATTATATACGTCTATAACGTTACATATCCTAGCCTAAGGCAACCTAACATGTCGAGCGTAATATTTTACAACATTCCTGGCTCGTCGGCCCCTACTTCGTGGTGGTAACATTATATAAGTCTGTAAAGTTATATATCACAGCCTAAGGGAACCTAACATCTCGGGTGTAATATTTTACAACATTCCTGACGCGTCGGCCCCTATGTCTCGGTGGGAACATGATATACGTCTATAACGTTATATATCCTAGCCTAAGGCGACCTAACACTTCGAATGTAATATTTTACATCATTCGTGGCGTGTCGCCGCCTACTTCTCAATGGGGACATTATATACATCTATAACGTTATATATCCTAACCTAAGGGAACCTAATATCTCGGGTGTAATATTTTACAACATTCCTGACGCGTCGGACCGTACTTCTCGGTGGGAACATCATATACGTCTATAACGTTATATATCCTAACCTAAGGCAACCTAACATCTAGGATGTAATATTTTACAACATTCATGTCGTGTCGGTTCTTACTTCTTGGTGGGAACTTCATATACGTCTATAGCGATATTTATCCTAACCGAAGACAACCTAACATCTGGGATGTAATATTTTACAACATTCCTGGCATGTCGGTCCCTACGTCTCGGTAGGAACATTACATACTTCTTTAACGCTATATATCCTAGCGTAAGGCAACCTAACATCTCGGATGTATTATTTTACAACGTTCCTGGCATGTCGGTACCTACTTCCCGGTGGGAACATTATATACGTCTATAACGATATATATTCTAACCTAAGGTAACCCAACATCTCGGATGTAATATTTTACAGGATTCCTGTCGTGTCGGTCCTTACTTCTCGGTGAGAAAATTATGTACGTCTATAACGTTAGATATCCTAGCCTAAGGCGACCTATCATGTCGAATGTAATATTTTACAACATTCCTGACGTGTCGTCGCCTGCTTATCGATGGGGACACAATATACGTCTATAACGTTGTATATCCTAACCTAACGCAACCTAACATCTCGGATGTAATATATGACACCATTCCTGGCGTGTCGGACCGTACTTCTCGGTGGGAACATCATATACGTCTATAACGTTATATATCATAACCTGAGGCAAACTAACCTCTATAACGTAATATTTTACAACATTCCTGGCGTGTCGTTGCCTACTTCTCGATGGGGACATTATATACGTCTATAACGTAATATATCCTAACGTAAGGCAACATAACATCTCGGATGTAATATTTTACAGCATTCCTGGCATGTCGGTCCCTACTTCTCGATGGGGACATTATATACGCCTGTAACGTTGTACATCATAACCTAAGGGAACCTAACATCTCGGGTGTAATATTTTGCAACATTCCTGACGCGTCGGCCCCTATTTCTCGGTGGGAACATTATATACGTCTATAACGTTATATATCCTAGCCTAAGGCGACCTAACATGTCGAATATAATATTTTACAACATTCCTGGCGCGTCGGCACCTACTTCTCAGTGGGAACAGTATATACGTGTATAACGTTATATATCCTAGCCTAAGGCAATTCTAACATCTCGGATGTAATATTTTACAACACTCCTGGCGCGTCGGCACCTACTTCTCGGAGGGAACAGTATATAAATCTATAACGTTATATATCCTAGCCTAAGGCAACCTAACATGTCGAATGTAATATTTTACAACATTCCTGGCGCGTCGGCACCTACTTCTCGGTTGGAACAGTATATACGTCTATAACGTTATATATCCTAGCCTAAGGCAAACCTAACATGTCAAATGTAAAATTTTACAACATTCCTGGCGCGTCGGTCCCTATTTCTCGGTCGGAACATTATATACGTCTATAACGTGATATATCCTAGCCTGAGGCAATCCTAACACCTCGGATGTAATATTTTACAACATTCCTGGCGCGTCGGCACCTATTTCTCGGTGGGAACATTATATACGTCTATAACGATATATATCCTTACCTAAGGGAACCTAACATCTCGGGTGTAATATTTTACAACATTCGTGACGCGTCGGCCCCTATTTCTCGGTGGGAACATGATATACGTCTATAACATTATATATCCTAGCCTAAGGCGACCTAACATGTCGAATGTACTATTTTACAACATTCCTGGCATGTCGGTCCCTACGTCTCGGTGGGAAAATTATATACGTCTATAACGTTACATATCCTAACCTCAGGCAACCTAACATCTCGGATGTAATATCTGACAACATTCCTGGCATGTCGGTCCCTACGTCTCGGTGGGGATATTATATACGTCTATAACGTTGTATATCCTAACCTAACGCAACCTAACATCTGGGATGTAATATTTTACAACATTCCTGGCATGTCGGTCCCTACTTCTCGGTGGGAACATTACTAACCTAACCTAAGGGAACCTAACATATCTAATGTATTATTTTACAACATTCCTGGCATGTCGGTCCCTACGTCTCGGTGGGGATATTATATACGTCTATAACGATATATATCCTAACCTAGGGCAACCTAACATCTCGGATGTAATATTTTACAACATTCCTGGCATGTCGGTACCTACGTATCGGTGGGAACAACATATCCGTCTATAGCGTTATATATCCTAGCCTAAGGCGACCTAACATGTCGAATTTAATATTTTGCAACATTCCTGGCGTGTCGTCGCCTACTTCTCGATGGGGACATTATATACGTCTATAAAGTTATATATCCTAACGTAAGACAGCATAACATCTCGGATGTAAGATTTTACTACATTCCTAGCGGGTCGGCGCCTACATCTCGGTGCGGACTTTATATACCTCTATAACGCTATATTTCCTAGCCTAAGGCAACCTAGCATGTCGAATGTAATATTTTACAACATTCCTCTCGCGTCGGACCCTACGTCTCGGTGGGAACATAATATATGTCTATATCGTTATGTATCCTAGCCTAAGGCAACCTAACATGTTGAATGTAATATTTTACTACATTCCTAGCGGTTCGACCCCTACTTCTCGGTGGGAAAATTATATACGTCTATAACGCTATATATCCTAGCCTAAGGCAACCTAACATGTCGATTGTAATATTTTACAACATTCCTGGCGCGTCGGCGCCTCCATTCGGTGGGGACTTTATATACGTCTATAACCTTATATATCCTAACCTAAGGCAACCTAACATGTTGAACGTAATATTTTACAACATTCCTGGCTCGCTGACCCCCACTTCTCTGTCGTAACATGACATACGTCTATAACGTTAAATATCCTAACTTAAGGCAACAAAACACCTCGGATGTAATGTTTTACAACATTCCTGGCGTGTAGGAGCCTACATCTCGGTTGGAATATTATATACGTCTATAACGCTACATATCCTAGCCTAAGGCAACCTAACACGTCGAACGTAATATTTTACAATATTCCTGGCGCGTAGGCGCCTACATCTCGGTGGGGACTTTATATACGTCTATAACATTATATATCTTAACCTAAGGGAACCTAACATCTTGGGTGTAATATTTCACAGCATTCCTGGCGTGTCGGTCCTTACTACTCGGTAGGAACGTTATATACGTCTATAACGTAATATAACCTAGCCTAACCCATCTAACCCCTCGCTGGTAATGTTTTACAGAATCCCGGGCGTGTCGGCCCGTACCTCTCCGTGGGAACATTATATACGGCTATAACGTTATATATCCTAACCTAAGGCAACCTCACATCTCGGATGTAGTATTTTACAACATTCCTGGCGGGTCGGCCCCTACTTCTCGGTGGGAACATTATATACGTCTATAACGTAATTTAACCTAACCTAACCCATCTAGACCCTCGCTGGTAATGTTTTACAGAATCCGGCCGTGTCGGACCGTACCCATCCGTGGGGAAATTATACACGTCTATAACGTTATATATCCTAACCTAAGGCAGCCTAACATCTCGGATGTAGTATTTTACAACATTTCTGTCTGGTCGGCCTCTACTTCCCGGTGGGCACATTCTATACGTCTATAACGTAATATAACCTAACCTAACTCATCCTGCCCCTCAGTGGTGATGTTTTACAGAATCCCGGACGTGTCGGCCCGTACCTCTCCGTGGGAACATTATATACGTCTATAGCATTATATATCCTAACCTAAAGCAGCCTAACATCTCGGATGTATTATTTTACAACATTCCTGGCTGGTCGGCCGCTACTTCTCGGTGGGAACATTATATAATTCTATAACGTAATATAATCTCACCTAACCCATCTAGACCCTCGCTGGTAATGTTTCACAGAATCCCGGTCGTGTCGGCACGTTCTTCTCGGTGGGAACATTATATACGTCTATAACGTAATATAACCTAACCTAACTCATCCTGCCCCTCGGTGGTGAGGTTTTACAGAATCCCGGTCGTGTCGGCCCGTACCTCTCCGTGGGGACATTATATACGTCTATAATGTTATATATCCTAACCTAAGGCAACCTCACACCTCGGATGTAGTATTTTCCAACATTCCTGGCGGGTCGGCCCCTATTTCTCGGTGGGCACATTATATACGTCTATAACGTAATATAACCTAACCTAACCCATCTATCCCCCCGCTGGTAATGTTTTACAGAATCCCGGTCGTGTCGGCCCGTGGCTCTCCGTGGGAACATTATATACGTCTATAGGGTTGTATATCCTAACCTAATGCAGCCTAACATCTCGGATGTAGTATTTTACAACATTCCTGGCGGGTCGGCCCCTACTCCTCGGTGGGTACATTATATACTTCTATAACGTAATATAACCTAACCTAACCCATCTAGCCCCTCGCTGGTAATGTTTTACAGAATACGGTTCGTGTCGCACCGTACTTCTCGGTGGGGACATTATGTACGTCTATAACTTTATATATCCTAACCTAAGTCAACCTAACATCTCGGATGTTGTATTTTCCTACATATCTGGCGGGACGGCCCCTACTTCTCGGTGGTAACATTATATACGTCTATATCGTATTATAACCTATCCTAACCAATCTAGCCCCTCGCTGGGAATGTTTTGTAGAATCCCGTTCATGTCGCCCCGTACGTCTCTGCGGTGACATTATATACGTCTATGACTTTATGTATCCTAACCTAAGGCACCCTAACATCTCGGATGTAGGATTTTCCAACATTCCTGGCGGCTCGGCCCCTACTTCTCGGTGGGAACATTATATACGTCTATAACGTTGAGGCGTAGTACGTGGGGAAAAGTCAACTACACCCTATCTAGCCTTCAATTTTATATTTGACGAATCGCGAAACCAACGAATAACATTCGCGATTCGGCGTGTATAACAAATCTCGATAACAATAACAATAGTGATAGTCGCGGCAACAATGTTGGGCGAATGGTGCTGGAGCTACGATCCCTTCGCTATGTTAGTCGGCTAACCGCCCTGACAAATTACGCGAGAATTGCCCTACTAGACGTCTGGCCGAGCGCGACTGTTCTAACCGAACTGTCTGACTCGGTGGCAATGATGGATTCTACTGGACTGTTCTAACCGAACCGTTCTAACCGAACTGTTCTAAACGAACTGTCCTAAACGAACTGTTCTAAACGAACTGTCGCGAGGGCGAAAATGTCGCTCCTTAAATACGGGTCTAAACGAGGAAGGAAACGCTGAGATGAACAGAGATGGAAGCGTGGACAAGGAAAGCAAACGTTCCTGGAAAAACGCGTGGAAACGGAAATAGGTCCTTGACAGGAGAAAGTTAGGGACGCGACTGAACGACGCTCAGTCGCGACGGGACCTTGGAAAACAATCGGGAGATTCTAAAGGATTCCTCGGAAGATGCCATAACTCAGTGAGTGCTAGCGCTAGGAGTACACAAATCTGGTCGCCAAGTGTGAACATACGACGACCAGGTCCGCGCCGGACTGTGGAAGCCTATTGTGTGTCACGAAGGAATTTTCGGCGTTCCTCGAACCCTTGACAAATTACAAAGCTGCGGAGTCGTAGCTGCCACATCACCCCCCTGCCAGTGATTGATCCAAACACGAAATTTGTAGACGATCCGGGAAACGAACGCGTCTCCCGGATCTCGTGGTCCTTGGTGCTGCCTCCGGGACGGGTGTCGCTGGCGGAGGTTCCTCTTGAGCCATGTCGTACGTTGGCCTGTCATCCGCATCCTGGATGATGTAGGCTGGCTTCAGGCGGTCGATGGTAACTGTTGTCCGTTTGCCCCTGACTTCCAAAGTGTACGTTTTGGGGCCTCTTGTTAGGACCTTGAACGGTCCGTCGTATTGCGGCTGGAGTATTTCTTTAACCGCGTCGTTTCGCAGGAAGACGTAGTCCGCTTCCGACAAGTCCTTGAATATGAAGGTACGGCGGGTGCCGTGATGACTGCCAGCAGCCGGAGTAACGCTGCGGAAATGCTGGCGTAGTCGCTGGACGAAGTCCGCTGGATCCTGGTCGGCTGCATCCGGACGTGGGGCGAGGAATTCGCCTGGCAAACGCAGGGTCTCGCCGTAGAGGAGGTCCGCCGATGTCGCCTTCAGGTCCTCTCGCCAGGCTGCTCGGATGCCCAGCAGGATTGTGGGGAGAACCTCCGTCCACCTGGTGTTGGCGTGGCAGCGGATTGCTGCCTTCAGTTGACGGTGGAACCGCTCCACCATTCCGTTGGCCGCCGGGTGGTAGGCCGTTGTCCTCCAGTGTGTGGTACCTGACAACTGGGTCAAATGTTTAAAGAGATGTGACTCAAATTGCCTACCTTGGTCCGTCGTGATCCGTGCGGGCGTGCCAAACCGGCTAATCCACCCCTCATAAAATGCTCGAGCGACGGTAGCCGCTTCCTGGTCGCGCAGGGATATTGCCTCGGGCCAACGGCTGAACCGGTCGATACAGGTGAGACAGTATCTGAAACCTTCGGAAATCGGTAAAACAACTATATCGAGGTGAACATGCTCGAACCTCCACGAAGGCGGGTAAAAGTACCCAGCGGTGCTTGCACGTGCCGTGTAACTTTGCACCGCTGACACTCTATGCAGGTTCGAGCCCACTCTCTGCAGTCCTTTTTCATGGACGGCCAAACGGAACGCTCGGTTACGAGTTTGACCGTCGCATTGATACCAGGATGTGCCATGCGATGGATGGAATTGAACGCCGCTCTCCGGAACGGCCTGGTGACGAACGGCCTTATGGTGTTGGTTGCTGCATCGCAGAAAAGGCTGGTGCTGGTCCCTGGAAGCTGGATCCTCTTCAGACGTAGTGTGGACTCGTGGCTGCGCAGGTATGCTTGCAGCTCTTCTTCGCTGCTCTGCGATTGTGCCAGGGCTTCGTAGCGCAAAGCCTGGTCCACCGTCTCTACCCTGGATAGGGCGTCGGCGACGACGTTGTCCTTTCCCGCGATGTGCCGGATGTCCGTCGTGAACTGGCTTATAAAGTCCAAATATCTGAACTGTCTTGGCGTGCACTTTTCCGGCTTCTGCTTAAACGCATAGATGATGGGCTTGTGGTCGGTAAAGACCGTGAATGTCCTAGCCTCCACCATGTGCCGGAAGTGCTTAATCGCCAGGTAGACTGCTAACAGTTCTCGATCGTATGCCCCGTAATTCTTCTCCGTGGGGCTGAGCTTCTTGGAGAAGAAGGCCAACGGCTCCCAATCGTCGCCGTTGCGTTGTTGCAACACGGCTCCCACCGTAAAATCCGAGGCGTCGCAAGTGAGCGAAAGAAGTGCCTCTGCCTTGGGGTGGGCCAGCAGCGCGGCCTGTGCGAGCCCTCGCTTGCATTCTTCGAACGCCGCCGCTGCTTTGGGAGTCCAATTGACCGGCGCCCGACCCTTAACGCCATCGTGTAGCAGGTCGTTTAGGGGCGCCTGTACTTGTGCTGCCCTAGGTATGAAACGTCTATAAAAGTTTAGCATACCTAGGAACTGTCGTAATTGTTTAGCTGTGGTGGGCTGTGGATATTTCCTAATCGCCTCCACCTTGTCCTGCAACGGCCGTGAACCTTCCCTGTTGACCAGGTAGCCCAGAAACTTCACCTCTGGTTGGCCGAATATGCATTTCGACGGGTTAATCACCACGCCATACTGTTTTAGACGCTTGAACAGCTCTTCTAAATGATGTTGGTATTCTTCTTCGGACGACGACGCGACCAGTATGTCGTCGATGTACGCGTAGCAAAAGTCCAAACCGCGTAACACTTCGTCGATGAACCGTTGAAAAGTCTGTGCCGCGTTTCGGAGCCCGAACGACATGAACGGAAATTCGAATAGTCCGAAAGGTGTCGTTATCGCGGTCTTGTGCACATCTTCTGCAGCCACAGGAATCTGATTGTATGCGCGCACTAAGTCAATGGTAGAAAAGATCGTCTTACCATGCAGAGCTTGCGCGAAATCCTCGATGTGCTTCACCGGGTATCGGTCTGGGAGCGTCCGCGCGTTGAGACCCCTGTAATCCCCACAGGGTCTCCACTCGTCCTGTCCCTTTTTCGGCACCATGTGTAACGGAGAAGCCCAACTGCTCTCCGATGGTCGCACGATACCCAAACGCATCATCGTCTCGAACTCCTTTTTTGCCGCCTTCAGCCGATCAGGTGCGAGTCGGCGGGGTCTGCTGGTCACCGGTGGCCCCGGCGTCGTGCGGATATAGTGAACCGCCGAGTGCGCTGCCTGCGACGGAGATCCTTCCGGCCGGGTTATTTCGGGAAATTTCTGCAACACCTCGTGGAACATTGAACCGTCATGCACGGTTTTGATGCTCGGCACCGACGAGGCGTGCTTCGCTGTCCATCCAGCGACCGATATCGACGTCGTCTGATCCAACAGACGACGATTGCGAACGTCCACTAACAAACCGTAGTGGTATAGAAAATCTACCCCAATTATGGGTTTGCCCACATCGGCCACTACAAAACGCCACGTAAACGCGCGGCGCAGCCCGAGGTCTAAAGTGACCGTAACCGTCCCGTAAGTAGGGATCTCGGTCCCGTTCGCCGCGTAAAGGACATACTGCGATTTTTCCCGCTGACCGCGGGTCATCGCCCGAGGAATAACACAAAGGTCGGCGCCAGTGTCGACCAAAAATTGCGTTTTCGTCTCGTAGTCCGTGACGAAGAGACGGCGAGTTATCGGGCACGTGTCGTCCGCCGTCATCAGCGACTACCCGTTTCGTTTCCCGACGGGGTCCAGTTGCACGGCTGCGTACACCTGTGGGCCTGCGGACCAAACTTCCAGTGGTAGAAACACCTACCTCCTCGTAGTTCGAGGCGCCGTCGGGAACCTGAGTTAGAGCGGGCTCGCCGGGGTGACCTTGCCCGGTCGTTGTCACGTCGCGATGACCTGGAGCGGTGGAGGTCCTGCCGGAGAGTTGCAATCTCCTCCCTCAACTGGCTTATGCACTCGTACACGCTGCTCGTGGTGCTGCTGCCTGCTCCATGTGCGGATCCGCCGGGCACCCCGGTCGGGGTGGAAGCCACGGCGATCCTCGCATTGCCGTGGTATGCTTCGGACACGGCGTCCGCCACTTCCGCGATTTTGTTCAATTCTGCGTCCCGCATGGGGGCGAGGATTAGCTGCAGACTGGGTGGGAGGCGTCCCATCCATAGTGTCCGCAGGACGCTGTCCGTCACCGCCGTTCCCGCCAGGTTTCGCAGGTGTCGTAGAAACTGCGACGGCTTCCTGTCGCCCATCTCCTCGTGCTCGAGGAGGCGCCGCGTCTTCTGCTCCTGCGTCGAGCTTAAGCGGAGTACCAGCGCCGACTTCAGCTTCTGGTATGGAGCTGCGGCGGGCGGGTCCATGATAATATCGCGGACCTCCATAGAGTACTGTGTCGGCAGCGCGCCGAGGATGTAGCCGTATTTAGTGGACTTTGTGGTTATCCCGGCGGCCTCGACACTACGTTCCGCGATCGTAAACCACATTTCAGGGTCCGCCGCGTAAAAGACCGGTAAGCGGACGGCCACGCGATCCATGGAGGATCCTTGTCTGTCCGCGCCTGGTGTAGCCATGGCGAATACTCAATCGCGCACCGCACTGAAAATTGTCTGAATGTTCTGTTCGCGTTATCCGACGGATCCCTGCCGCACTACACGTTACGCGATCACGTCGGGGTCACAAATAATTGAGGCGTAGTACGTGGGGAAAAGTCAACTACACACTATCTAGCCTTCAATTTTATACTTGACGAATCGCGAAAACAACGAATAACATTCGCGATTCGGCGTGTATAACAAATCTCGATAACAATAACAATAGTGATAGTCGCGGCAACAATGTGGGGCGAATGGTGCTAGAGCTACGATCCCTTCGCTATGTTAGTCGGCTAACCGCCCTGACAAATTACGCGAGAATTGCCCGACTAGACGTCTGGCCGAGCGCGACTGTTCTAACCGAACTGTCTGACTCGGTGGCAATGATGGATTCTACTGGACTGTTCTAACCGAACCGTTCTAACCGAACTGTTCTAAACGAACTGTCCTAAACGAACTGTTCTAAACGAACTGTCGCGAGGGCGAAAATGTCGCTCCTTAAATACGGGTCTAAACGAGGAAGGAAACGCTGAGATGAACAGAGATGGAAGCGAGGACAAGGAAAGCAAACGTTCCTGGAAAAACGCGAGGAAACGGAAATAGGTCCTTGAGAGGAGAAAGTTAGGAACGCGACTGAACGACGCTCAGTCGCGACGGGACCTTGGAAAACAATCGGGAGATTCTAAAGGATTCCTCGGAAGATGCCATAACTCAGTGAGTGCTAGCGCTAGGAGTACGCAAATCTGGTCGCCAAGTGTAAACATACGACGACCAGGTCCGCGCCGGACTGTGGAAGCCTATTGTGTGTCACGAAGGAATTTTCGGCGTTCCTCGAACCCTTGACAAATTACAAAGCTGCGGAGTCGTAGCTGCCACAACGTATTATCACCTAACCTAACACATCTAACCCCTTGCTGGTAATGTTTTATAGAATCCCGGCCGTGTCGGACAGTACCTCCCCGTGGCGACATTATATACGTATATAACGTTGTATATCCTAACCTAAGGCAACCTAACATCTCGAATGTAATATTTTCCAACATTCCTGGCCTGTCGGTCCCTACTTCTCGGTGGGCACATTATATACGACCATAACGTAATATAACCTAACCTGACCCATCTAGACCCTCGCTGGTAGTGTTTTACAGAATCCCGTTCATGTCTACCCGTACATCTGGGTGCGGACATTATATACATCTATAACGTTATATTTCCTATCCTAAGGCAACTTAACATCTCGAATGTAGTATTTTCCATCATTTCTGGCGGGTGGGCCCCTACTTCTCGGTGGGAACATTATATACGTCTATAACGCAATATAACCTAACCTAACCCAGCTAGACCCTCGCTGGTAATGTTTCACAGAATCCCGTTCGTGCCGTCCCGCACGTCTCGGTATGGACATTATATACGTTTATAACGTTATATTTCCTATCCTAAGGCAACCTAACCTCTCGAGTGTAGTATTTTCCAACACTTCTGGCGGGTCGGCCCCTACTTCTCGGTGGGAACATTATATACGTCTATAACGCAATATAACCTAACCTAACCCAGCTAGACCCTCGCTTGTAATGTTTCACAGAATCCCGTTCGTGTCGTCCCGTACATCACGGCGCGGACATTATATACTTCTATAACGTTATATATCCCATCCTAAGGCAACCTAACATCTCGGATGTATTATTTTCCAACATTCCTGTCGGGTCGGCCCCTACTTCTCGGTGCGAACATTATATACGTCTATAACGTAATAGATCCTAACCTAACCCATCTAGAGCCTCGCTGGCAATGTTTTACAGAATCCCGTTCGTGTCGTCCCGTACGTCTCGGTGCGGGCATTATATACGTCTATAACGTTATATTTCCTATCCTAAGGCAACCTAACATCTCGAATGTAGTATTTTCCAACATTTCTGGCGGGTCGGCCCCTACTTCTCGGTGGGAACATTATATACGTCTATATCGTAATATAACATAACCTAACCCATCTTGCCCCTCGGTGGTAATGTTTTACAGAATCCCGGGCGTGTCGGCCCGTACTTCTCGGTGGGGACATTATGTACGTCTACTACGTTATATATCCTAACCTAAGGCAACTTAACATCTCGGAAGTAGTATTTTCCAACATTCCTGGCGGGTCGCCCCTACTTCTCGATGGGCACATTATATACGACCATAACGTAATATAACCTAACCTGACCTATCTAGACCCTCGCTGGTAGTGTTTTACAGAATCCCGTTCGTGTCTACCCGTACGTTTCGATGCGGAAATTATATACGTCTATAACGTTATATTTCCTATTCTAAGGCAACCTAACATCTCGAATGTAGTACTTTAACCATTCCAGGCGGGTCGGCCCCTACATCTCGGTGGGAACATTATATACGTCTATAACGTAATAGATCCTAACCTAACCCATCTAGACCCTCGCTGGTAATGTTTTACAGAGTCCCGTTCGTGTGGTCCCGTACGTCTCGGTGCGGACATTATATACGTCTATAACGTGATATTTCCTTTCCTAAGCCAACCCAACATTTCGAATGTAGTATTTTACAACATTCCAGGCGGGACGGCCCCTACTTCTCGGTGGGAACATTATATACTTCTATAACGTAATATAACCTAACCTAACCCAGCTAGACACTCGCTGGTAATGTTTCACAGAATCCCGGGCGTGTCGGTCCGTACTTCTCGGTGGGGTCATTATGTACGTCTACTACGTTATATATCCTATCCTAAGGGAACCTAACATCTCGGATGTATTATTTTCCAACATTCCTGTCGGGTCGGCCCCTACTTCTCGGTGCGAACATTATATACGTCTATAACGTAATAGATCCTAACCTAACCCATCTAGAGCCTCGCTGGCAATGTTTTACAGTATCCCGTACGTGTCTACCCGTACGTCTCGGTGCGGACGTTATATACGTCTATAACGTTATATATTCTAACCTAAGACATCCTAACATCTCGGATGTAGTATTTTCCAACATATCTGGCGGGTCGGCCCCTACTTCTCGGTGGGAACAGTATATACGTCTACAACGTAATATAACCTAACCTAATCCAGCTAGACCCTCGCTGGTAATGTTTCACAGAATCCCGTTGGTGTCGCCCCGTTCATCTCGGCGCGGACATTATATACGTCTATAACGTTATATATCCTATCCTAAGGCAACCTAACATCTCGGATGTAGTATTTTCCAACATTTCTGGCGGTTCGGCCCCTACTGCTCGGTGGGAACATTAGATACGTCTATATCGTAATATAACCTAACCTAACCCATCACGACCCTCGCTGGTAATGTTTTACAGAATCCCGTTCGTGTGGTCCCGTACGTCTCGGTGCGGGCATTACATACGTCTATAACGTGATATTTCCTTTCCTATGCCAACCCAACATTTCGAATGTAGTATTTTACAACATCCCAGACGGAACGGCCCCTACTTCTCGGTTGGAACAACATATACTTCTATAACGTTATGTAACCTAACCTAACCCAGCTAGACCCTCGCTGGTAATGTTTCACAGAATCCCGTTAGTGTCGTCCCGTACATCTCGACGCGGATATTATATACGTCTACTACGTTATATATCCTAACCTAAGGCAACTTAACATCTCGGATGTAGTATTCTCCAACATTCCTGGCGTGTCGGCCCCTACTTCTCGGTGGGGACATTATATACGAACATAACGTAATATAACCTAACCTGACCCATCTGGAACCTCGCTGGTAGTGTTTTACAGAATCCCGTTCGTGTCTACCCGTACGTCTCGGTGCGGACATTATATACATTTATAACGTTATATTTCCTGTCCGATGGCAACCTAACCTCTCGAATGTAGTATTTTCCAACATTTCTGGCGGGTCGGCCCCTACTTCTCGGTGGGAACATTACATATGTCTATAACGTAATATAACCTAACCTAACCCAGCTAGACCCTCGCTGGTAATGTTTCAGAGAATCCCGTTCGTGTCGTCCCGTACATCACGGCGCGGACATTATATACTTCTATAACGTTATATATCCTATCCTAACGCAACCGAACATCTCGGATGCATTATTTTCCAACATTCCTGGCGGGTCGGCCCCTACTTCTCGGTGGGAACATTATATACGCCTATAACGTAATACATCCTAACCTAACCCCTCTAGAGCCTCGCTGGTAATGTTTCACAGAATCCCGTTCGTGTCGTCCCGTTCATCTCGGCGCGGACATTATATACGTCTATAACGTTATATATCCTATCCTAAGGCAACCTAACATCTCGGATGTAGTATTTTCCAACATTTCTGGCGGTGCGGTTCCTACTGCTCGGTGGGAACATTAGATACGTCTATATCGTAATATAACCTAACCTAACCCATCACGACCCTCGCTGGTAATGTTTTACAGAATCCCGTTCGTGTGGTCCCGTACGTCTCGGTGCGGACATTATATACGTCTATAATGTGATATATCCTTTCCTAAGCCAACCCAACATTTCGAATGTAGTATTTTACAACATTCCAGGCGGGACGGCCCCTACTGCTCGGTGGGAACATTAGATACGTCTATATCGTAATATAACCTAACCTAACCCATCACGACCCTCGCTGGTAATGTTTTACAGAATCCCGTTCGTGTGGTCCCGTACGTCTCGGTGCGGATATTATATACGTCTATAACGTGATATATCCTTTCCTAAGCCAACCCAACATTTCGAATGTAGTATTTTACAACATTCCAGGCGGGACGGCCCCTACTTCTCGGTGGGAACATTATATACTTCTATAACGTAATGTAACCTAACCTTACCCAGCTAGACCCTCGCTGGTAATGTTTCACAGAATCCCGTTCGTGTCGTCCCGTACATCTCGACGCGGATATTATATACGTCTACTACGTTATATATCCTAACCTAAGGCAACTTAACATCTCGGATGTAGTATTTTCCAACATTTCTGGCGGGTCGGCCCCTACTTCTCGGTGGGGACATTATATACGACCATAACGTAATATAACCTAACCTGACCCATCTAGACCGTCGCTGGTAGTGTTTTACAGAATCCCGTTCGTGTCTACCCGTACGTCTCGGTGCGGACATTATATACATCTATAACGTTATATATCCTATCCTAAGGCAACCTAACATCTCGGATGTAGTATTTTCCAACATTCCTGGCGGGTCGGACCCTACTTCTCGGTGGGCACATTATATCCGTCTATATCGTAATATAACCTAACCTAACCCATCTAGAGCCTCGCTGGCAATGTTTTACAGAGTCCCGTTCGTGTCGTCCCGTACATCCCGGCGCGGGCATTATATACGTCTATAACGTTATATATCCTAACCTAAGGCAACATAACATCTCGAATGTTGTATTTTACAACATTCCAGGCGCGGCGGCCACTACTTCTCGGTGGGCACATTATATACGACCATAACGTAATATAACCGAATCTGACCCATGCAGACCCTCGCTGGTAGTGTTTTACAGAATCCCGTTCGTGTCTACCCGTACGTTTCGATGCGGACATTATATACGTCTATAACGTTATATTTCCTATTCTAATGCAACTTAACATCTCGAATGTAGTATTTTCCAACATACCTGGCGTGTCGGCCCCTACTTCTCGGTGGGGACATTATATACGACCATAACGTAATATAACCTAACCTGACCCATCTACACCCTCGCTGGTAATGTTTTACAGTATCCCGTTCGTGTTTACCCGTACGTCTCGGTGCGGACATTATATACGTCTATAACGTTATATATTCTAACCTAAGGCAACATAACATCTCGAATGTTGTATTTTACAACATTCCAGGCGGGGCGGCCACTACTTCTCGGTGGGAACATTATAAACATCTATAACGTAATATAACCTAACCTAACCCAGCTAGACCATCGCTGGTAATGTTTCACAGAGTCCCGTTCGTGTCGTCCCGTACATCTCGGCGCGGACATTATATACGTCTATAACGTTATATATCCTAACCTACGGCAACATAACATATCGAATTTTGTATTTTACAACATTCCAGGCGGGGCGGCCACTACTTCTCGGTGGGCACATTATATACTACGATAACGTAATATAACCTAATCTGACCCATGCAGACCCACGCTGGTAGTGCTTTACAGAATCCCGTTCGTGTCGTCCCGTACGTCTCGGTGCGGACATTATACACGTCTATAACGTTATATATCCTATCCTAAGGCAACCTAACATCTCGGATGTGTTATTTTACAACATTCCAGGCGGGACAGCCCCTACTTCTCGGTGGGAACATTATATACTTCTATAACGTAATGTAACCTAACCTAACTCAGCTAGACCCTCGCTGGTAATGTTTCACAGAATCCCGGTCGTGCCGTCCCGTACGTCTCGGTGTGGACATTATATACGTTTATAACGTTATATATCCTAACCTAAGGCAACCTAACATCTCGGATGTAGTATTTTCCAACATTCCTGGCGGGTTGGCCCCTACTCCTCGGTGGGAACATTATAAACGTCTATAACGTTATAGAGCCTAATCTAACCCATCTAGACCCTCGCTGGTAATGTTTCACAGAGTCCCGTTCCTGTCGTCCCGTACATCCCGGCGCGGACATTATATACGTCTATAACGTTATATATCCTAACCTAAGGCAACATAACATCTCGAATGTTGTATTCTACAACATTCCAGGCGGGGCGGCCACTACTTCTCGGTGGGCACATTATATACGACCATAACGTAATATAACCTAATCTGACCCATGCAGACCCTCGCTGGTAGTGTTTTACAGAATCTCGTTCGTGTCTACCCGTACGTTTCGATGCGGACATTATATACGTCTATAACGTTATATTTCCTATCCTAAGCAACCTAACATCTCGGATGTAGTATTTTACAACATTCCAGGCGGGACGGCCCCTACTTCTCGGTTGGAACAACATATACTTCTATAACGTAATGTAACCTAACCTAACCCAGCTAGACCCTCGCTGGTAATGTTTCACAGAATCCCGTTAGTGTCGTCCCGTACATCTCGACGCGGATATTATATACGTCTACTACGTTATATATCCTAACCTAAGGCAACTTAACATCTCGGATGTTGTATTTCCCAACATTCCTGGCGTGTCGGCCCCTACTTCTCGGTGGGGACATTATATACGACCATAACGTAATATAACCTAACCTGACCCATCTAGACCCTCGCTGGTAGTGTTTTACAGAATCCCGTTCGTGTCTACCCGTACGTCTCGGTGCGGACATTATATACATCTATAACGTTATATATCCTATCCTAAGGCAACCTAACATCTCGGATGTAGTATTTTCCAACATTCCTGGCGGGTCGGCCCCTACTTCTCGGTGGGCACATTATATCCGTCTATATCGTAATATAACCTAACCTAACACATCACGACCCTCACTGGTAATGTTTTACAGAATTTCGTTCGTGTCGTCCTGTACATCTAGGTGGGGACATTATGTACGTCTATAACGTTATATTTCCTATCCCAAGCCAGCCTAACATCTCGAATGTAGTATTTTCCAACATTTCTGGCGGGTCGCCCCTACTTCTCGGTGGGCACATTATATACGACCATAACGTAATATAACCTAACCTGACCCATCTAGACCCTCGCTGGTAGTGTTTTACAGAATCCCGTTCGTGTCTACCCGTACGTCTCGGTGCGGACATTATATACATCTATAACGTTATATTTCCTATCCTAAGGCAACTTAACATCTCGAATGTAGTATTTTCCAACATATCTAGCGGGTCGGCCCCTACTTCTCGGTGGGAACAGTATATACGTCTACAACGTAATATAACCTAACCTAATCCAGCTAGACCCTCGCTGGTAATGTTTCACAGAATCCCGTTGGTGTCGCCCCGTTCATCTCGGCGCGGACATTATATACGTCTATAACGTTATATATCCTATCCTAAGGCAACCTAACATCTCGGATGTAGTATTTTCCAACATTTCTGGCGGTTCGGCACCTACTGCTCGGTGGGAACATTAGATACGTCTATATCGTAATATAACCTAACCTAACCCATCACGACCCTCGCTGGTAATGTTTTACAGAATCCCGTTCGTGTGGTCCCGTACGTCTCGGTGCGGGCATTACATACGTCTATAACGTGATATTTCCTTTCCTAAGCCAACCCAACATTTCGAATGTAGTATTTTACAACATTCCAGGCGGGACGGCCCCTACTCCTCGGTGGGAACATTATAAACGTCTATAACGTTATGGAGCCTAATCTAACCCATCTAGACCCTCGCTGGTAATGTTTCACAGAGTCCCGTTCGGGTCGTCCCGTACATCCCGGCGCGGACATTATATACGTCTATAACGTTATATATCCTAACCTAAGGCAACATAACATCTCGAATGTTGTATTTTACAACATTCCAGGCGGGGCGGCCACTACTTCTCGGTGGGCACATTATATACGACCATAACGTAATATAACCTAATCTGACCCATGCAGACCCTCGCTGGTAGTGCTTTACAGAATCCCGTTCGTGTCGTCCCGTAGGTCTCGGTGCGGACATTATATACGTCTATAGCGTTATATATCCTATCCAGAGGCAACCTAACATCTCGGATGTAGTATTTTACAACATTCCAGGCGGGACGGCCCCTACTTCTCGGTGGGAACATTATATACTTCTATAACGTAATGTAACCAAACCTAACCCAGCCAGACCCTCGCTGGTAATGTTTCACAGAATCCCGTTCGTGTCGTCCCGTACATCTCGACGCGGATATTATATACGTCTACTACGCTATATATCCTAACCTAAGGCAACTTAACATCTCGAATGTAGTATTTTCCAACATTCCTGGCGTGTCGGCCCCTACTTCTCGGTGGGGACATTATATACGACCATAACGTAATATAACCTAACCTGACCCATCTAGACCCTCGCTGGTAATGTTTTACAGTATCCCGTTCGTGTTTACCCGTACGTCTCGGTGCGGACATTATATACGTCTATAACGTTATATATTCTAACCTAAGACATCCTAACATCTCGGATGTAGTATTTTCCAACATATCTGGCGGGTCGGCCCCTACTTCTCGGTGGGTACAGTATATACGTCTACAACGTAATATAACCTAACCTAATCCAGCGAGACCCTCGCTGGTACTGTTTCACAGAATCCCGTTGGTGTCGCCCCGTTCATCTCGGCGCGGACATTATATACGTCTATAACGTTATATATCCTATCCTAAGGCAACCTAACATCTCGGATGTAGTATTTTCCAACATTTCTGGCGGTTCGGCCCCTACTGCTCGGTGGGAACATTAGATACGTCTATATCGTAATATAACCTAACCTAACCCATCACGACCCTCGCTGGTAATGTTTTACAGAATCCCGTTCGTGTGGTCCCGTACGTCTCGGTGCGGGCATTACATACGTCTATAACGTGATATTTCCTTTCCTAAGCAAACCCAGCATTTCGAATGTAGTATTTTACAACATTCCAGGCGGGACGGCCCCTACTTCTCGGTTGGAACAACATATACTTCTATAACGTAATGTAGCCTAACCTAACCCAGCTAGACCCTCGCTGGTAATGTTTCACAGAATCCCGTTAGTGTCGTCCCGTACATCTCGACGCGGATATTATATACGTCTACTACGTTATATATCCTAACCTAAGGCAACTTAACATCTCGGATGTAGTATTTTCCAACATTCCTGGCGTGTCGGCCCCTACTTCTCGGTGGGGACATTATATACGACCATAACGTAATATAACCTAACCTGACCCATCTAGACCCTCGCTGGTAGTGTTTTACAGAATCCCGTTCGTGTCTACCCGTACGTCTCGGTGCGGACATTATATACATCTATAACGTTATATATCCTATCCTAAGGCAACTTAACATCTCGAATGTAGTATTTTCCAACATATCTAGCGGGTCGGCCCCTACTTCTCGGTGGGAACAGTATATACGTCTACAACGTAATATAACCTAACCTAATCCAGCTAGACCCTCGCTGGTAATGTTTCACAGAATCCCGTTGGTGTCGCCCCGTTCATCTCGGCGCGGACATTATATACGTCTATAACGTTATATATCCTATCCTAAGGCAACCTAACATCTCGGATGTAGTATTTTCCAACATTTCTGGCGGTTCGGCACCTACTGCTCGGTGGGAACATTAGATACGTCTATATCGTAATATAACCTAACCTAACCCATCACGACCCTCGCTGGTAATGTTTTACAGAATCCCGTTCGTGTGGTCCCGTACGTCTCGGTGCGGGCATTACATACGTCTATAACGTGATATTTCCTTTCCTAAGCCAACCCAACATTTCGAATGTAGTATTTTACAACATTCCAGGCGGGACGGCCCCTACTCCTCGGTGGGAACATTATAAACGTCTATAACGTTATGGAGCCTAATCTAACCCATCTAGACCCTCGCTGGTAATGTTTCACAGAGTCCCGTTCGGGTCGTCCCGTTCATCTCGGCGCGGACATTATATACGTCTATAACGTTATATATCCTAACCTAAGGCAACATAACATCTCGAATGTTGTATTTTACAACATTCCAGGCGGGGCGGCCACTACTTCTCGGTGGGCACATTATATACGACCATAACGTAATATAACCTAATCTGACCCATGCAGACCCTCGCTGGTAGTGCTTTACAGAATCCCGTTCGTGTCGTCCCGTAGGTCTCGGTGCGGACATTATATACGTCTATAGCGTTATATATCCTATCCAGAGGCAACCTAACATCTCGGATGTAGTATTTTACAGCATTCCAGGCGGGACGGCCCCTACTTCTCGGTGGGAACATTATATACTTCTATAACGTAATGTAACCAAACCTAACCCAGCCAGACCCTCGCTGGTAATGTTTCACAGAATCCCGTTCGTGTCGTCCCGTACATCTCGACGCGGATATTATATACGTCTACTACGCTATATATCCTAACCTAAGGCAACTTAACATCTCGGATGTAGTATTTTCCAACATTCCTGGCGTGTCGGCCCCTACTTCTCGGTGGGGACATTATATACGACCATAACGTAATATAACCTAACCTGACCCATCTAGACCCTCGCTGGTAATGTTTTACAGTATCCCGTTCGTGTTTACCCGTACGTCTCGGTGCGGACATTATATACGTCTATAACGTTATATATTCTAACCTAAGACATCCTAACATCTCGGATGTAGTATTTTCCAACATATCTGGCGGGTCGGCCCCTACTTCTCGGTGGGAACAGTATATACGTCTACAACGTAATATAACCTAACCTAATCCAGCGAGACCCTCGCTGGTAATGTTTCACAGAATCCCGTTGGTGTCGTCCCGTACATCTCGACGCGGATATTATATACGTCTACTACGTTATATATCCTAACCTAAGGCAACTTAACATCTCGGATGTAGTATTTTCCAACATTCCTGGCGTGTCGGCCCCTACTTCTCGGTGGGGACATTATATACGACCATAACGTAATATAACCTAACCTGACCCATCTAGACCCTCGCTGGTAGTGTTTTACAGAATCCCGTTCGTGTCTACCCGTACGTCTCGGTGGGGACATTATATACATCTATAACGTTATATATCCTATCCTAAGGCAACCTAACATCTCGGATGTAGTATTTTCCAACATTCCTGGCGGGTCGGCCCCTACTTCTCGGTGGGCACATTATATCCGTCTATATCGTAATATAACCTAACCTAACACATCACGACCCTCACTGGTAATGTTTTACAGAATTTCGTTCGTGTCGTCCTGTACATCTAGGTGGGGACATTATGTACGTCTATAACGTTATATTTCCTATCCTAAGCCAGCCTAACATCTCGAATGTAGTATTTTCCAACATTTCTGGCGGGTCGCCCCTACTTCTCGGTGGGCACATTATATACGACCATAACGTAATATAACCTAACCTGACCCATCTAGACCCTCGCTGGTAGTGTTTTACAGAATCCCGTTCGTGTCTACCCGTACGTCTCGGTGCGGACATTATATACATCTATAACGTTATATTTCCTATCCTAAGGCAACTTAACATCTCGAATGTAGTATTTTCCAACATATCTGGCGGGTCGGCCCCTACTTCTCGGTGGGAACAATATATACGTCTACAACGTAATATAACCTAACCTAATCCAGCTAGACCCTCGCTGGTAATGTTTCACAGAATCCCGTTGGTGTCGCCCCGTTCATCTCGGCGCGGACATTATATACGTCTATAACGTTATATATCCTATCCTAAGGCAACCTAACATCTCGGATGTAGTATTTTCCAACATTTCTGGCGGTTCGGCACCTACTGCTCGGTGGGAACATTAGATACGTCTATATCGTAATATAACCTAACCTAACCCATCACGACCCTCGCTGGTAGTGCTTTACAGAATCCCGTTCGTGTCGTCCCGTAGGTCTCGGTGCGGACATTATATACGTCTATAGCGTTATATATCCTATCCAGAGGCAACCTAACATCTCGGATGTAGTATTTTACAACATTCCAGGCGGGACGGCCCCTACTTCTCGGTGGGAACATTATATACTTCTATAACGTAATGTAACCAAACCTAACCCAGCCAGACCCTCGCTGGTAATGTTTCACAGAATCCCGTTCGTGTCGTCCCGTACATCTCGACGCGGATATTATATACGTCTACTACGCTATATATCCTAACCTAAGGCAACTTAACATCTCGGATGTAGTATTTTCCAACATTCCTGGCGTGTCGGCCCCTACTTCTCGGTGGGGACATTATATACGACCATAACGTAATATAACCTAACCTGACCCATCTAGACCCTCGCTGGTAATGTTTTACAGTATCCCGTTCGTGTTTACCCGTACGTCTCGGTGCGGACATTATATACGTCTATAACGTTATATATTCTAACCTAAGACATCCTAACATCTCGGATGTAGTATTTTCCAACATTTCTGGCGGTTCGGCCCCTACTGCTCGGTGGGAACATTAGATACGTGTATATCGTAATATAACCTAACCTAACCCATCACGACCCTCGCTGGTAATGTTTTACAGAATCCCGTTCGTGTGGTCCCGTACGTCTCGGTGCGGGCATTACATACGTCTATAACGTGATATTTCCTTTCCTAAGCAAACCCAACATTTCGAATGTAGTATTTTACAACATTCCAGGCGGGGCGGCCCCTACTTCTCGGTTGGAACAACATATACTTTTATAACGTAATGTAGCCTAACCTAACCCAGCTAGACCCTCGCTGGTAATGTTTCACAGAATCCCGTTAGTGTCGTCCCGTACATCTCGACGCGGATATTATATACGTCTACTACGTTATATATCCTAACCTAAGGCAACTTAACATCTCGGATGTAGTATTTTCCAACATTCCTGGCGTGTCGGCCCCTACTTCTCGGTGGGGACATTATATACGACCATAACGTAATATAACCTAACCTGACCCATCTAAACCCTCGCTGGTAGTGTTTTACAGAATCCCGTTCGTGTCTACCCGTACGTCTCGGTGCGGACATTATATACATCTATAACGTTATATATCCTATCCTAAGGCAACCTAACATCTCGGATGTAGTATTTTCCAACATTCCTGGCGGGTCGGCCCCTACTTCTCGGTGGGCACATTATATCCGTCTATATCGTAATATAACCTAACCTAACACATCACGACCCTCACTGGTAATGTTTTACAGAATTTCGTTCGTGTCGTCCTGTACATCTAGGTGGGGACATTATGTACGTCTATAACGTTATATTTCCTATCCTAAGCCAGCCTAACATCTCGAATGTAGTATTTTCCAACATTTCTGGCGGGTCGCCCCTACTTCTCGGTGGGCACATTATATACGACCATAACGTAATATAACCTAACCTGACCCATCTAGACCCTCGCTGGTAGTGTTTTACAGAATCCCGTTCGTGTCTACCCGTACGTCTCGGTGCGGACATTATATACATCTATAACGTTATATTTCCTATCCTAAGGCAACTTAACATCTCGAATGTAGTATTTTCCAACATATCTAGCGGGTCGGCCCCTACTTCTCGGTGGGAACAGTATATACGTCTACAACGTAATATAACCTAACCTAATCCAGCTAGACCCTCGCTGGTAATGTTTCACAGAATCCCGTTGGTGTCGCCCCGTTCATCTCGGCGCGGACATTATATACGTCTATAACGTTATATATCCTATCCTAAGGCAACCTAACATCTCGGATGTAGTATTTTCCAACATTTCTGGCGGTTCGGCACCTACTGCTCGGTGGGAACATTAGATACGTCTATATCGTAATATAACCTAACCTAACCCATCACGACCCTCGCTGGTAATGTTTTACAGAATCCCGTTCGTGTGGTCCCGTACGTCTCGGTGCGGGCATTACATACGTCTATAACGTGATATTTCCTTTCCTAAGCCAACCCAACATTTCGAATGTAGTATTTTACAACATTCCAGGCGGGACGGCCCCTACTCCTCGGTGGGAACATTATAAACGTCTATAACGTTATGGAGCCTAATCTAACCCATCTAGACCCTCGCTGGTAATGTTTCACAGAGTCCCGTTCGGGTCGTCCCGTACATCCCGGCGCGGACATTATATACGTCTATAACGTTATATATCCTAACCTAAGGCAACATAACATCTCGAATGTTGTATTTTACAACATTCCAGGCGGGGCGGCCACTACTTCTCGGTGGGCACATTATATACGACCATAACGTAATATAACCTAATCTGACCCATGCAGACCCTCGCTGGTAGTGCTTTACAGAATCCCGTTCGTGTCGTCCCGTAGGTCTCGGTGCGGACATTATATACGTCTATAGCGTTATATATCCTATCCAGAGGCAACCTAACATCTCGGATGTAGTATTTTACAACATTCCAGGCGGGACGGCCCCTACTTCTCGGTGGGAACATTATATACTTCTATAACGTAATGTAACCAAACCTAACCCAGCCAGACCCTCGCTGGTAATGTTTCACAGAATCCCGTTCGTGTCGTCCCGTACATCTCGACGCGGATATTATATACGTCTACTACGCTATATATCCTAACCTAAGGCAACTTAACATCTCGAATGTAGTATTTTCCAACATTCCTGGCGTGTCGGCCCCTACTTCTCGGTGGGGACATTATATACGACCATAACGTAATATAACCTAACCTGACCCATCTAGACCCTCGCTGGTAATGTTTTACAGTATCCCGTTCGTGTTTACCCGTACGTCTCGGTGCGGACATTATATACGTCTATAACGTTATATATTCTAACCTAAGACATCCTAACATCTCGGATGTAGTATTTTCCAACATATCTGGCGGGTCGGCCCCTACTTCTCGGTGGGAACAGTATATACGTCTACAACGTAATATAACCTAACCTAATCCAGCGAGACCCTCGCTGGTAATGTTTCACAGAATCCCGTTGGTGTCGCCCCGTTCATCTCGGCGCGGACATTATATACGTCTATAACGTTATATATCCTATCCTAAGGCAACCTAACATCTCGGATGTAGTATTTTCCAACATTTCTGGCGGTTCGGCCCCTACTGCTCGGTGGGAACATTAGATACGTCTATATCGTAATATAACCTAACCTAACCCATCACGACCCTCGCTGGTAATGTTTTACAGAATCCCGTTCGTGTGGTCCCGTACGTCTCGGTGCGGGCATTACATACGTCTATAACGTGATATTTCCTTTCCTAAGCAAACCCAACATTTCGAATGTAGTATTTTACAACATTCCAGGCGGGACGGCCCCTACTTCTCGGTTGGAACAACATATACTTCTATAACGTAATGTAGCCTAACCTAACCCAGCTAGACCCTCGCTGGTAATGTTTCACAGAATCCCGTTAGTGTCGTCCCGTACATCTCGACGCGGATATTATATACGTCTACTACGTTATATATCCTAACCTAAGGCAACTTAACATCTCGGATGTAGTATTTTCCAACATTCCTGGCGTGTCGGCCCCTACTTCTCGGTGGGGACATTATATACGACCATAACGTAATATAACCTAACCTGACCCATCTAGACCCTCGCTGGTAGTGTTTTACAGAATCCCGTTCGTGTCTACCCGTACGTCTCGGTGCGGACATTATATACATCTATAACGTTATATATCCTATCCTAAGGCAACCTAACATCTCGGATGTAGTATTTTCCAACATTCCTGGCGGGTCGGCCCCTACTTCTCGGTGGGCACATTATATCCGTCTATATCGTAATATAACCTAACCTAACACATCACGACCCTCACTGGTAATGTTTTACAGAATTTCGTTCGTGTCGTCCTGTACATCTAGGTGGGGACATTATGTACGTCTATAACGTTATATTTCCTATCCTAAGCCAGCCTAACATCTCGAATGTAGTATTTTCCAACATTTCTGGCGGGTCGCCCCTACTTCTCGGTGGGCACATTATATACGACCATAACGTAATATAACCTAACCTGACCCATCTAGACCCTCGCTGGTAGTGTTTTACAGAATCCCGTTCGTGTCTACCCGTACGTCTCGGTGCGGACATTATATACATCTATAACGTTATATTTCCTATCCTAAGGCAACTTAACATCTCGAATGTAGTATTTTCCAACATATCTGGCGGGTCGGCCCCTACTTCTCGGTGGGAACAATATATACGTCTACAACGTAATATAACCTAACCTAATCCAGCGAGACCCTCGCTGGTAATGTTTCACAGAATCCCGTTGGTGTCGCCCCGTTCATCTCGGCGCGGACATTATATACGTCTATAACGTTATATATCCTATCCTAAGGCAACCTAACATCTCGGATGTAGTATTTTCCAACATTTCTGGCGGTTCGGCCCCTACTGCTCGGTGGGAACATTAGATACGTGTATATCGTAATATAACCTAACCTAACCCATCACGACCTGCGCTGGTAATGTTTTACAGAATCCCGTTCGTGTGGTCCCGTACGTCTCGGTGCGGGCATTACATACGTCTATAACGTGATATTTCCTTTCCTAAGCAAACCCAACATTTCGAATGTAGTATTTTACAACATTCCAGGCGGGACGGCCCCTACTTCTCGGTTGGAACAACATATACTTCTATAACGTAATGTAGCCTAACCTAACCCAGCTAGACCCTCGCTGGTAATGTTTCACAGAATCCCGTTAGTGTCGTCCCGTACATCTCGACGCGGATATTATATACGTCTACTACGTTATATATCCTAACCTAAGGCAACTTAACATCTCGGATGTAGTATTTTCCAACATTCCTGGCGTGTCGGCCCCTACTTCTCGGTGGGGACATTATATACGACCATAACGTAATATAACCTAACCTGACCCATCTAAACCCTCGCTGGTAGTGTTTTACAGAATCCCGTTCGTGTCTACCCGTACGTCTCGGTGCGGACATTATATACATCTATAACGTTATATATCCTATCCTAAGGCAACCTAACATCTCGGATGTAGTATTTTCCAACATTCCTGGCGGGTCGGCCCCTACTTCTCGGTGGGCACATTATATCCGTCTATATCGTAATATAACCTAACCTAACACATCACGACCCTCACTGGTAATGTTTTACAGAATTTCGTTCGTGTCGTCCTGTACATCTAGATGGGGACATTATGTACGTCTATAACGTTATATTTCCTATCCTAAGCCAGCCTAACATCTCGAATGTAGTATTTTCCAACATTTCTGGCGGGTCGCCCCTACTTCTCGGTGGGCACATTATATACGACCATAACGTAATATAACCTAACCTGACCCATCTAGACCCTCGCTGGTAGTGTTTTACAGAATCCCGTTCGTGTCTACCCGTACGTCTCGGTGCGGACATTATATACATCTATAACGTTATATTTCCTATCCTAAGGCAACTTAACATCTCGAATGTAGTATTTTCCAACATATCTGGCGGGTCGGCCCCTACTTCTCGGTGGGAACAATATATACGTCTACAACGTAATATAACCTAACCTAATCCAGCTAGACCCTCGCTGGTAATGTTTCACAGAATCCCGTTGGTGTCGCCCCGTTCATCTCGGCGCGGACATTATATACGTCTATAACGTTATATATCCTATCCTAAGGCAACCTAACATCTCGGATGTAGTATTTTCCAACATTTCTGGCGGTTCGGCCCCTACTGCTCGGTGGGAACATTAGATACGTCTATATCGTAATATAACCTAACCTAACCCATCACGAACCTCGCTGGTAATGTTTTACAGAATCCCGTTCGTGTGGTCCCGTACGTCTCGGTGCGGGCATTACATACGTCTATAACGTGATATTTCCTTTCCTAAGCCAACCCAACATTTCGAATGTAGTATTTTACAACATTCCAGGCGGGACGGCCCCTACTCCTCGGTGGGAACATTATAAACGTCTATAACGTTATGGAGCCTAATCTAACCCATCTAGACCCTCGCTGGTAATGTTTCACAGAGTCCCGTTCGGGTCGTCCCGTACATCCCGGCGCGGACATTATATACGTCTATAACGTTATATATCCTAACCTAAGGCAACATAACATCTCGAATGTTGTATTTTACAACATTCCAGGCGGGGCGGCCACTACTTCTCGGTGGGCACATTATATACGACGATAACGTAATATAACCTAATCTGACCCATGCAGACCCTCGCTGGTAGTGCTTTACAGAATCCCGTTCGTGTCGTCCCGTAGGTCTCGGTGCGGACATTATATACGTCTATAGCGTTATATATCCTATCCTAAGCAACCTAACATCTCGGATGTAGTATTTTACAACATTCCAGGCGGGACGGCCCCTACTTCTCGGTGGGAACATTATATACTTCTATAACGTAATGTAACCTAACCTAACCCAGCTAGACCCTCGCTGGTAATGTTTCACAGAATCCCGTTCGTGTCGTCCCGTACATCTCGACGCGGATATTATATACGTCTACTACGTTATATATCCTAACCTAAGGCAACTTAACATCTCGGATGTAGTATTTTCCAACATTCCTGGCGTGTCGGCCCCTACTTCTCGGTGGGGACATTATATACGACCATAACGTAATATAACCTAACCTGACCCATCTAGACCCTCGCTGGTAATGTTTTACAGTATCCCGTTCGTGTCTACCCGTACGTCTCGGTGCGGACATTATATACGTCTATAACGTTATATATTCTAACCTAAGACATCCTAACATCTCGGATGTAGTATTTTCCGACATATCTGGCGTGTCGGCCCCTACTTCTCGGTGGGCACATTATATCCGTCTATATCGTAATATAACCTAACCTAACACATCACGACCCTCACTGGTAATGTTTTACAGAATTTCGTTCGTGTCGTCCTGTACATCTAGGTGGGGACATTATGTACGTCTATAACGTTATATTTCCTATCCCAAGCCAGCCTAACATCTCGAATGTAGTATTTTCCAACATTTCTGGCGGGTCGCCCCTACTTCTCGGTGGGCACATTATATACGACCATAACGTAATATAACCTAACCTGACCCATCTAGACCCTCGCTGGTAGTGTTTTACAGAATCCCGTTCGTGTCTACCCGTACGTCTCGGTGCGGACATTATATACATCTATAACGTTATATTTCCTATCCTAAGGCAACTTAACATCTCGAATGTAGTATTTTCCAACATATCTGGCGGGTCGGCCCCTACTTCTCGGTGGGAACAGTATATACGTCTACAACGTAATATAACCTAACCTAATCCAGCTAGACCCTCGCTGGTAATGTTTCACAGAATCCCGTTGGTGTCGCCCCGTTCATCCCGGCGCGGACATTATATACGTCTATAACGTTATATATCCTATCCTAAGGCAACCTAACATCTCGGATGTAGTATTTTCCAACATTTCTGGCGGTTCGGCACCTACTGCTCGGTGGGAACATTAGATACGTCTATATCGTAATATAACCTAACCTAACCCATCACGACCCTCGCTGGTAATATTTTACAGAATCCCGTTCGTGTGGTCCCGTACGTCTCGGTGCGGGCATTACATACGTCTATAACGTGATATTTCCTTTCCTAAGCCAACCCAACATTTCGAATGTAGTATTTTACAACATTCCAGGCGGGACGGCCCCTACTCCTCGGTGGGAACATTATAAACGTCTATAACGTTATGGAGCCTAATCTAACCCATCTAGACCCTCGCTGGTAATGTTTCACAGAGTCCCGTTCGGGTCGTCCCGTACATCCCGGCGCGGACATTATATACGTCTATAACGTTATATATCCTAACCTAAGGCAACATAACATCTCGAATGTTGTATTTTACAACATTCCAGGCGGGGCGGCCACTACTTCTCGGTGGGCACATTATATACGACCATAACGTAATATAACCTAATCTGACCCATGCAGACCCTCGCTGGTAGTGCTTTACAGAATCCCGTTCGTGTCGTCCCGTAGGTCTCGGTGCGGACATTATATACGTCTATAGCGTTATATATCCTATCCTAAGCAACCTAACATCTCGGATGTAGTATTTTACAACATTCCCGGCGGGACGGCCCCTACTTCTCGGTGGGAACATTATATACTTCTATAACGTAATGTAACCTAACCTAACCCAGCTAGACCCTCGCTGGTAATGTTTCACAGAATCCCGTTCGTGTCGTCCCGTACATCTCGACGCGGATATTATATACGTCTACTACGTTATATATCCTAACCTAAGGCAACTTAACATCTCGGATGTAGTATTTTCCAACATTCCTGGCGTGTCGGCCCCTACTTCTCGGTGGGGACATTATATACGACCATAACGTAATATAACCTAACCTGACCCATCTAGACCCTCGCTGGTAATGTTTTACAGTATCCCGTTCGTGTCTACCCGTACGTCTCGGTGCGGACATTATATACGTCTATAACGTTATATATTCTAACCTAAGACATCCTAACATCTCGGATGTAGTATTTTCCAACATATCTGGCGGGTCGGCCCCTACTTCTCGGTGGGAACAGTATATACGTCTACAACGTAATATAACCTAACCTAATCCAGCTAGACCCTCGCTGGTAATGTTTCACAGAATCCCGTTGGTGTCGCCCCGTTCATCTCGGCGCGGACATTATATACGTCTATAACGTTATATATCCTATCCTAAGGCAACCTAACATCTCGGATGTAGTATTTTCCAACATTTCTGGCGGTTCGGCCCCTACTGCTCGGTGGGAACATTAGATACGTCTATATCGTAATATAACCTAACCTAACCCATCACGAACCTCGCTGGTAATGTTTTACAGAATCCCGTTCGTGTCTACCCGTACGTCTCGGTGCGGACATTATATACATCTATAACGTTATATATCCTATCCTAAGGCAACCTAACATCTCGGATGTAGTATTTTCCAACATTCCTGGCGGGTCGGCCCCTACTGCTCGGTGGGCACATTATATCCGTCTATATCGTAATATAACCTAACCTAACACATCACGACCCTCACTGGTAATGTTTTACAGAATTTCGTTCGTGTCGTCCTGTACATCTAGGTGGGGACATTATGTACGTCTATAACGTTATATTTCCTATCCTAAGCCAGCCTAACATCTCGAATGTAGTATTTTCCAACATTTCTGGCGGGTCGCCCCTACTTCTCGGTGGGCACATTATATACGACCATAACGTAATATAACCTAACCTGACCCATCTAGACCCTCGCTGGTAGTGTTTTACAGAATCCCGTTCGTGTCTACCCGTACGTCTCGGTGCGGACATTATATACATCTATAACGTTATATTTCCTATCCTAAGGCAACTTAACATCTCGAATGTAGTATTTTCCAACATACCTGGCGGGTCGGCCCCTACTTCTCGGTGGGAACAATATATACGTCTACAACGTAATATAACCTAACCTAATCCAGCTAGACCCTCGCTGGTAATGTTTCACAGAATCCCGTTGGTGTCGCCCCGTTCATCTCGGCGCGGACATTATATACGTCTATAACGTTATATATCCTATCCTAAGGCAACCTAACATCTCGGATGTAGTATTTTCCAACATTTCTGGCGGTTCGGCCCCTACTGCTCGGTGGGAACATTAGATACGTCTATATCGTAATATAACCTAACCTAACCCATCACGACCCTCGCTGGTAATGTTTTACAGAATCCCGTTCGTGTGGTCCCGTACGTCTCGGTGCGGGCATTACATACGTCTATAACGTGATATTTCCTATCCGAAGGCAGCCTAACATCTCGAATGTAGTATTTTCCAACATATCTGGCGGGTCGGCCCCTACTTCTCGGTGGGAACATTATAAACCTCTATAACCTAATATAACCTAACCTAACCCTGCTAGACCCTCGCTGGTAATGTTTCACAGAGTCCCGTTCGTGTCGTCCCGTACATCTCGGCGCGGACATTATATACGTCTATAACGTTATATATCCTAACCTACGGCAACATAACATATCGAATGTTGTATTTTACAACATTCCAGGCCGGGCGGCCACTACTTCTCGGTGGGCACATTATATACGACGATAACGTAATATAACCTAATCTGACCCATGCAGACCCTCGCTGGTAGTGCTTTACATAATCCCGTTCGTGTCGTCCCGTAGGTCTCGGTGCGGACATTATATACGTCTATAGCGTTATATATCCTATCCTAAGCAACCTAACATCTCGGATGTAGTATTTTACAACATTCCCGGCGGGACGGCCCCTACTTCTCGGTGGGAACATTATATACTTCTATAACGTAATGTAACCTAACCTAACCCAGCTAGACCCTCGCTGGTAATGTTTCACAGAATCCCGTTCGTGTCGTCCCGTACATCTCGACGCGGATATTATATACGTCTACTACGTTATATATCCTAACCTAAGGCAACTTAACATCTCGGATGTAGTATTTTCCAACATTCCTGGCGTGTCGGCCCCTACTTCTCGGTGGGGACATTATATACGACCATAACGTAATATAACCTAACCTGACCCATCTAGACCCTCGCTGGTAATGTTTTACAGTATCCCGTTCGTGTCTACCCGTACGTCTCGGTGCGGACATTATATACGTCTATAACGTTATATATTCTAACCTAAGACATCCTAACATCTCGGATGTAGTATTATCCAACATATCTGGCGGGTCGGCCCCTACTTCTCGGTGGGAACAGTATATACGTCTACAACGTAATATAACCTAACCTAATCCAGCTAGACCCTCGCTGGTAATGTTTCACAGAATCCCGTTGGTGTCGCCCCGTTCATCTCGGCGCGGACATTATATACGTCTATAACGTTATATATCCTATCCTAAGGCAACCTAACATCTCGGATGTAGTATTTTCCAACATTTCTGGCGGTTCGGCCCCTACTGCTCGGTGGGAACATTAGATACGTCTATATCGTAATATAACCTAACCTAACCCATCACGAACCTCGCTGGTAATGTTTTACAGAATCCCGTTCGTGTGGTCCCGTACGTCTCGGTGCGGGCATTACATACGTCTATAACGTGATATTTCCTTTCCTAAGCCAACCCAACATTTCGAATGTAGTATTTTACAACATTCCAGGCGGGACGGCCCCTACTTCTCGGTGGGAACATTATATACTTCTATAACGTAATGTAACCTAACCTAACCCAGCCAGACCCTCGCTGGTAATGTTTCACAGAATCCCGTTCGTGTCGTCCCGTACATCTCGACGCGGATATTACATACGTCTACTACGCTATATATCCTAACCTAAGGCAACTTAACATCTCGGATGTATTATTTTCCAACATTCCTGGCGTGTCGGCCCCTACTTCTCGGTGGGGACATTATATACGACCATAACGTAATATAACCTAACCTGACCCATCTAGACCCTCGCTGGTAATGTTTTACAGTATCCCGTTCGTGTTTACCCGTACGTCTCGACGCGGATATTATATACGTCTATAACGTTATATATTCTAACCTAAGACATCCTAACATCTCGGATGTAGTATTTTCCAACATATCTGGCGTGTCGGCCCCTACTTCTCGGTGGGGACAGTATATACGTCTACAACGTAATATAACCTAACCTGACCCATCTAGACCCTCGCTGGTAGTGTTTTACAGAATCCCGTTCGTGTCTACCCGTACGTCTCGGTGCGGACATTATATACATCTATAACGTTATATATCCTATCCTAAGGCAACCTAACATCTCGGATGTAGTATTTTCCAACATTCCTGGCGGGTCGGCCCCTACTGCTCGGTGGGCACATTATATCCGTCTATATCGTAATATAACCTAACCTAACACATCACGACCCTCACTGGTAATGTTTTACAGAATTTCGTTCGTGTCGTCCTGTACATCTAGGTGGGGACATTATGTACGTCTATAACGTTATATTTCCTATCCTAAGCCAGCCTAACATCTCGAATGTAGTATTTTCCAACATTTCTGGCGGGTCGCCCCTACTTCTCGGTGGGCACATTATATACGACCATAACGTAATATAACCTAACCTGACCCATCTAGACCCTCGCTGGTAGTGTTTTACAGAATCCCGTTCGTGTCTACCCGTACGTCTCGGTGCGGACATTATATACATCTATAACGTTATATTTCCTATCCTAAGGCAACTTAACATCTCGAATGTAGTATTTTCCAACATACCTGGCGGGTCGGCCCCTACTTCTCGGTGGGAACAATATATACGTCTACAACGTAATATAACCTAACCTAATCCAGCTAGACCCTCGCTGGTAATGTTTCACAGAATCCCGTTGGTGTCGCCCCGTTCATCTCGGCGCGGACATTATATACGTCTATAACGTTATATATCCTATCCTAAGGCAACCTAACATCTCGGATGTAGTATTTTCCAACATTTCTGGCGGTTCGGCCCCTACTGCTCGGTGGGAACATTAGATACGTCTATATCGTAATATAACCTAACCTAACCCATCACGACCCTCGCTGGTAATGTTTTACAGAATCCCGTTCGTGTGGTCCCGTACGTCTCGGTGCGGGCATTACATACGTCTATAACGTGATATTTCCTATCCGAAGGCAGCCTAACATCTCGAATGTAGTATTTTCCAACATATCTGGCGGGTCGGCCCCTACTTCTCGGTGGGAACATTATAAACCTCTATAACCTAATATAACCTAACCTAACCCTGCTAGACCCTCGATGGTAATGTTTCACAGAGTCCCGTTCGTGTCGTCCCGTACATCCCGGCGCGGACATTATATACGTCTATAACGTTATATATCCTAACCTAAGGCAACATAACATCTCGAATGTTGTATTTTACAACATTCCAGGCGGGGCGGCCACTACTTCTCGGTGGGCACATTATATACGACCATAACGTAATATAACCTAATCTGACCCATGCAGACCCTCGCTGGTAGTGTTTTACAGAATCCCGTTCGTGTCTACCCGTACGTTTCGATGCGGACATTATATACGTCTATAACGTTATATTTCCTATTCTAATGCAACTTAACATCTCGAATGTAGTATTTTCCAACATTTCTGGCGGGTCGGCCCCTACTTCTCGGTGGGAACATTATATACGTCTATAACGTAATAGATCCTAACCTAACCCATCTAGAGCCTCGCCGGTAATGTTTTACAGAATCCCGTTCGTGTCGTCCCGTACGTCTCGGTGCGGATATTATATACGTATATAACGTGATATTTCCTTTCCTAATCCAACCCAACATTTCGAATGTAGTATTTTACAACATTCCTGGCGGGACGGCCCCTACTTCTCGGTTGGAACATTATATACTTGTATAACGTAATGTATCCTAACCTAACCCAGCTACACCCTCGCTGGTAATGTTTCACGGAATCCCGGTCGTGCCGTCCCGTACGTCTCGGTGTGGACATTATATACGTTTATAACGTTATATATCCTAACCTAAGGCAACCTAACATCTCGGATGAAGTATTGTCCAACATTCTTGGCGGGTTGGCCCCTACTCCTCGGTGGGAACATTATAAACGTCTATAACGTTATAGAGCCTAATCTAACCCATCTAGACCCTCGCTGGTAATGTTTCACAGAGTCCCGTTCGTGTCGTCCCGTACATCTCGGCGCGGACATTATATACGTCTATAACGTTATATATCCTAACCTACGGCAACATAACATATCGAATGTTGTATTTTACAACATTCCAGGCCGGGCGGCCACTACTTCTCGGTGGGCACATTATATACGACGATAACGTAATATAACCTAATCTGACCCATGCAGACCCTCGCTGGTAGTGCTTTACAGAATCCCGTTCGTGTCGTCCCGTAGGTCTCGGTGCGGACATTATATACGTCTATAGCGTTATATATCCTATCCTAAGCAACCTAACATCTCGGATGTAGTATTTTACAACATTCCCGGCGGGACGGCCCCTACTTCTCGGTGGGAACATTATATACTTCTATAACGTAATGTAACCTAACCTAACCCAGCTAGACCCTCGCTGGTAATGTTTCACAGAATCCCGTTCGTGTCGTCCCGTACATCTCGACGCGGATATTATATACGTCTACTACGTTATATATCCTAACCTAAGGCAACTTAACATCTCGGATGTAGTATTTTCCAACATTCCTGGCGTGTCGGCCCCTACTTCTCGGTGGGGACATTATATACGACCATAACGTAATATAACCTAACCTGACCCATCTAGACCCTCGCTGGTAATGTTTTACAGTATCCCGTTCGTGTCTACCCGTACGTCTCGGTGCGGACATTATATACGTCTATAACGTTATATATTCTAACCTAAGACATCCTAACATCTCGGATGTAGTATTTTCCAACATATCTGGCGGGTCGGCCCCTACTTCTCGGTGGGAACAGTATATACGTCTACAACGTAATATAACCTAACCTAATCCAGCTAGACCCTCGCTGGTAATGTTTCACAGAATCCCGTTGGTGTCGCCCCGTTCATCTCGGCGCGGACATTATATACGTCTATAACGTTATATATCCTATCCTAAGGCAACCTAACATCTCGGATGTAGTATTTTCCAACATTTCTGGCGGTTCGGCCCCTACTGCTCGGTGGGAACATTAGATACGTCTATATCGTAATATAACCTAACCTAAGCCATCACGAACCTCGCTGGTAATGTTTTACAGAATCCCGTTCGTGTGGTCCCGTACGTCTCGGTGCGGGCATTACATACGTCTATAACGTGATATTTCCTTTCCTAAGCCAACCCAACATTTCGAATGTAGTATTTTACAACATTCCAGGCGGGACGGCCCCTACTCCTCGGTGGGAACATTATAAACGTCTATAACGTTATGGAGCCTAATCTAACCCATCTAGACCCTCGCTGGTAATGTTTCACAGAGTCCCGTTCGGGTCGTCCCGTACATCCCGGCGCGGACATTATATACGTCTATAACGTTATATATCCTAACCTAAGGCAACATAACATCTCGAATGTTGTATTTTACAACATTCCAGGCGGGGCGGCCACTACTTCTCGGTGGGCACATTATATACGACGATAACGTAATATAACCTAATCTGACCCATGCAGACCCTCGCTGGTAGTGCTTTACAGAATCCCGTTCGTGTCGTCCCGTAGGTCTCGGTGCGGACATTATATACGTCTAAAGCGTTATATATCCTATCCTAAGCAACCTAACATCTCGGATGTAGTATTTTACAACATTCCAGGCGGGACGGCCCCTACTTCTCGGTGGGAACATTATATACTTCTATAACGTAATGTAACCTAACCTAACCCAGCTAGACCCTCGCTGGTAATGTTTCACAGAATCCCGTTCGTGTCGTCCCGTACATCTCGACGCGGATATTATATACGTCTACTACGTTATATATCCTAACCTAAGGCAACTTAACATCTCGGATGTAGTATTTTCCAACATTCCTGGCGTGTCGGCCCCTACTTCTCGGTGGGGACATTATATACGACCATAACGTAATATAACCTAACCTGACCCATCTAGACCCTCGCTGGTAGTGTTTTACAGAATCCCGTTCGTGTCTACCCGTACGTCTCGGTGCGGACATTATATACATCTATAACGTTATATATCCTATCCTAAGGCAACCTAACATCTCGGATGTAGTATTTTCCAACATTCCTGGCGGGTCGGCCCCTACTTCTCGGTGGGCACATTATATCCGTCTATATCGTAATATAACCTAACCTAACACATCACGACCCTCACTGGTAATGTTTTACAGAATTTCGTTCGTGTCGTCCTGTACATCTAGGTGGGGACATTATGTACGTCTATAACGTTATATTTCCTATCCTAAGCCAGCCTAACATCTCGAATGTAGTATTTTCCAACATTTCTGGCGGGTCGCCCCTACTTCTCGGTGGGCACATTATATACGACCATAACGTAATATAACCTAACCTGACCCATCTAGACCCTCGCTGGTAGTGTTTTACAGAATCCCGTTCGTGTCTACCCGTACGTCTCGGTGCGGACATTATATACATCTATAACGTTATATTTCCTATCCTAAGGCAACTTAACATCTCGAATGTAGTATTTTCCAACATATCTGGCGGGTCGGCCCCTACTTCTCGGTGGGAACAGTATATACGTCTACAACGTAATATAACCTAACCTAATCCAGCTAGACCCTCGCTGGTAATGTTTCACAGAATCCCGTTGGTGTCGCCCCGTTCATCTCGGCGCGGACATTATATACGTCTATAACGTTATATATCCTATCCTAAGGCAACCTAACATCTCGGATGTAGTATTTTCCAACATTTCTGGCGGTTCGGCCCCTACTGCTCGGTGGGAACATTAGATACGTCTATATCGTAATATAACCTAACCTAACCCATCACGACCCTCGCTGGTAATGTTTTACAGAATCCCGTTCGTGTCTACCCGTACGTTTCGATGCGGACATTATATACGTCTATAACGTTATATTTCCTATTCTAATGCAACTTAACATCTCGAATGTAGTATTTTCCAACATTTCTGGCGGGTCGGCCCCTACTTCTCGGTGGGAACATTATATACGTCTATAACGTAATAGATCCTAACCTAACCCATCTAGAGCCTCGCCAGTAATGTTTTACAGAATCCCGTTCGTGTCGTCCCGTACGTCTCGGTGCGGACATTATATACGTATATAACGTGATATTTCCTTTCCTAATCCAACCCAACATTTCGAATGTAGTATTTTACAACATTCCTGGCGGGACGGCCCCTACTTCTCGGTTGGAACATTATATACTTTTATAACGTAATGTAACCTAACCTAACCCAGCTACACCCTCGCTGGTAATGTTTCACGGAATCCCGGTCGTGCCGTCCCGTACGTCTCGGTGTGGACATTATATACGTTTATAACGTTATATATCCTAACCTAAGGCAACCTAACATCTCGGATGAAGTATTGTCCAACATTCTTGGCGGGTTGGCCCCTACTCCTCGGTGGGAACATTAGATACGTCTATATCGTAATATAACCTAACCTAACCCATCACGACCCTCGCTGGTAATGTTTTACAGAATCCCGTTCGTGTGGTCCCGTACGTCTCGGTGCGGGCATTACATACGTCTATAACGTGATATTTCCTATCCGAAGGCAGCCTAACATCTCGAATGTAGTATTTTCCAACATATCTGGCGGGTCGGCCCCTACTTCTCGGTGGGAACATTATAAACCTCTATAACCTAATATAACCTAACCTAACCCTGCTAGACCCTCGATGGTAATGTTTCACAGAGTCCCGTTCGTGTCGTCCCGTACATCCCGGCGCGGACATTATATACGTCTATAACGTTATATATCCTAACCTAAGGCAACATAACATCTCGAATGTTGTATTTTACAACATTCCAGGCGGGGCGGCCACTACTTCTCGGTGGGCACATTATATACGACCATAACGTAATATAACCTAATCTGACCCATGCAGACCCTCGCTGGTAGTGTTTTACAGAATCCCGTTCGTGTCTACCCGTACGTTTCGATGCGGACATTATATACGTCTATAACGTTATATTTCCTATTCTAATGCAACTTAACATCTCGAATGTAGTATTTTCCAACATTTCTGGCGGGTCGGCCCCTACTTCTCGGTGGGAACTTTATATACGTCTATAACGTAATAGATCCTAACCTAACCCATCTAGAGCCTCGCCGGTAATGTTTTACAGAATCCCGTTCGTGTCGTCCCGTACGTCTCGGTGCGGACATTATATACGTATATAACGTGATATTTCCTTTCCTAATCCAACCCAACATTTCGAATGTAGTATTTTACAACATTCCTGGCGGGACGGCCCCTATTTCTCGGTTGGAACATTATATACTTTTATAACGTAATGTAACCTAACCTAACCCAGCTACACCCTCGCTGGTAATGTTTCACGGAATCCCGGTCGTGCCGTCCCGTACGTCTCGGTGTGGACATTATATACGTTTATAACGTTATATATCCTAACCTAAGGCAACCTAACATCTCGGATGAAGTATTGTCCAACATTCTTGGCGGGTTGGCCCCTACTCCTCGGTGGGAACATTATAAACGTCTATAACGTTATAGAGCCTAATCTAACCCATCTAGACCCTCGCTGGTAATGTTTCACAGAGTCCCGTTCGTGTCGTCCCGTACATCTCGGCGCGGACATTATATACGTCTATAACGTTATATATCCTAACCTACGGCAACATAACATATCGAATGTTGTATTTTACAACATTCCAGGCGGGGCGGCCACTACTTCTCGGTGGGCACATTATATACGACGATAACGTAATATAACCTAATCTGACCCATGCAGACCCTCGCTGGTAGTGCTTTACAGAATCCCGTTCGTGTCGTCCCGTAGGTCTCGGTGCGGACATTATATACGTCTATAGCGTTATATATCCTATCCAGAGGCAACCTAACATCTCGGATGTAGTATTTTACAACATTCCAGGCGGGACGGCCCCTACTTCTCGGTGGGAACATTATATACGTCTAAAACGTTATATTTACTATCCGAAGGCAGCCTAACATCTCGAATGTAGTATTTTCCAACATATCTGGCGGGTCGGCCCCTACTTCTCGGTGGGAACATTATAAACCTCTATAACCTAATATAACCTAACCTAACCCTGCTAGACCCTCGCTGGTAATGTTTCACAGAGTCCCGTTCGTGTCGTCCCGTACATCCCGGCGCGTACATTATATACGTCTATAACGTTATATATCCTAACCTAAGGCAACATAACATCTCGAATGTTGTATTTTACAACATTCCAGGCGGGACGGCCACTACTTCTCGGTGGGCACATTATATACGACCATAACGTAATATAACCTAATCTGACCCATGCAGACCCTCGCTGGTAATGTTTTACAGAATCCCGTTCGTGTGGTCCCGTACGTCTCGGTGCGGGCATTACATACGTCTATAACGTGATATTTCCTTTCCTAAGCAAACCCAACATTTCGAATGTAGTATTTTACAACATTCCAGGCGGGACGGCCCCTACTTCTCGGTTGGAACAACATATACTTCTATAACGTAATGTAACCTAACCTAACCCAGCTAGACACTCGCTGGTAATGTTTCACAGAATCCCGTTAGTGTCGTCCCGTACATCTCGACGCGGATATTATATACGTCTACTACGTTATATATCCTAACCTAAGGCAACTCAACATCTCGGATGTAGTATTTTCCAACATTCCTGGCGTGTCGGCCCCTACTTCTCGGTGGGGACATTATATACGACCATAACGTAATATAACCTAACCTGACCCATCTAGACCCTCGCTGGTAGTGTTTTACAGAATCCCGTTCGTGTCTACCCGTACGTCTCGGTGCGGACATTATATACATCTATAACGTTATATATCCTATCCTAAGGCAACCTAACATCTCGGATGTAGTATTTTGCAACATTCCTGGCGGGTCGGCCCCTACTTCTCGGTGGGCACATTATATCCGTCTATATCGTAATATAACCTAACCTAACACATCACGACCCTCACTGGTAATGTTTTACAGAATTTCGTTCGTGTCGTCCTGTACATCTATGTGGGGACATTATGTACGTCTATAACGTTATATTTCCTATCCTAAGCCAGCCTAACATCTCGAATGTAGTATTTTCCAACATTTCTGGCGGGTCGCCCCTACTTCTCGGTGGGCACATTATATACGACCATAACGTAATATAACCTAACCTGACCCATCTAGACCCTCGCTGGTAGTGTTTTACAGAGTCCCGTTCGTGTCGTCCCGTACATCTCGGCGCGGACATTATACTCGTCTATAATGTTATATATCCTAACCTAAGGCATCCTAACATCTCGGATGTAGTATTTTCCAACATTCATGGCCGGTCGGCCGCTACTTCTCGGTGGGAACATTATATACGTCTATAACGTAATAGATCCTAATCTAACCCATCTATACCCTCGCCGGTAATGTTTTACATAATCCCGTTCGTGTCGTCCCGTATGTCTCGGCGCGGACATTATATACGTCTATAACGTTATATATCCTATCCTAAGGCAACCTAACATCTCGGATGTAGTATTTTCCAACATTTCTGGCGGGTCGGCCCCTACTTCTCGGTGGGAACATTATATACGTCTATAACGTAACATAACCTAACCTAACCCAGCTAGACCCTCGCTGGTAATGTTATACAGAATCTCGTTCGTGTGGTCCCGTACGTCTCGGTGCGGGCATTACAGACGTCTATAACGTGATATTTCCTTTCCTAAGCAAACCCAACATTTCGAATGTAGTATTTTACAACATTCCAGGCGGGACGGCCCCTACTTCTCGGTTGGAACAACATATACTTCTATAACGTAATGTAACCTAACCTAACCCAGCTAGACCCTCGCTGGTAATGTTTCACAGAACCCCGTTAGTGTCGTCCCGTACATCTCGACGCGGATATTATATGCGTCTACTACGTTATATATCCTAACCTAAGGCAACTAAACATCTCGGATGTAGTATTTTCCAACATTCCTGGCGTGTCGGCCCCTACTTCTCGGTGGGGACATTATATACGACCATAACGTAATATAACCTAACCTGACCCATCTAGACCCTCGCTGGTAGTGTTTTACAGAATCCCGTTCGTGTCTACCCGTACGTCTCGGTGCGGACATTATATACATCTATAACGTTATATATCCTATCCTAAGGCAACCTAACATCTGGGATGTAGTATTTTCCAACATTCCTGGCGGGTCGGCCCCTACTTCTCGGTGGGCACATTATATCCGTCTATATCGTAATATAACCTAACCTAACACATCACGACCCTCACTGGTAATGTTTTACAGAATTTCGTTCGTGTCGTCCTGTACATCTAGGTGGGGACATTATGTACGTCTATAACGTTATATTTCCTATCCTAAGCCAGCCTAACATCTCGAATGTAGTATTTTCCAACATTTCTGGCGGGTCGCCCCTACTTCTCGGTGGGCACATTATATACGACCATAACGTAATATAACCTAACCTGACCCATCTAGACCCTCGCTGGTAGTGTTTTACAGAGTCCCGTTCGTGTCGTCCCGTACATCTCGGCGCGGACATTATACTCGTCTATAATGTTATATATCCTAACGTAAGGCATCCTAACATGTCGGATGTAGTATTTTCCAACATTCATGGCGGGTCGGCCGCTACTTCTCGGTGGGAACATTATATACGTCTATAACGTAATAGATCCTAATCTAACCCATCTATACCCTCGCCGGTAATGTTTTACATAATCCCGTTCGTGTCGTCCCGTATGTCTCGGCGCGGACATTATATACGTCTATAACGTTATATATCCTATCCTAAGGCAACCTAACATCTCGGATGTAGTATTTTCCAACATTTCTGGCGGGTCGGCCCCTACTTCTCGGTGGGAACATTATAAACATCTATAACGTAATATAACCTAACCTAACCCAGCTAGACCATCGCTGGTAATGTTTCACTGAGTCCCGTACGTGTCGTCCCGTACATCTCGGCGCTGACATTATACACGTCTATGACGTTATATATCCTAAACTAAGGCAACTTAACATCTCGGATGTAGTATTTTCCAACATTCCTGGCGGGTCGGCCCCTATTTCTCGGTGGGCACATTATATACGTCTTTAACGTAATGTAACCTAACCTGACCAATCTAGAACCTCGGTGGTAGTGTTTTACAGAATCCCGTTCGTGTCAACCCGTACGTCTCGGTGCGGACATTATATACGTCTATAACGTTATATATTCCTACCTAAGACATCCTAACATCTCGGATGTAGTATTTTCCAACATTCATGGCGGGTCGGCCCCTACTTCTCGGTGGGAACATTATATACGTCTAAAACGTTATATTTACTATCCGAAGGCAGCCTAACATCTCGAATGTAGTATTTTCCAACATATCTGGCGGGTCGGCCCCTACTTCTCGGTGGGAACATTATAAACCTCTATAACCTAATATAACCTAACCTAACCCTGCTAGACCCTCGCTGGTAATGTTTCACAGAGTCCCGTTCGTGTCGTCCCGTACATCCCGGCGCGTACATTATATACGTCTATAACGTTATATATCCTAACCTAAGGCAACATAACATCTCGAATGTTGTATTTTACAACATTCCAGGCGGGACGGCCACTACTTCTCGGTGGGCACATTATATACGACCATAACGTAATATAACCTAATCTGACCCATGCAGACCCTCGCTGGTAGTGTTTTACAGAATCCCGTTCGTATCTACCCGTACGTTTCGATGCGGACATTATATACGTCTATAACGTTATATTTCCTATTCTAATGCAACTTAACATCTCGAATGTAGTATTTTCCAGCATTTCTGGCGGGTCGGCCCCTACTTCTCGGTGGGAACATTATAAACCTCTATAACCTAATATAACCTAACCTAACCCTGCTAGACCCTCGCTGGTAATGTTTCACTGAGTCCCGTACGTGTCGTCCCGTACATCTCGGCGCTGACATTATACACGTCTATGACGTTATATATCCTAACGTAAGGCATCCTAACATCTCGGATGTATTATTTTCCAACATTCCTGGCGGGTCGGCCCCTACTTCTCGGTGGGAACATTATATACGTCTATAACGCAATAGTACCTAACCTAAACCATCTAGACCCTCGCTGGTAATGTGTTACAGAATCCCGGGCGTGTCGGCCCGTACTTCTCGGTGGGGACATTATGTAGGTCTACTACGTTATATATCCTAACCTAAGGCAACATATCATCTCGAATGTAGTATTTTACAATATTCCAGGCGGGACGGCCCCTACTTCTCGGTGGGGACATTATATACGTCTATATCGTAATATAAACTATCCTAACCCATTTTGCCACTCGGTGATAATGTTTTACAGAATCCCGGCCGTGTCGGCGCGTACTTCTCTGTGCGGACATTATATACGTTTATAACGTTATATATCCTAACCTAAGGCAACCTAACATCTCGGATGTAGTATTTTCCAACATTTCTGGCGGGTCGGCCCCTACTTCTCGGTGGGAACATTATAAACGTCGATAACGTTATAGAGCCTAACCTAACCCATTTAGACCCTCGCTGGTAGTGTTTTACACAATCGCGTTCGTGTCGTCCCGTACGCCTCGGTGCGGGCATTATATACGTCTATAACGTTATATATCCTAACCTAAGGCAACCTAACATCTCGAATGTTGTATTTTACAACATGCCAGGCGGTTCGGCCCCTACTTCTCGGTGGGGACATTATATACGTCTATATCGTAATATAAACTATCCTAACCCATTTTGCCACTCGCTGGTAATGTTTTACAGAATCCCGTTCGTGTCGGCCCATACTTCACGGTGTGACCAGTATATACGTTTATAACGTTATATATCCTAACATAAGGCAACCTGACATCTCAGTTGTAATAGCTTACAGCATTCCTGGCGGGTCGGCCCCTACGTCTCGGTGGTCACATAATATTCGTCTATATCGTAATATAACCTAACCTAACCCATCTAGACCCTCGCTGGTAATGTTCTAGAGAATCCCGTTCGTGTCGTCCCGTATGTCTCGGAGCGTACATTATATACGTCTATAACTTGTATATCCTAACCAGGGGCAATCCAACATCTCGAATGTTGTATTTTACAAAATTCCAGGCCGGTCGGCCCCTACATCTCGGTGGGGACATTATATACGTTTATATCGTACTATAACCTAACCTAACCTATCTTGCCCCTCGGTGAGAATGTTTTACAGTATCCCGGTCGTGTCGGCCCATACTTCTCGGTGGGGATATCATATACGTCTATAACGATATATATCCTACCCTAAGGCAACCTAACATCTCGAATGTAGTATTTCACTACATTCCCGGCGGGTCGGCCCCTACGTCTCGGAGGGATCATTATATACGTCTATAACGTAATATAACCTAACCTAACCCATGTAGCCTCTCGGTGGTAGTGTTTTACAAGATTCCAGGCGTGTCGGTTCCTTCATATCGGTGGGAACATAATCCCATATCATGAGATGCCATACCTATTCCGTGCAGAGTTGGGTTCAAATAACTTCTTATTGGCTCTGGGGAATCAGTAATCGTTTCAGGATTTCTACAGCCGCCTAATTCGGCTCATATTAGCGGACATGCCCTAACTGTATCCTCAAGAATTGGTTTCATTTAATCACCTATTGACTCCGTGTTGTCATTAACGGCTCCAACAGTTTTCCGTGCGCGTAATTCGAATTCCATGGCCGGAGATGCCGTACCTACGATCTGCAGAGTCGGGTTTATATAACTTATTATTGGCTCTGCGGCATTAGTAATCGCTCCAGGAGTTCCAGGGCCCCCTACTTCGACACATAGGAGTAGACATACCGTAACTGGGGCCATAAGAGTTGGTATCATTTAATCACCTGTTGACGCTGTGTTATTATTAACTGTTCCAACGGTTATCCGGGCTCCTAATTCGAATCAGATGGCCGGAGATGCCATACCTAGGCCCTTCAGAATTGGGTTCATATAACTGCATATTGGCTCTGGGGCATTAGTAACCGCTGCAGGAGTTCTCCAGCCTCCAAATTCGACACCTTTTTTTTCGTTGGGAAATGTTTATAGATTCCACTCGACTTGGATTAATTTGCTAGGTGGTTATGCCAGACTCTTACTGACTAAAACCTAACAGTGCTTATCATAGCGCACAAATATATGGATGAGGCCCGGCACTTAACATCGTTTACATCAGCCCCCCCCCCCGCGCTGAGAGTCTCTGAATGTTTTCAGGAGACTCTCTTCTGGGCAGTGCACGCACTGCATTGTGCTCTTGATGTGCCAAGGCATGTGGGAGATAGACGTGATCACCCGTTTATCTCCGCATCTCGCAATACGCGTGCAATGACTCAAAGGTTGATCCCGAATATTTTGAGTTTATGTGTTTTGTACGAGCATGATAATCTAAGTTCATTTCTTTTTTTTTTCTTTGAGTTACCCACCGTGGTTACAGTGTCTTCCGTCGTCGGTAACTTCTGTGTTTCCTCTGTCGTTTGGTTACATGGATCTTCTTGAGTTACCGACCTTGGTTATTAAACATTCAGATGTCGGTAACTCTCCGTCTACGTTTATTTTTCCTCTTCTTCATTTGTCGTCGACCAGTTACCGACCATTATGTATTCAGCAACTGTCTGCCACGCAATGTCTTCTTTCTTCATTTATTTATCCATTGCCAGTACCTTGCCTCGCTTTCGGTTGTCATTTTGCAAATGTTTGTCATGATGACTCCCGTACACGAAAACCTCGCGCATTCACACACACGAAATTCTCGCGCACTCACGCACACGAGATTGTTCGCGCCCGCACTATACGCATTGTTCACCACTTTCCTCTTGGGGTTTTTCTTCTTTCTTCGGTCTGTGGTTTCCAACGATGCAACTCTTCTGTGTATATATCATTGTTTTTGTCTTCAGCGAAGCTTCTTCTTCGTCTTCGCATGATCCGCGAAGATCGCGTCTCCATTGAGCTTGCCACTAGCGTCATGGTAGCAATGCAGGAGAAGACCAGCCTACCGAAAGGATCTTTGAAGCTGAACTGTCGTACCGTTTCAGGAAACAACAGCCCCCGCTCGCACGGTTGGACGCGGCAGACGTCTACGACGCCGACCACGCAGGACACGCCGGGCAGGGAATTCGCGCTCTTCCTCCTCCTTCCTCCTCCTTCCTCCTCCTTCCTTCCACTTCCTTCAAAGCCGTGACTTTATCACAAAACAAAGCCATTGCCTGCCAGGAACTCTGTTTTAGCATCATTTTATCAAAGATATTGCTCAGAGTTAAATCTGGCCCTACCTCGCTTACCAGAGCGCGCCGTGGCAGCTCCCGTGCTGGACAGCGCTGTAGCGTGTGACACCCGCTGTCGTACTCCTCTTCGCAATGGGGGCTCAATGACGTGTTTTCTTTGCCTATCCGCTTCAGAAATGACGCAAAATATCCCGGTGAATATCTGCGTCATTCTGTACGTGAGCACGCCGCTTTTTCTTTCCGTCCATCTCATGATATTTTGACGAAGCAAACTTATCGTCTAATGGTTCGTGTGACGGCTCATGGCTTGCTTTCGTACGAGATCGTCCTGTATACTCTTATCGCATCCTCCCTCCACGGTCTACGCACCGTTTTCAAGTTCTTTTTACTCGCGACAAGAACTTCGCTCTATGGCATAATGTGGCTAAAATGTAGTGTCGCACTATCCAATCTGGGCGCCAATCTTGCAAAATGCGACTCGAAATTCCACTTGCTATCGAGGTGAAGTCCAAGATATTTAATATCTTTTTTTACCTCAACAGTTGTATTCGCAATTTTTTTCATCTCTCGGCATTCAGCTCTTCTTTTATTGTCACGCGGGTCAATCAAGAGTAAAACTTCCGTTTTTTCCGCGGCAATCTGAAAGCCAAGTTCACGGAACTTCATCGTTACCGATACCACTCCCCCTTCTGCACGACAGATGGTCCTGCTTTCGTTGCTTCTAGTGGCAAGTACTAGCGTGTCATCGGCATAACATGTAATATGTACTCCTATCGGAAGTGGCTGAAAGATAGCTATGTTATATCCGATGTTCCACAGTAACGGTTCAAGAACCGATCCCTGCGGAACACCGCGATTGACCACCCTCTCAAAGTATCTGTCTTTTCCATTGTAAGTAATGGTTCTATCGCTCAGGTAGTTATTTATTACCATACGTAGGTATTCCGGAAAATCATTGCTCCACGTATGGCCGCCCACGAGAGGGAATTGAAGGCATTCTTCATGTCAAAAGATACCGCAAAAGCAATCCCCCCGTTTTTTGTGGCTGTTTCTGCAATCGACTTTACATTTCTTATCGCATCGATTACGGATCGACCTTCCCTGAAACCGTACTGGCAATCCGCTAAATCTCGTCCTTTCGTCGTAAAATGCTGAACGAGTCTCCGGTGAATTACTCTTTCGAAGATTTTTCCTATCTCGTCCAGCAGAACGATAGGACGATAAGCAGACGGATCTTCTTCCGGCCTTCCGGGCTTTTTCAGCAAGAACATTCTGCCAGATTTCCACTTTCTTAGAAATTTTCCGGTCTGCAAGCATTCCGTGAAGATCCTCTGCAGCCGTCGGGCAAAGAAACCTAGAATTCCTAGCCAAGTTCAGCCAGGAACTTCATTCCGGCCTGGCGCAGTGCTGTTTCTCTTAAGTTTTTGCACTGCGCGGGCGATCTCTGGTTGCGCCATTTTCCTCTCGTGGAAATAGATTCTCAACAACCCGCTCCAGGAAGTTTGGTTGCATCGTTTCTGATATAGGAGGCGCCCATGGTCTTAGTTTGTCCATTACCATTTTGTATGGACGCCCCCACGGATCCTCTTGCAAGGTGGACATTAGTCGCTCCCGTGCCCGTGTCTTGGAGTCAGATATTGCGGACTGCAGCTTCTTTTTCTTATTTTTATAGCTTTCGTTGCACCGCAGGATGTTTTCTATGTTTCTCATGGACCGGCGACCCTTCTCCCTTTTGTACTGGTGGCGCGTTAGCGTACATTCTGCACAAATTCGCGATATTGTTTCGTTCCACCAATACACAGGTCGTCTTTGCACATTGGGTTTTGTACGTAGCATGCAAGCGTTGTACACCGCTGTCACGGTATCCATTAATTCTGCTATTTCCTCGTCCACATTCACTGGACCTTCTTTTTTTCGAGTCCATGTTGCGGATAAAGCAGCAACCCGCATATAATCGTCGTTCAGCTTCTTAACGGCTCATTTTTTTACGTGGTGCTGCTATCAAGAATTTCTGAGGCGTTTTGCTTGGGCTGTGGATATCTGTATCCAAATACACTTATGGTCCGACAGATTGTCCATGTTGTCGACTTCTCAATTTTGCACTCTTTTCGCTGTGAGAGCATTTCCCACGGAGATATCTACTATGCTATCTCCTTGAAATCGCGAGCTCGTTGCTTCCGCTCCACGATTTAGGATCTGTAAGTTTGCAGCATTCGCCCACTTCAGCATCGAGTGACCGCGATCTATTGTGCTTTTCGAATGTCACATGACTGCATGCGCATTGAAATCTCCAAGTACAAATTCTGGGCGGTTCCAAATGTTTTTAATTGCGCTCCATATTTCGTCCAGTAAGCGCTCTTAATCGCTCAACGGCTAATTCAGCGGTGTGTACACACCCACCACCACGTATTCCGCCCAGTTCACCGCGATGTAGCTGTTTCCATTTGCTATTTTGGTTATAGACTTGTATCCTCGATCCAATATTGACTCAATGGTATCCGATACGGTTCTGCGATGACTATAAGTTCCACCATGCTGCGCTTCATTTCGCTTATTACTAAGTCCTGTGCTTTGGCAGCATGGTGCACATTCACTTATAGTATTTGACACAGCAGGGTGAATTTTAAGTTTTGTCCATCGCCTCCTCCAGGCTAAATTCATTTTCATTTGAATCTCCTTCGATATCTAGGGCGGCAAACCTGTTTTCCACCGCCATTCCAACGATGGAGTGCTCTATTTTTTTGCCGCTTTCCGTCTTATTGGCGGTTTTACCGGTGTAAAAACTGCCAGCTTTGCTCTAATTTGAAACTCTCGCATTGATTGTTTGCATTTTCATCTGTTTAGGTACGTATGGTATTGTTTGCATCCTTCCCACTACGCACTTGTTACAAATCTTCTCTTCTCTTCTCTCAGCTTTATGCACCGTTAATTATCTTAGTACTTATTGCCTGTTTTAGGCACGCGTGGAGTGATTTATCCCCAACCCGCACGTAGGAACTGTATTCTAGACTCTCTATTTACAGAGGTATGATATGTTCGTTTTTTGACATGTAAACAGATTGTATTTTCTTCTTCTTCTAACTCTTGAAATTCTTTCTTTTAGGTGTGCAATGAGCTTTATTCACACCAGGAGCTCCTTATTATTCGTTTTTCTATAGTACGCGTGAATCAGATTTCGTTTTCAGTATGTATTAAACAGCCTTTAACCTATCTTTGTTATGTCTGCTAGACACTTAGTTCTTTCTCTTCAGTTATAATTTCTCACTTCACAATATATATCTATATGTGCATTTTAATGAATGGTTCTTATAATTGTTTGTGTTACAGATATGGAGAGGATTACAAACACTCTAACCACGTCTTGGTCTTCTTAATATTACACACTTACTGCAGTTTGTTGAACAATATCTTTTATACCATTCACTTTAACTTTTTGTAATGCATGTAATATTTTTATTCTGTCTTTCTTTGTTTGGAATTGATTCTGTCGTATCTTCACTATGTTTGTTTCACTTATCATACATTTGCATGTAGAAAGTGTTTATTTACTTCACTGCAAACTGCACAGGATGTAAAGCTTCCGTATTTAACGAGCTTTTTAACCTGTTTTGACTTGTCGACATGCGTGCGACGCCGACGAGTGTTTACCCCCTCCACACTGTCTATTTATTGCCTTCCTGTCCTCCTTTTTTGTAGGTAAACAGGTTGGCACTTGAGAGGTAGGTCAGTGACAGTCGACTTTTGAGAACACTTTCCGCGGTGGGTCAAGAGCTCCCCTGCCGTGAAACACTTATCTGCCCGACCCCCTTCTGTCAGCGTGGGCACAAGTCTTTTTTCTTTTAACTTTTCATGTTTATTTTCACCCATCCGGTAGTTTTAATTTATTTATAATCAAAACTACTTTTATTGCACTTGATGTACGATTGTTATTTACAATTCTGTGTCATTCTGTTTACAGTGTGTGCTCGCACTCACTGCGCTTATTTGTTGTCTTTCTTCGGTGCGTTACGAATTTATTAGAGTTTTTATTTACTTTTAAATTCGTGACGTATCACGAATTATAATCATTATTGAGATGCTGTCTCTCTCGCACTACGGGTCCTTTATCACCGTGACAGATTGATACTTGCGATCTATTGTCTACTCGCTTACACCTCTGCACCTTTGTCCCTCGCGAAAGGTAAAGTTTACTGATAGTGAATGCACGTTGGCGCTCGGTCTACTATTTCAACTCTTTTTATCGTTGTTTTTGGCGATTAATATCCCGTTTTGTGAGTTATTATTACGCGCGCACGATAATTATCTTCACTTTCTACCGCACCACATCCCCTTCTTCCCGTTCTTTAATAGCTTTTTATCAGCACTTTCCGCACTTCTTACACTTCTTGAGGTGTTGACCGGTGTAGCTTCCGATATCCTCTTCCTCTTCAGTTCTCCCACGATGTCGTCAGCAGCCTCCACGACTCGAAATTAGATTTGGAAATGGCGAACGACCGCGCACGTGTCGTAACCGTGAAGGATAGCGAATCCGAGCACGAAATTCGCTATTATTCGACCCTAATACCGAAAGAATCCCAGATTTATACGTCTGGATTTCACGCGATACTTACCAAAATTCGATTAAGCCGTAGCTTGTATTCGAAATTTCAAGATTTCCATTCGAAAACTCGAAAATGCACGGAGCGATGTGAAATGTGTCTATACTCTTCCCCCAAATTCAACACCTAAGGGCGGATATACCGTATCTGGAGTCCATAAAATTGGATTCATTTAATCACTTATTGACACTGTGTTGATATTAACTGCGCCAAGCGTAATTGGCAATAAAATTTGTCAAATCCAGTAAAATGAAATCACCATTCACGTTTGAAACGAGCTAAAATTTCAAAAAAATCTCTCATAGACTTTATTAAACTTCCAGTTCAATTATTTTTCACGAATTCGAAAAGTATTACATTTTTTAAATTCTCCTCCTATAGTACGAATTTTAATCAAATATCAGAGATAAACGATTTATTTATTTAACATTTTTACTGGGGTAACCAGTTGATAATTTCATAGGATCAGGGTTGGTGTTACATCCTCGTTCGTACCATGAATTTTGATCAGCGCTATTCGCGGAATAACGCTCGACGTAACAAAATCGTTCTAGATGTAGCAATCGGAATGAATTTTTTTTTAACCGGTCAGAGGCAATAAAGTAGGAGGGATATGCAAGGAAAACGCCAGAATGCGTCGCGTTACCGCGTTTCGAATTTTAATGGCCCGGTGGAATGATAAAGCGGTAATTAATCGTTGTCCATTGCTGCCGTCGTGAGATTTCAATGGATGCGACGCTTGGCGTCTTTCCAAATAATTATTCCTTCCTTTTTCGCCAATTAATGTTCATATATTTTTCCTTTCGAGATAGTGTTCTCCTTTTTTAAATTCCTTGTTCCTTCTTCCTTTTATGACAAATTTTTCGTCGGCAGAGGAGAAATACAACTTTTACTTCAAATATCTATTGTTAGATTTGTATAATTTATTGCAGCGTGGAAAGGTATAGAAAGATAATTTGCTTCCTTTATATTCGATGTATTTTGACGAGCAACAAAAAAATCAATAATGTTTTTATCATTCGTGAAGCATGGAGATATAGTTGATGCTTGTTACTTGATTTTTATCAGTTTTCAATACAGAAAGTATAAGAGGATTCGTTTTATGTATAATTTCGAACGAAATTCCTGATCGTTTAGACAAAACTTTATCGTATCGGGTCATTCTGGCTAATGGAAGCGGAATTTTCAATCCTTTTCACCGATGCGAAATATTTTAATCGCATTTCAGCGAATAGAGGGCTTTCTTAACATTTTCTCTTCAAATTAATTCCTTTACCAATTTTCTTTTATTAGCAATTACACATTCTGTCCTCTCTCTCTCCCTCCCTCTCTCTCTCTCTCTCTCGATGAGGCTTGTAAAATGTCCGAGAAATATCGACATGTAAAGCGATAGAAGAATTAAAAGTAAAGTAATAATATTCCTTAGGAGCGAGACGCCATTCATTATGAATTATGGGACGTATAATGGACGCTCTCCCTGACAAATGAGTTAATGCTCCCTCGATGGACCTGTTTAAATCGTTAAGCACCATTAGCGACTTGAAAGTCTGATTCGTAATGGAAAAGAGTGCTGGCGGCAAGCCGGGCGCGTATCGCGACGGATTTTCGCGAAAATTCAAGGACTTAAGGAATTTTAATGTAACCGCGGAGGCAGCTACCGCGCGCAAGCCTGTTTAAATATCCACAGCAGCGAAGAAATAATTCAACAGCTCAGCCAAGACAAACACTGAGCGATGCGAGATATTTAGGTGAGGAACCGTGTTCGTTTTTACGAGACGCATACCGAAAACGTTGCTGGCCGGGTAAAATTCAGTTGCGCCAGTCTCATTTAGGTTTCCTACTACACTCAGAAAATACGACTGGCACTGATCAAATTACGCCGGAGCGTGCTTCGACTACGAACGAAGTTTAAAGGCCTGTGGGCGCAGTGTATTAAATCCAAAGGGAGACACTGGCTGCTTCAAAATAGCGGCTGTTATTTGAGCGAACGAAGTAAGTTTACGAATGAAGATTCCGCATAAATTAGAAATATATTTTTAATCGAAAATAAATGTGGAGTGTGATATCGAGTGAGAGAAATTGGGAAATTTTGGATAATTTTAACACGTGACAACAGTTTCATTAAATGAATTGAATAATTGGTTGATAGAGACCTAAATGCTTGTGAAGGCGCAAGGTAGAAAGGCGTAGCATGCTTTCAGTGGGGTGTGGGTTCCGTTGCAATTGGAGTCGAGTTACTAGGTAGTTTGAAATCGTAGTTGATCATTAAACATCGGCGTATCCCATAATTAGTTAATTGTAACGTTACATTGGTTACTTAACCGCTTACGTCGTAAAATTACTGTATGTTCGTACGTTTCAAGGATCTCGTAAAAAAATGGCCAAATACTAGCCTATTTAAATGAAGTAACAAAGAATAGAGAGTAATTCTACATTCAGTAATAGCACGATCGTTGTTACACTCAATTTTGTTCGTCGAAATATGATCTCATCCTGGTTTGCAACAAGAAATAATAAAAGAAGTAAAATTTGTAGAATTTGTGGGTCAGGAACAAGTATATACATATGTATATCATTCCCTGACGAATCGATGGATAAATAATTGTTCATTGTTTTACGCTGCTCAGTTTGACATCATTATTATCCCCGTCAGTTGGCGTCATAATAGCTGTGAACGAGGATGATGTGGTCAGAGACCTGGAAAAGTCTGTAAATAATTTATGTTGCGTCACATCTACGTGCAAGCGTGAGTACGTTACTATAAGCAATTCTTCCGTTTCTATTTACATCAGTCCTTTGTGCGGTTTAATCGAATCTCTGGTGTCTATTCAGTGCGACTTTTAATTGCTCCTGGTCATCCCATAATGGGATGCAGAAGGGATGCAGTCCTGAATCTGTGGTGTCAAATCCTCTCTAATTCGAACGACTTTTGATAACGACTTGCGATAATGAATGAACGTAATCTCTTTTTCGAAAGTTGGCGAACTATTGAGGAGGGTTGGCTAATTATTCGGTGCGCTATTGATCGCAGACGCTATGAAGATTAATCGAATGTTTTTTGCAAACGAATACCTTACGCGAGCTTTTCACTATTATTTTTAAACGTAATTGAGCGTTGTCTGAAATTTGTCTAATTTCGTAATTCAGTCTCGACTCGATTCGATGGTGGTACACTAATTATTAGCTATAAGTGAAGGGATATGCTAATTGGGGAAAAGAGTTTTGTCGCGAAAGTTCTCGATGGTTCTCCAGCTGTCACTTCTGAACTAAATCTAATGGAAAATTGTGCTAATTATAGCAATCCTCTAGCTACCTCTGGTGCGTCGTAAAAGCTTAAAAGTTGACGACATCCTTTACGCATCTGTTCTCCAGTGGCGTGGTTTACTACACCGTGGTTTCGCGAAACTTGGCCGTTTCTCGGGCTGGATATTCATTTTAATACCAGGATAACTTCAGTGTCTACTACAACTTTTCCCCGCGACAAATGCGCGATATTGAATTAATGGACTTTAGAAGTCCATTTCCTCATGCTTCGTACGTACAGTTTCGCATTTAAGCTGTAACACTGAAACAATCTCATTGTTCGTTCTTTTCTGCCTTTTATTATACCCATGCATACCCATGCATACCCATGCATTATTTTTTCTTTCGTACGTTCTCCTTCTTTCCGTTCGTTCTCCCGTTAATTTCTGATTTTGTTCTCTGAATATTTCGTGAGCGCCGATTGTGAGGAACCAGAAAAACACAGAAAATAGAAATTCCAACAAACCCTTGTCGTTTCTCTTTCCCGTGATTCTATGTATCAGTGAAATTTCGTACTTCGCAAACAGGAAGGTCGTAAACGGCGTTTGGTCGTGATAATTTTGAAGCGAGCGATGCGCTGCCAGCATGATTATCTTCCCGTCCCGCTTTCACGGTTTATCGTCGCAACTGCAAGAAGCATCTGGGCTAACGATTCAGGAAAATTGTTAGGTTGTTTTAATATTGCGACTTTGCCGCGCGTCCCTCTCCATTAGCGCGCGAAGTAACACTCTGATTTATTAATATATGATGTTGTAATATATTTGTTTAATTGCTCAGCGGCAAACTGCAGGATTGTTCGAAAGTCGCTTTGATTCTTTTATTCTAAATCAGCTTTAGTCGCTTGTATATCGGCTGAACAAATATTCGGAATGCATAGGATACAGTCCATAAATTTCAATGCTGTTTTACAATGTTTACGAATCTCACGATTGAACGTAGCTTTATATAACTCGAGATAAAAGTTTTTCCTTTCTATTTGATTTTCTGCAAAAAAATGTGCGAAACAACAAATATCCATTATCAATCTATTTCCGCGTTCAAAATTCGACGGTCTCTCAAGGTTTTTAAAAATCACGACGAATTAATTCTCCAAGTCGACGGAAATATACTCGAGTTTCTGAGGGTGAACCGTTTTACCTTCTGCGCAACGCGCAGATCGTTAGCATACGAAAAAACGGAGAAAACGTAAGCTTAGCGACCTCGCTATTCTCAGTTACTCACCTCTTATGAAATCCACCGCCATCTCCAGACCGTACGTGTCCTTATCACAATCGTCAAGGATGTGCGCCCCGATTTTCACACCCGGCAGAATGCCCTCGCCCTCATTGAGGTTATCCAGGGTGTAAAGCCTCGCCTCCAATGCTTGTACTCCGCTCTACGGCATAACAGGGCCGCACGTGATCGGGTCCTCCCTCTCGTGCAACAGCATAAACCCTCCGAGGACGAGGTCGCCCTCGACGACCGCCTTCTTCTTCACTGGTCAGGCGACGAGAACCTGCGCGCTCGGGTCCATAGATCGGAACTATCTGCGGCCGTATCGAATCAGATGATGAGTTTCCGGGTTCTCGAACCGGAAGCCACGCTCGTGTCGCGCCCTCAAACGAGCGCGATCCCTTTCCGCGTCGATGGACCAGCCCGGGGTGGAAAGTCTCGGCGAAGTTCCTGATTAATTTTTTCACGATCGATCGACTCGCTATTGGAGTAATCGTCGCCGTCGTCGTCGAGTCGAACATGCTCGGAGCTCAATAACCATCTATCGCCCGGCTCGCTGTTGGCCGAGCACATGTATATCAGCACGGCAGGTAACAGAAGCTTCATGACTTCATAATTGTGAATGGTTGAGCTTGCGAACGGTTTCACACGTTGTCCTGTGTTTGCGTCGGGTGGTGGGTTCTTCAAGTCCATGGTTTCTAGTTACGTTGCGTTGCGGCGTTGGATGGTACATCGCGATGGTAGTCGATGGTGCCACGGCCTTTATGGGGCCACTGGAACCGGCTGTTTTGGAGCAAGAAAGTTCGATCCGTTTCACTTTCGCTGAGAGTTCCGCTGGTCTGATACTAATTGCTGCAGTTCTGCGATCGGGTAAAGAAACGAAGAGTGGAGGTTGACACGGCGCTGCGGAAGTTTAGAGTGATGAATGGGTGATCGTGGATGGTGACTTGTTTGCGGGGTAACCGGAGTAATCGTTCGTTCCACGTGGAACTGTTGATTCGTTTGGTAGTCTCGCGATATTCCGGATTTACTCGAATGTCATGGGAAATTTCTACCTAGCTTTGCTCCTCCCAAGAGAGCTCATCGGGAAGGAAAGTAAGCAACATTTGCTTTTGGCCACTGTTCGTTAGCAGTTACCCCTTTGTCGTCAGTGGTACGGTTCCTGTTTGCTTCTAAAACTTTTGTCACGATTACAAATGTTTCTCCTAGGCTTGGGATCCTTATTTTTCTTTCGCAAATATTCGCGAAATCGTCTATGTGTCGCGACTGCTTCTCGATAAAATTCCGAGTCGAACTTGAGGCAGGGCAATTTTCTTACGTTTACATGTCGACGAGATCGAAAGCCTATTTGAAAACGCCGCGCCAGCAGCCTCGGAACTATCGGGATTCTCTGATTGGATAATTTCGTCGGAGAATCTACAGGGCATGGACCAGTCGGTGCCATGACAGCAAAAGTGTAAATTGCTTTTGATTTGCAACGAGCCACTCGCGTTCCGATAGCGACCCGATCGCTTCGCGAACTAATTAAAAACTTTGACACGTCGCGCCCTTCTTGGTTCTCGTGTCTTCGGTGGCTGGTGGAGCTTCCTTTCTCCGTTCGAATTACCGTTTATCGCGCCCGCGATAATTCGTTACGAGGCGTACCTGTTGCTCCGCGGTGGTGGCCACGAAAATCTATTTCCATTTCATTATGCCTCCCTCCCTTTCTCGTCGCTGTGATTTTTCGACCGCTCCCCGTGTTTTTTCAAACGCGACGAACTGTTACGCAGCGCATTGTAACGAGGGATGTGGTCGCGTTACCTGTTGCGTCCCTCGACGAGGAACCGTTACCTGGTCTAGCGTAGTTTTGTCCGACTCTATCTGGAATTGGATCACGGATTGTCTAGGAACTAACTCGACAACGATCGATATTGAGAACGCGACGCCTTGCACCGATGCCACTCGATGGTTCCAAGTGGCGCTGGCGGACGTCTGGATGGCTACTCTGTCGAACGCCTGACGGAGAACGGACGTTCGTTTTGTGGGCGTTCGAGGATCTTTTCTACGAGATCTATTCTATTGGTCATTACTGATTTAGTTCAGGGAAGTCAACGATCAGAATTTCCAATCTCTACAGTTTTTAATTTGCATAATTATGATTAATAAAGTTTTTAATTCCCAAATTTTAACTCATAATTCATCGCGAAACCACGATTGGAATCGATCAAATTGGAATAAACGGACGGATATTTTATTGTATCTGTTTGGTATTCGCTATTATTCTGTGGCTAAATGGAGATGGTGTATAATTAATGTAAAAAGTTCCCGAGAGAAAGTTTGCTGAAGCACTGTTAGTTTCTGTTTCAACCGCGATGAATAGAATATAATATTATATTACAATTTCGGAATGTCATTGAAAAACAAAGGAGCCTTTCCAGATAGCCATAGGCTTTTTTCTTTCATTCCATTTTGTCTGTCTGCCTAGTTTTTCCTTTTTCGTATAAAACTTCATCACGTTGAAAAAAATTCGCATATACTGTGGAGCATTACGAAACTTTTGACATGAAAATTTATATGACTTTCTAAATGATTCGGTTAAACGGACGTGAAAGAGAATAGAGCGTTGCAGTGTGCACGTATCAGTTTGTTTTTCCCTCGAAATTAATCTCAATTAAATTACAAATAAGTGAAGTCTTCTGTCAGTTAACAGCATTAATTGGTTGTGGGGAAACATTCGTATAATTTTTACTGGACTTCCTATTCCGCTAGAATTGCCAAATAATACATTTTTATCGCCAGAAAATATCTTTTAAAATGTAAACATTTGTTATTCGCATGATGGAGTATATTATATATCTTTTTCTTTTTATAAAAATTAATTTATCAAGCTAATGTGTGGTGGATTATTGGATACAGAATGGATTTGTTTCCTCCTGAACCGACATAAACATTTTTCATCGTTACTTCCAGTAATTATCTTTGAGCATTCTGGAACGAGTGATTTATGAATGCGTTGAAAAATGTAAACCACAGGAATAACTGGTCCACGAGACACATCTGTTCATTTCTCTAAGTTTGGGGATTATTTTTTAATCTGATTTGCACGCTTTGTGTAGTGTGGGCCCGGTTCGCGGTGTTCCGACTTTGAAATTTACTTTTTTTAAACGGCTTCCTGAAAATGTTAATTACAAAAGGCATCGGCGATGATATGGAAGCTACGACTGGTTTCACCGCTTACTCGGTAATTAAATTTCTAATTAACAGATCTTACGCTCGAAGTCTCTAATCTGACCGATTACGGTCAACGACGGATAACATTTACTTTCCTTCATTCATTACCAGAAAATTGTACCGACGCGTGCTTCTGGTAACGCTATCTCGAAAATGTTACTCGAACCTACGAAAAAAGTTTTCAAACAGTCTCTTTTCTTTTTCCTTCATTTTCATTGAGACAATTATTCACTAGTTTACGGCGCAATTATTTCCGGCGATAACGTTCTTGCGTGCGCGACAAGCACAGGATCGCGTAAATTGCTATAAAACCGCGGCAGCTGCCACTTAACGAACGTGGTATTTTTCAATCACCTCCGTCTCGTCAAGCTGTATTGCCAGAGAATTTCAGAAGTAATCTTCCAAACTGTTTCTCGTGTTATATCATGCGCTAAGCGTAATCGCATGGGGATTAGTTTCTCCCTTTCGCCATTGTTTCATTTTTGTTTTAAACGATTTTTGTTAAACAATGTGTTCATTCTTTACCCGCGAATGAATTTCCGTAGTTAATTTCTTTTTGCTCCTCGCTCGAATAATTTTGCCCCCCGTTTTATCCAATGGATCGATCGATTACACCCGTGTCTTCAATGTACTCTGTTATCAGAGAGATATTTTAACGATGCTTACGATTTTCACATCGGTGACGGAACACCACTGTGACAATAGCAATTTCATGGAATCGTTCAATAAAACGCCGAAAAACCGCGGCAGGATTCGTGGGAAACGAGCCGGTCGGTTTTTCGTCCACTTGTTTGACTCTTCGTACACATTTCTTCGGCCACAATAATCCAACGGCATCGTAGGACAGAGAGCCGTTGGAGTAGTTTGAGCACGCGCGCGCGGCCCCGTGTCGTAGCAGCTACTGACTGGCTCTGCGACTGTATCAACACTACCCTCCTGTGGAACGCATCAACCCTCCGCCACCCTCGAAGCCCTGCCTCGTTCCCTACTACCCTGCCTTCCTTCTCCCTCCCGTTCATTCTCTTCCTCGATCCTCCAAACCGTCTTACCCTGTCCCACGTCACGCCTCGCGAATCCTGTTCCTTTCATTTTGCCGCGTGCAACTGTTTAAATTGTCGATCATAATTCTCTCGCGGGTAGGAATTAAAGAAAGCCAGAACGAAATGTAAAGAAGAGAGGAACGGAAGAAGTGGAAGTTTTCTTTATTCCACCGGTTGTCAGCATTGGCACTTTTAGACTTGTAAGAAGTACTTTGATAAATTATTGTCGTCGTACGTAAGGAGCTAATCCCGTGATGGCGGGTATGCGCGTGTGCGCGTGTCCCATGTAGATGGTCTGGGAGCGAAAGGCGAGGAAAATAACGGGACTGGGGTTGTGTCTTTTATTTATTTCTCGAAGAGTTCCCGGAGGGAGGCCCGACGCGCCAGTCATGACGCTGGGACGGTACTTCGATGCGACTTCTTCTGCTTATCTGCTGTTTTCTTTGGTAATGTTCTTTAGATTGCTGCGAAAGTTGGTTCACGGGGAGGCTGGAGGTAATAAAAGACAAATTGTAGAATATTACGATTCGGTTAAGCGGAGCAGGTTAGTTCTCGCAGAATGAAGCTGCAGAATTTTCCCTTCTTCGGTTCATAACTTCGGCTCTGTCACCGAGATAGAAGAAAAAATTTGACGAGTAATTATAAATTTCCAAGCCGTCACGTCGCGAGTTGGGAGTTTCATATCGAATCCACATTGAGCATTACTTACTACGCGTTTCGGCGTTGCTTTGTGTTTGCAACCAGCGCGGTTCTGTTTCGTTGTCCGAAAGTTTCGCGCATCGCGTTCTCATTAAATTCAAGCGTCGAAGTTAATCGGGTTCGTAGCGATTCCCGGAACAAGTTCCCGCAACAGGAACGAACAGTGAGGGAAAACTGATGCGAGCCATCCAATTATAGCGGCGGATCGTGTAGCTATGTCGGACAAGACGCGCGATTATCGGGTTTGTCAAATGGCGGACAGATTTATTTTTCGAAAAAGAATTTCCCTTTTGACGGGTGCGTGACAGTTATACGACACGTCGGATGCTTTTTCATGGAGCCAGCGCATCGATTCGGACCGCTTTTGGCTTTGTTTTACTTTAACGTTTCTCTTTTTTCGCTCGTTCCCCTTGTATTATTATTCCTTTCATTGCATCATGCCGGATCGCTCCTTCTATTGGAAACTTGTAATGGGTGCGGTAGGTTTGAAAGGATTCGAGACCAACATCGCAGGAAATGCCATAACGGTATTGCTCGGGCATTACGTCGCGTCGATGGTAGTGGTGTGCAGCGACATAAAAAAAATTCCCATGTTGCAAAAGGACGGAAATTACTTCAAAAGCGAGTTCAAGCTCCTCCTTCTTTGACCTCTCCGTCGAGACATTAATTTCGTTTTCCTTTTGGCTCGAGTAAAACGGCGATGTTTGGAATGGAACTTGGAACGAGATGGATACACTGGAATAAAAGTGAATGATGTGTAGTAAGCATCTGTGCGGATGAAGTATGCGATGCCGAAAAACATCATCGGCGACGTGAATTTCATTGGTTCCTCTAGACTCGATGAATCTCCATATCCCTTGCAGTCGATGGTGAAAAATAGGATGACACGTGCAAGCGTTAAACGTTCCTTCACTAAGTTCCGAGAACTGGGTGCCCAGAACTCGTTACGGAGTATCTTATTAACGAAAGCGTTCGCTTTTTGCCTACGATATCCTAACTGAATATTATCCCTCGCAACAAGCAGAGAGGCGTTATATTTACACGATAAGGAAACTTTATGAGGCAATTTTCTTCACGAACAAGCCACAAACTTCTGCGTAATTTCAGTCCTTTCCTTTCAGTGGTTTCGTTCCTTCTTTTCCCCTAATTTTCCCGCCCCATTTTTTGATATTTATCGTCTAGTGGTAAAAAACCAGAAAATAAGTATCTACACCTGAGACATCTCTCTGGAAAAAGAAGAAATTTCGCGCGATCATTGTATCCCATTGAACGTTACCCTAAATAATTCGTGGATTGATGGTTAATTGAAAGTTTAATCGACCGTTTCCTTCAGTGGACAAGGTTGCTTGTATCTTATCTAGTCGGATTATCACAATTAAAACGAAATCCGATAAGGGCGATTCGATATTTCAGGATAATTGATTCGATGCGAATAATGGGAGGGCTTTCTAGACCGTTGAAAATTCCAGGTTTAAAATGTTACAGGCATTGTTGCATTATTCATCGAGGAAAATGCGATGAACGCGGGAAACGCGTAGTCTAATTTCAAAGAGCAAATATCTGCAGCTACGATCGAAGTTTCATCTTTTTGAAGAAACACTTTCATGTCGTAGAGGAGAGGTCAGAAAGTGGAGAGTGACTGCGCATGAGCGGGCGTAGAGAATATTTTTTCAGACTGCTGTTGTTATCGCTAGGCGAATTAACTTTTTAATCGCCGCGTGATAAAAGAAGATAACGATGGATAAATTAAAATCTGCATTTTAACAGGTTATGAAATGACGTTGCTAATGAACAAGTTTGTATCTTATAAATATTGAAAATCGATAAACGCAGAGGCAGAAATGATACAACTTTCATTTTTTTTCTCACTTTCTCTCGAACAAAACGTATGCGGCGAAACCGACGAGTCTGTTCGATTTCGTCGGCACAAAGGGTGTATGATTGTGTTTGGTGGTTCGCTATAAATTGGTTACAACTACCTTTAAATATACCAGCATCGAAACATCGTCGATCGTTATACAATTCTCGAGTCGTATAGGAAATGCATATGAAGTCTATTATACTGGGCTTCCTCTATTACACTAGGCATCCTTTATGGTACGAATTTTCATATTTTCTTCATAGTTTGCAGCATGAAAATTTAATGCAGTCATTTCGAATTGGCTGCGAGGTGAAGAGGTGTATCATTTTAATTCGAAACGTTACATTTTTCAGTTAACAGGAACGTTGCTGAACCAGGATGCTTTAATTTTTCCATAATGAAATGTTGCTTCTTATTTTTGCCTCCTTTTAATTAAATTTTATTATTCTGTAACGAGGCGTCACTCGATTCCGTTCGTTGAAGCTGCACACCTCTACCTCTCGCACTTCCGGCTTGTGAGCGAATTTTTTCTCTCTTGTGTTGTTTAACGGGTGTTTATTAACATTCACTTGAGCTTCGCTGTTCGTTTTCAGCGTCACCTTAAAGTTCTCTCGAGATCTCGTCGTTCTGCTCCCAGCGGTTATGAGTACAAACTGCTCCTTCTTTTATTCTTCAGTTCCTTGAAAATCGAATAAATTCGCTATTTTTCCACCTCATCCGTTTCATAAATACAGAATACACCATGGTTCTTATTTTTATTTACATGACTGGCTACCTGGCCGTGTCAAGCGTCGACGGTTACACGAAAAATCGTCCAACAGAGGACGAGTCTTCCACCAGAAGAGATGCTTCCGCGTTTATGGAATATCTGAAGCATCGTTCACGAGTTAATGAGTGTGAACGAGAAATTTCTGTGTCGCTCTTCTTCATACTTTTTTTTTTCACTCCGTCTTAATTAATGATTAATTGACACTATCGTAGCGTCTCGTCTTCTTTGATATACTACGTGAAATATCTTTCCGTTTGAACAGGAAAATCGTGGACGGTGACACCTGATCCGTGCTCTTATTTGTAAATATTTTTGTCTAATGAATAAAAAAGAAGACACGTTAATATATTGCATGTTAATGCAATGAAATTGGAAATTCTTCTCGGAAGCGCGACTAAAAACATTTCCAAACACCAACGTAGTAGAAATTACGACACTGGGTTTGATCTGCAACGACTACAGTCGCAACAAATCGAGGAAGCTTTTCCATCAGGAAATTGCAATTTCTTCGTTCTGGAATTTCCGTTGACCCGAAACACGAATTCTTTCAAAGCTCCGTTTCATAATGAAATCGATAGCTCGATCCCAATTGTTTTACACGACGCCCCACGAGTTACAAAGTAAATTCCTAAAACGCTACGCGAGAGGGAATATTTTAAAAACCTAGCAGCCAACTTAATTTATCCTTTGCGAAATATTGCCAGCGTGCTTTTTAAGTAACGTAGGGAAACAGAGAGGGAGAGAGGGAGAGAGAGAATACGAGCAGGGGCGAAAAAATAGATAAATGCATCTAACAGAAATATGGAACTATTTCAAAGTCAGTTTACCAAAATATGTACGTATCAGAGAATCCGTAATTTTTTTCTCGTTTGCCATTTTAATCGATTTCAGTCTTTCAGAAATTACATTTACGTCGTCTGATATGGACACGCAAACGTACTGAAATTTTCAACCGGATAAACATTGTTTTTATCATATCAACAAGTTTTTACTAGATCGTGGCATTGCTTCGATTTTGTCATTATCACCCCCCCCCCCCCCCAACTTGAGTTGGTCGCTTCATGAAAAATGGAGGTTCTAAACTGTTTGTCCGGAAGTAAGTCGTGACAAATTATCGCGTTCACTGTTCACAGTAGCGTTATCTACGCGTATTTACGTGCACCTTCTGGCCAGAAATTGATGTTTCCTCGCGGTGAAAATTAATGGAAATTTAATATCAATCCCCCGGTTGTACGCGAATAATAGAGCCGATATTCGCGTGGGAACGTCGCGAAAAGTATCCGCGTAATCGAGCGTCTACATTAGACGATATCAATTGGAAATTTCTGCGAAATAACGAAAATTCTCGTTAATTTATATGCGCGATTTCCCTGACTGTGTTTATACGAGAATATAAACGTTTCTAATTTAACTATATAATTATAAAAATCGTTCTCTAGGGATCGCTCGACGGTGCCGACATTTTTCTTTTCTGCGCAAATCGTAATTAAAATTGAAATGCGATTCGACTAATTTCAATGGGAAAGTTAATTATCCACGAACAGCTAGGACGAGGAAAACGAAAAAGCTGGAAGCCTTCACGTGCAAAAGGAGGTCAACGTGGTATTACAATAATCATATGCTAACTCAACTAGTTTGCCGTTATATTACATTCATTACCATCGGACTTTCGTGTAGTTATTAACTTCAACCTGTGTAATTTAATAAAATTCACGTTCAGTAAAGAGTTCATTTGCAAAGCAGCGTATTTGACGTGTTCCTTTATACAGAAGAATTTTATACAGCCAGTGCGCTGGGCACAAAAGTTTGTTCCTTTACGCGAATAAAGTACATAATTTTCATACCATGATTCCTTTTTCATCTCTCTGTTTTATTCAATTTTAGACGAGGTTTTCCTCGAACGCGTCACGATATCGTGGCCAACCAGTGGGTTATGAAAATTGTTGAAATATTTACGCTATGGAATTACGTATGTTCCCTACGTACGAATCTCCCGATACGTATACGTGTTCCACGTTCGCTGAGAAGCTTTAAAAGAAAAAGAAAAAAAGAGGAAAAAAGAGGACGTCGGAAAAAGAAAAAAGTGGAAAAGGCTAGGCGAGAGTGGAATAGCAACACCTCCACGTCCGATCTGCAGAATATCCGAGTGCACGCGTTTTAAGCACTGCCCATAAAAATATTAATAAAAACTCGAATACTACTTTGAATATCAACGAGATTGCGTCAGCAAGAGTAACTGGGTGGAGGAGCTTGGACGTTAAAAACTGTAACCCGCATTACACCTACCATTACTTTGTAGCGAGATTAAACGTTGAGGTTTGAATATTTAATTGAACAAGTAGTGAGGAACGGCATTGCACCGACGATAGACATTCGCGGAGTAATAAAGCGTGCTTCTTATTGAGCTCGTAAAATTTCTGCATTTATGGCTAGCGTGCTTCGTGTTTAGTTTATAATATAGGCAAGTTTCTGGAAAAGTATGTGTACGATTGTACAATTTTTGTTACTTTTAATTTTGCTCTTGTTTGAGGAAAATTGTTGGTCACTTAATTGCCAGTCTGGTATATTGATTGATATCACTGAAAATTAGAGAAAGAATAAATGGTTTTATATATCGGCAAATATTTCTAAATCTAATTGAATTACGCAAATAGTTGTAACAATTCGAGTTTCGTGAAGATTTTTAAAAGTTATCAGATTTTGATATTGGAGAGATTGTTGTTACCGGTAAAAGCTACGAGTTAGCAGTGAAAGCTCTACTACTTCCCTTACGACTATGATCAAAGTACGATCACCAAAGTCGTACAATTTTACTGTCTTTCGAAATGTTACCAATTCAGCATATGGCTCCAAATAGGTACCGGAAGTAGCAATAGTGATCCCAGTAGATGCATCTTGTCCGCGATAATAATACATAAATGATTAAGAAGTAAACTCGCGAAAAATAACAATAATTCTCCTTTAAAACGTAAATGTAGCTTTAGTTTACATAAAATTTATAAATCATTATTACCAATAGTTGTGAGTAATCGTTAAGAATATTAATTGGTAAAAAAAATTGCGAAAATCGCTAAATTACGGCCAATTTTAACGAAAAATCAATTTAAAATTTAAGCGCAAGGGTGGGGAGCCATGGGTATATAAGGAGGGCACTTCCGCTGTTTTAATCAGTTGCTCGATAGACGCGGTACCGATCGGAGCTCCTCTTGGGCCTAGTTCAGGAAGATGGACCATGATCAACGTGTTATGATGGTGGTGGGGGACCACGAAGAGGGTGCTGCCCTCCATGGTGGCGGACACTGGTCAGCCTGATGATCCCTTGGTAGGTGACAGTGGTCAAGCGAGCTGAGTCGATGGTGGTGGATCACGGAGAGGCTGCTGAGCCCCATGATAGTGGACACTGGTCATCGCGATAACCCCTTGGTAATGGAAAGTGGTCAGCGAGCTGAGTCGATACTGGAGGATTACGGAGAGGGTGCTGCCTGCTTAGTAGTGGACAATGGTCAGCTAGCTGAGTCGAGGGTAGAGGATCATGGAGAGGATGCTAGCCGCTGATGACGTCACTTGTCTGCGAACGGTGAGTTTGTACAAACCGAATTTTTAATTAGAGGTGGTGGGGTAGATGAGGTAGCAGTAGTAGTAATTTTGATATATACTTGAACAAACTGGAGGGCTATCAGCTAGCGCATTCGACTGAATGCTAGCATATATAGCCCTCCTATTTTATATAATTGTAATCGTTCTTTTTATTAGTTTATCGGTTTAAAAAATGAGAGATTGTTATGTGTTGAGAATAGTTTCGCGATTGAATGACTAGTGTATATCGCGAACACTCTTGGGATTGAACGATTAGTTTTATTACTTTTATTAGTTTTATGATTTATTATTTGTTTTTCTTATTTTTCAATTTTAATTTTCTTTTTGCTACCAAACTTTTGTATTTGAAGAATTTAGCTTTTTGCAATTATTACCGAATTTTTGACGCCGAATTTTTGTCTCCGAATTCTTGACATATTACTGAAATATTTTTGGACTTCAGAGAATTGAAAGTCCACACCTATTATATGTTAGATTTATAATAAAAATAGTTTATTAAAGTAACGATATAACAAAATAAAAATAGTGTATTAGAGTAACGATAAAAGAATTCCTAATAAGTTGCGTGCGTAAGCAAATAGCCATGCTGCGCACCGTATCCATTTGGCATTACACAAGTTTAAGAGAAAAGTTGAATGAAATCTTGGTACCTCAGTGCCGAGGCTGCATATAATGGAAGGGTGGATGGGATTTGTGTTTGGGGATAGGTCCCTGCGTACTCATCTCTAAACGTGGAGGCAAGTATGCAGGGACCTAATTCCTTGATAACGTTTTTGAAAGACCGGTCTTTCTAAAACGATATCGAGTAACATTAGATTTAAGACTTAGATTTAAGAGTTAAATTTAAGAGTCAGATTCAAGAGTCAGATTTAAGTTATTTGCGTAAGGATATCAATGTTCGTTGCGATGTTCTTGTCAAGTGTCGATATTATTCCATTATTCCATATTCTGTTTTATTTCGCATCTCTTTTCGTTCGAATTCTTACTCTGTCATTCTTCGTTGGTATCTGATCTCGCTCCTTTATCTCGTACTTCAGATTTCTGTGAAAATAAATCAAATTTCTGCGTTACTCGTGGGATCGCCGAGGGATGAGAATACATCTTTAGTTAGAATTAATCTAGATTTATATGCTAAATAAAATAAATAATCTTACCCAAAGTAAACACAACCTATCCCTATTTTCCTTATACTTCTCGTTTAAGAAAACAGAATTACTAATTGATCTAGTGCAAATCAATTCATATTTGCTTGGTATTAATAAATCATTTAGCTGCGCATTCGCTTGCATGCATCGCATGCTGCATGTAAGTAAGGGTCCCTGCGCAGTCACCTCCACGTGGTGGACCTGGGCCCTTGGTAACGTTTTCGAGAGACTGCTCTCTCGAAAACGATATCAAGCTAAGGACTACGCGCGTAGACATAAGTATTGTTGTAAACTCGGTGCTAGAAGTACCAAACTAGTTAGAAGACCATGCTTCGTAACTTCTGATAAAGCTAGATAGATTTTCCACTTGTACAAAGATTACATAGATTTACCTTTAACAATTTTCCATGATGCTCATTCATTCTATTATTTCATTAACTTTACGCGAGATTAGAATAATTTAATTACTGGTACTTTTAGCACCGAATATTTTGCAATACAATTTAAATTTTCCAAGTCCTTTTCAGGACGTTGAAACTTTAAATTGGACAGCAAATAGTTTAGTTTAAGTTAATTTATAAGATCATATTTGTACTCATATAATGTAAATTTATAATTGTGCGAGCCTTTCCCTCTTATCCTGACTCATTTAAGTTAATTTTTACTATTATATTTGTACACTTGTGTAATGTAAATTTGTAATTGTGTAACCCTTTCCCTCTTATCCTGACTTCTCTCACTTATCACAACCGAGCGTAGTTATTCTCGCTTTAATTAGTTCGTAAGAATGGTATCCCAGTTCATTGGGTACTAACAGATTCTTCGATATGTGGTAGAATAGTTGTTTCGAAACCGGTATCTCGCATTTCTTTGTTGTCAGCGATAAAATCATTCATTTTCTATTCATATTCTATTCATAAAAACACGTCGGTCAAAACTCAGGGGCTCGTTTAAGAGAATCCTGAATAATCTATGGCAATTTCTATCTCTTTGTGGTATTTGTTCTCGAAAGAGATTGGTCTGATTGTTGGAAATTCACTCCATTCCTAATTTATTTTAATTTCTACGTTCATCGTTGGAACGTCGTTGGATACGTCTCTGAACGTAAAGTTTAATCAATGATTTTATATTTACCTATTTTGTGATCGCAAAGTGGTTTCATTATTCTTTTTACATTTGGAAATAAGAAAATGGTATTTTCGGTGAATATAACGTTGGAGATATCACTATGGTATTGTTTTACGTCAAAAAGTCTCCATTTCCACAATCTTTAAGATTCTTTCCAATTGCTTCACGCAAACAGGCTATACGAAATTCTATTAGGAGAATCACTATTAAGAGAATCTTGAAATTGGACGTATTTTCTCCGTTCTTGTCAAAAATTCATTGGTTTTGGGGCGAATTTCAACAACTTCACCAACTTCGTCGAGAATAATACCCCTAATCCTTTCCACTTCCTTTGTTATCAAATTTATATGATTACTATGATGAAATTGTTATGACTATTGTAATGAAATTGTTATGATTATTGCAATGAAATTGTTATGATTACTGTACCAAACTTTGTATATGTATTGTACTGATTATTGTAATAAAATTGTACGGAAACACATTCTTCTTATTCAGAGGGAAACACATTCTTCTTATTCAGAGGGAAACACACACTTTGATTTATTCCGTTTAATTTTGAGTCGTTTTAAAGTAGAATAATAGAATTTAAAGTATCCTTTCGTATTGCTTTTTGTGCAATACTTTAACTTTTGTAAAATAGAATCATCGTATAATCATTCTATAATAATGTTTCTCTCTGAATAAGAAAGTGTTTCCTTTTGCGATTCGTAAAGTCCATACTGCAATTTCTAGAATTCTTTGGTAGATTTTAGAAAATGTATTATGGATCTCGGTTTTTTAACTGAAATAGAGTCAGATCTCGGTACCTTCTGTAACGAGATCGTAAATATGTAATGGAGAGTGGATGGGATTTGGGTTTAGGGGTGGGTCCTTGCGTAGTCACCTCCACGGGGTGGACCTGGGCCCTTGGTAACGTTTTCGAGAGATTGCCTTCTCGAAAACGATATCAAGCTAAGGACTACGCGCGTAGACATAAGTATAATTGTAAACTTGACGCTAGAAATACCAAGCTGATCAAAAGATCGTGGTTCGTAGCTTCTAATAAAGATAGTTTGATTTTTCATTTGTATAAAGATTTCATAGATTCACTTTTAACAATTTTTTATTATTTCATTAATTTCGTTAGAGATTAGAATAATTTAATCACTGGTACTTCTAGCGTCGAGTCTTTTTCAGTACAATTGAAATTTCCAAGTCCTTCTCAGGACTTGGAAACTTTAAATTGGACTGCGAATAGTTTAGTTTAAGTTAATTATTGCCATCCAATTTGTACATTCATGTAATGTAATTTTAATAAGATAATCATCCCCTTTTATCCCGATTTCCCCCGTTTTTATTATTAATTATATATGGTGACTTCTATCTCGCTATGGTGTCCCTTCGATGAAGGGTTGTTTGATCGTTCGACGTCTGATGGTTTGACGTTTGAAGGTTTGATGGTTTGATGTTTGATGGCTTGATGTTTGATGGCTTGATGTTTGATGGTTTGATGTTTGATGGTTTGATGATCGATGGTTTGATGATCGATGGTTTGATATTTGATGGTTAGAAAATCACTTTCTTTCTGGTTTATTCTGGTTTACTTAAATCTCTGTTCGCCGTTGGAACGCCGTTGGATCGCCGCTGGATCGCTGACGGATGCGTGCGTTTTTAGTCATAAGTACTTGTATATTGTATATCTCTGTAATTTAATTGTAATCGTATTGTAAAGAAATACGTTTTCTTACCCGGAGAGAGAAATAACTGCTCCCCTTTCTTGCACCCCTCGTTTATCAAGACAGAACTTTTAATTTTTCTCGCGTAAATTAGTTCGCGTTTATTTGCTCGAGCACTCTAACTTTATGCTTCGTAAGATCGCTTCACGTAGATTTCCTCTTTTTTTCTTCTTCCTTTTTTCCCTTTCCTTTTTTTCTCCTTCGCTCGAGATTTAGATTATAATCGTCACGCAGGGAAACAGTTGCGACTCAATCAAACCGATGCGTGTTTGTCGTGGCCACCTGGATCTTCACGGGTTCAGCCGTGGACGCGCTCACGATGGAGCGGGCTGAGTGGTTCCCAACCCGAGGCGCTGGGGTCTGACCTGCTGTAAGACGGATTCGGGCGGTTCCACGAGGTTCGTCTCTATCGCAGAGCAATCCTAGAGTTGGGCCTCGCTGGGGTTCAGATGGACATCTCACTCACCGTCGGGGAGAGCGCGGTTGCGATTGTTTCGACGTAAGACGTGGCATAAAACTTGCTCGCGATTCGCGTCGGGTACGGTTTGCCAAATGGCTAACGCGGAAGCATCGGATTGGAATGCTCTTTAATATAATAGTAGAATTTAGAGTATCGTACCGTAGAACCTTTTGCGAGACACTTTCGTTTGTCGAAAGTGTTGGAAGAGTCACTTAATAAATCTCTCTTCGGGTAAGACAGTGGTATTTCTCGTCACCCCTTTCGTAAAGTCCATACTGCAGTTTCTAAATATCTGATAGATTTTAGGAAATGTATTATGGATTTCGCGTGTATTAAATTCAAGTAGAGTCAGATCTCGGTATCTTCTGTACCGAGATCGTAAATATATAATGGAGGGTGGATGGGATTAGGGTTTAGGGATGGGTTCCTGCGTAGTCACCTCCACGGGGTGGACCTGGGCCCTTGGTAACGTTTTCGAGAGACCGGCCTCCCGAAAACGATATCATGCTAAGGACTACGCACGTAGATTATATAATTAGTGTAATTAGGGAATAAGATATAGTTTAAGTTAATTTTTGCGTTCGCCGCTGGATCGCCGCTGGACCGCCGTTGGATGACTTGATATAACTTGTTAAATTTATCGTGCCTCATCGAAGGAGGGTTGTTTGATTCTTTAATGTTCGATGGGTAGGTGATTGATGTTCGGAAATCCGCTTAGTTTTTGGTTTATTCTGATTTATTTTAACCCCTCCCTTCGCCGCTGGAACGCGGCTGGATGTCGTGATATAACTTACTACATATTCTCCATTAATATAATTTAATTACGTTCCATCTTTGTTCCTTTCCCATGACTATTCTCATGCTAATCAATTCATTCGGTATTAGTAATCTATTCAGTGATCGGTAGATGAGTTATCTTAAGTATTGAAACTGAGAGCAGGTGTAGTTGAAATAGAAGTAATCATTCTGTGATTAAAGAAATATATGCGACGGTGGAAAATCAGGGAATTGTTTAAATAATCCGGCATCTCTCTCTCTCCATCTCTCTTTCTCTCTCTTTCTGTCTCCATGGTATCTTCCCTTGATCAAAGGTTGGCTCTTGATTTCAATAATTACAACAACAGAAAATTTAATTCTGTAGTCGCAAAGTGACTTCATTATTCTCTTTAAATTTGGAAATGAGGAAATGATATTTTCGGTGAATGCAGCGTTTGACGCATGGTATTGTTTTACGTAAAGAAATTGCCATTTCCACGTTTTCCAAGGTTCTTTCCAATTGTTTCACGCAAATAGGCTGTACGAAATTATAATTGAGAATGATTATTAGGGAATCGTGAAATTTGACGTATTTTCTCCGTTCTTGTCAAAAATTCAATGGTTTTGAGTCGAATTTCAACCAATCCTTTTCATTTCCATTCTGTTATCCAATTTTTGTGATTTCTATAATAAAATTCCTGTGATGTCAATAAATAATTTCAACAGATATTTCTACGTTCGCCGTTGGATCGCCGCTGGATGCGTATATTATTAGTCATAGATAATAGTAATTATAATTAGATAATAGTAATTGTGATAATAATTGTAATGAAATTGTAAGGGAGTATGTACATTGTCTTATCAAGAGCGAAACCATAGAATTTTTCCTCAAAATCCCCGTTTTATCGAAATTGAATATAATTATTCTTAGTCTCCATTTGCACACTACTGATGTTTATCAGTAATAGTTTTATTACTCTGCGTACTCGCTGGCATGCATCGCATGTGGCAAGCAAGTAGTGAGCACGCTAACTTAATGTTACACGTAAGTCGCTGCCATGAGTAGCTCCATGGGTCGAAAAGACCGTGGTTTGGAAAGTGGACAGCGCCGGAAACATTTAGTTAGCAAATCTACGTGATTACGTAGTACCACGTGAGTATGTAGAGTACCTTTGGTCACGTCGCGAATGTTATGTTCACTTTTCTCTTTGATTTATTACTTATCACAAGTTTGTCCAACTTTAATTACCTTTTTAATTTCTTTTTTTCAGAATAGAGTATAATAGAGTTTAGTGTTTATCGCATCGTAATCCCTTTTGAGAAACGCTTTAATGTTTCTAAAGTGTCGATAAAGAGACTTTGTAAATTACTCTCTGGATAAGAACATGATATATACTTCCAGTCCCTTCTTCCCTTTCGCGATTCGTAAAGTCCACGTTGCAATTTCTAAGAAAATGTACCATGGATTTGGCGTGTATTGAATTCAAGTAGAGTTGGATCTCGGTACCTTCTGTACCGAGATCGTCAACATGTAATGGAGGGTGGATGGGATTAGGGAAATATGGATGTGTTCCTGCGTAGTCACCTCCTCGTTGGTGGACCTGGGTACTTGGTAACGTTTTCGAGATCCTGGTCTCTGAAAGACGATATCATGCTAAGGACTGCGCTTGTAGACATAAGTATTGTAGTAAACTTGATGCTAGATGTACCAAACTAGTTAAAAGATGGTGGTCGTAGCTTTTGATAGAGATAGATAGATTTTTCACTTGATCAAAGGTTTCATAGATTTACTTTCAACAATTTTCTATGATACTCATTCATTCCATTATTTCATTAACTTTGCGCGAGATTAGAATAACTGGATTACTGGTATTTTTAGCATCGAGTATTTTGCAGTACAATTTGAATTATCTAAGTCCTTTTCAGGACTTGGAAATTCTATTTACGTTGTACTTCAGGTAATAGTTGAAGCCATAATTTAAATTAAGTTAAGTAAAATTTTACTCTCGTGGCATCAACCTGGAACCGTCGAAGAATTATACTTTCTCTCTGGTCTTTTTGGATTTTAATTTAAATCAAATCTTTATCTGGCAAGAGGTTTTATGTCTGCAATAATTCACATTTTATGAGCTTTGGAAAATTTTTAATTCGGTCCTCCCTTTTGCGTAAAATATATCCACGAATCTTGCAAGAACTGCTACTTTATCAATTTCGAATCCTATATTGTACAGGGTGTAAAAATTTGTACGCGATCAATATTTCGGACAGTAATGGTCATAAAATTCCATTAGATCAGTGGCCTATCTTGTAGCTCGTCGGTACTAGGATAAATCGAGACGAAGTTGTCGACTTGAGCTTGCAGAGTATCACGAGCTTACCGACAGGCGATACTTGAGCTTGCAGTGCACCGTGGAAAGCTTCACGACACCTCCGTATCGACTCGTCTCGATGCCTGCATGTTATCTATGCGGGATTCTAGATTTCTTCAGAAGCAAATTTCTTTGTAGATACAATCGCAGCACGGAGCAGAAAATCTCCTTACCGATATTCAATCAAATAGCGTATATGTTGCAAGTGTATTATATTCGTACAAGAATTCAATTAGTCGATCAGAAATCGTTAGAACCGCGCAACAAGCAAAGACAGAGAATCTCGCGAATTTTTTGAAACATTCGCGACATCAATCTCGAAATTTGTATTAGCATTGCATTCTCATACAGCAACTTATAAAAGGAATTCAGTAATTCAATACTTCTGCCAGAGTTTTTCATTTAGAAACGCTATGTCCGCTCTGCCTCATCTTTGCAGTGTTTGCACGTTTCGTTCGCCTGCTTTCGCATTCGTGCTGCGGTGAAATTGTCAGTATCGCGACGTGATCTCGCGGAAACACATGAATAATGTCAACTTTCAATGCGAATTCGCTTTCACCGAGTGTCGGGCTATTGCTACGGACATCAAATTTTAATATCCGCACTTTACTTTACCGCCGAGTGCATGGGAAGTTGTGTTCTTTTCATTGGAATTTTTATGCCTCGTAATGGTCCAGCCGCTAGCGACTGAATGTCTTCTCTAGTTAAGACATGATCTACTCTGGGGAATGGAGTTCCCCTAGCCTGTATAATGGAAGCAAACGAAACGTCAAGTATTCTTCGTTACACGGAAATCTAACAATGGCGAAGGGTAGGAAAGATGCTTTCATTCGGATGAGGCGGTCTTCTATACACGCGTTATTACATCTTTTTTGTACGTAAAAGGATGAGGCTGTATTGTTCTGTTTTGTTGCATCTCGATGGGTATTTAAAAGCAGTGTTGCATGTTTTTGGTGTAGATTCTGATTGTTTCGGAACAAGGGAAATCCTAATTACCTATTTTTGTAGGAGAGTGCAGTATCGTGATATAACGCACGTCTATCACGAATGCAAACTATCTCACGGTAAACTAGCAGTGTGATAGCTCTGCATTTACGATTTCCTTTTCGAGGAAATTGAATTCTATAGAGCTTATCGTTTCAGAATTGTCTAGTGCCGCTTCTTGTTATATTATATCTTAATTTTTATTCTAATTGAAAGGCAAATATGACAACTACTAGAAAACTTTGGAGAACGTGTATTAATGTTAGAATCATTTTGAAGTTTCGACATTTAGATTAGCGATGTTAACTATTCAGTTGATCTTCATTGTATTTGTGACACAGTAATAATTCAGTAGTTGCGTACGTTAACAATTTTAAACACCAAATTACTTTGTGAAAATGGTTCGATTAAAGAAACTTCGCTCGACACACGATAGGCTTTACAGCGAAGCAGTTTGCGCCCTCTGAATTGTGTTAATCAGAAACTTGATTGTAGGTCCAGCGCGCGTTTTCGCTGGAGCTCTCATTCACGTTAATTAAAATAGCTCTGCGCTAACAATTCGTTAACTGGTTTGCTTCAATGCCCTGCGAAATTACCCACTAGCAAAAACGTAATCCGTGTGTTGATTCCATTCAAAGGAAGCAAATTAGATTAAATATCCAGGATTTGAATCTCTGGGGACACGTAAACCGTATGCTGAAATTAATTCATAATTATGTAATGGTCGCTAGGTCATAGATGTTTCTATTGAAGTCTCATTTTCGAAGCGTTGAGCTCGTTAGGCATTGCATATTTTTGGAACCTGAAGTAGAAATACAAATTTTTCTTCTCCGTTCCGAGCGGAGTTTTGTGTAACTTTCCGTTCGATATCCCAACAGAGTATACTCTTCTTTCTTCAAGGGGTACAATTTTTCATCACCACTGAATCGCTATAGAGGCTCATGTTCACTGTCGAAAGAAACGGTCCTAGAATCTATCAAACCTGGTCGCGCATCGATAATCGTGTAGAAAGGATAAATTAACATCTGGCACTGGCCAAATATCTAGGTCGAGAATTTACTGAAGAATCATTAGAGAGAAAAAACGACAATACGAATCTCCGACACAATGTATACAATGTATTCACACTCGCTTCGAAATGAGAAAGGGTGATAAAATGAAATACAAGAAGTAAAAGCAACGGTTCGGTATTTCCACAGACGAATTCGTTACGTCAAAGAACGCGATGTAACCGATGTAAAATTCGACGAAGTTCAAGTACGCGTGACGAGGCTTCTTTTATTATACTACGTTCGTTCTTTGATTTGAAGGTTGATGAAACTTCCTGTCGGGTTGATTCATTTGGTAAACATGAACCTGGCACTTCGTGGAGAATAATAGATTAACATGACTCGTGACAGAGAGGAGAGAACGGAAAAGTTGGAAGAAAGTTGCCGCAATTTCATCTAGCACCGCGCCGCGTAAGTTCGTTACACGAGCGGAATTTTCCATATAAAGCATCGCGCACGCTGAACATCTTATCGCTTCTTTGAGCTATCGCTGTGAGATTCCCCTAGCCTTCAAAGCAGTTAAAATTTTCACAGTTTCAGTGGAATCGTGCCCACAGCGTGACCTACATTCGCGGAATTTCATTTTTCTCCCTATAATGTGAATGCATGTGATTGTATTGTTGGATTGAAAAATTCAGAGTACGCAATGGTTCCGTAGACCTCCGTGAGATGTTCGCGAAGTTTCACATTGTCAATTTCACTTGTCGTATCTTGGAAATGAACGAACTTAAGCAAATCGAACATTCTCTTTATCTCTCAAAAAGAATGAAGTCGGCAAATAAGCGGTGTTCTTTCCATTTTTCTGATCTTCGCAAATAATTAGTAACAATGTGGTGAAACGGAACATCTTTTTCCTTTAAAGAGAAATTCAATTTTCTTAGTCGTTTAACTCGAATTGTTTCTCTAATCAAAAACGTATTAAACACGTTGACAGTTGCTCGCGGGTATTGCTGAAACTCGTACGAATTTACATTTCCGACGCGCGAATGCATCGCACTCGTCAATCATAACATCAATCTACAACATCGGACACCGACGACCATTGAATTATCAGCCTTCAGCTAATCAACTGACAAAACAATACGTACCTTTGATAAAGTCCACAGCCATTCCCAAGCCGTACGTATCCTTGTCGTAATCGTCGAGAATGTAGGCGCCGATCTTAACACCGGGTACAATTCCACGATCGTTGAGCCTGTCCAGAGTGTAAAGCATCACCTCGAGCGCTTGAACGTCACGTTGCGGCATCACTGGCCCGCAGGTGATGGTATCCTTCCTCTCATGGACCATCATTAGACGACTCAACACTAGATTATACTCGACCATCGCGCTGTGCTTAACTGGCCACTGATTCGGCGGTTCCAGCTCATACGACGAGTTGTTCGTCGTTTGCGAGGACGCCTCGTCCATGGTAACGGTTCATGGTCAGAAGAAGTGGCGATCATGTCAAAAGTGAACAAAAATTGGTTCACGTCGTTAATCAATCCGATGGTCGACGTTTCGGCGGTAACTGGAAGTTGTTCCCTCTCTGTAGACGAAAGCGCGAGATTTTCGTTAAGGTAGTTGTCCAGAGAACCATTCGTACTTTTCAAACGGGAGCGAAACCTTTGATCAATCCTGCACTCTGGAGACGAATTCTAGTGGACGTGTCAACGAGACTCTTAGCCCCCCGGGAGCATCGTTGCTGGCATTCGCTTGGACGTATTCCATTTGCATGGTCGAGGCGGTTCTTCGTTGGACCTCGTCCTTGACCCACGTCGGCGTAGAAGTTCGTCCCGACACCGGGCCTCCGACCTTCATAGATGAATCAAGTTTCAGGCTCGTCGATGTCGAAGTTTGCACCGTGGACGACCTGGACTTTCGTTCTCTCGTAGGATGATCGATCACCGGGATGGGCATCGTGCTCAAGGAGTTAAACCCGTCGGACGGATTAACTTCATTCACCGTTCCATTATCCAACGAGCGGGTTTGAGCCCTCTCATTTTTCGAGCTAAACCCGACGGACGGTTCATCAGGCTTAATGTCGCAGTCATGTTTGAATATTTCGATTCAACGACTCTGTCGCCCTTGAACCGACGGGTTGCCGTTTCTTCGAAACCATTAGAGGATCGTTAAACGTTACTTCATCATCTTCTGTCAAACCATCCGTAGCTGTATCGAACCGTTCCGCCTGGTCGTCGATTTTCCTATTTATCGTCCCAATTGTTTGGATAACGGCTTTTCTAGACGCGGATGGTCGTTCAGAAGGGGTTAAAGGAAGCTTCGATTTCGAATATTTCGTTTTATTCACGAGCGATTGCTTATGGTTCGCGTTTGTTTTGATATCCTTCGTAATCTTCCGCTCTTGCTCAGTCGAAGGTGAGTTCCTGAACGTATCGTCGGAATTTCCCTCGCCGAATTCAGGAAGGCCACTGTTCTCCGACGTATAGCCCCTTTCGGTTAGACAGTTCATATCGTTTCTTAGGTACGGGGCACTCCTTGGCGCCGCAACAGAGCTATGCTCGGAGATCACGAGGACGCCGTCAGACTCCTTTGTCACGTTACTTTGCGCAGAAGCCTCTTCCGTTGTCGCTTTATTCGCCTCTTCTTTAGCCTTATCAATCTCGCTCCGCGGAGCGTCTAATTCCATATCTTGCGACGAATCCGCGCTCAAATTGAGTCTTATCGAGATCACATCGTTACTTAGACTTGAAACGTTTTCCGGTAACTGTGCATTGTCATTTCAACGTCGAATTCGGTTTGCCATTTAACATCGAGCTATCCGATAGCAGTGAATCGTTCTCACTCACCACATCTGGTGCTTCGAGTGTTACTCTGTTAACTCATCCTGTGCTTCCGTCGTGACTTGTTGAACTGAATTCATTGCTCAATGTTAAAGTACTCAAATTTAACGTCGAATCATTCCACTGCTGTACGTGTGCTGCAGCATCTCGATCGTCCAGTGAGTTATACTTAACGTTCTCTGAAATGAAGTCGATCTCCAATTCTGTCTCAACAATTTTCGCATCGTTATCCAAAAAATCATTTGTCGTTTCGTTGAAAGTAACATTCAATGAAGTTCCATCGTATTGCGACGAATGCAACGTGACCGCGTCGCTAGACGGAATAATATTTCTCTTCTCGCGGATCGAAAAATTTCCACGGGTTCTCCTGTCTGCCTCATCTTCGCTTCCATTTGTTGATATCTGTTTCACGGAGATTCCATTCAACTGGCGCGTATACTCCATCTCTCTCCGAATCAACGTTGATTTACGAGACGTCGACGTTCACCAGGAACCTTCGAACTCTGAAGAATGAGGAGTCCTCCCTTCTGTCTTGATTGCTTTGACTCTTTTGCCTCGCGGCTCGCAATTCGAGGATCCCGAATTCTGGCAGAGGTACGACCACTCCAGATTTATTACATCACCAAAATCGAACGACCTCGGCTCTTCGTCAAGTTTTATTCCCGAATTTTAATGGACCTTCTGCTCATCAACTGATACATGGAATTATCATGCCCGTCGACTTCTATTTCCGATTTCCCTTTTGGTATCAATTCTCCGTCGAACAGTTCACTAATAGAAGCGTAAGATTTAGGAGTTTCAATGAAATATCGTTTCTGGATGTATCCTTTGGGCTCAACATCTCGCGTATCTTTCTTACCTTTCGTAGATGCTCGTCTCTTCGCGTCTTTTAATCTTTTTCGACCCGTCAGCGTTTTCAATTTCAACCGTCCAATCCTTAATAGTTGATTAATAGAGGTGGAAGACTGGGCGGAATCGATTAAATATTGCTCAACCGAGCCTTCCGACGGCTTCCTACCACTCAATCCCCCTGGATCCGCGAATTTCTCCGATTTCAATCCTGTTTCGAATGCTTTACCGATAGAAACAACGGATTCAGGAATCTCAGTCGAATGTCGCTTCCATTGCGGTTTCCTCGCCATCTCCCAAGCTCCGAGAACCCACGATACCGTCAGCCTGAAAATAGTCCATGGTCCTTTGACCGTCCACCCTATAGGATCTTTTCATCCGAAGACGTCGAAGCTCGCCACTGAATCCCCTTTGCCTTCTCACGTCCTTGTTCTCTCGTCTGAAAGCCTTTAGCGAGTCGTCATTGCACGAATCCACAACAACGTGACCGTAATCAACGGTCGCATCGCCGCCTCTCTAGCGACGTCTTTCATCGCGACACGGGAAACCCGGGAGGATAAGCGGGGCTCTTCCGGAATATTCACTGAACTCCCGGTGAATCCGGTCGATCCCCTCGCAGTTGGCCCGGCTCGGCGTTTATCGCGTCGTTCCTTGTGGCAGTCGTTCGACGGGTCGGGATCCGCGAGTCGACGATCGCTCGACCGGATCGATCGATCGTCATCTTCGTCGGTTTGATTCGCGCCCACCGCCTGGGCGGTTCGCCAGGAAATTGCTCTCGACGACTCCTCCGTGATGTCATTCTTGACGAGTGGACGGAATGTTTGCCGAGCGGTAGTTGATGGCAATGATAACTTTTAAGGGTGCCGGGATGACGGAGTATTTGAATGGCTTTGGAATTTCAGGGATGGTTCATTAGCGCCGCGAGCCCCGTAAGCGACTTCGGCGCGGTTAACCGACAGCTGGTTGTTACCATAATCGAGCGGATACCGTTCGCCCGCCAAACTGTTTCGAAGAATCGATAGCACCACTGACACGGCCAGTACGGCCAGCCAACAGTTGTTCCGCCGCACCACCTGCCTCCCGTGACAAACATGTCCTGGTCCTGCAAAAATACGCAGCGTCTCTGTGAATCCACCACATCGCATAATAAGACCTATCGATCTAGTAATCTTATGCTAATCGAGGAGAAACGTATCGAATATCGTTCTCTACGAGATGTACGTGTTTGTTGCACCGAGACGGTTCGAGGCAATTTGGTTGAAACTATTTGAATGGTACAAAAGGGTTAAATTTGATTCGCTCTGTTTGAGAGCGGTTTAATCTATTTGCAGAGGAATGGAAATGTTTGAAGATTAATTATTCATACGTATATTGTGTATGCAATCAACTTAGAGGTTAAGGGTTGAAGCTTTGTATTACAGATACGTGAAGTGCATTAATATCGTGGAGTTTATTTTGAGCTAAGTTATTAATCATGATGCAATAACGAACCAGTAAATATCTCTGCGAGTGTTGCACATTTTCGAAATTACAGAAGAATACCGCATAGTTGGAACTCCGAGCATTACACGTGCATAGTCAAAGCAGGAACTAACCTCGATCAAACATTGGCTATCAGTTAAGCGTGGAATATTACCACTAAATTTCTCGTATCCAAATCGAAGGAGCCAGTGGCCGCAACAGGCGCATACAGAGTCCTGGTGCACCGTTGTACATATTTTAGCATCGGTGTATTGATTAATTGTGTTCAATGCGTTCATATTAAATTCTCCATCACTTCTGATAGTACCTTCAAGTGACTGTAAAAGATTAATACCCTGGAAATCCATTTATTTGAACAGCGTCGGTGGAAATCTCGCTCGTGCGAATGCTTTTTGTAGCCATAATACGTTGATCCGATTACTCTTAGTACAAGCGTTTTCATTTGGTTGGCACGGAGCCAAACTGCGATTTGATCGAGAGTGATTTTCCTAGTTTCTATAAATCAGATTTATCGATCGCCTTTCTATAGACCGATACGATCAGCAGTATCGTTGATGGATCACCCTCGCGCAGTTAATCGAATGAAATTTTAATAATCCGAGAATATGATAGCTTAGGAACGAAGCTATCGCGATGTCGATATAATCTATACAATTGATGCAGAATTAATTACCACTCGGTTAACGCTATCTCTAAAGCCAATATAATCTCTTTAAGCGACATCTTATTGTTGCCAGGCCGCGCAGCGATCCCCTAGTCGCTCTTCCAGAAAATTAACCCCTCGCGCTATAACCGTTGTATCCTATCTAACCGTGGATCGTCGCGATTCAACGCGAGCATCCATTATTTTAACACTGCTTGCGCGTTAATTAGTCCGTTTCGAGGCATGGTCTTTCCTCTTTGTCCAATAAATTTCGCGCGGCTGCGAATCCTGAAGGAAAGCCTCGGAAACGAAGGTTATATTACTTGATCTCCTTTCCGTGCTCGTGTCCAGGTTTGACGCGTTCGTGGGCTAAATATCTGTCGGAACAATGGAGTTACCGGGCTTTAATAAGGCCGTTACTTTATCGAAGGGCTGCCGCGCTCGATAGGATTGAATCGTACGAAATGGACCCCGTTTCGCCCCGTCTCTCGGAGTAGGCACATGCCAGGTTTATTGTCAGATGTATCGACGGAAACGGTGATTTCGCGGGGACAGCGATAGGTTGGTAGGAATCGATCGAGCCCCGTTAAACGGTTATTGGACGATTTAGGTGAGGTAAGCATACTTCCTTGCAGAGCGTATTAAACTTGGTCTTCGATTCTCACGACACTTTCCAGCTTAAATTGACATTTTGGAGGTCTCAGATGTCTTTAATTCAATTATCTTCACGGGTAATTTCAACGGTAACTTTGATTTCCTAATCTTCTCTTATCCGTGGGTGATAATTTGAATGGAATATCCGAAGGATTCATTTTTTACCTTTCAGTTGATGAAATCAGTAATTCATGTTGTAAGTAGTTCATTTCTGTTTTATCGCTTGACGAATTCACTAGAGAATTTGACGGTTTACGGAAAGGAACCAGCATTAGTAAGAAACTTGAAAATTTGTTTGAAAAGAGAGCAACAATAACTGGATATGGTGAATACTGGGTAGTACATATTACTATCTGGATGTGGATTTTGGGAGCGATGCCTTCATCAAGAGAAAATAAGAAGCCAATATTGAAGAGGAAGAGAATAAGAAGAACAGTATGCCGCGGGAAAAATTCAGGGATTCTTCCATTGTTCGTGTTTGAACATTTTTTTCATCTACCCCCGTATTTCGAGGTATAAAGTTAAACTGATAACAAATATTACATACAAGAATGCATGTTTTCGTGAAATTTTATCACGACAGTCTATCATTATCCTCAACAGCGAAAATTAGTAGCCAATATTGTGTTCCGTTCCTTCTCAACCCCTGAAAGAGAAATTACACTTTCTAAAAGACATTAGACATCCTGTAGAATCCGCAACTGAAGGGGTTACCGTAAATACCTTTCGTGGTGTTAAAATTTGACACGCGTGTGACAGAGATAATCTGTCGTGAATTTATTCAAACGGAATCTGAATTGTCATCTTTTAATGATCGATCTCTTAATCGCGACCAGTAGAAGGAATTCAGCGCGAAGTGATCAGCAAATCCTCATTGTTGGATCGTTTAACTGGTGCATGTAATTACGACTGTATATTGTACATTTGTATCAGCTCCTCGCCCTAATTGGTCTGGTTCGAGCCGCTGACATCTGCATTGTCTATGACAACATATGTTGTCGTAACTTTCTCAATCGTATTCGGGATCCGTTCAATTATACAGGCTTGTATAAGGTACATGTGCGCGAAACAGATGGGTGTGATCACTCCTTGGTTCGATTGAGGAATCCGCGTGGCATTTTTCTAAGGATTTTAATCATTTCGACGAGTTCCATTACGGCGTTTCCACCTGGCATTCAAGTGCTACAAAATATTTTTCGTCAAGCGAATTCCACGGATACAATTTCGAACGTGATCGCGTACGTTCTTTCGTCCGCGAGAAGAAAGAACCCATAGAATGGAGTTCCGCGGCGACGCAGCATCCCCTGCAAGTCAAAAGGGGACCAAGGTGGGAACAAAGGGAATCCTTAATGGCACGCAAAGATCGTCTACTGGCAAATAATTGGAGACAAAAGTCTCCATTCCCGTGACGTGTAAAGTGGATTGATTATTCTTCTGACGATATATCTTTGTTCGATTATACGGAACTGCACTTTAGAAGAGGGAAGTTGTTTTTGTTCTCGATAGGTATCCCTCGTTTACTTTCGAGAACACTCGCTAATGGAGCGATTTTTCCATTTGATGGGTTTACATTGGTTCAGCGGCCGTGCTCCTTTTGTTTCACGAGCGACTTCGCGGCCGGCGCAAGGGTCTCCGCTTTAATCTCCCGCATAGACGGTGAGAATGGACCTTTAATCTTCTCCGAACGATCAGTGCTACCTCTTTTGAAAAGCAAGCAATGTATTGTTAATATTGGATGCTTTCCAACCGACCTTTTAAATCGGCGCTATCATTTAAATTCGCAGCTAGATTGGTCCGTGATTTGTTGGCGAGCTTAACTGCTCCCTTCTTTTTTTGTTTGTCCGCTACGATGTACCACTGTTGATAATCTGTGGCGAACGATGACTGGAATGTGATAAGAGGAATTTTTATCGGGAGCCAGCGAACGATTTTTTCCCAGGGAAAAGCTTCTATAAACACAGCAAGGTTTTATTTCTTACGAAACTTTAATGCTCTTATAATTTCTCTTAAAGTTTTTATTAAAACTCCATGAAGATTTAAGCCGAGTTTTTCCCCCCTCCGCCGATGGGAGGGATCGCGAGATTTTTATTAGAAATTTCGTAGACTGGCTGTAAGCAGCTTTCGTTGTACCTTGGATTTTCTTATCGTCGCGTATAGGAAATGATACCATGAACTATTTGAACTAGAAGTTCGTTGATACAGTTTTATAACCGCCTATAACGCCGTGTAATTGAGGAAGGGTAGCACGTTCGCGTAAGCACACACAACGCGATATAGGACACGAGGAATTCATTTTTCCATTTTCCGCATTGATTGGCAAAGCAGAAAGTCCAAGAAAAAGCGCGAGGTCCTAAGAGGCGACGTTCCAAAGGGGTGGCTAGCGTAGAGTCATAATGCTCGCAGATGTGCCTGCGAACAAAAATTGCGACCAGTGACATTTCGCGTTTGTATCCGCTTCACGGATCTCGAGATTTCGATACTCCTTGACACCGAATGATTCCGCGATTTTCGCAATAAATAGCGGAGACACGCGTGCATCGTAACGCATCAGCTACCGGTCCTACAAATTCTACACCTAGGAGATGACATACCGAATCTCGGGCCTCTAGAATTTTTTTCATTCAAGTACATATTGTCTATGGGCCACTAGTGACCGCTCCAGGAGTTCGGTCTCCACATATTTCGACTCCCAGAGCCAGACATGCCGTATCTAGTACCCCTAGAATTGACTTCACTTATGTACTGATTCGCTCTGCGCCATTAATAACCAATCCATGAGTTCTACCTCCTTATACGAAACATAGGGTCGGACATATCATGTCTGTGGACCCTAGTATTGGTTTGATTTAAGTATATATTGTCTGTTGGCCATTAACGACCCCTCCAGAAGTTCGTCAACCTCCACTTACTTGACACGTAGGGCCGGATATGCCGTGCCTGGGGCCCCTAATATTGGATTCATTTAAGTACTTATTGGCTCTTGGCCAGTAGTAATCGCTCCAGGAGTTCTATAGCCGACTACTTCGAAACATAGGACCGAACATACTGTAACAGGGGCCACTAGAATTGGATACATTTAACCCCCTATTGAAGCTGTGCTATTACTAACAGCGCCAAGAGATTCCCTGGCAACTAATTCGACACCCAGGGTCAGAGATGCGTTCCAAGGGCCTGTAGTGTTGGTCTCATTTAATTACTTATTGGATCTGGGTCATTCGTAACCCCCTAGCATTTCGTAGCCCGCATATTCAACCCAAGGTATTCCAAACATGATACATTTTATCCGCTCGACAATTATATATAAATACAAACAAATATAACCTAACCCAACAAAACCTAACCTCTCGACGTTAATATTTTATAAAATTCCTGACGTGTCGGCCCCAACTTCTCGGCGGGAACATTATTTACGTCTACAATGTTATATATCCTAACCTAAGGCAACCTAACATCTCGGCAGTAATATTTTACAACAATCCTGACGTGTCGGCCACTACTTCTCGTAGGGAACATTATACATAAATAGAATCTAAAATAAATTAACCTAATTCGACGCAGCACTTGTGTAGTAGTGTTTCACAGGATCCCGGGCATGCTGGCCCTACATCGCGGTGGGAACATTATATGCGTCTATAACGTTATATATTATAACTTACGGCAGCCTAACCTCTCGGCGGTAACATTTTACAACGTTCCTGGCGTGTCGGAACCTACATCTCGGTAATAACATTATATACGTCTATAACGTACTATAACCTAACCTAACCCATCTAGCCCCACGATGGTAGTGTTTTAAAGAATCTAAAACGAAACATGACCGCCGAGACCTCAGCTTGCGTTAGGTCCGATTACATAACGTTTCAGACGTAGATAACGTTCCGACCGAGAAGTATGGGCCGACCCGCCACTAATGTTGTAAAATATTACGAGCGACAGGTTAGGTTGCGTTACGTTAGGTTATATAACGTCATAGAACGTATATAATGTCCACACCGTGAAGCAGGGACTAACCTGCTAGGAATGTTGTTAAATATTACCCTCGAGAGGTTAGGTTGCCTTAGGTTATGACATATAACGTTATAGACGTATATAATGTTCCCACCTAGAAGAAGGGTCTTGCTTGCCAGGAATGTTGTAAAATATTACATCCGAGATGTACGGTTACCTTAGGTTAGGATATATAACGTTATAGACGTATATAACATTCCCACCCAATACCTAGCAGCTGAAACGTCTGGGCTTTTGTAAAACACTACCACCCAGTGACTAAGTTGTGTCATGCTACGTTATATAACGTTACAAGCGTATATAATGTTCCCACCCAGAAGTAGGGGCCGACACGCCAGAAATGTTGTAAAATATTACATCCAAGATGTTAGGTTGCCTTAGGTTAGGATATATGACATTCTAGACTTATATAATGCCCCACCTAGAAGTACGGGCACACACGACCGGGATTCTGTTAACCATTACCACCGAGGTGTTAGATGGGTTAGGTTAGGTTATAGTACGTTATAGACGTATATAATGTTCCCACCGAGAAGTAGGGGCTGACGCTCCAGGAATGTTGTAAAACATTACATCCGAGATGTTAGGTTGCCCTAGGTTAGGATGTAAAACGATATAAACATATGTACGGTCCTCATCGAGACGTACGGGCCGAGATGACCAGAATTCTGTAAAACATTTCCACCGAGGGGCTAGATGGGACATGGTAGGTTATAGTACGTTATAGACGTATATAATGTTTCCATCGAGAAGTACGGGCCGACCCGCCAGGAATATTGTAAGGTATTATGGTCGAGAGGTTAGGTTGCGTTAGGTTAAGTTATTTAACGTTATGGACCTATATAATGTTCCCATCGGAAAGCAGGGGCCAACACGCCCGGGATATTGTAAAACATTATTACCCACGGGATAACTGGGTTAGGTTACGTTACAATAGATTATAGACCTATATAATGTTCCCACCAAGAAGTAGTGGCCGACATGCCAGGAATGTTGTAAAATATTACATCCGTGATTGTTACATTGGCTTAGGTTAGGATATATAACGTTATAGGCGTATATAATGTCTCCACCGAGAAGGACGGGCCGACACGAAAGGAATGTTGTAAAATATTACCGCCGAGAGGTTAGATTTCCTTATGTTAGGATATATAACGATATTGACGTATATAATTAGCCCGCCGTGAAGTAGAGGCCGACGCGCCAGCAATGTTGTAGAATATCACGGTGGGAATATCATATACGTCTATGACGGTATATATCCTCACCTAAGGCAACCTAACTGCTCGACGGTATTATTTTACAATATACCTCGCGGGTCAGCGTGTTGTACTCGGTGGGAACATTATATACGTCTATAGAATAATATAACCTATCCTAACCTATCTAGCACCTCACGGGTAATGTTTTGCAGCATCCCGGGCACGTCGGCCCGTACGTCTCGGTGGGGATATTATATACGGCTATATCGTTATATATCCTAACCTAAGGCAGCCTAACATGTCGGATGTAGTATTTTACAACATTCCTGGTGGGTCGGGCCCTACTTCTCGGTGGGAACATTATATACGTCTATAACGTAATATAACCTAACCTAACCCATCTAACCCTTCGCTGGTATTGTTTTACAGAATCCCGGTCGTGTCGTCCCGTACTTCTGGGTGCGGACATCATATAAGTCTACAACGTTATGTAGCCTAACCTAACCCATCTAGCCCCTAGGTGGTAATGTTTTACTGAATCGCAGTCGTGTCGTCCCGAACTTCTCGGTGGGGACATTATATACGTCTATAACGTTGTATATCCCAACCTAAGGCAACCTAACATCTCGGATGTAGTATTTTCTAACAATCCTGGCGGATCGGCCCTTACATCTCGGTGGGAACATTATAAACATCTATAACGTAATATAACCTAACCGAACCCAACTAGAACCTCGCTGATAATGTTTTACAGAATCCCGTTCATGTCGTCCCGTACGCCTCGGTTGGGACCTTATATACGTCTATAGCGTTATATATCCTAACCTAAGGCAGCCGAACCACTCGAATGTAGTATTTTACAACATTCCTGGGCAAGTTGGCCTCTACTTCTCGGTGGGAACATTATATACTTCTATATCGTAATATAACCTAACATAACCCACCTTGCCCCTTGGTAATAATGTTTTACAGAATCCCGGTCGTGTCGGCCCGTACGTCTCGGTTGGGACATTATATACGTCTATAGCGTTATATATCCTAACCTGAGGCAGCGTAACATCTCGGATGTAATATTTTACAACATTCCTGGCGGGTCGGGCCCTACTTCTCGGTGGGAAAATTATATACGTCTATAACGTAATATAACCTAACCTAACCCACCTAGCACCTCGCTGGTAATGTTTTACCGAATCCCGTTCGTGTCGTCCCGTACTTCTGGGTGCGGACATTACATACATCTATAACGTTATATATCCTTACATAAGGCAACCTAACATCTCGGATGTAGTATTTTCCAACACTCCTAGCAGGCCGGCCCCAACTTCTCGATGGGAACATTATACACGTCTATAACGTAATATAACCTAACGTAACCCTTTTAGCCCCTCGCTGGTAATGTTTTACAGAATCCCGGTCTTGTCGGCCCGTACTTCTGGGTGTGGACATTTTATACGTCTATAACGTTATATAGAGTTACCTAAGGCAACCTAACACCTCGGATGTAGTATTTTCCAACATTCCTGGCGGGTCGGCGCCTACTTCTCGATGGCGACATTATATACGTCTATAACGTTGTATATCCTAACCTAATGGAACCTAACATCTCGGGTGTAATGTTTAACATCATTCCTGGCGTGTCGGCCCGTATTTCGCGGTGGTAACTTTATATACGTCTATAGCGTTATATATCCTAGCCTAAGGCAACCTAACATGTCGAATGTAATATTTCACAACATTCCTGGCGCGTCGGCCGCTACTTCTCGGTGGGAAAATTATATACGTCTATAACGTAATATAACCTAACCTAACCCACCTAGCACCTCGCTGGTAATGTTTTACCGAATCCCGTTCGTGTCGTCCCGTACTTCTGGGTGCGGACATTACATACATCTATAACGTTATATATCCTTACATAAGGCAACCTAACATCTCGGATGTAGTATTTTCCAACACTCCTAGCAGGCCGGCCCCAACTTCTCGATGGGAACATTATACACGTCTATAACGTAATATAACCTAACCTAACCCTTTTAGCCCCTCGCTGGTAATGTTTTACAGAATCCCGGTCTTGTCGGCCCGTACTTCAGGGTGTGGACATTTTATACGTCTATAACGTTATATAGAGTTACCTAAGGCAACCTAACTCCTCGGATGTAGTATTTTCCAACATTCCTGGCGGGTCGGCGCCTACTTCTCGATGGCGACATTATATACGTCTATAACGTTGTATATCCTAACCTAATGGAACCTAACATCTCGGGTGTAATGTTTAACATCATTCCTGGCGTGTCGGCCCGTATTTCGCGGTGGTAACATTATATACGTCTATAGCGTTATATATCCTAACCTAAGGCAACCTAACATGTCGAATGTAATATTTTACAACATTCCTGGCGCGTCGGCCGCTACTTCTCGGTGGGAACATTATATACGTGTATATCGTAATATAACCTAACCTAACCCATCTAGACCCTCGGTGATAATGTTTTACAGAATCCCGGTCTTGTCGGTCCGTCCTTCTCGGTGGGGACATTATATACGTCTATAACGATATATATCCCAACCTAAGGCAATCTAACATCTCGGATGTAGTATTCTCCAACATTTCTGGCGGGTCGGCCCCTACTTCTCGGTGGGAACATTATATACGTCTATAACGTAATATAACCTAACTTAACCCATCTAGCCCATCGCCGATAATATTTTACAGAATCCCGTTCGTGTCGTCCCGTACGTCTCGCTGGGGACATTATATATGTCTATAACGTTATATATCCTTTTTTTTTATCGTGGGGAAACCGTCATGGGTACCTCGGACTTTGGGGACTATCCGAGGTTATGTCGGACTCTTGCCGACTAAAGCCCCACGGTGGCCATCATCTGCGCGTGTCGGACGGGAGCCGGGAACTCTTAACGGTCGACGATCGGCATCCTCCTGCGCTGGGGTCTCCAGTTGACCCTCTGCTCGGCTACTCTTGCCTGTAGCCTGATCTTCTACCATGGTGACGCGCAAAGATATCTGTGTGCGCCAAGCGCCGCTCGTGAGCCACTCACGAGCGGCGCTACGTCAAAGGTACACGTGCAATCACGATCGCAAGCCCAAACACGTGACCATCTGTGCTTACCTTGACGCACAGCTGCCATACTCCTGTTTGCTGCCGTTGCAGCTGCGAGTCTTTCGCAGCTGTGCATCCTTCCGGTCCTGGCCGTCTTGGCCTCTTGTGACGGTACAGCTGCAAGTCTTTCGCAGCTCGTCGTTCTGTCCAATCCCGGTCTTCTTGACCTCTTCGCCGTCTTGGCATCCACTTCGGTCGTCTTGACCTCTTCATCTCTTCGGGCTCTTCTTCGCCCATCTTCCGGATGAAGATAGCCTTTGAGATGAGGTGGTTGGCGGCGAAGTTCCGTTCCCCGATGGGATCTTGGAAGTGACCCCCGTCCGATAACGGGAGTCCTCTATCTTGAAAGGGAACGGGGCAAACGTCAAGGACGCCGACCCCGTAGGCAGCGTTGAGCAGGGACACCGCGCTCCCTTTCGCGCTCGGCGGCCTCCTTCGCGGCCATGACTTTGTCGCAAAACGCCGTCACGGCCCGCCAGTATCTCTCACCTTCGAGCATCTTTGACATGATGCTCTTCAGTGAGAGATTCGACCCTACCTCGACTATCAGTAGTCGATGCAGCCGTTCCCACGCTGGACACCTCTCCAGTGTGTGCTGCGCCGTGTCGTCCTCTTCGCCACAGTGTGGCATGCAGCCGTGTCTTCCTTGCCAATCCTCTGCAGGTACTGACCGAAGCATCCATGTCCGGTCAGTATCTGCGTGGTTCTAAAGCTAAGTAGCCCTCTTCGGCGGTCCACCCACTTATCTAGGATGGTTAGGACCGCTCCGATCGTCCTGTGTTCGGAGCGAGTGGAGAGGTGTCTCTTCCACTCCTCCATCGAAGCCGATCTTACCGCGTCCCTGAGTTCTTTTTTACTCAGGGCTGGTGCGTCATCGTCATCTTCCTGGTCCACGTTTCGAAGCGAATGGTAGACGAACGCATCCTCGCTGACCATGTATTCGATAGACACCAGCCCAGCAAGCGCGGTGGCCACATCGTGTGATACCGTCCTGTATCCTCGTATCGCACGAATGGCCATCCTCCTCCACGCGCTGCGCAGGGACGAGATCCTCTTGTCGGTGTGTCTCCGCTCCGCGATGGAGCTGTACCACACCGGAGCTCCGTACAATGCTATGCCACGGATCACCCCGGCGTATAGTCTTCGCGCCCTCTCGTTAGGGCCCTTCAGGTTGGGCATTATGCGGCCTAGCTTGAGTGCCGCTGTCTCCAACCTGCCGGCAAGTTTCTCTATGTGGCTAGAGAATCTCCAGTCCTCGTCGAGCCGAAGGCCGAGGTAGTTGATGTCTCGGCCCGGCTCGATCCTTGCCGGTCCCACACTTACCGCCACGCGAGGTGTTCCTCTTGTGGGTCTCCTCCGGCTCCGTCTGCTGAAGCACACGATCTCCGTCTTCTGCGGAGCCAGCTCGAGGCCCATCTTCCGGATGCGGTTAGCCACGACTGCCTTTCCCAATTCTGCCCGGCAGGCAGCTCGCGTATCTGTCTTACCGGCGGCGAACACAAACGTGTCGTCTGCGTAGCATATCAGGCGCACGCCCGCCGGCATTGCTGCTGTCAACGCGGCATTGTACCCGATGTTCCACAGGAGCGGTCCTAGCACCGATCCCTGGGGTACGCCACGGTTGACAGGTCTGCTTTGTGGCCCATCCTGGCTATCGTAGACTATCGCCCTGTCGCTGAGATAGTCTACCACCACGTTCCTGATGTGTGGTGGGATTCCATGCCTGTCCAGGGCTGCGTAAATAGCTGGCCATTGCAGGGAGTTGAACGCGTTCTTGATGTCTAACGAGACAGCGTATGTAACTCCCACCCTCGACACAACCATCTCGGTGAGTCTCTTGACTTCACTCACCGCGTCGATCGTGCGTCGACCTGCCCGCCCTGAATCCGTACTGGCAGTCCGCCAGTGCAGGTCCGACGCGCGACAGGTGCTGGACGATTCGTTCGTGTATTATTCTTTCGAACAGCTTTCCTACCTCGTCCTGCAACACTATGGGCCGGAACGCTGATGGTGAATCCTCCGGTTTGCCTTCCTTTCGGAGGAGCACCAACCTGCCGGACTTCCATCTTCGAGGGAGCGTCCCCGCCTTGATGCAGGCTGAGAACAGTCTTCTCAGTCTCGAACCAAGGACGCTCAGCGCCATCGTCCAGACACGGCCGGGTATTCCATCCCGGCCGGGGGCTGTGTTCTTCTTCGCCATCCTCTTGACGGCCCCGGCCAGTTCCTCTTCGGAAACCTCCAACTCCGGTGTCCACCCGTATCGGGCCGCTGCTGGGGGCTCTTCGTTCCCTCCCTCTCCAGCAGCGGGACCTCTAAGGTTTCCGTCAACGGGGGCGCCCATGGTCGCAGTTTGTCCATCACTATCTTGTAGGGACGCCCCCATGGATCCTCTTCGAGAGTTTGGAGGAGTCCATCCAATGCGCGTGCCTTGGACTTCCTGATGGCAGCCTGCAGCTCCTTCTTCTTGTCCCTGTAGCTGTTGTACAGCTGCAAAATCCTCGTCGCGTCCGAGTTCCTTTTTCTTCTCTCTCTGGTGTACTGGCGGCGCCCAACGGTGCAAGTTGCACGGAGCTGCGCGATCTCTGCGTTCCACCAGTATACTGGAAGCTTCGGCGCACTGCCGCGGGCTCTTGGCATGCCCGTGTCGCATACCGCTGTCATCGCGTTGACAAACCAGTCCGCCTCGGTGTTGACATCTTCTATCGGGCTGACCGGCGTCTCCTGCCAGCCTACCGCGAGGATTGCTGCCATCAGGTGGTCTTCCTCGATTCTCCTCAGCGACCACTTCTGGCGGTGGTGATTAGCCTGCCGGGCCGTGTGTGGGACGGAGACATCCATGGAGATGTACAGATGATCGGACAGTGTCTCCTTCTCTTCCACCCTCCATTCTCTAATTTGCCGTGCTGCCTTGCGGTTACCAAAGGAGAGGTCCACGATGCTTTCTCCCTGGTACCGCACGCATGTGCTGGCTGAGCCTTCGTTTAGTAGCGTCAGGCCCAGGCCAGACGCCCAGTCTAGCGTGGCGTGGCCTTTTGCGTCCGTCCTAGATGATCCCCACGCCGTCACGTGCGCATTATAGTCTCCTAGCACTAGGACGGGCGACTCTGCATATCTCGCAACTGTCCGTCCCGTCCTGTCCAACAGGTCTTCGTACTTGCTAATGGACCATCTGGGAGGGGCGTATAGTCCGATAACGGTGAATCCCGCCCAGGTTATCGCGACGAATCCTTCCTCGCGTGCGACCGTCTTGATTGGTCGTACACGTGTCCGTGCAGACTGCACGATCACCACCAAGCCGTCTCTATCTCCTATCCACGCTCGATTGTCGCGGATGGAGTACGGCTCCGCTATCACTGCCAACTCGAAATCGCCGCCCTGTAGTCTTGCTACTACCAGGTCTTGGGCACGGGCAGCATGATTCGAGTTAGTCTGCAGGATACGGCATGGCGTGAATTTTATGCCGTATCCATGGCTTCCTCCTGGCCCTTACCTGCTGGAGTCGTTGTTGCCGGCTCCACGGTCTTTCCTTCTTCCAGAGCGGTCGCTGGTTCCTTCCTACATGCCGCTGCCGTTACGGCTTCTACAGCCGGCTTGCTGCTCTTTTTCGTAGCTTTAGGCTCCTTGCACACTTCCCCACCAGCCTTGTGGTGTGCTCGTCTGCCTTCAGCCTTGCAGACGATGCATGTGGGCGCAGTTTGCCTGCACTCACTGGCTCTGTGGCCGGACTCACCGCACCTGTAACACAGGTTTGCTGGTACAGCTTTGCTGTACGTGGACAGTTTCCCAGTACTTGAAGCATCGATCCGGTCTCGGCTTTAAAGCCGCCACCCGGATCAAGGACCAACCGATCCTTATTCTGCCGGCATATGCCACTTTCGTGGCAGCGGCGAGGGGACACTGCAACCACATGGTGCCGAGCCCGTTTGACGAGTCCCGTCGTATCCCGGTCCGTATTTCCTCGGCCTTGCATCCTCCTGCGGATGCGATGGCTTCCGCCACTTCTTGTGGCATTATGGAGCCCTCGAGCCCGTAGACCCTCGGGTCTGCCCTCTTGTGAGGCGTCGCGACATATACCTCTCTGTCGCCCAACGCCTCCCTGAGTTTGCCGGCAAGGGCAGCCGCTTTGGCCTCCTTCTCCTTGCCGGTAACTTCTAGGATCAGTCCGCCCGTTCTGGCCTTTTTCGGGCGGACCTCTTCTATGCCCACCTCTGCGAGCTTTACTCGCTGCCGGGCAGCTGTCATCACCTCAGCGTACGTGGCTTTGCTATCCTGAGGGATGGTGAGGACGACGGCTGCTGTTCTGGGAACCTTTCCCAGTGTCGTCCTTGCGTTGCGTTTCGCTGCGCTGACGCGCACCTGCCTCCTTTCCTTCTCAGCGGCGGCCTTTGATGGCTTGCCAGCCGCCGTTTTCTTTCCCCTTCTGCCCAGGACCTTTGTCCAGGGGAGCTCCACCTGCGTGGTTTTCTTCTCCGCAGGGGGGGGGGGGGGAGGGGCAGGGCGGAGTGCTGCCTGCCACTCGTTTTCCTTCCTCACGGATTCCTCGCGTATCCTCTTCATACGCGCCTCCATGGAGGACTCGGTTTTCGCAGGTGCCGTTGTTCCTGTTGCGGGTGGGAGGGCCGTCCGTTTGCCCTTAGCGGACTTTAAGGGGGCCTTCCCCTTTTCGACGTCCGTCGTCGTCTCCCCCGTTTTTCTTACCTTTACGAGGAAGGCACGTTTCGCCGCGGTGGGGCGCTCTTTTACGATCATTGCAGTTGTCTGATCCTTCTTCTTCGGAGGGAGTCTCTCCTTAATCCTCCCCCAGATCTTCTCGATCCGTCGATCGAATATTTCCTCGAGGCTTGAAAGGATATTCTTGAGTCCAACCTGTAGGATATCGTCTCTTGCCTCCGTTGTAGGCGGTTCTTCTCGCCTTTCTGGCACCGGGCTCCTCCTCGCCGCTGGTTGGGGGGAAACCCGCTCCTCCACGGCTGCCAGCTTCCTCTTTAGCTTCTCGTTCTCGAGGCGCAGGCTTTCTGCCTGCAGCCTCCACTCTTGGGCTTCAGAGCTCACCGCAGCGGGGTTGCCCTTCGCTCGCTCTGCGAGCTCCAAGAGAGTGGCGCGCAGCGTTCTTGCGCCTACGCGTACTGCCCTCTTCATTGGGCCTTGTAGGTTGCGCGATTTTGCTGCAACCCATTCGATCTTGTTCGCCTCTTTCAAGGCGGTCAGTCCAAGATCTGGCAGGGTGGCCCTTCTAGCCTCCGCCTGCAGCTCCTCGTCTGTCGGCACAGGCTTTGTCGACCTTGCCGGTCGAGGGGGGACGACTGTTGCCCAGTTGATCTCTTCGTCTTCCAGGGCGCTGTCTACGTCAGCGGTGGCAGCTTTCCTTTGCCAGCGCCTTGCGCCCTTCGTGGCTCTCTCGGACAAGGTCGACACCATCGATGTCACAGAGGCGTCCGTGTCATACGCCTCCGTGGTCTGCCTTGCCTCCTTCTGTCCTTTGCTGGACTTAGGGCATGGCCTCGTCGTCATGGATATGATGGAGGCGAGCGACTCATCGGAGTCGCCTCCAACGCTGGACGGATCTCCTGCGCGCCTCTTCTTAGCCGCGAGGCGGCTGTTTCGCCTCTTGAGGGATCGCTCTTCCATCTCGGATGTCGAGTGGTCCTCCGATCTAGCCGAGAATAGACAGCTGGGGCCTGGCCCTTTTCCACAGGCTGGAGCCTGTGGCTGTATGAAATAGTCGGCGTAGTCCATTTTGGGATTACCCCTGCCAGAGATGTTCGCTTCCCTCTTCGTGTATCTGTTCGTGTTCGTGTTCCTCAGTTTTGCACGAAACTTCACGAAAAACACATTTGTTTGTCGCGTAGGTATTATTGAACCGTCGGTAAGTTACCGGCACACTCCTCCGCCGAGTGGCCTGGTTTGCCCTGTGCACGGTCCGACAGTCGCTAAATGTACGCGCGCACACTTTACCAACACTCGGTCCGCGAATTTTGCGGTTACCTATCGAAGGTTATCGAGGGTGGATGTAGTTTTCGACCGTCCATAAGTCACCACCTGGTGCCTGTTCGCAGAGACCGAGGAGGTGTCAATTATAGTTTATCGGCCACCGATAGACACCACGGACACAAAAAAATCACCCTCGGTCGGAAATTGTCCGGTTACCGACCGTTCAGTTACCGACAGCAGAGCTGTCGGTAAGTTACCACGTACTGCACTCACTCGTTTCGACCGAGGAACTGTCAGTTACTGTTTATTGGCCGTCGATGAGTACGCAAAACGCTGCAGTTTAATCCGCGGCCGGCAATTGTTAAGTTACCGACTGCCCGGTTACCGATGCTGGGTTCGCCCGACCGTCGGTAATGCCTCCGTCTCAAAACCCGACTTCCGGGTTGTTGCTTGGTTTGTTTTAACCAACAAAACCCTAAACTAACAACCAATATCGTGGCAATCGGTGTTTTTGCAAAATTACCAACCGCACGGTTATCGACCGCAGGTGGTACCGCTGCTGTCGGTAATTCGAAATTTTTCAGTTCCCGCTGCGTTTATTTCAGTTATTATTTGTTGAAAACGCACTACACCTTCGTCAACGATCAATTTCGCACGGCTGGCAGGAAAAAACGGCGAGAAATTCCAATTTGTGCGACCGGAATGTTACCTACGACGGTCGGCAAACTTTACCGACCGTGAGCTGTCAAACTCATGCAAGAATTGATTTTTGACTTGTTTATTACCGCATGCACTGTTTCTACGTGTCCAATAAACAATTCTACGTCCACTCACTGGCACACGGTGCAACCTTGGTAGAGTTGCTGCAAAATTTTCACCTCCGTCAACTATGTTCCGTGGTGGCAGCACTACTCGGTTCCACTTCGCCAAAATTTACTGTTTTTTACTGTTTTTAACAGTTTTTCCGCCTCGTAATTGCACAAAATCAGTGTCTATTGTCACTTCACACCCGATTATGGCAATTTCCGCACCGAAAAAGGCCTATTTAAAATTCTTGATTTTTCGCCACGTGCACGTTTTCCCACATAAAGGAGTGACGTCACACGTCACTCCTATTTCACTTAAAATCGCTTATTTTCACTTTTTTAAGCGTTTCTTCACCACGAATAAGTTTATTTCTAGTGTCTGTGGTCACTTTACACATTCTCGTCGTAAATTCACACGCACAAACGGTCAATTTTCAAAGTTTATTGCCGTATATGACAACACGTGTTTTCACGCAGCAAAACAAAGTGTTACACTTTTTCACCGTTTTTCCACCTTTTCACTGAACTTCACTTCACTACACTTACCTAGCGGATCCTCTTCACCTCCTGGAACACCCTCAGCTCCGCTCAAACCCTGAAATTCGCGAAACGTGCCCCGAAACGCGTACCGTACGGCAGCAAACGCGTCACCACGTGCAAATCGAACAAAGACGCGCACGTATTATGCTCGATTTGCCTCCTACTCGCGACTTTCACGTGAGATTTTCGTCTCAACGCGTAGTTTCGCGTACCCGTAACGTGCCAAAAACAAGTTTTTACACGAAACTCGCCATCTTCCTCGAAAATTAGAACGGATTTCAGAGAGCTATCGTACGCACGTCCGTCAGCTTACTCGTCCGCCATGCGAATCGCTCATAACGTTATATATCCTAACCTAAGGCAACCTAACATCTCGAATGTAGTGTTTTAGAACATTCCAGGCGGGTCGGCCCCTACTTCTCGGTGGGAACATTATATACGTCATTACCGTAATATAACCTAACCTAACCCATCTACACCCTCGGTGATAATGTTTTACAGAATCCCGGTCTTGTCGGCCCCCACATCTCGGTGGTAACATTATATACGTCTATAACGATATATATCCAAACCTAAGGGAACCTAACATCTCGGATGTAATATTTTACAACATTCCTGGCATGTCGGTCCCTACTTCTCGGTGGGAATATTATATACGTCTATAACGTTATATATCATAACCTAAGGCAACCTAACATCTCGGATGTAATAGTTGACAACATTCCTGGCGTGTAGGCCCGTACTTCTGGGTGGGAACATTGTATACGTCTATAACGTTATATATCCTAGCCTAAGGCGACTTAACATGTCGAATGTAATATTTTACATCATTCCTGGCGTGTCGTCGCCTGCTTCTCGATGGGAACATTATATACGTCTATAACGTTGTGTATCCGAACCTAACGCAACCTAACATCTGGGATGTAATATTCCTGGCGTGTCGTCGCCTACTTCTGGATGGGGAGATTATATACGTCTATAACGTTATATATCCCAACCTAAGGCAACCTAACATCTCGGATGTAATAGTTGACAACATTCCTTGCGTGTCCGCCCGTACTTCTCGGTGGGAACATTATATACGTCTATAACGTTATATATCCTAGCCTAAGGCCACATAACATGTCGAATGTAATATTTTAAAACATTCCTGGCGTGTCGTCGCCTGCTTCTCGATGGGGACATTATATACGTCTATATCGTTGTATATCCTAACCTAAAGCAACCTAACAGCTGGTATGTAATATTTTACAAGATTCCTGGCATGTCTGTCCCCAAGTCTCGGTAGGAACATTATATACGTCTATAATGGTATATATCCAAACCGAAGGGAACCTAACATCTCGGATGTAATATTTTACAACATTCCTGGTGTGTCGTCGCCTGCTTCTCGATGGGGACATTATATACGTCTATAACGTTGTATATCCTAACCTAAGGGAACCTAACATCTCGGGTGTAATATTTTACAACATTCCTGACGCGTCGGCCCCTATTTCTCGGTGGAAACATAATATACGTCTATAACGTTATATATCCTAGCCTAAGGTAACCTAACATCTCGGATGTAATATTTTACAACATTCCTGGCGTGTCGTCTCCTGCTTCTCGATGGGGACATTATATACGTCTATAATGTTGCATATCCTAACCTAACGCAACCTAACATCTGGGATGTAATATTTTACAAGATTCCTGGCATGTCGGTCCCCAAGTCTCGGTAGGAACATTATATACGTCTATAAAGATATATATCCAAACCTAAGGGAACCTAACATCTCGGATGTAATATTTTACAACATTCCTGGCATGTCGGTCCCTACTTCTCGGTGGGAATATTATATACGTCTATAACGTTATATATAATAACCCAAGGCAACCTAACATCTCGGATGTAATATTTTACAACATTCCTGGCATGTCGGTGCCTACGTCTCGGTGGGAACAATATATACGTCTACAACGATATATATCCTAACCTAAGGCAACCTAACACCTCGGATGTAATAGTTGACAACATTCCTGGCGTGTAGGATCGTACTTCTCGGTGGGAACATTGTAAACGTCTATAACGTTATATATTCCAGCCTAAGGCAACCTAACATGTCGAATGCAAAATTTTACAGTATTCCTGGCGTGTCGTCGCCTGCTTCTCGGTGGGAACATTGTATACGTCTATAACGTTATATATCCTATCCTAAGGCGACCTAACATATCGAATTTAATGTTTTACAACATTCCTGACGCGTCGGCCCCTATTTTTCGGTGGGAACATTATATACGTCTATAACGTTATATATCCTAGCCTAAGGTAACCTAACATCTCGGATGTAATATTTTACAACATTCCTGGCGTGTCGTCTCCTGCTTCTCGATGGGGACATTATATACATCTATAACATTATATATCCTAACCTAAGGCAACCTAACATCTCGGATGTAATATTTTACAACATTCTGGCGTGTCGTCGACTGCTTCTCGATGGGGAGATTATATACGTCTATAACGTTGTATATCCTAACCTAACGCAACCTAACATTTGGGATGTAATATTTTACAACATTCCTTGCATGTCGGTGCCTACGTCTCGGTGGGAACATTATATACGTCTATAACGAAATATATCCTAACCTAAGGCAACCTAACATATCGGATGTAATAGTTGACAACATTCCTGGCGTGTAGGCCCGAACTTCTCGGTGGGAACATTGTATACGTCTATAACGTTATATATCCTAGCCTAAGGCCACCTAACATGTCGAATGTAATATTTTACAACATTCCTGACGCGTCGGCCCCTATTTTTCGGTGGGAACATTATATACGTCTATAACGTTATATATCCTAGTCTAAGGCAACCTAACATGTCGAATGTAATATTTTACAACATTCCTGGCGTGTCGTCGCCTACTTCTCGATGGGGACATTATATACATCTATAACATTGTATATCGTAACCTAAGGCAACCTAACATCTGGGATGTAATATTTTACAAGATTCCTGGCATGTCGGTTCCCAAGACTCGGTAGGAACATTATATACGTCTATAACGATATATATCCAAACCGAAGGGAACCTAACATCTCGGATGTAATATTTTACAACATTCCTGGCGTGTCGTCGCCTACTTCTGGATAGGGTCATTATATACATCTATAACCTTGTATATCCTAACCTAAGGCAACCTAGCATCTCGGATGTAATATTTTATAACATTCCTGGCGTGTCATCGCCTGCTTCTCGATGGGGACATTATATACGTCTATAACGTTGTATATCCTAACCTAACGCAACCTAACATCTCGGATGTAATATTTTACAACATTCCTGGCATGTCGGTCCCTACATCTCGGTGGGAACATACTATACGTCTATAACGTTGTATATCCTAACCTAAGGGAACCTAACATCTCGGGTGTAATATTTTACAACATTCCTGACGCGTCGGCCCCTATTTTTCGGTGGTAACATTACATACGTCTATAACGTTATATATCCTAGCCTAAGTCAACCTAACATGTCGAATGTAAAATTTTACAACATTCCTGGCGTGTCGTAGCCTACTTCTCGATGGGGACATTATATACATCTATAACATTGTATATCCTAACCTAAGGCTACCTAACATCTCGGATGTAATATTTTACAACATTCTGGCGTGTCGTCGACTGCTTCTCGATGGGGAGATTATATACGTCTATAACGTTTTATATCCTAACCTAACGCAACCTAACATTTGGGATGTAATATTTTACAACATTCCTTGCATGTCGGTGCCTACATCTCGGTGGGAACATACTATACGACTATAACGTTGTATATCCTAACATATGGGAACCTAACATCTCGGGTGTAATATTTTACAACATTCCTGACGCGTCGGCCCCTATTTTTCAGTGGGAACATTATATACGTCTATAACGTTATATATTCTAGCCTAAGGCAACCTAACATGTCGAATGTAAAATTTTAAACATTCCTGGCGTGTCGTCGCCTGCTTCTCGATGGGGACATTATATACATCTATAACCTTGTATATCCCAACCTAAGGCAACCTAACATCTCGGATGTAATAGTTGACAACATTCCTGGCGTGTAGGCCCGTACATCTCGGTGGGAACATTGTATACGTCTATAACGTTATATATCCTAGCCTAAGGCGACCTAGCATGTCGAATGTAATATTTTACAACATTCCTGGCGTGTCGTCGCCTGCTTCTCGATGGGGACATTATATACGTCTATATCGTTGTATATCCTAACCTAAAGCAACCTAACATCTGGGATGTAATATTATACAAGATTCCAGGCATGTCGGTCCCCAAGTCGCGGTAGGAACATACTATACGTCTATAACGTTGTATATCCTAACCTAAGGGAACCTAACATCTCGGGTGTAATATTTTACAACATTCCTGACGCGTCGGCCCCTATTTTTCGATGGGAACATTATATACGTCTATAACGTTATATATCCTAGCCTAAGGCGACCTAACATGTCGAATGTAATATTTTACAACATTCCTGGCGTGTCGTCGCCTGCTTCTCCATGGGGACATTATATACGTCTATATCGTTGTATATCCTAACCTAAAGCAACCTAACATCTGGGATGTAATATTATACAAGATTCCTGGCATGTCGGTCCCCAAGTCTCGGTAGGAACATTATATACGTCTATAACGATATATATCCAAACCGAAGGGAACCTAACATCTCGGATGTAATATTTTACAACATTCCTGGCGTGTCGTCGCCTGCTTCTCGATGGGGACATAATATACGTCTATAACGTTGTATATCCTAACCTAACGCAACCTAACATCTGGGATGTAATATTTTACAACATTCCTGGCGTGTCGTATCCTGCTTCTCGACGGGGACATAATATACGTCTATAAGGTTGTATATCCTTACCTAACGCAACCTAACATCTGGGATGTAATATTTTACAACATTCCTGGAGTGTCGTCGCCTACTTCTGGATAGGGTCATTATATACATCTATAACCTTGTATATTCTAACCTAAGGCAACCTAACATCTCGGATGTAATATTTTATAACATTCCTGGCGTGCCGTCGCCTACTTCTCGATGGGGACATTATATACATCTATAACATTGTATATCCTAACCTAAGGCAACCTAACATCTCGGATGTAAGATTTTACAACATTGTGGCGTGTCGTCGACTGCTTCTCGATGGGGAGATTATATACGTCTATAACGTTGTATATCCTAACCTAACGCAACCTAACATTTGGGATGTAATATTGTACAACATTCCTTGCATGTCGGTGCCTACGTCTCGGTGGGAACATTATATAGGTCTATAACGATATACATCCTAACCTAAGGCAACCTAACATATCGGATGTAATAGTTGACAACATTCCTGGCGTGTAGGCCCGAACTTCTCGGTGGGAACATTGTATACGTCTATAACGTTATATATCCTAGCCTAAGGCGACCTAACATATCGAATTTAATATTTTACATCATTCCTGGCGTGTCGTCGCCTACTTCTCGATGGGGACATTATATACATCTATAACATTGTATATCCTAACCTAAGGCAACCTAACATCTCGGATGTAATATTTTACAACATTCTGGCGTGTCGTCGACTGCTTCTCGATGGGGAGATTATATACGTCTATAACGTTGTATATCCTAACCTAACACAAACTAACATTTGGGATGTAATATTTTACAACATTCCTTGCATGTCGCTGCCTACGTCTCGGTGGGAACATTATATGCGTCTATAACGATATATATCCTAACGTAAGGCAACCTAACACCTCCGATGTAATAGTTGACAACATTCCTGGCGTGTAGGCCCGTACTTCTCGGTGGGAACATTGTATACGTCTATAACGTTATATATCCTAGCCTAAGGTGACCTAACATGTCGAATGTAAAATTATACAACATTCCTGGCGTGTCGTCGCCTGCTTCTCGATGGGGACATTATATACATCTATAACATTGTATATCCTAACCTAAGGCAACCTAACATCTCGGATGTAATATTTTACAACATTCTGGCGTGTCGTCGACTGCTTCTCGATGGGGAGATTATATACGTCTATAACGTTGTATATCCTAACCTAACGCAACCTAACATCTCGGATGTAATATTTGACAACATTCCTGGCGTGTTAGCTCGCACTTCTCGCAAGAAACATCATATACGTCTATAGCTGTATATATCCTAAACGAAGGCAACCTAATATCTCGGATGTAATATTTTACAACATTCCTGGCGCGTCGGACCCTACTTTCAGGTAGGAACGTTATATACGTCTATAACGATATATATCCTGTCGTAAGGCAACATAACATCTTGGATGTAATATTTTACAACATTCCTGGCGTGTCGTCGCCCGCTTCACGATGGGGACATTATATACGTCTATAACGTTGTATATCCTAACCAAAAGCAACCTCACATCTGGGATGTAATATTTTACAAGATTCCTGGCATGTCTGTCCCCACGTCTCGGTGGGAACATTATATACGTCTATAAAGATATATACCCTAACCTAAGGCAACCTAACATCTCGGATGTAATATTTTACAACATTCCTGGCGTGTCGTCGCCTACTTCTGGATGGGGACATTATATACATCTATAACGTTATATGTCCTAACCTAAGGGAACCAAACATCTCGGGTGTAATATTTTACAACATTCCTGGCATGTCGGTCGCTACATCTCGGTGGGAACATACTATACGTCTATAACGTTGTATATCCTAACCTAAGGGAACCTAACATCCCGGGTGTAATATTTTACAACATTCCTGACGCGTCGGCCCTTTTTTTCAGTGGGAACATTATATACGTCTATAACGTTATATATTCTAGCCTAAGGCAACCTAACATGTCGAATGTAAAATTTTACAACATTCCTGGCGTGTCGTCGCCTACTTCTCGATGGGGACATTATATACATCTATAACATTGTATATCCTAACCTAAGGCAACCTAACATCTCGGATGTAATATTTTACAACATTCTGGCGTGTCGTCGACTGCTTCTCGATGGGGAGATTATATACGTCTATAACGTTGTATATCCTAACCTAACGCAACCTAACATTTGGGATGTAATATTTTTCAACATTCCTTGCATGTCGGTGCCTACATCTCGGTGGGAACATACTATACGACTATAACGTTGTATATCCTAACATATGGGAACCTAACATCTCGGGTGTAATATTTAACAACATTCCTGACGCATCGGCCCCTATTTTTCAGTGGGAACATTATATACGTCTATAACGTTATATATTCTAGCCTAAGGCAACCTAACATGTCGAATGTAATACTTTACAACATTCCTGGCGTGTCGTCGCCTACTTCTCGATGGGGACATTATATACATCTATAACCTTGTATATCCTAACCTAAGGCAGCCTAACATCTCGGATGTAATATTTTACAACATTCCTGGCATGTCGGTCCCTATATCTCGGTGGGAACATACTATACGTATATAACGTTGTATATCCTAACCTAAGGAAACCTAATATCTCGGATGTAATAGTTGACAACATTCCTGGCGTGTAGGCCCGTACTTCTCGGTGGGAACATTGTATACGTCTATAACGTTATATATCCTAGCCTAAGGCGACCTAGCATGTCGAATGTAATATTTTACAACATTCTGGCGTGTCGTCGACTGCTTCTCGATGGGGAGATTATATACGTCTATAACGTTGTATATCCTAACCTAACGCAAACTAACATTTGGGATGTAATATTTTACAACATTCCTTGCATGTCGCTGCCTACGTCTCGGTGGGAACATTATATGCGTCTATAACGATATATATCCTAACGTAAGGCAACCTAACACCTCCGATGTAATAGTTGACAACATTCCTGGCGTGTAGGCCCGTACTTCTCGGTGGGAACATTGTATACGTCTATAACGTTATATATCCTAGCCTAAGGCGACCTAACATGTCGAATGTACAATTTTACAACATTCCTGGCGTGTCGTCGCCTACTTCTCGATGTGGACATTATATACATCTATAACATTGTATATCCTAACCTAAGGCAACCTAACATCTCGGATGTAATATTTTACAACATTCTGGCGTGTCGTCGACTGCTTCTCGATGGGGAGATTATATACGTCTATAACGTTGTATATCCTAACCTAACGCAACCTAACATCTCGGATGTAATATTTGACAACATTCCTGGCGTGTTAGCTCGCACTTCTCGCAAGAAACATCATATACGTCTATAGCTGTATATATCCTAAACGAAGGCAACCTTATATCTCGGATGTAATATTTTACAACATTCCTGGCGCGTCGGCCCCTACTTTCAGGTGGGAACGTTATATACGTCTATAACGATATATATCCTGTCGTAAGGCAACATAACATCTCGGATGTAATATTTTACAACATTCCTGGCGTGTCGTCGCCCGCTTCTCGATGGGGACATTATATACGTCTATAACGTTGTATATCCTAACCTAAAGCAACCTCACATCTGGGATGTAATATTTTACAAGATTCCTGGCATGTCTGTCCCCACGTCTCGGTGGGAACATTATATACGTCTATAAAGATATATACCCTAACCTAAGGCAGCCTAACATCTCGGATGTAATATTTTACAACATTCCTGGCATGTCGGTCCCTACATCTCGGTGGGAACATACTATACGTCTATAACGTTGTATATCCTAACCTAAGGGAACCTAACATCTCGGGTGTAATATTTTACAATATTCCTGACGCGTCGGCCCCTATTTTTCGGTGGGAACATTATATACGTCTATAACGTTATATATCCTAGCCTAAGGCTTCCTAACATGTCGAATGTAATATTTTACAACATTCCTGGCGTGTCGTCGCCTACTTCTCGATGGGGACATTATATACATCTATAACCTTGTATATCCTAACCCAAGGCAGCCTAACATCTTGGATGTAATATTTTATAACATTCCTGGCGTGTCGTCGCCTGCTTATCGATGGTGACATAATATACGTCTATAACGTTGTATATCCTAACCTAACGCAACCTATCATCTGGGATGTAATATTTTACAACATTCCTGGCATGTCGGTCCCTACATCTCGGTGGGAACATACTATACGTCTATAACGTTGTATATCCTAACCTAAGGGAACCTAACATCTCGGGTGTAATATTTTACAATATTCCTGACGCGTCGGCACCTATTTTTCGGTGGGAAGATTATAAACGTCTATAACGTTGTATATCCTAACCTAACGCAACCTAACATCTGGGATGTAATATTTTACAACATTCCTGGCGTGTCGTAGCCTGCTTCTCGACGGGGACATAATATACGTCTATAAGGTTGTATATCCTTACCTAACGCAACCTAACATCTGGGATGTAATATTTTACAACATTCCTTGCATGTCGGTCCCCAAGTCTCGGTAGGAACATTATATACGTCTATAACGATATATATCCTAACCTAAGGCAACCTAACATCTCGGATGTAATAGTTGACAACATTCCTGGCGTGTAGGCCCGTACTTCTCTGTGGGAACATTGTATACGTCTATAACGTTATATATCCTAGCCTAAGGTCACCTAACTTGTCGAAAGTAATATTTTACAACATTCCTGACGCGTCGGCCCCTATTTTTCGGTGGGAACATTATATACGTCTATAACGTTATATATCCTAGTCTAAGGCAACCTAACATGTCGAATGTAATACTTTACAACATTCCTGGCGTGTCGTCGCCTACTTCTCGATGGGGACATTATATACATCTATAACCTTGTATATCCTAACCTAAGGCAGCCTAACATCTCGGATGTAATATTTTACAAAATTCCTGGCATGTCGGTCCCTACATCTCGGTGGGAACATACTATACGTATATAACGTTGTATATCCTAACCTAAGGGAACCTAACATCTCGGATGTAATAGTTGACAACATTCCTGGCGTGTAGGCCCGTACTTCTCTGTGGGAACATTGTATACGTCTATAACGTTATATATCCAAGCCTAAGGCGACCTAGCATGTCGAATGTAATATTTTACATCATTCCTGGCGTGTCGTCGCCTGCTTCTCGATGGGAACATTATATACGTCTATAACGTTGTGTATCCTAACATAACGCAACCTAACATCTGGGATGTAATATTCCTGGCGTGTCGTCGCCTACTTCTGGATGGGGAGATTATATGCGTCTATAACGTTATATATCCTAACCGAAGGCAACCTAACATCTCGTATGTAATAGTTGACAACATTCCTGGCGTGTCCGCCCGTACTTCTCGGTGGGAACATTATATACGTCTATAACGTTATATATCCTAACCTAAGGCCACCTAACATTTCGAATATAGTATTTTACAACATTCCTGACGCGTCGGCCCCTATTTTTCGGTGGGAACATTATATACGTCTATAACGTTATATATCCTAGTCTAAGGCAACCTAACATGTCGAATGTAATACTTTACAACATTCCTGGCGTGTCGTCGCCTACTTCTCGATGGGGACATTATATACGTCTATAACGTTGTGTATCCTAACATAACGCAACCTAACATCTGGGATGTAATATTTTACAACATTCCTGGCGTGTCGTCGCCTGCTTCTCGATGGGGACATAATAAACGTCTATAACGTTGTATATCCTTACCTAACGCAACCTAACATCTGGGATGTAATATTTTACAACACTCCTGGAGAGTCGTCGCCTACTTCTGGATAGGGTCATTATATACATCTATAACATTGTATATCCTAACCTAAGGCAACCTATCATCTCGGATGTAATATTTTATAACATTCCTGGCATGTCGGTCCCTACTTCTCGGTGGAAACATTGTATACGTCTATAACGGTATATATCCTAACCTAAGGCAGCCTAACATCTCGGATATAATAGTTGACAACAATCCTGGCGTGTAGGCCCGTACTTCTCGGTGGGAACATTGTATACGTCTATAACGTTATATTTCCTAGCCTAAGGCAACCTAACATGTCGAATGTAATACTTTACAACATTCCTGGCGTGTCCGCACGTACTTCCCGGTGGGAACATTATATACGTCTATAACGTTATATATCCTAGTCTAAGGCAACCTAACATGTCGAATGTAATACTTTACAACATTCCTGGCGTGTCGGGCCGTACTTCTCGGTGGGAACATTATATACGTCTATAACGTTATATATCCTAGCCTAAGGCCACCTAACATGTCGAATGTAATATTTTACAACATTCCTGACGCGACGGCCCCTATTTTTCGGTGGGAACATTATATACGTCTATAACGTTATATATCCTAGTCTAAGGCAACCTAACATGTCGAATGTAATACTTTACAACATTCCTGGCGTGTCGTCGCCTACTTCTCGATGGGGACATTATATACATCTATAACCTTGTATATCCTAACCTAAGGCAGCCTAACATCTCGGATGTAATATTTTACAACATTCCTGGCATGTCGGACCCTACATCTCGGTGGGAACATACTATACGTATATAACGTTGTATATCCTAACCTAAGGCAACCTAACACCTCCGATGTAATAGTTGACAACATTCCTGGCGTGTAGGCCCGTACTTCTCGGTGGGAACATTGTATACGTCTATAACGTTATATATCCTAGCCTAAGGCGACCTAACATGTCGAATGTACAATTTTACAACATTCCTGGCGTGTCGTCGCCTACTTCTCGATGTGGACATTATATACATCTATAACATTGTATATCCTAACCTAAGGCAACCTAACATCTCGGATGTAATATTTTACAACATTCTGGCGTGTCGTCGACTGCTTCTCGATGGGGAGATTATATACGTCTATAACGTTGTATATCCTAACCTAACGCAACCTAACATCTCGGATGTAATATTTGACAACATTCCTGGCGTGTTAGCTCGCACTTCTCGCAAGAAACATCATATACGTCTATAGCTGTATATATCCTAAACGAAGGCAACCTTATATCTCGGATGTAATATTTTACAACATTCCTGGCGCGTCGGCCCCTACTTTCAGGTGGGAACGTTATATACGTCTATAACGATATATATCCTGTCGTAAGGCAACATAACATCTCGGATGTAATATTTTACAACATTCCTGGCGTGTCGTCGCCCGCTTCTCGATGGGGACATTATATACGTCTATAACGTTGTATATCCTAACCTAAAGCAACCTCACATCTGGGATGTAATATTTTACAAGATTCCTGGCATGTCTGTCCCCACGTCTCGGTGGGAACATTATATACGTCTATAAAGATATATACCCTAACCTAAGGCAGCCTAACATCTCGGATGTAATATTTTACAACATTCCTGGCATGTCGGTCCCTACATCTCGTTGGGAACATACTATACGTCTATAACGTTGTATATCCTAACCTAAGGGAACCTAACATCTCGGGTGTAATATTTTACAATATTCCTGACGCGTCGGCCCCTATTTTTCGGTGGGAACATTATATACGTCTATAACGTTATATATCCTAGCCTAAGGCTTCCTAACATGTCGAATGTAATATTTTACAACATTCCTGGCGTGTCGTCGCCTACTTCTCGATGGGGACATTATATACATCTATAACCTTGTATATCCTAACCCAAGGCAGCCTAACATCTTGGATGTAATATTTTACAACATTCCTGGCGTGTCGTCGCCTGCTTATCGATGGTGACATAATATACGTCTATAACGTTGTATATCCTAACCTAACGCAACCTATCATCTGGGATGTAATATTTTACAACATTCCTGGCATGTCGGTCCCTACATCTCGGTGGGAACATACTATACGTCTATAACGTTGTATATCCTAACCTAAGGGAACCTAACATCTCGGATGTAATAGTTGACAACATTCCTGGCGTGTAGGCCCGTACTTCTCTGTGGGAACATTGTATACGTCTATAACGTTATATATCCAAGCCTAAGGCGACCTAGCATGTCGAATGTAATATTTTACATCATTACTGGCGTGTCGTCGCCTGCTTCTCGATGGGAACATTATATACGTCTATAACGTTGTGTATCCTAACATAACGCAACCTAACATCTGGGATGTAATATTCCTGGCGTGTCTTCGCCTATTTCTGGATGGGGAGATAATATGAGTCTATAACGTTATATATCCTAACCTAAGGCAACCTAACATCTCGGATGTAATAGTTGACAACATTCCTGGCGTGTCCGCCCGTACTTCTCGGTGGGAACATTATATACGTCTATAACGTTATATATCCTAGCCTAAGGCCACCTAACATGTCGAATGTAATATTTTACAACATTCCTGACGCGACGGCCCCTATTTTTCGGTGGGAACATTATATACGTCTATAACGTTATATATCCTAGTCTAAGGCAACCTAACATGTCGAATGTAATACTTTACAACATTCCTGGCGTGTCGTCGCCTACTTCTCGATGGGGACATTATATACATCTATAACCTTGTATATCCTAACCTAAGGCAGCCTAACATCTCGGATGTAATATTTTACAACATTCCTGGCATGTCGGACCCTACATCTCGGTGGGAACATACTATACGTATATAACGTTGTATATCCTAACCTAAGGGAACCTAACATCTCGGATGTAATAGTTGACAACATTCCTGGCGTGTAGGCCCTTACTTCTCTGTGGGAACATTGTATACGTCTATAACGTTATATATCCTAGCCTAAGGCGACCTAGCATGTCGAATGTAATATTTTACATCATTCCTGGCGTGTCGTCGCCTGCTTCTCGATGGGAACATTATATACGTCTATAACGTTGTGTATCCTAACATAACGCAACCTAACATCTGGGATGTAATATTCCTGGCGTGTCTTCGCCTACTTCTGGATGGGGAGATTATATGCGTCTATAACGTTATATATCCTAACCTAAGGCAACCTAACATCTCGGATGTAATAGTTGACAACATTCCTGGCGTGTCCGCCCGTACTTCTCGGTTGGAACATTATATACGTCTATAACGTTATATATCCTAGCCTAAGGCCACCTAACATTTCGAATGTAATATTTTACAACATTCCTGACGCGTCGGCTCCTATTTTTCGGTGGGAACATTATATACGTCTATAACGTTATATATCCTAGTCTAAGGCAACCTAACATGTCGAATGTAATACTTTACAACATTCCTGGCGTGTCCGCCCGTACTTCTCGGTGGGAACATTATATACGTCTATAACGTTATATATCCTAACCTAAGGCCACCTAACATGTCGAATGTAATATTTTACAACATTCCTGACGCGTCGGCCCCTATTTTTCGGTGGGAACATTATATACGTCTATAACGATATATATCCAAACCGAAGGGAACCTAACATGTCGGATGTAATATTTTACAACATTCCTGGCGTGTCGTCGCCTGCTTCTCGATGGGGACATAATATACGTCTATAACGTTGTATATCCTAACCTAACGCAACCTAACATCTGGGATGTATTATTTTACAACATTCCTGGCGTGTCGTCGCCTGCTTCTCGACGGGGACATAATATACGTCTATATCGTTGTATATCCTTACCTAACGCAACCTAACATCTGGGATGTAATATTTTACAACATTCCTGGAGTGTCGTCGCCTACTTCTGGATGGGGTCATTATATACATCTATAACCTTGTATATTCTAACCTAAGGCAACCTAACATCTCGGATGTAATATTTTATAACATTCCTGGCGTGTCGTCGCCTGCTTCTCCATGGGGACATTATATAAGTCTATAACGTTGTATATCCTAACCTAACGCAACCTAACATCTCGGATGTAATATTTTACAACATTCCTGGCATGTCGGTCCCTACATCTCGGTGGGAACATACTATACGTCTATAACGTTGTATATCCTAACCTAAGGGAACCTAACATCTCGGGTGTAATATTTTACAACATTCCTGACGCGTCGACCCCTATTTTTCGGTGGGAACATTATATACGTCTATAACGTTATATATTCTAGCCTAAGGCAACCTAACATGTCGAATGTAAAATTTTACAACATTCCTGGCGTGTCGTCGCCTACTTCTCGATGGGGACATTATATACATCTATAACATTGTATATCCTAACCTAAGGCAACCTAACATCTCGGATGTAATATTTTACAACATTGTGGCGTGTCGTCGACTGCTTCTCGATGTGGAGATTATATACGTCTATAACGTTGTATATCCTAACCTAACGCAACCTAACATTTGGGATGTAATATTTTACAACATTCCCGGCGTGTCGTCGCCTACTTCTGGATGGGGACATTATATACGTCTATAACATTATATATCCTAACGTAAGGCAACCTAACATCTCGGATGTAATAGTTGACAACATTCCTGGCGTATCCGCCCGTACTTCGCGGTGGGAATATTATATACGTCTATAACGTTATATATCCTAGCCTAAGGCCACCTAACATGTCGAATGTAATATTTTACAACATTCCTGACGCGTCGGCCCCTATTTTTCGGTGGGAACATTATATACGTCTATAACGTTATATATCCTAGTCTAAGGCAACCTAACATGTCGAACGTAATACTTTACAACATTCCTGGCGTGTCGTCGCCTACTTCTCGATGGGGACATTATATACATCTATAACCTTTGTATATCCTAACCTAAGGCAGCCTAACATCTCGGATGTAATATTTTACAACATTCCTGGCATGTCGGTCCCTACATCTCGGTGGGAACATACTATACGTATATAACGTTGTATATCCCAACCTAAGGGAACCTAACATCTCGGATGTAATAGTGGACAACATTCCTGGCGTGTAGGCCCGTACTTCTCGGTGGGAACATTGTATACGTCTATAACGTTATATATCCTAGCCTAAGGCGACCTAGCATGTCGAATGTAATATTTTACATCATTCCTGGCGTGTCGTCGCCTGCTTCTCGATGGGAACATTATATACGTCTATAACGTTGTGTATCCTAACATAACGCAACCTAACATCTGGGATGTAATATTCCTGGCGTGTCGTCGCCTACTTCTGGATGGGGAGATTATATGCGTCTATAACGTTATATATCCTAACCGAAGGCAACCTAACATCTCGTATGTAATAGTTGACAACATTCCTGGCGTGTCCGCCCGTACTTCTCGGTGGGAACATTATATACGTCTATAACGTTATATATCCTAACCTAAGGCCACCTAACATTTCGAATATAGTATTTTACAACATTCCTGACGCGTCGGCCCCTATTTTTCGGTGGGAACATTATATACGTCTATAACGTTATATATCCTAGTCTAAGGCAACCTAACATCTCGGATATAATAGTTGACAACAATCCTGGCGTGTAGGCCCGTACTTCTCGTTGGGAACATTGTATACGTCTATAACGTTATATTTCCTAGCCTAAGGCAACCTAACATGTCGAATGTAATACTTTACAACATTCCTGGCGTGTCCGCACGTACTTCCCGGTGGGAACATTATATACGTCTATAACGTTATATATCCTAGTCTAAGGCAACCTAACATGTCGAATGTAATACTTTACAACATTCCTGGCGTGTCGGCCCGTACTTCTCGGTGGGAACATTATATACGTCTATAACGTTATATATCCTAGCCTAAGGCCACCTAACATGTCGAATGTAATATTTTACAACATTCCTGACGCGTCGGCCCCTATTTTTCGGTGGGAACATTATATACGTCTATAACGTTATATATCCTAGTCTAAGGCAACCTAACATGTCGAATGTAATACTTTACAACATTCCTGGCGTGTCGTCGCCTACTTCTCGATGGGGACATTATATACGTCTATAACGTTGTGTATCCTAACCCAAAGCAACCTAACATCTGGGATGTAATATTATACAAGATTCCTGGCATGTCGGTCCCCAAGTCTCGGTAGGAACATTATATACGTCTATAACGATATATATCCAAACCGAAGGGAACCTAACATGTCGGATGTAATATTTTACAACATTCCTGGCGTGTCGTCGCCTGCTTCTCGATGGGGACATAATATACGTCTATAACGTTGTATATCCTAACCTAACGCAACCTAACATCTGGGATGTATTATTTTACAACATTCCTGGCATGTCGGTCCCTACGTCTCGGTGGGAACGTTATATACGTCTATAACGATATATATCCACACTTAAGGGAAACTAACTTCTCGGGTGTCATATTTTACAACATTCCTGGCGCTTCGGCTCCTACTTTTCGGTGGGAACATTATATACGTCTATAACGTTACATATCCTAACGTAAGGCAACATAACATCTCGGATGTTATATTTTACAACATTCCTGGCGTGTCGTCGCCTGCTTCTCGATGGGGACATTATATACGACTATAACGTTGTATATCCTAGCCTAAGCAATCTAACATCTCGGATGTAATATTTTACAACATTCCTGGCGTGTCGGCTCGTACTTCTCGGTGCGAACATTATATACGTCTATAACGTTATATATCCTAACGTAAGGCAACATAACATCTCGGATATAATATTTTTCATCATTCCTGGCGTGTCGTCGCCTGCTTCTCGATGGGGACATTATATACGTCTATAACGTTGTATATCCTAACCTAACGCAACCTAACATCTGGGATGTAATATTTTACAACATTCCTGGCATGTCGGTCCCTACGTCTCAGTTGGAACGTTATATACGTCTATAACGACATATATCCAAACTTAAGGGAAACTAACATCTCGGATGTAATATTTTACAACATTCCTGGCTCTTCGGCTCCTACTTTTCGGTGGGAACATTATATACGTCTATAACGTTACATATCCTAACATAAGGCAACATAACATCTCGGATGTTATATTTTACAACATTCCTGGCGTGTCGTCGCCTGCTTCTCGATGGGGACATTATATACGACTATAACGTTGTATATCCTAGCCTAAGCAATCTAACATCTCGGATGTAATATTTTACAACATTCCTGGCGTGTCGGCTCGTACTTCTCGGTGCGAACATTATATACGTCTATAACGTTATATATCCTAACGTAAGGCAACATAACATCTCGGATATAATATTTTTCATCATTCCTGGCGTGTCGTCGCCTGCTTCTCGATGGGGACATTATATACGTCTATAACGTTGTATATCCTAACCTAACGCAACCTAACATCTGGGATGTAATATTTTACAACATTCCTGGCATGTCGGTCCCTACGTCTCAGTTGGAACGTTATATACGTCTATAACGACATATATCCAAACTTAAGGGAAACTAACATCTCGGATGTAATATTTTACAACATTCCTGGCTCTTCGGCTCCTACTTTTCGGTGGGAACATTATATACGTCTATAACGTTACATATCCTAACGTAAGGCAACATAACATCTCGGATGTTATATTTTACAACATTCCTGGCGTGTCGTCGCCTGCTCCTCGATGGGGTCATTATATACGTCTATAACGTTGTATATCCTAACCTAACGCAACCTAACATCTCGGATGTAATATTTTACAACATTCTGGCTTGTCGGTCCCCACGTCTCGATCTGGACATTATATACGTCTATAACGATATATATCCAAACTTAAGGGAAACTAACATCTCGGATGTAATATTTTATAACATTCCTGGCGCTTCGGCTCCTACTTTTCGGTGGGAACATTATATACGTCTATAACGTTGTATATCCTAACCTAACGCAACCTAACATCTGGGATGTAATATTTTACAACATTCCTGGCATGTCGGCCCCTATTTCTCGGTGGGAATATTATATACGTCTATAACGTTATATATCCTAGCCTAAGGCAACCTAACATCTCGAGTTTAATATTTTACAACATTCCTGAGGCGTCGGCCCCTATTTCTCGGTGGGAACATTATATACGTCCATAACGTTATATATCATAACCTAAGGCAACCTAAAATCTCTACCGTAACAGTTTACAACATTCCTGGCGTGTCGGCTCGTACTTCTCGGTGCGAACATTATATACGTCTATAACGTTATATATCCTAACGTAAGGCAACATAACATCTCGGATGTAATATTTTACAACATACCTGGCGTGTCGTCGTCTGCTTCTCGATGGGGACATTATATACGTCTATAACGTTGTATATCCTAACCTAACGCAATCTAACATCTGGGATGTAATATTTTCCAACATTCCTGGCATGTCGGTCCCTACGTCTCGGAGGGAACGTTATATACGTCTATAACGATATATATCCAAACTTAAGGGAAACTAACATCTCGGGTGTCATATTTTACAACATTCCTGGCGCTTCGGCTCCTACTTTTTGGTGGGAACATTATATACGTCTATAACGTTACATATCCTAACGTAAGGCAACATAACATCTCGGATGTTATATTTTACAACATTCCTGGCGTGTGGTCGCCTGCTTCTCGATGGGGTCATTATATACGTCTATAACATTGTATATCCTAACCTAAGGCAACCTAACATCTCGGACGTAATATTTTACAACATTCTGGCTTGTCAGTCCCCACGTCTCGATCTGGACATTATATACATTTATAACGATATATATCCAAACTTAAGGGAAACTAACATCTCGGATGTAATATTTTACAACATTCCTGGTGCTTCGGCTCCTACTTTTCGGTGGGAACATTATATATGTCTATAACGTTACATATCCTAACGTAAGGCAACATAACATCTCGGATGTTATATTTTACAACATTCCTGGCGTGTCGTCGCCTGCTTCTCGATGGGGACATTATATACGTCTATAACGTTGTATATCCTAGCCTAAGCAATCTAACATCTCGGATGTAATATTTTACAACATTCCTGGCATGTCGGTCCCTATGTCTCGGTGGGAACGTTATATACGTCTATAACGACATATATCCAAACTTAAGGGAAACTAACATCTCGGATGTAATATTTTACAACATTCCTGGCTCTTCGACTCCTACTTTTCGTTGGGAACATTATATACGTCTATAACGTTACATATCCTAACGTAAGGCAACATAACATCTCGGATGTTATATTTTACAACATTCCTGGCGTGTCGTCTCCTGCTTCTCGATGGGGACATTATATACGTCTATAACGTTGTATATCCTAGCCTAAGCAATCTAACATCTCGGATGTAATATTTTACAACATTCCTGGCGTGTCGTCGCCTGCTTCTCGATGGGGACATTATATACGTCTATAACGTTGTATATCCTAACCTAACGCAACCTAACATCTGGGATGTAATATCTTACAACATTCCTGGCATGTCGGTCCCTACGTCTCGGTGGGAACGTTATATACGTCTATAACGTTGTATATCCTAACCTAACGCAACCTAACATCTGGGATGTAATATTTTACAACATTCCTGGCATGTCGGTCCCTACGTCTCGGTGGGAACGTTATATACGTCTATAACGACATATATCCAAACTTAAGGGAAACTAACATCTCGGATGTAATATTTTACAACATTCCTGGCTCTTCGGCTCCTACTTTTCGGTGGGAACATTATATACGTCTATAACGTTACATATCCTATCGTAAGGCAACATAACATCTCGGATGTAATATTTTACAACATTCCTGGCGTGTCGTCGCCTGCTTCTCGATGGGGACATTATATACGTCCATAACGTTCTATATCCGAACCTAACGCAACCTAACATCTGGGATGTAATATTTTACAACATTCCTGGCATGTCGGCCCCTATTTCTCGTTGGGAATATTATATACGTCTATAACGTTATATATCCTAGCCTAAGGCAACCTAACATCTCGGGTTTAATATTTTACAAGATTCCTGACGCGTCGGCCCCTATTTCTCGGTGGGAACATTATATACGTCTATAACGTTATATATCATAACCTAAGGCAACCTAAAATCTCTACCGTAATAGTTTACAACATTCCTGGCGTGTCGGCTCGTACTTCTCGGTGCGAACATTATATACGTCTATAACGTTATATATCCTAACGTAAGGCAACATAACATCTCGGATGTAATATTTTACAACATTCCTGGCGTGTCGTCGCCTGCTTCTCGACGGGGACATAATATACGTCTATATCGTTGTATATCCTTACCTAACGCAACCTAACATCTGGGATGTAATATTTTACAACATTCCTGGAGTGTCGTCGCCTACTTCTGGATGGGGTCATTATATACATCTATAACCTTGTATATTCTAACCTAAGGCAACCTAACATCTCGGATGTAATATTTTATAACATTCCTGGCGTGTCGTCGCCTGCTTCTCCATGGGGACATTATATAAGTCTATAACGTTGTATATCCTAACCTAACGCAACCTAACATCTCGGATGTAATATTTTACAACATTCCTGGCATGTCGGTCCCTACATCTCGGTGGGAACATACTATACGTCTATAACGTTGTATATCCTAACCTAAGGGAACCTAACATCTCGGGTGTAATATTTTACAACATTCCTGACGCGTCGACCCCTATTTTTCGGTGGGAACATTATATACGTCTATAACGTTATATATTCTAGCCTAAGGCAACCTAACATGTCGAATGTAAAATTTTACAACATTCCTGGCGTGTCGTCGCCTACTTCTCGATGGGGACATTATATACATCTATAACATTGTATATCCTAACCTAAGGCAACCTAACATCTCGCATGTAATATTTTACAACATTGTGGCGTGTCGTCGACTGCTTCTCGATGGGGAGATTATATACGTCTATAACGTTGTATATCCTAACCTAACGCAACCTAACATTTGGGATGTAATATTTTACAACATTCCCGGCGTGTCGTCGCCTACTTCTGGATGGGGACATTATATACGTCTATAACATTATATATCCTAACGTAAGGCAACCTAACATCTCGGATGTAATAGTTGACAACATTCCTGGCGTATCCGCCCGTACTTCGCGGTGGGAATATTATATACGTCTATAACGTTATATATCCTAGCCTAAGGCCACCTAACATGTCGAATGTAATATTTTACAACATTCCTGACGCGTCGGCCCCTATTTTTCGGTGGGAACATTATATACGTCTATAACGTTATATATCCTAGTCTAAGGCAACCTAACATGTCGAACGTAATACTTTACAACATTCCTGGCATGTCGTCGCCTACTTCTCGATGGGGACATTATATACATCTATAACCTTTGTATATCCTAACCTAAGGCAGCCTAACATCTCGGATGTAATATTTTACAACATTCCTGGCATGTCGGTCCCTACATCTCGGTGGGAACATACTATACGTATATAACGTTGTATATCCCAACCTAAGGGAACCTAACATCTCGGATGTAATAGTGGACAACATTCCTGGCGTGTAGGACCGTACTTCTCGGTGGGAACATTGTATACGTCTATAACGTTATATATCCTAGCCTAAGGCGACCTAGCATGTCGAATGTAATATTTTACATCATTCCTGGCGTGTCGTCGCCTGCTTCTCGATGGGAACATTATATACGTCTATAACGTTGTGTATCCTAACATAACGCAACCTAACATCTGGGATGTAATATTCCTGGCGTGTCGTCGCCTACTTCTGGATGGGGAGATTATATGCGTCTATAACGTTATATATCCTAACCGAAGGCAACCTAACATCTCGTATGTAATAGTTGACAACATTCCTGGCGTGTCCGCCCGTACTTCTCGGTGGGAACATTATATACGTCTATAACGTTATATATCCTAACCTAAGGCCACCTAACATTTCGAATATAGTATTTTACAACATTCCTGACGCGTCGGCCCCTATTTTTCGGTGGGAACATTATATACGTCTATAACGTTATATATCCTAGTCTAAGGCAACCTAACATGTCGAATGTAATACTTTACAACATTCCTGGCGTGTCGTCGCCTACTTCTCGATGGGGACATTATATACGTCTATAACGTTGTGTATCCTAACCCAAAGCAACCTAACATCTGGGATGTAATATTATACAAGATTCCTGGCATGTCGGTCCCCAAGTCTCGGTAGGAACATTATATACGTCTATAACGATATATATCCAAACCGAAGGGAACCTAACATGTCGGATGTAATATTTTACAACATTCCTGGCGTGTCGTCGCCTGCTTCTCGATGGGGACATAATATACGTCTATAACGTTGTATATCCTAACCTAACGCAACCTAACATCTGGGATGTATTATTTTACAACATTCCTGGCATGTCGGTCCCTACGTCTCGGTGGGAACGTTATATACGTCTATAACGATATATATCCACACTTAAGGGAAACTAACTTCTCGGGTGTCATATTTTACAACATTCCTGGCGCTTCGGCTCCTACTTTTCGGTGGGAACATTATATACGTCTATAACGTTACATATCCTAACGTAAGGCAACATAACATCTCGGATGTTATATTTTACAACATTCCTGGCGTGTCGTCGCCTGCTTCTCGATGGGGACATTATATACGTCTATAACGTTGTATATCCTAGCCTAAGCAATCTAACATCTCGGATGTAATATTTTACAACATTCCTGGCGTGTCGGCTCGTACTTCTCGGTGCGAACATTATATACGTCTATAACGTTATATATCCTAACGTAAGGCAACATAACATCTCGGATATAATATTTTTCATCATTCCTGGCGTGTCGTCGCCTGCTTCTCGATGGGGACATTATATACGTCTATAACGTTGTATATCCTAACCTAACGCAACCTAACATCTCGGATGTAATATTTTACAACATTCCTGGCGCTTCGGCTCCTACTTTTCGGTGGGAACACTATATACGTCTATAACGTTACATATCCTAACGTAAGGCAACATAACATCTCGGATGTAATATTTTACAACATTCTTGGCGTGTCGTCGCCTGCTTCTCGACGGGGACATTATATACGTCCATAACGTTGTATATCCGAACCTAACGCAACCTAACATCTGGGATGTAATATTTTACAACATTCCTGGCATGTCGGCCCCTATTTCTCAGTGGGAATATTATATACGTCTATAACGTTATATATCCTAGCCTAAGGCAACCTCACATCTCGGGTTTAATATTTTACAACATTCCTGACGCGTCGGCCCCTATTTCTCGGTGGGAACATTATATACGTCTATAACGTTATATATCATAACCTAAGGCAACCTAAAATTTCTACCGTAATAGTTTACAACATTCCTGGCGTGTCGGTTCGTACTTCTCGGTGCGAACATTATATACGTCTATAACGTTATATATCCTAACGTAAGGCAACATAACATCTCGAATGTAATATTTTACAACATTCCTGGCGTGTCGTCGCCTGCTTCTCGATGGGGACATTATATACGTCTATAACGTTGTATATCCTAACCTAACGCAACCTAACATCTGTGATGAAATATTTTACAACATTCCTGGCATGTCGGTCCCTACGTCTCGGTGGGAACGTTATATACTTCTATAACGATATATATCCAAACTTAAGGGAAACTAACATCTCGGATATCATATTTTACAACGTTCCTGGCTCTTCGGCTCCTACTTTTCGGTGGGAACATTATATACGTCTATAACGTTACATATCCTAACGTAAGGCAACATAACATCTCGGATGTTATATTTTACAACATTCCTGGCGTGTCGTCTCCTGCTTCTCGATGGGGACATTATATACGTCTATAACGTTGTATATCCTAGCCTAAGCAATCTAACATCTCGGATGTAATATTTTACAACATTCCTGGCGTGTCGTCGCCTGCTTCTCGATGGGGACATTATATACGTCTATAACGTTGTATATCCTAACCTAACGCAACCTAACATCTGGGATGTAATATCTTACAACATTCCTGGCATGTCGGTCCCTACGTCTCGGTGGGAACGTTATATACGTCTATAACGATATATATCCAAACTTAAGGGAAACTAACATCTCGGATGTCATATTTTACAACATTCCTGGCGCTTCGGCCCCTATTTCTCGGTGGTAACATTATATACGTCTATAACGTTATATATCATAACCTAAGGCAACCTAAAATCTCTACCGTAATAGTTTACAACATTCCTGGCGTGTCGGCTCGTACTTCTCGGTGCGAACATTATATACGTCTATAACGTTATATATCCTAACGTAAGGCAACATAGCATCTCGGATATAATATTTTACAACATTCCTGGCGTGTCGTCGCCTGCTTCTCGATGGGGACATTATATACGTCTATAACGTTGTATATCCTAACCTAACGCAACCTAACATCTGGGATGTAATATTTTACAACATTCCTGGCATGTCGGTCCCTACGTCTCAGTTGGAACGTTATATACGTCTATAACGACATATATCCAAACTTAAGGGAAACTAACATCTCGGATGTAATATTTTACAACATTCCTGGCTCTTCGGCTCCTACTTTTCGGTGGGAACATTATATACGTCTATAACGTTACATATCCTAACGTAAGGCAACATAACATCCTGGATGTTATATTTTACAACATTCCTGGCGTGTCGTCGCCTGCTCCTCGATGGGGTCATTATATACGTCTATAACGTTGTATATCCTAACCTAACGCAACCTAACATCTCGGATGTAATATTTTACAACATTCTGGCTTGTCGGTCCCCACGTCTCGATCTGGACATTATATACGTCTATAACGATATATATCCAAACTTAAGGGAAACTAACATCTCGGATGTAATATTTTATAACATTCCTGGCGCTTCGGCTCCTACTTTTCGGTGGGAACATTATATACGTCTATAACGTTGTATATCCTAACCTAACGCAACCTAACATCTGGGATGTAATATTTTACAACATTCCTGGCATGTCGGCCCCTATTTCTCGGTGGGAATATTATATACGTCTATAACGTTATATATCCTAGCCTAAGGCAACCTAACATCTCGAGTTTAATATTTTACAACATTCCTGAGGCGTCGGCCCCTATTTCTCGGTGGGAACATTATATACGTCCATAACGTTATATATCATAACCTAAGGCAACCTAAAATCTCTACCGTAACAGTTTACAACATTCCTGGCGTGTCGGCTCGTACTTCTCGGTGCGAACATTATATACGTCTATAACGTTATATATCCTAACGTAAGGCAACATAACATCTCGGATGTAATATTTTACAACATACCTGGCGTGTCGTCGCCTGCTTCTCGATGGGGACATTATATACGTCTATAACGTTGTATATCCTAACCTAACGCAATCTAACATCTGGGATGTAATATTTTCCAACATTCCTGGCATGTCGGTCCCTACGTCTCGGAGGGAACGTTATATACGTCTATAACGATATATATCCAAACTTAAGGGAAACTAACATCTCGGGTGTCATATTTTACAACATTCCTGGCGCTTCGGCTCCTACTTTTTGGTGGGAACATTATATACGTCTATAACGTTACATATCCTAACGTAAGGCAACATAACATCTCGGATGTTATATTTTACAACATTCCTGGCGTGTCGTCTCCTGCTTCTCGATGGGGACATTATATACGTCTATAACGTTGTATATCCTAGCCTAAGCAATCTAACATCTCGGATGTAATATTTTACAACATTCCTGGCGTGTCGTCGCCTGCTTCTCGATGGGGACATTATATACGTCTATAACGTTGTATATCCTAACCTAACGCAACCTAACATCTGGGATGTAATATCTTACAACATTCCTGGCATGTCGGTCCCTACGTCTCGGTGGGAACGTTATATACGTCTATAACGTTGTATATCCTAACCTAACGCAACCTAACATCTGGGATGTAATATTTTACAACATTCCTGGCATGTCGGTCCCTACGTCTCGGTGGGAACGTTATATACGTCTATAACGACATATATCCAAACTTAAGGGAAACTAACATCTCGGATGTAATATTTTACAACATTCCTGGCTCTTCGGCTCCTACTTTTCGGTGGGAACATTATATACGTCTATAACGTTACATATCCTATCGTAAGGCAACATAACATCTCGGATGTAATATTTTACAACATTCCTGGCGTGTCGTCGCCTGCTTCTCGATGGGGACATTATATACGTCCATAACGTTCTATATCCGAACCTAACGCAACCTAACATCTGGGATGTAATATTTTACAACATTCCTGGCATGACGGCCCCTATTTCTCGTTGGGAATATTATATACGTCTATAACGTTATATATCCTAGCCTAAGGCAACCTAACATCTCGGGTTTAATATTTTACAAGATTCCTGACGCGTCGGCCCCTATTTCTCGGTGGGAACATTATATACGTCTATAACGTTATATATCATAACCTAAGGCAACCTAAAATCTCTACCGTAATAGTTTACAACATTCCTGGCGTGTCGGCTCGTACTTCTCGGTGCGAACATTATATACGTCTATAACGTTATATATCCTAACGTAAGGCAACATAACATCTCGGATGTAATATTTTACAACATACCTGGCGTGTCGTCGCCTGCTTCTCGATGGGGACATTATATACGTCTATAACGTTGTATATCCTAACCTAACGCAATCTAACATCTGGGATGTAATATTTTCCAACATTCCTGGCATGTCGGTCCCTACGTCTCGGAGGGAACGTTATATACGTCTATAACCATATATATCCACACTTAAGGGAAACTAACTTCTCGGGTGTCATATTTTGCAACATTCCTGACGCTTCGGCTCCTACTTTTCGGTGGGAACATTATATACGTCTATAACGTTACATATCCTAACGTAAGGCAACATAACATCTCGGATGTTATATTTTACAACATTCCTGTCGTGTGGTCGCCTGCTGCTCGATGGGGTCATTATATACGTCTATAACATTGTATATCCTAACCTAAGGCAACCTAACATCTCGGATGTAATATTTTACAACATTCCTGGCATGTCGGCCCCTATTTCTCGGTGGGAATATGATATACGTCTATAACGTTATATATCCTAGCCTAAGGCAACCTAACATCTCGGGTTTAATATTTTACAACATTCCTGGCGTGTCGTCGCCTGCTTCTCGATGGGGACATTATATACGTCTATCACGTTGTATATCCTAACCAAACGCAACCTAACATCTGGGATGTAATATTTTACAACATTCCTGGCATGTCGGCCCCTATTTCTCGGTGGGAATATTATATACGTCTATAACGTTATATATCCTAGCCTAAGGCAACCTAACATCTCGGGTTTAATATTTTACAACATTCCTGACGCGTCGGCCCCTATTTCTCGGTGGGAATATTATATACGTCTATAACGTTATATATCATAACCTAAGGCAACCTAAAATCTCTACCGTAATAGTTTACGACGTTCCTGGCGTGTCGGCTCGTACTTCTCGGTGCGAACATTATATACGTCTATAACGTTATATATCCTAACGTAAGGCAACATAACATCTCGGATGTAATATTTTACAACATTCCTGGCGTGTCGTCGCCTGCTTCTCGATGGGGACATTATATACGTCTATAACGTTGTATATCCTAACCTAACGCAACCTAACATCTCGGACGTAATATTTTACAACATTCCTGGCATGTCGGTCCCTACATCTCGGTGGGAACATACTGTACGTCTATAAAGTTGTATATCCTAACCTAAGGGAACCTAACATCTCGGGTGTAATATTTTACAACATTCCTGACTCGTCGGCCCCTATTTTTAGGTGGGAACATTATATACGTCTATAACGTTATATTTCCTAGCCTAAGGCAACCTAACATGTCGAATGTAATACTTTACAACATTCCTGGCGTGTCCGCACGTACTTCCCGGTGGGAACATTATATACGTCTATAACGTTATATATCCTAGTCTAAGGCAACCTAACATGTCGAATGTAATACTTTACAACATTCCTGGCGTGTCGGCCCGTACTTCTCGGTGGGAACATTATATACGTCTATAACGTTATATATCCTAGCCTAAGGCCACCTAACATGTCGAATGTAATATTTTACAACATTCCTGACGCGTCGGCCCCTATTTTTCGGTGGGAACATTATATACGTCTATAACGTTATATATCCTAGTCTAAGGCAACCTAACATGTCGAATGTAATACTTTACAACATTCCTGGCGTGTCGTCGCCTACTTCTCGATGGGGACATTATATACGTCTATAACGTTGTGTATCCTAACCCAAAGCAACCTAACATCTGGGATGTAATATTATACAAGATTCCTGGCATGTCGGTCCCCAAGTCTCGGTAGGAACATTATATACGTCTATAACGATATATATCCAAACCGAAGGGAACCTAACATGTCGGATGTAATATTTTACAACATTCCTGGCGTGTCGGCTCGTACTTCTCGGTGCGAACATTATATACGTCTATAACGTTATATATCCTAACGTAAGGCAACATAACATCTCGGATATAATATTTTTCATCATTCCTGGCGTGTCGTCGCCTGCTTCTCGATGGGGACATTATATACGTCTATAACGTTGTATATCCTAACCTAACGCAACCTAACATCTCGGATGTAATATTTTACAACATTCCTGGCGCTTCGGCTCCTACTTTTCGGTGGGAACACTATATACGTCTATAACGTTACATATCCTAACGTAAGGCAACATAACATCTCGGATGTAATATTTTACAACATTCTTGGCGTGTCGTCGCCTGCTTCTCGACGGGGACATTATATACGTCCATAACGTTGTATATCCGAACCTAACGCAACCTAACATCTGGGATGTAATATTTTACAACATTCCTGGCATGTCGGCCCCTATTTCTCAGTGGGAATATTATATACGTCTATAACGTTATATATCCTAGCCTAAGGCAACCTCACATCTCGGGTTTAATATTTTACAACATTCCTGACGCGTCGGCCCCTATTTCTCGGTGGGAACATTATATACGTCTATAACGTTATATATCATAACCTAAGGCAACCTAAAATTTCTACCGTAATAGTTTACAACATTCCTGGCGTGTCGGTTCGTACTTCTCGGTGCGAACATTATATACGTCTATAACGTTATATATCCTAACGTAAGGCAACATAACATCTCGAATGTAATATTTTACAACATTCCTGGCGTGTCGTCGCCTGCTTCTCGATGGGGACATTATATACGTCTATAACGTTGTATATCCTAACCTAACGCAACCTAACATCTGGGATGAAATATTTTACAACATTCCTGGCATGTCGGTCCCTACGTCTCGGTGGGAACGTTATATACTTCTATAACGATATATATCCAAACTTAAGGGAAACTAACATCTCGGATATCATATTTTACAACGTTCCTGGCTCTTCGGCTCCTACTTTTCGGTGGGAACATTATATACGTCTATAACGTTACATATCCTAACGTAAGCCAACATAACATCTCGGATGTTATATTTTACAACATTCCTGGCGTGTCGTCTCCTGCTTCTCGATGGGGACATTATATACGTCTATAACGTTGTATATCCTAGCCTAAGCAATCTAACATCTCGGATGTAATATTTTACAACATTCCTGGCGTGTCGTCGCCTGCTTCTCGATGGGGACATTATATACGTCTATAACGTTGTATATCCTAGCCTAAGCAATCTAACATCTCGGATGTAATATTTTACAACATTCCTGGCGTGTCGGCTCGTACTTCTCGGTGCGAACATTATATACGTCTATAACGTTATATATCCTAACGTAAGGCAACATAACATCTCGGATATAATATTTTTCATCATTCCTGGCGTGTCGTCGCCTGCTTCTCGATGGGGACATTATATACGTCTATAACGTTGTATATCCTAACCTAACGCAACCTAACATCTCGGATGTAATATTTTACAACATTCCTGGCGCTTCGGCTCCTACTTTTCGGTGGGAACACTATATACGTCTATAACGTTACATATCCTAACGTAAGGCAACATAACATCTCGGATGTAATATTTTACAACATTCTTGGCGTGTCGTCGCCTGCTTCTCGACGGGGACATTATATACGTCCATAACGTTGTATATCCGAACCTAACGCAACCTAACATCTGGGATGTAATATTTTACAACATTCCTGGCATGTCGGCCCCTATTTCTCAGTGGGAATATTATATACGTCTATAACGTTATATATCCTAGCCTAAGGCAACCTCACATCTCGGGTTTAATATTTTACAACATTCCTGACGCGTCGGCCCCTATTTCTCGGTGGGAACATTATATACGTCTATAACGTTATATATCATAACCTAAGGCAACCTAAAATTTCTACCGTAATAGTTTACAACATTCCTGGCGTGTCGGTTCGTACTTCTCGGTGCGAACATTATATACGTCTATAACGTTATATATCCTAACGTAAGGCAACATAACATCTCGAATGTAATATTTTACAACATTCCTGGCGTGTCGTCGCCTGCTTCTCGATGGGGACATTATATACGTCTATAACGTTGTATATCCTAACCTAACGCAACCTAACATCTGTGATGAAATATTTTACAACATTCCTGGCATGTCGGTCCCTACGTCTCGGTGGGAACGTTATATACTTCTATAACGATATATATCCAAACTTAAGGGAAACTAACATCTCGGATATCATATTTTACAACGTTCCTGGCTCTTCGGCTCCTACTTTTCGGTGGGAACATTATATACGTCTATAACGTTACATATCCTAACGTAAGGCAACATAACATCTCGGATGTTATATTTTACAACATTCCTGGCGTGTCGTCTCCTGCTTCTCGATGGGGACATTATATACGTCTATAACGTTGTATATCCTAGCCTAAGCAATCTAACATCTCGGATGTAATATTTTACAACATTCCTGGCGTGTCGTCGCCTGCTTCTCGATGGGGACATTATATACGTCTATAACGTTGTATATCCTAACCTAACGCAACCTAACATCTGGGATGTAATATCTTACAACATTCCTGGCATGTCGGTCCCTACGTCTCGGTGGGAACGTTATATACGTCTATAACGATATATATCCAAACTTAAGGGAAACTAACATCTCGGATGTCATATTTTACAACATTCCTGGCGCTTCGGCCCCTATTTCTCGGTGGTAACATTATATACGTCTATAACGTTATATATCATAACCTAAGGCAACCTAAAATCTCTACCGTAATAGTTTACAACATTCCTGGCGTGTCGGCTCGTACTTCTCGGTGCGAACATTATATACGTCTATAACGTTATATATCCTAACGTAAGGCAACATAGCATCTCGGATATAATATTTTACAACATTCCTGGCGTGTCGTCGCCTGCTTCTCGATGGGGACATTATATACGTCTATAACGTTGTATATCCTAACCTAACGCAACCTAACATCTGGGATGTAATATTTTACAACATTCCTGGCATGTCGGTCCCTACGTCTCAGTTGGAACGTTATATACGTCTATAACGACATATATCCAAACTTAAGGGAAACTAACATCTCGGATGTAATATTTTACAACATTCCTGGCTCTTCGGCTCCTACTTTTCGGTGGGAACATTATATACGTCTATAACGTTACATATCCTAACGTAAGGCAACATAACATCCTGGATGTTATATTTTACAACATTCCTGGCGTGTCGTCGGCTGCTCCTCGATGGGGTCATTATATACGTCTATAACGTTGTATATCCTAACCTAACGCAACCTAACATCTCGGATGTAATATTTTACAACATTCTGGCTTGTCGGTCCCCACGTCTCGATCTGGACATTATATACGTCTATAACGATATATATCCAAACTTAAGGGAAACTAACATCTCGGATGTAATATTTTATAACATTCCTGGCGCTTCGGCTCCTACTTTTCGGTGGGAACATTATATACGTCTATAACGTTGTATATCCTAACCTAACGCAACCTAACATCTGGGATGTAATATTTTACAACATTCCTGGCATGTCGGCCCCTATTTCTCGGTGGGAATATTATATACGTCTATAACGTTATATATCCTAGCCTAAGGCAACCTAACATCTCGAGTTTAATATTTTACAACATTCCTGAGGCGTCGGCCCCTATTTCTCGGTGGGAACATTATATACGTCCATAACGTTATATATCATAACCTAAGGCAACCTAAAATCTCTACCGTAACAGTTTACAACATTCCTGGCGTGTCGGCTCGTACTTCTCGGTGCGAACATTATATACGTCTATAACGTTATATATCCTAACGTAAGGCAACATAACATCTCGGATGTAATATTTTACAACATACCTGGCGTGTCGTCGCCTGCTTCTCGATGGGGACATTATATACGTCTATAACGTTGTATATCCTAACCTAACGCAATCTAACATCTGGGATGTAATATTTTCCAACATTCCTGGCATGTCGGTCCCTACGTCTCGGAGGGAACGTTATATACGTCTATAACGATATATATCCAAACTTAAGGGAAACTAACATCTCGGGTGTCATATTTTACAACATTCCTGGCGCTTCGGCTCCTACTTTTTGGTGGGAACATTATATACGTCTATAACGTTACATATCCTAACGTAAGGCAACATAACATCTCGGGTGTTATATTTTACAACATTCCTGGCGTGTCGTCTCCTGCTTCTCGATGGGGACATTATATACGTCTATAACGTTGTATATCCTAGCCTAAGCAATCTAACATCTCGGATGTAATATTTTACAACATTCCTGGCGTGTCGTCGCCTGCTTCTCGATGGGGACATTATATACGTCTATAACGTTGTATATCCTAACCTAACGCAACCTAACATCTGGGATGTAATATCTTACAACATTCCTGGCATGTCGGTCCCTACGTCTCGGTGGGAACGTTATATACGTCTATAACGTTGTATATCCTAACCTAACGCAACCTAACATCTGGGATGTAATATTTTACAACATTCCTGGCATGTCGGTCCCTACGTCTCGGTGGGAACGTTATATACGTCTATAACGACATATATCCAAACTTAAGGGAAACTAACATCTCGGATGTAATATTTTACAACATTCCTGGCTCTTCGGCTCCTACTTTTCGGTGGGAACATTATATACGTCTATAACGTTACATATCCTATCGTAAGGCAACATAACATCTCGGATGTAATATTTTACAACATTCCTGGCGTGTCGTCGCCTGCTTCTCGATGGGGACATTATATACGTCCATAACGTTCTATATCCGAACCTAACGCAACCTAACATCTGGGATGTAATATTTTACAACATTCCTGGCATGACGGCCCCTATTTCTCGTTGGGAATATTATATACGTCTATAACGTTATATATCCTAGCCTAAGGCAACCTAACATCTCGGGTTTAATATTTTACAAGATTCCTGACGCGTCGGCCCCTATTTCTCGGTGGGAACATTATATACGTCTATAACGTTATATATCATAACCTAAGGCAACCTAAAATCTCTACCGTAATAGTTTACAACATTCCTGGCGTGTCGGCTCGTACTTCTCGGTGCGAACATTATATACGTCTATAACGTTATATATCCTAACGTAAGGCAACATAACATCTCGGATGTAATATTTTACAACATACCTGGCGTGTCGTCGCCTGCTTCTCGATGGGGACATTATATACGTCTATAACGTTGTATATCCTAACCTAACGCAATCTAACATCTGGGATGTAATATTTTCCAACATTCCTGGCATGTCGGTCCCTACGTCTCGGAGGGAACGTTATATACGTCTATAACCATATATATCCACACTTAAGGGAAACTAACTTCTCGGGTGTCATATTTTGCAACATTCCTGACGCTTCGGCTCCTACTTTTCGGTGGGAACATTATATACGTCTATAACGTTACATATCCTAACGTAAGGCAACATAACATCTCGGATGTTATATTTTACAACATTCCTGTCGTGTGGTCGCCTGCTGCTCGATGGGGTCATTATATACGTCTATAACATTGTATATCCTAACCTAAGGCAACCTAACATCTCGGATGTAATATTTTACAACATTCCTGGCATGTCGGCCCCTATTTCTCGGTGGGAATATGATATACGTCTATAACGTTATATATCCTAGCCTAAGGCAACCTAACATCTCGGGTTTAATATTTTACAACATTCCTGGCGTGTCGTCGCCTGCTTCTCGATGGGGACATTATATACGTCTATCACGTTGTATATCCTAACCAAACGCAACCTAACATCTGGGATGTAATATTTTACAACATTCCTGGCATGTCGGCCCCTATTTCTCGGTGGGAATATTATATACGTCTATAACGTTATATATCCTAGCCTAAGGCAACCTAACATCTCGGGTTTAATATTTTACAACATTCCTGACGCGTCGGCCCCTATTTCTCGGTGGGAATATTATATACGTCTATAACGTTATATATCATAACCTAAGGCAACCTAAAATCTCTACCGTAATAGTTTACGACGTTCCTGGCGTGTCGGCTCGTACTTCTCGGTGCGAACATTATATACGTCTATAACGTTATATATCCTAACGTAAGGCAACATAACATCTCGGATGTAATATTTTACAACATTCCTGGCGTGTCGTCGCCTGCTTCTCGATGGGGACATTATATACGTCTATAACGTTGTATATCCTAACCTAACGCAACCTAACATCTCGGACGTAATATTTTACAACATTCCTGGCATGTCGGTCCCTACATCTCGGTGGGAACATACTGTACGTCTATAAAGTTGTATATCCTAACCTAAGGGAACCTAACATCTCGGGTGTAATATTTTACAACATTCCTGACTCGTCGGCCCCTATTTTTAGGTGGGAACATTATATACGTCTATAACGTTATATTTCCTAGCCTAAGGCAACCTAACATGTCGAATGTAATACTTTACAACATTCCTGGCGTGTCCGCACGTACTTCCCGGTGGGAACATTATATACGTCTATAACGTTATATATCCTAGTCTAAGGCAACCTAACATGTCGAATGTAATACTTTACAACATTCCTGGCGTGTCGGCCCGTACTTCTCGGTGGGAACATTATATACGTCTATAACGTTATATATCCTAGCCTAAGGCCACCTAACATGTCGAATGTAATATTTTACAACATTCCTGACGCGTCGGCCCCTATTTTTCGGTGGGAACATTATATACGTCTATAACGTTATATATCCTAGTCTAAGGCAACCTAACATGTCGAATGTAATACTTTACAACATTCCTGGCGTGTCGTCGCCTACTTCTCGATGGGGACATTATATACGTCTATAACGTTGTGTATCCTAACCCAAAGCAACCTAACATCTGGGATGTAATATTATACAAGATTCCTGGCATGTCGGTCCCCAAGTCTCGGTAGGAACATTATATACGTCTATAACGATATATATCCAAACCGAAGGGAACCTAACATGTCGGATGTAATATTTTACAACATTCCTGGCGTGTCGGCTCGTACTTCTCGGTGCGAACATTATATACGTCTATAACGTTATATATCCTAACGTAAGGCAACATAACATCTCGGATATAATATTTTTCATCATTCCTGGCGTGTCGTCGCCTGCTTCTCGATGGGGACATTATATACGTCTATAACGTTGTATATCCTAACCTAACGCAACCTAACATCTCGGATGTAATATTTTACAACATTCCTGGCGCTTCGGCTCCTACTTTTCGGTGGGAACACTATATACGTCTATAACGTTACATATCCTAACGTAAGGCAACATAACATCTCGGATGTAATATTTTACAACATTCTTGGCGTGTCGTCGCCTGCTTCTCGACGGGGACATTATATACGTCCATAACGTTGTATATCCGAACCTAACGCAACCTAACATCTGGGATGTAATATTTTACAACATTCCTGGCATGTCGGCCCCTATTTCTCAGTGGGAATATTATATACGTCTATAACGTTATATATCCTAGCCTAAGGCAACCTCACATCTCGGGTTTAATATTTTACAACATTCCTGACGCGTCGGCCCCTATTTCTCGGTGGGAACATTATATACGTCTATAACGTTATATATCATAACCTAAGGCAACCTAAAATTTCTACCGTAATAGTTTACAACATTCCTGGCGTGTCGGTTCGTACTTCTCGGTGCGAACATTATATACGTCTATAACGTTATATATCCTAACGTAAGGCAACATAACATCTCGAATGTAATATTTTACAACATTCCTGGCGTGTCGTCGCCTGCTTCTCGATGGGGACATTATATACGTCTATAACGTTGTATATCCTAACCTAACGCAACCTAACATCTGGGATGAAATATTTTACAACATTCCTGGCATGTCGGTCCCTACGTCTCGGTGGGAACGTTATATACTTCTATAACGATATATATCCAAACTTAAGGGAAACTAACATCTCGGATATCATATTTTACAACGTTCCTGGCTCTTCGGCTCCTACTTTTCGGTGGGAACATTATATACGTCTATAACGTTACATATCCTAACGTAAGCCAACATAACATCTCGGATGTTATATTTTACAACATTCCTGGCGTGTCGTCTCCTGCTTCTCGATGGGGACATTATATACGTCTATAACGTTGTATATCCTAGCCTAAGCAATCTAACATCTCGGATGTAATATTTTACAACATTCCTGGCGTGTCGTCGCCTGCTTCTCGATGGGGACATTATATACGTCTATAACGTTGTATATCCTAACCTAACGCAACCTAACATCTGGGATGTAATATCTTACAACATTCCTGGCATGTCGGTCCCTACGTCTCGGTGGGAACGTTATATACGTCTATAACGTTGTATATCCTAACCTAACGCAACCTAACATCTGGGATGTAATATTTTACAACATTCCTGGCATGTCGGTCCCTACGTCTCGGTGGGAACGTTATATACGTCTATAACGACATATATCCAAACTTAAGGGAAACTAACATCTCGGATATCATATTTTACAACGTTCCTGGCTCTTCGGCTCCTACTTTTCGGTGGGAACATTATATACGTCTATAACGTTACATATCCTAACGTAAGGCAACATAACATCTCGGATGTTATATTTTACAACATTCCTGTCGTGTGGTCGCCTGCTGCTCGATGGGGTCATTATATACGTCTATAACATTGTATATCCTAACCTAAGGCAACCTAACATCTCGGATGTAATATTTTACAACATTCCTGGCATGTCGGCCCCTATTTCTCGGAGGGAATATGATATACGTCTATAACGTTATATATCCTAGCCTAAGGCAACCTAACATCTCGGGTTTAATATTTTACAACATTCCTGGCGTGTCGTCGCCTGCTTCTCGATGGGGACATTATATACGTCTATCACGTTGTATATCCTAACCAAACGCAACCTAACATCTGGGATGTAATATTTTACAACATTCCTGGCATGTCGGCCCCTATTTCTCGGTGGTAATATTTTATACGTCTATAACGTTATATATCCTAGCCTAAGGGAACCTAACATCTCGGGTTTAATATTTTACAACATTCCTGACGCGTCGGCCCCTATTTCTCGGTGGGAATATTATATACGTCTATAACGTTATATATCATAACCTAAGGCAACCTAAAATCTCTACCGTAATAGTTTACGACGTTCCTGGCGTGTCGGCTCGTACTTCTCGGTGCGAACATTATATACGTCTATAACGTTATATATCCTAACGTAAGGCAACATAACATCCCGGATGTAATATTTTACAACATACCTGGCGTGTCGTCGCCTGCTTCTCGATGGGGACATTATATACGTCTATAACGTTGTATATCCTAACCTAACGCAATCTAACATCTGGGATGTAATATTTTCCAACATTCCTGGCATGTCGGTCCCTACGTCTCGGAGGGAACGTTATATACGTCTATAACCATATATATCCACACTTAAGGGAAACTAACTTCTCGGGTGTCATATTTTACAACATTCCTGACGCTTCGGCTCCTACTTTTCGGTGGGAACATTATATACGTCTATAACGTTACATATCCTAACGTAAGGCAACATAACATCTCGGATGTTATATTTTACAACATTCCTGTCGTGTGGTCGCCTGCTGCTCGATGGGGTCATTATATACGTCTATAACATTGTATATCCTAACCTAAGGCAACCTAACATCTCGGATGTAATATTTTACAACATTCCTGGCATGTCGGCCCCTATTTCTCGGTGGGAATATTATATACGTCTATAACGTTATATATCCTAGCCTAAGGCAACCTAACATCTCGGGTTTAATATTTTACAACATTCCTGACGCGTCGGCCCCTATTTCTCGGTGGGAATATTATATACGTCTATAACGTTATATATCATAACCTAAGGCAACCTAAAATCTCTACCGTAATAGTTTACGACGTTCCTGGCGTGTCGGCTCGTACTTCTCGGTGCGAACATTATATACGTCTATAACGTTATATATCCTAACGTAAGGCAACATAACATCTCGGATGTAATATTTTACAACATTCCTGGCGTGTCGTCGCCTGCTTCTCGATGGGGACATTATATACGTCTTTAACGTTGTATATCCTAACCTAAAGCAACCTAACATCTGGGATGTAATATTTTACAAGATTCCTGGCATGTCGGTCCCCAAGTCTCGGTAGGAACATTATATACGTCTATAACGATATATATCCAAACCGAAGGGAACCTAACATCTCGGATGTAATATTTTACAACATTCCTGGCGTGTCGTCGCCTGCTTCTCGATGGGGACATTATATACGTCTATAACGTTGTATATCCTAACCTAACGCAACCTAACATCTCGGACGTAATATTTTACAACATTCCTGGCATGTCGGTCCCTACATCTCGGTGGGAACATACTATACGTCTATAAAGTTGTATATCCTAACCTAAGGGAACCTAACATCTCGGGTGTAATATTTTACAACATTCCTGACTCGTCGGCCCCTATTTTTAGGTGGGAACATTATATACGTCTATAACGCTATATATCCTAGCCTAAGGCAACCTAAGATGTCGAATGTAATATTTTACAACATTCTGGCGTGTCGTCGCCTGCTTCTCGATGGGAACATTATATACGTCTATAACGTTGTGTATCCTAACCTAACGCAACCTAACATCTGGGATGTAATATTCCTGGCGTGTCGTCGCCTACTTCTGGATGGGGAGATTATATACGTCTATAACGTTATATATCCTAACCTAAGGCAACCTAACATCTCGGATGTAATAGTTGACAACATTCCTGGCGTGTCCGCCCGTACTTCTCGGTGGGAACATTATATACGTCTATAACGATATATATCCAAACCGAAGGGAACCTAACATCTCGGATGTAATATTTTACAACATTCCTGGCGTGTCGTCGCCTGCTTCTCGATGGGGACATTATATACGTCTATAACGTTGTATATCCTAACCTAACGCAACCTAACATCTCGGATGTAATATTTTACAACATTCTTGGCATGTCGGACCCTACATCTCGGTGGGAACATACTATACGTCTATAAAGTTGTATATCCTAACCTAAGGGAACATAACATCTCGGGTGTAATATTTTACAACATTCATGACTCATCGGCCCCTATTTTTAGGTGGGAACATTATATACGTCTATAACGCTATATATCCTAGCCTAAGGCAACCTAAGATGTCGAATGTAATATTTTACAACATTCTGGCGTGTCGTCGCCTGCTTCTCGATGGGGAGATTATATACGTCTATAACTTTGTATATCCTAACCTAACGCAACCTAAGATTTGGGATGTAATATTTTACAACATTCCTTGCATGTCGGTGCCTACGTCTCGGTGGGAACATTATATACGTCTATAACGTTATATATCCTAGCCTAAGGCCACCTAACATGTCGAATGTAATATTTTACAACATTCCTGACGCGTCGGCCCCTATTTTTCGGTGGGAACATTATATACATCTATAACTTTGTATATCCTAACCTAAGGCAGCCGAACATCTCGGATGTAATATTTTACAACATTCCTGACGCGTCGGCCCCTATTTCTCGGTGGGAACATTATATACGTCTATAACGTTATATATCCTAGCCTAAGGCGACCTAACATGTCGGATGTAATACTTGATAACATTCCTGGCGTGTCGGCCCGTACTTCTCGGTGGTAACATTACATACGTCTATAACGTTATATATCCTAGCCTAAGTCAACCTAACATGTCGAATGTAATATTTTACAACATTCCTGGCGTGTCGTCGCCTACTTCACGATGGGGACATTATATACATCTATAACATTGTATATCCTAACCTAAGGCAACCTAACATCTCGGATGTAATATTTTACAACATTCTGGCGTGTCGTCGCCTGCTTCTCGATGGGGAGATTATATACGTCTATAACGTTGTATATCCTAACCTAACGCAACCTAACATCTCGGACGTAATATTTTACAACATTCCTGGCATGTTGGTCCCTACATCTCGGTGGGAACATATTATACGTCTATAAAGTTGTATATCCTAACCTAAGGGAACCTAACATCTCGGGTGTAATATTTTACAACATTCATGACTCATCGGCCTCTATTTTTAGGTGGGAACATTATATACGTCTATAACGCTATATATCCTAGCCTAAGGCAACCTAAGATGTCGAATGTAATATTTTACAACGCTCTGGCGTGTCGTCGCCTGCTTCTCGATGGGGAGATTATATACGTCTATAACTTTGTATATCCTAACCTAACGCAACCTAAGATTTGGGATGTAATATTTTACAACATTCCTTGCATGTCGGTGCCTACGTCTCGGTGGGAACATTATATACGTCTATAACGTTATATATCCTAGCCTAAGGCCACCTAACATGTCGAATGTAATATTTTACAACATTCCTGACGCGTCGGCCCCTATTTTTCGGTGGGAACATTATATACATCTATAACTTTGTATATCCTAACCTAAGGCAGCCTAACATCTCGGATGTAATATTTTACAACGTTCCTGACGCGTCGGCCCCTATTTCTCGGTGGGAACATTATATACGTCTATAACGTTATATATCCTAGCCTAAGGCGACCTAACATGTCGGATGTAATACTTGATAACATTCCTGGCGTGTCGGCCCGTACTTCTCGGTGGTAACATTACATACGTCTATAACGTTATATATCCTAGCCTAAGTCAACCTAACATGTCGAATGTAATATTTTACAACATTCCTGGCGTGTCGTCGCCTACTTCACGATGGGGACATTATATACATCTATAACATTGTATATCCTAACCTAAGGCAACCTAACATCTCGGATGTAATATTTTACAACATTCTGGCGTGTCGTCGCCTGCTTCTCGATGGGGAGATTATATACGTCTATAACGTTGTATATCCTAACCTAACGCAACCTAACATCTCGGACGTAATATTTTACAACATTCCTGGCATGTTGGTCCCTACATCTCGGTGGGAACATATTATACGTCTATAAAGTTGTATATCCTAACCTAAGGGAACCTAACATCTCGGGTGTAATATTTTACAACATTCATGACTCATCGGCCTCTATTTTTAGGTGGGAACATTATATACGTCTATAACGCTATATATCCTAGCCTAAGGCAACCTAAGATGTCGAATGTAATATTTTACAACGCTCTGGCGTGTCGTCGCCTGCTTCTCGATGGGGAGATTATATACGTCTATAACTTTGTATATCCTAACCTAACGCAACCTAAGATTTGGGATGTAATATTTTACAACATTCCTTGCATGTCGGTGCCTACGTCTCGGTGGGAACATTATATACGTCTATAACGTTATATATCCTAGCCTAAGGCCACCTAACATGTCGAATGTAATATTTTACAACATTCCTGACGCGTCGGCCCCTATTTTTCGGTGGGAACATTATATACATCTATAACTTTGTATATCCTAACCTAAGGCAGCCTAACATCTCGGATGTAATATTTTACAACGTTCCTGACGCGTCGGCCCCTATTTCTCGGTGGGAACATTATATACGTCTATAACGTTATATATCCTAGCCTAAGGCGACCTAACATGTCGGATGTAATAGTTGATAACATTCCTGGCGTGTCGGCCCGTACTTCTCGGTGGTAACATTACATACGTCTATAACGTTATATATCCTAGCCTAAGTCAACCTAACATCTCGGATGTAATATTTTACAACATTCTGGCGTGTCGTCGCCTGCTTCTCGATGGCGACATTATATACGTCTATAACGTTGTATATCCTAACCTAACGCAACCTAACATCTGGGATGTAATATTTTACAACATTCCTGGTGTGTCGTCGCCTACTTCTGGATGGGGATATTATATACATCTATATCGTTGTATATCCTAACCTAAAGCAACCTAACATCTCGGATGTAATATTTTACAACATTCCTGGCATGTCGGTCCCTACATCTCGGTGGGAACATACTATACGTCTATAACGTTGTATATCCTAACCTAAGGGAACCTAACATCTCGGGTGTAATATTTTACAACATTCCTGCCGCGTCGGCCCCTATTTTTCGGTGGGAACATTATATACGTCTATAACGTTATATATCCTAGCCTAAGGCAACCTAAGATGTCGAATGTAATATTTTACAACATTCCTGGCGTGTCGTCGCCTACTTCACGATGGGGACATTATATACATCTATAACATTGTATATCCTAACCTAAGGCAACCTAACATCTCGGATGTAATATTTTACAACATTCTGGCGTGTCGTCGCCTGCTTCTCGATGGGGAGATTATATACGTCTATAACGTTGTATATCCTAACCTAACGCAACCTAACATTTGGGATGCAATATTTTACAACATTCCTGGCATGTCGGTGCCTACGTCTCGGTGGGAACATTATATACGTCTATAACGATATATGTCCCAACCTAAGGCAACCTAACACCTCAGATGTAATAGTTGACAACATTCCTGGCGTCTAGGCCCGTACTTCTCGGTGGGAACATTGTATACGTCTATAACGTTATATATCCTAGCCTAAGGCGACCTAACATGTCGAATGTAATATTTTACATCATTCCTGGCGTGTCGTCGCCTGCTTCTCGATGGGAACATTATATACGTCTATAACGTTGTGTATCCTAACCTAACGCAACCGAACATCTGGGATGTAATATTCCTGGCGTGTCGTCGCCTACTTCTGGATGGGGAGATTATATACGTCTATAACGTTATATATCCTAACCTAAGGCAACCTAACATCTCGGATGTAATAGTTGACAACATTCCTGGCGTGTCCGCCCGTACTTCTCGGTGGGAACATTATATACGTCTATAACGTTATATATCCTAGCCTAAGGCCACATAACATGTCGAATGTAATATTTTACAACATTCCTGGCGTGTCGTCGCCTGCTTCTCGATGGGGACATTATATACGTCTATAACGTTGTATATCCTAACCTAACGCAACCTAACATCTCGGACGTAATATTTTACAACATTCCTGGCATGTTGGTCCCTACATCTCGGTGGGAACATATTATACGTCTATAATGTTGTATATCCTAACCTAAGGGAACCTAACATCTCGGGTGTAATATTTTACAACATTCATGACTCATCGGCCTCTATTTTTAGGTGGGAACATTATATACGTCTATAACGCTATATATCCTAGCCTAAGGCAACCTAAGATGTCGAATGTAATATTTTACAACGTTCTGGCGTGTCGTCGCCTGCTTCTCGATGGGGAGATTATATACGTCTATAACTTTGTATATCCTAACCTAACGCAACCTAAGATTTGGGATGTAATATTTTACAACATTCCTTGCATGTCGGTGCCTACGTCTCGGTGGGAACATTATATACGTCTATAACGTTATATATCCTAGCCTAAGGCCACCTAACATGTCGAATGTAATATTTTACAACATTCCTGACGCGTCGGCCCCTATTTTTCGGTGGGAACATTATATACATCTATAACTTTGTATATCCTAACCTAAGGCAGCCTAACATCTCGGATGTAATATTTTACAACGTTCCTGACGCGTCGGCCCCTATTTCTCGGTGGGAACATTATATACGTCTATAACGTTATATATCCTAGCCTAAGGCGACCTAACATGTCGGATGTAATAGTTGATAACATTCCTGGCGTGTCGGCCCGTACTTCTCGGTGGTAACATTACATACGTCTATAACGTTATATATCCTAGCCTAAGTCAACCTAACATGTCGAATGTAATATTTTACAACATTCCTGGCGTGTCGTCGCCTGCTTCTCGATGGCGACATTATATACGTCTATAACGTTGTATATCCTAACCTAACGCAACCTAACATCTGGGATGTAATATTTTACAACATTCCTGGCGATTCGGCTCCTACTTTTCGGTGGGAACATTATATACGTCTATAACGTTACATATCCTAACGTAAGGCCACATAACATGTCGAATGTAATATTTTACAACATTCCTGGCGTGTCGTCGCCTGCTTCTCGATGGGGACATTATATACGTCTTTAACGTTGTATATCCTAACCTAAAGCAACCTAACATCTGGGATGTAATATTTTACAAGATTCCTGGCATGTCGGTCCCCAAGTCTCGGTAGGAACATTATATACGTCTATAACGATATATATCCAAACCGAAGGGAACCTAACATCTCGGATGTAATATTTTACAACATTCCTGGCGTGTCGTCGCCTGCTTCTCGATGGGGACATTATATACGTCTATAACGTTGTATATCCTAACCTAACGCAACCTAACATCTCGGACGTAATATTTTACAACATTCCTGGCATGTCGGTCCCTACATCTCGGTGGGAACATACTATACGTCTATAAAGTTGTATATCCTAACCTAAGGGAACCTAACATCTCGGGTGTAATATTTTACAACATTCCTGACTCGTCGGCCCCTATTTTTAGGTGGGAACATTATATACGTCTATAACGCTATATATCCTAGCCTAAGGCAACCTAAGATGTCGAATGTAATATTTTACAACATTCTGGCGTGTCGTCGCCTGCTTCTCGATGGGAACATTATATACGTCTATAACGTTGTGTATCCTAACCTAACGCAACCTAACATCTGGGATGTAATATTCCTGGCGTGTCGTCGCCTACTTCTGGATGGGGAGATTATATACGTCTATAACGTTATATATCCTAACCTAAGGCAACCTAACATCTCGGATGTAATAGTTGACAACATTCCTGGCGTGTCCGCCCGTACTTCTCGGTGGGAACATTATATACGTCTATAACGTTATATATCCAAACCGAAGGGAACCTAACATCTCGGATGTAATATTTTACAACATTCCTGGCGTGTCGTCGCCTGCTTCTCGATGGGGACATTCTATACGTCTATAACGTTGTATATCCTAACCTAACGCAACCTAACATCTCGGATGTAATATTTTACAACATTCTTGGCATGTCGGACCCTACATCTCGGTGGGAACATACTATACGTCTATAAAGTTGTATATCCTATCCTAAGGGAACATAACATCTCGAGTGTTATATTTTACAACATTCCTGACTCGTCGGCCCCTATTTTTAGGTGGGAACATTATATACGTCTATAACGCTATATATCCTAGCCTAAGGCAACCTAAGATGTCGAATGTAATATTTTACAACATTCTGGCGTGTCGTCGCCTGCTTCTCGATGGGGAGATTATATACGTCTATAACTTTGTATATCCTAACCTAACGCAACCTAAGATTTGGGATGTAATATTTTACAACATTCCTTGCATGTCGGTGCCTACGTCTCGGTGGAAACATTATATACGTCTATAACGTTATATATCCTAGCCTAAGGCCACCTAACATGTCGAATGTAATATTTTACAACATTCCTGACGCGTAGGCCCCTATTTTTCGGTGGGAACATTATATACATCTATAACTTTGTATATCCTAACCTAAGGCAGCCTAACATCTCGGATGTAATATTTTACAACATTCCTGACGCGTCGGCCCCTATTTCTCGGTGGGAACATTATATACGGCTATAACGTTATATATCCTAGCCTAAGGCGACCTAACATGTCGGATGTAATAGTTGATAACATTCCTGGCGTGTCGGCCCGTACTTCTCGGTGGTAACATTACATACGTCTATAACGTTATATATCCTAGCCTAAGTCAACCTAACATGTCGAATGTAATATTTTACAACATTCCTGGCGTGTCGTCGCCTACTTCACGATGGGGACATTATATACATCTATAACATTGTATATCCTAACCTAAAGCAACCTAACATCTGGGATGTAATATTTTACAAGATTCCTGGCATGTCGGTCCCCAAGTCTCGGTAGGAACATTATATACGTCTATAACGATATATATCCAAACCGAAGGGAACCTAACATCTCGGATGTAATATTTTACAACATTCCTGGCGTGTCGTCGCCTGCTTCTCGATGGGGACATTATATACGTCTATAACGTTGTATATCCTAACCTAACGCAACCTAACATCTCGGATGTAATATTTTACAACATTCTTGGCATGTCGGACCCTACATCTCGGTGGGAACATACTATACGTTTATAAAGTTGTATCTCCTAACCTAAGGGAACATAACATCTCGGGTGTAATATTTTACAACATTCATGACTCATCGGCCCCTATTTTTCGGTGGGAACATTACATACGTCTATAACGTTATATATCCTAGTCTAAGGCAACCTGACATGTCGAATGTAATATTTTACAACACTCCTGTCGTGTAGTCGCCTACTTCTGGATGGGGACATTATATACATCTATAACTTTGTATATCCTAACCTAAGGCAGCCTAACATCTCGGATGTAATATTTTACAACATTCCTGACGCGTCGGCCCCTATTTCTCGGTGGGAACATTATATACGTCTATAACGTTATATATCCTAGCCTAAGGCGACCTAACATGTCGGATGTAATAGTTGATAACAGTCCTGGCGTGTCTGCCCGTACTTCTCGGTGGGAACATTATATACGTCTATAACGATATATGTCCCAACCTAAGGCAACCTAACACCTCGGATGTAATAGTTGACAACATTCCTGGCGTCTAGGCCCGTACTTCTCGGTGGGAACATTGTATACGTCTATAACGTTATATATCCTAGCCTAAGGCAACCTAACATGTCGAATGTAATATTTTACAACATTCTGGCGTGTCGTCGCCTGCTTCTCGATGGGGAGATTATATACGTCTATAACTTTGTATATCCTAACCTAACGCAACCTAACATCTCGGATGTAATATTTTACAACATTCTTGGCATGTCGGACCCTACATCTCGGTGGGAACATACTATACGTTTATAAAGTTGTATCTCCTAACCTAAGGGAACATAACATCTCGGGTGTAATATTTTACAACATTCATGACTCATCGGCCCCTATTTTTCGGTGGGAACATTACATACGTCTATAACGTTATATATCCTAGTCTAAGGCAACCTGACATGTCGAATGTAATATTTTACAACACTCCTGTCGTGTAGTCGCCTACTTCTGGATGGGGACATTATATACATCTATAACTTTGTATATCCTAACCTAAGGCAGCCTAACATCTCGGATGTAATATTTTACAACATTCCTGACGCGTCGGCCCCTATTTCTCGGTGGGAACATTATATACGTCTATAACGTTATATATCCTAGCCTAAGGCGACCTAACATGTCGGATGTAATAGTTGATAACAGTCCTGGCGTGTCTGCCCGTACTTCTCGGTGGGAACATTATATACGTCTATAACGATATATGTCCCAACCTAAGGCAACCTAACACCTCGGATGTAATAGTTGACAACATTCCTGGCGTCTAGGCCCGTACTTCTCGGTGGGAACATTGTATACGTCTATAACGTTATATATCCTAGCCTAAGGCAACCTAACATGTCGAATGTAATATTTTACAACATTCTGGCGTGTCGTCGCCTGCTTCTCGATGGGGAGATTATATACGTCTATAACTTTGTATATCCTAACCTAACGCAACCTAAGATTTGGGATGTAATATTTTACAACATTCCTTGCATGTCGGTGCCTACGTCTCGGTGGAAACATTATATACGTCTATAACGTTATATATCCTAGCCTAAGGCCACCTAACATGTCGAATGTAATATTTTACAACATTCCTGACGCGTAGGCCCCTATTTTTCGGTGGGAACATTATATACGTCTATAACGTTACATATCCTAACGTAAGGCCACATAACATCTCGGACGTAATATTTTACAACATTCCTGGCATGTCGGTCCCTACATCTCGGAGGGAACATACTATACGTCTATAAAGTTGTATATCCTAACCTAAGGGAACCTAACATCTCGGGTGTACTATTTTACAACATTCCTGACTCGTCGGCCCCTATTTTTAGGTGGGAACATTATATACGTCTATAACGCTATATATCCTAGCCTAAGGCAACCTAAGATGTCGAATGTAATATTTTATAACATTCTGGCGTGTCGTCGCCTGCTTCTCGATGGGAACATTATATACGTCTATAACGTTGTGTATCCTAACCTAACGCAACCTAACATCTGGGATGTAATATTCCTGGCGTGTCGTCGCCTACTTCTGGATGGGGAGATTATATACGACTATAACGTTATATATCCTAACCTAAGGCAACCTAACATCTCGGATGTAATAGTTGACAACATTCCTGGCGTGTCCGCCCGTACTTCTCGGTGGGAACATTATATACGTCTATAACGTTATATATCCTAGCCTAAGGCCACATAACATGTCGAATGTAATATTTTACAACATTCCTGGCGTGTCGTCGCCTGCTTCTCGATGGGGACATTATATACGTCTTTAACGTTGTATATCCTAACCTAAAGCAACCTAACATCTGGGATGTAATATTTCACAAGATTCCTGGCATGTCGGTCCCCAAGTATCGGTAGGAACATTATATACGTCTATAACGATATATATCCAAACCGAAGGGAACCTAACATCTCGGATGTAATATTTTACAACATTCCCGGCGTGTCGTCGCCTGCTTCTCGATGGGGACATTCTATACGTCTATAACGTTGTATATCCTAACCTAACGCAACCTAACATCTCGGATGTAATATTTTACAACATTCTTGGCATGTCGGACCCTACATCTCGGTGGGAACATACTATACGTCTATAAAGTTGTATATCCTAACCTAAGGGAACATAACATCTCGAGTGTAATATTTTACAACATTCCTGACTCGTCGGCCCCTATTTTTAGGTGGGAACATTATATACGTCTATAACGCTATATATCCTAGCCTAAGGCAACCTAAGATGTCGAATGTAATATTTTACAACATTCTGGCGTGTCGTCGCCTGCTTCTCGATGGGGAGATTATATACGTCTATAACTTTGTATATCCTAACCTAACGCAACCTAAGATTTGGGATGTAATATTTTACAACATTCCTTGCATGTCGGTGCCTACGTCTCGGTGGAAACATTATATACGTCTATAACGTTATATATCCTAGCCTAAGGCCACCTAACATGTCGAATGTAATATTTTACAACATTCCTGACGCGTAGGCCCCTATTTTTCGGTGGGAACATTATATACATCTATAACTTTGTATATCCTAACCTAAGGCAGCCTAACATCTCGGATGTAATATTTTACAACATTCCTCACGCGTCGGCCCCTATTTCTCGGTGGGAACATTATATACGGCTATAACGCTGTATATCCTAACCTAACGCAACCTAACATCTGGGATGTAATATTTTACAACATTCCTGGCGATTCGGCTCCTACTTTTCGGTGGGAACATTATATACGTCTATAACGTTACATATCCTAACGTAAGGCCACATAACATCTCGGACGTAATATTTTACAACATTCCTGGCATGTCGGTCCCTACATCTCGGTGGGAACATACTATACGTCTATAAAGTTGTATATCCTAACCTAAGGGAACCTAACATCTCGGGTGTAATATTTTACAACATTCCTGACTCGTCAGCCCCTATTTTTAGGTGGGAACATTATATACGTCTATAACGCTATATATCCTAGCCTAAGGCAACCGAAGATGTCGAATGTAATATTTTACAACATTCTGGCGTGTCGTCGCCTGCTTCTCGATGGGAACATTATATACGTCTATAACGTTGTGTATCCTAACCTAACGCAACCTAACATCTGGGATGTAATATTCCTGGCGTGTCGTCGCCTACTTCTGGATGGGGATATTATATACGTCTATAACGTTATATATCCTAACCTAAGGCAACCTAACATCTCGGATGTAATAGTTGACAACATTCCTGGCGTGTCCGCCCGTACTTCTCGGTGGGAACATTATATACGTCTATAACGTTATATATCCTAGCCTAAGGCCACATAACATGTCGAATGTAATATTTTACAACATTCCTGGCGTGTCGTCGCCTGCTTCTCGATGGGGACATTATATACGTCTTTAACGTTGTATATCCTAACCTAAAGCAACCTAACATCTGGGATGTAATATTTCACAAGATTCCTGGCATGTCGGTCCCCAAGTCTCGGTAGGAACATTATATACGTCTATAACGATATATATCCAAACCGAAGGGAACCTAACATCTCGGATGTAATATTTTACAACATTCCTGGCGTGTCGTCGCCTGCTTCTCGATGGGGACATTCTATACGTCTATAACGTTGTATATCCTAACCTAACGCAACCTAAGATTTGGGATGTAATATTTTACATTCCTTGCATGTCGGTGCCTACGTCTCGGTGGAAACATTATATACGTCTATAACGTTATATATCCTAACCTAAGGCAACCTAACATCTCGGGTGTAATAGTTGACAACATTCCTGGCGTGTCCGCCCGTACTTCTCGGTGGTAACATTACATACGTCCATAACGTTATATATCCTAGCCTAAGGCGACCTAACATGTCGAATGTAATATTTTACATCATTCCTGGCGTGTCATCGCCTGCTTCTCGATGGGGAGATTATATACGTCTATAACTTTGTATATCCTAACCTAACGCAACCTAAGATTTGGGATGTAATATTTTACAACATTCCTTGCATGTCGGTGCCTACGTCTCGGTGGAAACATTATATACGTCTATAACGTTATATATCCTAGCCTAAGGCCACCTAACATGTCGAATGTAATATTTTACAACATTCCTGACGCGTAGGCCCCTATTTTTCGGTGGGAACATTATATACATCTATAACTTTGTATATCCTAACCTAAGGCAGCCTAACATCTCGGATGTAATATTTTACAACATTCCTGACGCGTCGGCCCCTATTTCTCGGTGGGAACATTATATACGGCTATAACGTTATATATCCTAGCCTAAGGCGACCTAACATGTCGGATGTAATAGTTGATAACATTCCTGGCGTGTCGGCCCGTACTTCTCGGTGGTAACATTACATACGTCTATAACGTTATATATCCTAGCCTAAGTCAACCTAACATGTCGAATGTAATATTTTACAACATTCCTGGCGTGTCGTCGCCTACTTCACGATGGGGACATTATATACATCTATAACATTGTATATCCTAACCTAAAGCAACCTAACATCTGGGATGTAATATTTTACAAGATTCCTGGCATGTCGGTCCCCAAGTCTCGGTAGGAACATTATATACGTCTATAACGATATATATCCAAACCGAAGGGAACCTAACATCTCGGATGTAATATTTTACAACATTCCTGGCGTGTCGTCGCCTGCTTCTCGATGGGGACATTATATACGTCTATAACGTTGTATATCCTAACCTAACGCAACCTAACATCTCGGATGTAATATTTTACAACATTCTTGGCATGTCGGACCCTACATCTCGGTGGGAACATACTATACGTTTATAAAGTTGTATCTCCTAACCTAAGGGAACATAACATCTCGGGTGTAATATTTTACAACATTCATGACTCATCGGCCCCTATTTTTCGGTGGGAACATTACATACGTCTATAACGTTATATATCCTAGTCTAAGGCAACCTGACATGTCGAATGTAATATTTTACAACACTCCTGTCGTGTAGTCGCCTACTTCTGGATGGGGACATTATATACATCTATAACTTTGTATATCCTAACCTAAGGCAGCCTAACATCTCGGATGTAATATTTTACAACATTCCTGACGCGTCGGCCCCTATTTCTCGGTGGGAACATTATATACGTCTATAACGTTATATATCCTAGCCTAAGGCGACCTAACATGTCGGATGTAATAGTTGATAACAGTCCTGGCGTGTCTGCCCGTACTTCTCGGTGGGAACATTATATACGTCTATAACGATATATGTCCCAACCTAAGGCAACCTAACACCTCGGATGTAATAGTTGACAACATTCCTGGCGTCTAGGCCCGTACTTCTCGGTGGGAACATTGTATACGTCTATAACGTTATATATCCTAGCCTAAGGCAACCTAACATGTCGAATGTAATATTTTACAACATTCTGGCGTGTCGTCGCCTGCTTCTCGATGGGGAGATTATATACGTCTATAACTTTGTATATCCTAACCTAACGCAACCTAACATCTCGGATGTAATATTTTACAACATTCTTGGCATGTCGGACCCTACATCTCGGTGGGAACATACTATACGTTTATAAAGTTGTATCTCCTAACCTAAGGGAACATAACATCTCGGGTGTAATATTTTACAACATTCATGACTCATCGGCCCCTATTTTTCGGTGGGAACATTACATACGTCTATAACGTTATATATCCTAGTCTAAGGCAACCTGACATGTCGAATGTAATATTTTACAACACTCCTGTCGTGTAGTCGCCTACTTCTGGATGGGGACATTATATACATCTATAACTTTGTATATCCTAACCTAAGGCAGCCTAACATCTCGGATGTAATATTTTACAACATTCCTGACGCGTCGGCCCCTATTTCTCGGTGGGAACATTATATACGTCTATAACGTTATATATCCTAGCCTAAGGCGACCTAACATGTCGGATGTAATAGTTGATAACAGTCCTGGCGTGTCTGCCCGTACTTCTCGGTGGGAACATTATATACGTCTATAACGATATATGTCCCAACCTAAGGCAACCTAACACCTCGGATGTAATAGTTGACAACATTCCTGGCGTCTAGGCCCGTACTTCTCGGTGGGAACATTGTATACGTCTATAACGTTATATATCCTAGCCTAAGGCAACCTAACATGTCGAATGTAATATTTTACAACATTCTGGCGTGTCGTCGCCTGCTTCTCGATGGGGAGATTATATACGTCTATAACTTTGTATATCCTAACCTAACGCAACCTAAGATTTGGGATGTAATATTTTACAACATTCCTTGCATGTCGGTGCCTACGTCTCGGTGGAAACATTATATACGTCTATAACGTTATATATCCTAGCCTAAGGCCACCTAACATGTCGAATGTAATATTTTACAACATTCCTGACGCGTAGGCCCCTATTTTTCGGTGGGAACATTATATACGTCTATAACGTTACATATCCTAACGTAAGGCCACATAACATCTCGGACGTAATATTTTACAACATTCCTGGCATGTCGGTCCCTACATCTCGGAGGGAACATACTATACGTCTATAAAGTTGTATATCCTAACCTAAGGGAACCTAACATCTCGGGTGTACTATTTTACAACATTCCTGACTCGTCGGCCCCTATTTTTAGGTGGGAACATTATATACGTCTATAACGCTATATATCCTAGCCTAAGGCAACCTAAGATGTCGAATGTAATATTTTATAACATTCTGGCGTGTCGTCGCCTGCTTCTCGATGGGAACATTATATACGTCTATAACGTTGTGTATCCTAACCTAACGCAACCTAACATCTGGGATGTAATATTCCTGGCGTGTCGTCGCCTACTTCTGGATGGGGAGATTATATACGTCTATAACGTTATATATCCTAACCTAAGGCAACCTAACATCTCGGATGTAATAGTTGACAACATTCCTGGCGTGTCCGCCCGTACTTCTCGGTGGGAACATTATATACGTCTATAACGTTATATATCCTAGCCTAAGGCCACATAACATGTCGAATGTAATATTTTACAACATTCCTGGCGTGTCGTCGCCTGCTTCTCGATGGGGACATTATATACGTCTTTAACGTTGTATATCCTAACCTAAAGCAACCTAACATCTGGGATGTAATATTTCACAAGATTCCTGGCATGTCGGTCCCCAAGTATCGGTAGGAACATTATATACGTCTATAACGATATATATCCAAACCGAAGGGAACCTAACATCTCGGATGTAATATTTTACAACATTCCCGGCGTGTCGTCGCCTGCTTCTCGATGGGGACATTCTATACGTCTATAACGTTGTATATCCTAACCTAACGCAACCTAACATCTCGGATGTAATATTTTACAACATTCTTGGCATGTCGGACCCTACATCTCGGTGGGAACATACTATACGTCTATAAAGTTGTATATCCTAACCTAAGGGAACATAACATCTCGAGTGTAATATTTTACAACATTCCTGACTCGTCGGCCCCTATTTTTAGGTGGGAACATTATATACGTCTATAACGCTATATATCCTAGCCTAAGGCAACCTAAGATGTCGAATGTAATATTTTACAACATTCTGGCGTGTCGTCGCCTGCTTCTCGATGGGGAGATTATATACGTCTATAACTTTGTATATCCTAACCTAACGCAACCTAAGATTTGGGATGTAATATTTTACAACATTCCTTGCATGTCGGTGCCTACGTCTCGGTGGAAACATTATATACGTCTATAACGTTATATATCCTAGCCTAAGGCCACCTAACATGTCGAATGTAATATTTTACAACATTCCTGACGCGTAGGCCCCTATTTTTCGGTGGGAACATTATATACATCTATAACTTTGTATATCCTAACCTAAGGCAGCCTAACATCTCGGATGTAATATTTTACAACATTCCTCACGCGTCGGCCCCTATTTCTCGGTGGGAACATTATATACGGCTATAACGCTGTATATCCTAACCTAACGCAACCTAACATCTGGGATGTAATATTTTACAACATTCCTGGCGATTCGGCTCCTACTTTTCGGTGGGAACATTATATACGTCTATAACGTTACATATCCTAACGTAAGGCCACATAACATCTCGGACGTAATATTTTACAACATTCCTGGCATGTCGGTCCCTACATCTCGGTGGGAACATACTATACGTCTATAAAGTTGTATATCCTAACCTAAGGGAACCTAACATCTCGGGTGTAATATTTTACAACATTCCTGACTCGTCAGCCCCTATTTTTAGGTGGGAACATTATATACGTCTATAACGCTATATATCCTAGCCTAAGGCAACCGAAGATGTCGAATGTAATATTTTACAACATTCTGGCGTGTCGTCGCCTGCTTCTCGATGGGAACATTATATACGTCTATAACGTTGTGTATCCTAACCTAACGCAACCTAACATCTGGGATGTAATATTCCTGGCGTGTCGTCGCCTACTTCTGGATGGGGATATTATATACGTCTATAACGTTATATATCCTAACCTAAGGCAACCTAACATCTCGGATGTAATAGTTGACAACATTCCTGGCGTGTCCGCCCGTACTTCTCGGTGGGAACATTATATACGTCTATAACGTTATATATCCTAGCCTAAGGCCACATAACATGTCGAATGTAATATTTTACAACATTCCTGGCGTGTCGTCGCCTGCTTCTCGATGGGGACATTATATACGTCTTTAACGTTGTATATCCTAACCTAAAGCAACCTAACATCTGGGATGTAATATTTCACAAGATTCCTGGCATGTCGGTCCCCAAGTCTCGGTAGGAACATTATATACGTCTATAACGATATATATCCAAACCGAAGGGAACCTAACATCTCGGATGTAATATTTTACAACATTCCTGGCGTGTCGTCGCCTGCTTCTCGATGGGGACATTCTATACGTCTATAACGTTGTATATCCTAACCTAACGCAACCTAAGATTTGGGATGTAATATTTTACATTCCTTGCATGTCGGTGCCTACGTCTCGGTGGAAACATTATATACGTCTATAACGTTATATATCCTAACCTAAGGCAACCTAACATCTCGGGTGTAATAGTTGACAACATTCCTGGCGTGTCCGCCCGTACTTCTCGGTGGTAACATTACATACGTCCATAACGTTATATATCCTAGCCTAAGGCGACCTAACATGTCGAATGTAATATTTTACATCATTCCTGGCGTGTCATCGCCTGCTTCTCGATGGGGAGATTATATACGTCTATAACTTTGTATATCCTAACCTAACGCAACCTAAGATTTGGGATGTAATATTTTACAACATTCCTTGCATGTCGGTGCCTACGTCTCGGTGGGAACATTATATACGTCTATAACGTTATATATCCTAGCCTAAGGCAACCTAACATGTCGAATGTAATATTTTACAACATTCTGGCGTGTCGTCGCCTGCTTCTCGATGGGGAGATTATATACGTCTATAACTTTGTATATCCTAACCTAACGCAGCCTAACATCTCGGATGTAATATTTTACAACATTCCTGGCATGTCGGTCCCTACATCTCGGTGGGAACATACTATAGCTCCATAACGTTGTATATCTAACCTAAGGGAACCTAACGTCTCGGGTGTAATATTTTACAACATTCCTGACGCGTCGGCCCCTATTTCTCGGTGGGAACATTATATACGTCTATAACGTTATATATCCTAGCCTAAGGCGACCTAACATGTCGGATGTAATAGTTGATAACATTCCTGGCGTGTCGGCCCGTACTTCTCGGTGGTAACATTACATACGTCTATAACGTTATATATCCTAGCCTAAGTCAACCTAACATGTCGAATGTAATATTTTACAACATTCCTGGCGTGTCGTCGCCTGCTTCTCGATGGGGACATTATATACGTCTATAACGTTGTATATCCTAACCTAAAGCAACCTAACATCTCGGGTGTAATATTTTACAACATTCCTGACGCGTCGGCCCCTATTTCTCGGTGGGAACATAATACACGTCTATAACGTTATATATCCTAGCCTAAGGTAACCTAACATCTCGGATGTAATATTTTACAACATTTCTGGCGTGTCGTCGCCTGCTTCTCGATGGGGACATTATATTCGTCTATATCGTTGTATATCCTAACCTAACGCAACCTAACGTCTGGGATGTAATATTTTACAACATTCCTGGCATGTCGGTCCCTACGTCTCGGTGGGAACATTATATACGTCTATAACGACATATGTCCTAACCTAAGGCAACCTAACATCTCGGAAGTAATAGTTGACAACTTTCCTGGCGTGTCCGCCCTTACTCCTCGGTGGGAACATTATGTACATCTATAACGTTATATATCCTAGCCTAAGGCGACCTAACATGTCGAATGTAATATTTTACAACATTCCTGGCGTGTCGGTCCCTACTTCTCGGTGGGAATATTATATACGTCTATAACGTTATATATCATAACCTAAGGCAACCTAACTTCTCGGATGTAATATTTTACAACATTTCTGGCATGTCGGTCCCTACTTCTCGGTGGGAATATTATATACGTCTATAACGTTGTGTATCCTAACCTAACGCAACCTAACATCTGGGATGTAATATTCCTGGCGTGTCGTCGCCTACTTCTGGATGGGGAGATTATATACGTCTATAACGTTATATATCCTAACCTAAGGCAACCTAACATTTCGGATGTAATAGTTGACAACATTTCTGGCGTGTCCGCCCGTACTTCTCGGTGGGAACATTATATACGTCTATAACGTTATATATCCTAGCCTAAGGCCACATAACATGTCGAATGTAACATTTTACAACATTCCTGGCGTGTCGTCGCCTGCTTCTCGATGGGGACATTATATACGTCTATAACGTTGTATATCCTAACCTAAAGCAACCTAACATCTGGGATGTAATATTTTACAAGATTCCTGGCATGTCGGTCCCCAAGTCTCGGTAGGAACATTATATACGTCTATAACGATATATATCCAAACCGAAGGGAACCTAACATCTCGGATGTAATATTTTACAACATTCCTGGCGTGTCGTCGCCTACTTCTCGATGGGGACATTATATACATCTATAACATTGTATATCCTAACCCAAGGCAACCTAACATCTCGGATGAAATATTTTACAACATTCCTGGCATATCGGTCCCTACTTCTCGGTGGAAACATTGTATACGTCTATAACGATATATATCCAAACCTAAGGGAACATAACATCTCGGATGTAATATTTTACAACATTCCTGGCATGTCGGTCCCTACTTCTCGGTGGGAATATTATATACGTCTATAACGTTATATATCATAACCTAACGCAACCTAACATCTGGGATGTAATATTTTACAACATTCCTGGAGTGTCGTCGCCTACTTCTGGCTAGGGTCATAATATACAACTATAACGTTGTATATCCTAACCTAAGGCAACCTAACATCTCGGGAGTAATATTTTACAACATTCCTGACGCGTCGGCCCCTATTTTTCGGTGGGAACATTATATACGTCTATAAAGTTATATATCCTAGCCTAAGGCAACCTAACATGTCGAATGTAATACTTTACAACATTCCTGGCCTGTCGTCGCCAACTTCTCGATGGGGACATTATATACATCTATAACATTGTATATCCTAACCTAAGGCAACCTAACATCTCGGATATAATATTTTACATCATTCTGGCGTTTCGTCGCCTGCTTCTCGATGGGGAGATTATATACTTCTATAACGTTGTATATCCTAAACTAACGCAACCTAACATTTGGGATGTTTTATTTTACAACATTCCTTGCATGTCGGTGCCTACGTCTCGGTGGGAAAATTATATACGTCTATAACGATATATATCCTAACCTAAGGCAACCTAACATCTCGGATGTAATATTTTACAACATTCCTGGCATGTCGGTTCCTACATCTCGGTGGGAACATACTATACGTCTATAACGTTGTATATCCTATCCTAAGGGAACATAACATCTCGGGTGTAATATTTTACAACATTCCTGACGCGTCGGCCCCTATTTTTCGGTGGGAACATTATATACGTCTATAACGTTATATATCCCAGCCTAAGACGACCTATCATGTCGAATGTAATATTTTACAACATTCCTGGCGTGTCGTCTACTGCTTCTCGATGGGGACATTATATACGTCTATAATGTTGTATATCTTAACCTAACGCAACTTAACATCTGGGATGTAATATTTTACAGCACTCGTGGTGTGTCGTCGCCTACTTCTGGATGGGGTCATTATATACATCTATAACGTTGTATATCCTAACCTGAGGGAACCTAACACCTCGGGTGTAATATTTTACAACATTCCCGACGCGTCGGCCCCTATTTTTCGGTGAGAACATTATATACATTTATAACGGTATATATCCTAGCCTAAGGCAACCTAACATCTCGGATGTAATAGTTGACAACATTCCTGGCGTGTCCGCCCGTACTTCTCGGTGGGAACATTATATACGTCTATAACGTGATATATCCTAGCCTAAGGCTACATAACATGTCGAATGTAATATTTTACAACATTCCTGGCGTGTCGTCGCCTGCTTCTCGATGGGGACATTATATACGTCTATAACGTTGTATATCCTAACCTAAAGCAACCTAACATCTGGGATGTAATATTTTACAACATTCCTGGCATGTCGGTCCCCAAGTCTCGGTAGGAACATTATATACGTCTATAACGATATATATCCAAACCTAAGGGAACCTAACATCTCGGATGTAATATTTTACAACATTCCTGGCATGTCGGTCCCTACTTCTCGGTGGGAATATTATATACGTCTATAACGTTATATATCATAACCTAAGGCAACCTAACATCTCGGATGTAATATTTTACAACATTCCTGGCATATGGGTCCCTACTTCTCGGTGGAAACATTGTATACGTCTATAACGATATATATCCTAGCCTAAGGCAACCTAACATCTCGGATGCAATATTTTACAACATTCTTGGCGTGTCGTCGCCTACTTCTCGATGGGGACATTATATACATCTATAACATTGTATATCCTAACCTAAGGCAACCTAACATCTCGGATGTAATATTTTACAACATTCTGGCGTGTCGTCGCCTGCTTCTCGATGGGGAGATTATATACGTCTGTAACGTTGTATATCCTAACCTAACGCAACCTAACATTTGGGATGTAATATTTTACAACATTCCTTGCATGTCGGTGCCTACGTCTCGGTGGGAACAGTATATACGTCTATAACGATATATATCCTAACCTAGGGCAACCTAACATCTCGGATGTAATAGTTGACAACATTCCTGGCGTGTCCGCCCGTACTTCTCGGTGGAAACATTGTATACGTCTATAACGATATATATCCTAGCCTAAGGCAACCTAACATCTCGTATGTAATATTTTACAACATTCCTGGCGTGTCGTCGCCTACTTCTCGATGGGGACATTATATACATCTATAACATTGTATATCCTAACCAAAGCAACCTAACATCTCGGATGTAATATTTTACAACATTCTGGCGTGTCGTCGATTGCTTCTCGATGGGGAGATTATATACGTCTATAACGTTGTATATCCTAACCTAACGCAACCTAACATTTGGGATGTAATATTTTACAACATTCCTTGCATGTCGGTGCCTACGTCTCGGTGGGAACAGTATATACGTATATAACGATATATATCCTAACCTAGGGCAACCTAACACCTCGGATGTAATAGTTGACAACATTCCTGGCGTGTAGGCCCGTACTTCTCGGTGGGAACATTGTATACGTCTATAACGTTGTATATCCTAACCTAACGCAACCTAACATTTGGGATGTAATATTTCACAACATTCCTGGCATGTCGGTCCCTACTTCTCGGTGGAAACATTGTATACGTCTATAACGATATATATGCTAACCTAAGGCAAACTAACATCTCGGATGTAATAGTTGACAACATTCCAGGCGTGTCAGCCCGTACTTCTCGGTGGGAACATTATATACGTCTATAACGCATTATATCCTAGCCTAAGGCGACCTAACATGTCGAATGTAATATTTTACAACATTCCTGGCCTGTCGTCTCCTGCTCCTCGATGGGGACATAATATACGTCTATAACGTTGTATATCCTAACCTAACGCAACCTAACATCTGGGATGTAATATTCCTGGCGTGTCGTCGCCTACTTCTGGATAGGGACATTATATACGTCTATAACGTTATATATCCTAACCTAAGGGAACCTAACGTCTCGGGTGTAATATTTGAAAACATTCCCGGCGTGTTAGCCCGTACTTCTCGGTGGGAACATCATATACGTCTATAGCGATATATATCATAGCCTAAGGCAACCTAACATCTCGGATGTAATATTTTACAACATTCCTGGCGCGTCGGCTCCTATTTTTCGGTGGGAACATTATATACGTCTATAACGTTATATATCCTAACCTAAGGGAATCTAACATCTCGGGTGTAATATTTTACAACATTCATGACACGTCGTCGCCTGCTTCTCGATGGGGACATTATATAAGTCTATAACTTTGTATATCCTAACCTAACGCAACCTAACATCTGGGATATAATATTCCTGTCGTGTCGTCGCCTACTTCTGGATGGGGACATTGTATACGTCTATAACGATATATATCCTAACCTAAGGCAACCTAACATCTCGGATGTAATATTTCACAACATTCCTGGCATGTCGGTCCCTACTTCTCGGTGGAAACATTGTATACGTCTATAACGATATATATCCTAGCCTAAGGCAACCTAACATCTCGCATGTAATATTTTACAACATTCCTGGCGTGTCGTCGCCTACTTCTCGATGGGGACATTATATACATCTATAACATTGTATATCCTAACCTAAGGCAACCTAACAATTCGGATGTAATATTTTACCACATTCCTGGCATGTCGGTCCCTACTTCTCGGTGGAAACAATGTATACGTCTATAACGATATATATCCTAACCTAGGGCAACCTAACATCTCGGATGTAATAGTTGACAACATTCATGGCGTGTCCGCCCGTACTTCTCGGTGGGAACATAATATACGTCTATAACGATATATATCCTAACCTAAGGCAACCTAACACCTCGGATGTAATAGTTGACAACATTCCTGGCCTGTAGGCCCGTACTTCTCGGTGGGAACATTGTATACGTCTATAACGTTATATATCCTAGCCTAAGGCGACCTAACATGTCGAATGTAATATTTTACATCATTCCTGGCGTGTCGTCGCCTGCATCTCGATGGGAACATTATATACGTCTATAACGTTATATGTCATAACCTAAGGCAACCGAACATCTGGGATGTAATATTTTACAACATTCCTGGCATATGGGTCCCTACTTCTCGGTGGAAACATTGTATACGTCTTTAACGATATATATCCTAGCCTAAGGCAACCTAACATCTCGGATGTAATGTTTTACAACATTCCTGGCGTGTCGTCGCCTACTTCTCGATGGGAACATTATATACGTCGATAACGTTATATATCCTAGCCTAAGGCAACCTAACATCTCGGATGTAATATTTTACAACATTCCTGGCGTGTCGTCGCCTACTTCTCGATGGGGACATTATATACTTCTATAACGTTGTATATCCTAAACTAACGCAACCTAACATTTGGGATGTTTTATTTTACAACATTCCTTGCATGTCGGTGCCTACGTCTCGGTGGGAAAATTATATACGTCTATAACGATATATATCCTAACCTAAGGCAACCTAACATCTCGGATGTAATATTTTACAACATTCCTGGCATGTCGGTTCCTACATCTCGGTGGGAACATACTATACGTCTATATCGTTGTATATCCTATCCTAAGGGAACATAACATCTCGGGTGTAATATTTTACAACATTCCTGACGCGTCGGCCCCTATTTTTCGGTGGGAACATTATATACGTCTATAACGTTATATATCCCAGCCTAAGGCGACCTATCATGTCGAATGTAATATTTTACAACATTCCTGGCGTGTCGTCTACTGCTTCTCGATGGGGCATTATATACGTCTATAATGTTGTATATCTTAAACTAACGCAACTTAACATCTGGGATGTAATACTTTACAGCATTCGTGGTGTGTCGTCGCCTACTTCTGGATGGGGTCATTATATACATCTATAACGTTGTATATCCTAACCTAAGGGAACCTAACACCTCGGGTGTAATATTTTACAACATTCCCGATGCGTCGGCCCCTATTTTTCGGTGAGAACATTATATACATTTATAACGGTATATATCCTAGCCTAAGGCAACCTAACATCTCGGATGTAATAGTTGACAACATTCCTGGCGTGTCCGCCCGTACTTCTCGGTGGGAACATTATATACGTCTTTAACGTGATATATCCTAGCCTAAGGCTACATAACATGTCGAATGTAATATTTTACAACATTCCTGGCGTGTCGTCGCCTGCTTCTCGATGGGGACATTATATACGTCTATAACGTTGTATATCCTAACCTAAAGCAACCTAACATCTGGGATGTAATATTTTACAAGATTCCTGGCATGTCGGTCCCCAAGTCTCGGTAGGAACATTATATACGTCTATAACGATATATATCCAAACCTAAGGGAACCTAACATCTCGGATGTAATATTTTACAACATTCCTGGCATGTCGGTCCCTACTTCTCGGTGGGAATATTATATACGTCTATAACGTTATATATCATAACCTAACGCAACCTAACATCTGGGATGTAATATTTTACAACATTCCTGGAGTGTCGTCGCCTACTTCTGGCTAGGGTCATAATATACATCTATAACGTTGTATATCCTAACCTAAGGCAACCTAACATCTCGGGAGTAATATTTTACAACATTCCTGACGCGTCGGCCCCTATTTTTCGGTGGGAACATTATATACGTCTATAACGTTATATATCCTAGCCTAAGGATACCTAACATGTCGAATGTAATATTTTACAACATTCCTGGCGTGTCGTCGCCTACTTCTCGATGGGGACATTATATACGTCTATAACGTTGTATATCCTAACCTAAAGCAACCTAACATCTGGGATGTAATATTTTACAAGATTCCTGGCATGTCGGTCCCCAAGTCTCGGTAGGAACATTATATACGTCTATAACGATATATATCCAAACCTAAGGAAACCTAACATCTCGGATGTAATATTTTACAACATTCCTGGCATATGGGTCCCTACTTCTCGGTGGAAACATTGTATACGTCTATAACGATATATATCCTAGCCTAAGGCAACCTAACATCTCGTATGTAATATTTTACAACATTCCTGGCGTGTCGTCGCCTACTTCTCGATGGGGACATTATATACATCTATAACATTGTATATCCTAACCAAAGCAACCTAACATCTCGGATGTAATATTTTACAACATTCTGGCGTGTCGTCGATTGCTTCTCGATGGGGAGATTATATACGTCTATAACGTTGTATATCCTAACCTAACGCAACCTAACATTTGGGATGTAATATTTTACAACATTCCTTGCATGTCGGTGCCTACGTCTCGGTGGGAACAGTATATACGTCTATAACGATATATATCCTAACCTAGGGCAACCTAACACCTCGGATGTAATAGTTGACAACATTCCTGGCGTGTAGGCCCGTACTTCTCGGTGGGAACATTGTATACGTCTATAACGTTGTATATCCTAACCTAACGCAACCTAACATTTGGGATGTAATATTTTACAACATTCCTGGCATGTGGTCCCTACTCCTCGGCGGAAACATTGTATAGGTCTATAACGATATATATCCTAGTCTAAGGCAACCTAGTATGTCAAATGTAATATTTTACAACATTCCTGGCGTGTCGTCGCCTACTTCTCGATGGGGACATTATATAAATCTATAACCTTGTATATCCTAACCTAAAGCAGCCTAACATCTCGGATGTAATATTTCACAACATTCCTGGCATGTCGGTCCCTACTTCTCGGTGGAAACATTGTATACGTCTATAACGATATATATGCTAACCTAAGGCAAACTAACATCTCGGATGTAATAGTTGACAACATTCCAGGCGTGTCAGCCCGTACTTCTCGGTGGGAACATTATATACGTCTATAACGCATTATATCCTAGCCTAAGGCGACCTAACATGTCGAATGTAATATTTTACAACATTCCTGGCCTGTCGTCTCCTGCTCCTCGATGGGGACATAATATACGTCTATAACGTTGTATATCCTAACCTAAAGCAACCTAACATCTCGGATGTAATAGTTGACAACATTCCTGGCGTGTAGGCCCGTACTTCTCGGTGAGAACATTCTATACGTCTATAACGTTGTATATCCTAGCCTAAGGCGACCTAATATATCGAATGTAATATTTTACATCTTTCCTGGCGTCTCATCACCTGCTTCTCAATGGGAACATTATATACGTCTATAACGTTGTATATCCTAACCTAACGCAACCTAACATCTGGGATGTAATATTCCTGGCGTGTCGTCGCCTACTTCTGGATAGGGACATTATATACGTCTATAACGTTATATATCCTAACCTAAGGGAACCTAACGTCTCGGGTGTAATATTTGAAAACATTCCCGGCGTGTTAGCCCGTACTTCTCGGTGGGAACATCATATACGTCTATAGCGATATATATCATAGCCTAACGCAACCTAACATCTCGGATGTAATATTTTACAACATTCCTGGCGCATCGGCTCCTATTTTTCGGTGGGAACATTATATACGTCTATAACGTTATATATCCTAACCTAAGAGAATCTAACATCTCGGGTGTAATATTTTACAACATTCATGACACGTCGTCGCCTGCTTCTCGATGGGGACATTATATAAGTCTATAACGTTGTATATCCTAACCTAACGCAACCTAACATCTGGGATGTAATATTCCTGTCGTGTCGTCGCCTACTTCTGGATGGGGACATTGTATACGTCTATAACGATATATATCCTAACCTAAGGCAACCTAACATCTCGGATGTAATATTTCACAACATTCCTGGCATGTCGGTCCCTACTTCTCGGTGGAAACATTGTATACGTCTATAACGATATATATGCTAACCTAAGGCAAACTAACATCTCGGATGTAATAGTTGACAACATTCCAGGCGTGTCAGCCCGTACTTCTCGGTGGGAACATTATATACGTCTATAACGCATTATATCCTAGCCTAAGGCGACCTAACATGTCGAATGTAATATTTTACAACATTCCTGGCCTGTCGTCTCCTGCTCCTCGATGGGGACATTATATACGTCTATAACGTTATATGTCATAACCTAAGGCAACCGAACATCTGGGATGTAATATTTTACAACATTCCTGGCATATGGGTCCCTACTTCTCGGTGGAAACATTGTATACGTCTTTAACGATATATATCCTAGCCTAAGGCAACCTAACATCTCGGATGTAATGTTTTACAACATTCCTGGCGTGTCGTCGCCTACTTCTCGATGGGAACATTATATACGTCGATAACGTTATATATCCTAGCCTAAGGCAACCTAACATGTCGAATGTAATATTTTACAACATTCCTGGCGTGTCTTCGCCTACTTCTCGATGGGGACATTATATACATCTATAACATTGTATATCCTAACCCAAGGCAACCTAACATCTTGGATGGAATATTTTACAACATTCCTGGTGTGTCGTTGCCTGCTTCTCGATGGGGACATTATATACGTCTATAACGTTGTATATCCTAACCTACCGCAACCAAACATCTCGGATGTAATATTTTACAACATTCCTGGCATGTCGGTCCCTACTTCTCGGTGGGAATATTATATACGTCTATAACGTTATATATCATAACCTAAGGCAACCTAACATCTCGGGTGTAATATTTTACAACATTCCTGGCATATCGGTCCCTACTTCTCGGTGGAAACATTGTATACGTCTATAACGATATATATCCTAGCCTAAGGCAACCTAACATCTCGGATGTAATATTTTACAACATTCCTGGCGTGTCGTCGCCTACTTCTCGATGGGAACATTATATACGTCGATAACGTTATATATCCTAGCCTAAGGCAACCTAACATCTCGGATGTAATATTTTACAACATTCCTGGCATGTCGGTCCCTACTCCTCGGCGGAAACATTGTATACGTCTATAAGGATATATATCCTAGTCTAAGGCAACCTAGTATGTCAAATGTAATATTTTACAACATTCCTGGCGTGTCGTCGCCTGCTTCTCGATGGGGACATTATATAAATCTATAACCTTGTATATCCTAACCTAAAGCAGCCTAACATCTCGGATGTAATATTTCACAACATTCCCGACGCGTCGGCCCCTATTTTTCGGTGAGAACATTATATACATTTATAACGGTATATATCCTAGCCTAAGGCAACCTAACATCTCGGATGTAATAGTTGACAACATTCCTGGCGTGTCCGCCCGTACTTCTCGGTGGGAACATTATATACATCTATAACGTGATATATCCTAGCCTAAGGCTACATAACATGTCGAATGTAATATTTTACAACATTCCTGGCGTGTCGTCGCCTGCTTCTCGATGGGGACATTATAAACGTCTATAACGTTGTATATCCTAACCTAAAGCAACCTAACATCTGGGATGTAATATTTTACAAGATTCCTGGCATGTCGGTCCCCAAGTCTCGGTAGGAACATTATATACGTCTATAACGATATATATCCAAACCTAAGGGAACCTAACATCTCGGATGTAATATTTTACAACATTCCTGGCATGTCGGTCCCTACTTCTCGGTGGGAATATTATATACGTCTATAACGTTATATATCATAACCTAACGCAACCTAACATCTGGGATGTAATATTTTACAACATTCCTGGAGTGTCGTCGCCTACTTCTGGCTAGGGTCATAATATACATCTATAACGTTGTATATCCTAACCTAAGGCAACCTAACATCTCGGGAGTAATATTTTACAACATTCCTGACGCGTCGGCCCCTATTTTTCGGTGGGAACATTATATGCGTCTATAACGTTATATATCCTAGCCTAAGGATACCTAACATGTCGAATGTAATATTTTACAACATTCCTGGCGTGTCGTCGCCTACTTCTCGATGGGGACATTATATACATCTATAACATTGTATATCCTAACCTAAGTCAACCTAACATCTCGGATTTAATATTTTACAACATTCTGGCGTGTCGTCGCCTGCTTCTCGATGGGGAGATTATATACGTCTATAACGTTGTATATCCTAACCTAACGCAACCTAACATTTGGGATGTAATATTTTACAACATTCCTTGCATGTCGGTGCCTACGTCTCGGTGGGAACAGTATATACGTCTATAACGATATATATCCTAACCTAGGGCAACCTAACACCTCGGATGTAATAGTTGACAACATTCCTGGCGTGTAGGCCCGTACTTCTCGGTGGGAACATTGTATACGTCTATAACGTTGTATATCCTAACCTAACGCAACCTAACATTTGGGATGTAATATTTTACAACATTCCTGGCATGTCGGTCCCTACTCCTCGGCGGAAACATTGTATACGTCTATAACGATATATATCCTAGTCTAAGGCAACCTAGTATGTCAAATGTAATATTTTACAACATTCCTGGCGTGTCGTCGCCTGCTTCTCGATGGGGACATTATATAAATCTATAACCTTGTATATCCTAACCTAAAGCAGCCTAACATCTCGGATGTAATATTTCACAACATTCCTGGCATGTCGGTCCCTACTTCTCGGTGGAAACATTGTATACGTCTATAACGATATATATGCTAACCTAAGGCAAACTAACATCTCGGATGTAATAGTTGACAACATTCCAGGCGTGTAAGCCCGTACTTCTCGGTGGGAACATTATATACGTCTATAACGCATTATATCCTAGCCTAAGGCGACCTAGCATGTCGAATGTAATATTTTACAACATTCCTGGCCTGTCGTCTCCTGCTCCACGATGGGGACATTATATACGTCTATAACGTTATATGTCATAACCTAAGGCAACCGAACATCTGGGATGTAATATTTTACAACATTCCTGGGATATGGGTCCCTACTTCTCGGTGGAAACATTGTATACGTCTTTAACGATATATATCCTAGCCTAAGGCAACCTAACATCTCGGAAGTAATGTTTTACAACATTCCTTGCGTGTCGTCGCCTACTTCTCGATGGGAACATTATATACGTCGATAACGTTATATATCCTAGCCTAAGGCAACCTAACATGTCGAATGTAATATTTTACAACATTCCTGGCGTGTCTTCGCCTACTTCTCGATGGGGACATTATATACATCTATAACATTGTATATCCTAACCCAAGGCAACCTAACATCTTGGATGGAATATTTTACAACATTCCTGGCGTGTCGTCGCCTGCTTCTCGATGGGGACATTATATACGTCTATAACGTTGTATATCCTAACCTAAAGCAACCTAACATCTGGGATGTAATATTTTACAAGATTCCTGGCATGTCGGTCCCCAAGTCTCGGTAGGAACATTATATACGTCTATAACGATATATATCCAAACCTAAGGGAACCTAACATCTCGGATATAATATTTTACAACATTCCTGGGATGTCGGTCCCTACTTCTCGGTGGGAATATTATATACGTCTATAACGTTATATATCATAACCTAAGGCAACCTAACATCTCGGAAGTAATATTTTACAACATTCCTGGCATATGGGTCCCTACTTCTCGGTGGAAACATTGTATACGTCTATAACGATATATATGCTAGCCTAAGGCAACCTAACATCTCGGATGTAATATTTTACAACATTCCTGGCGTGTCGTCGCCTACTTCTCGATGGGAACATTATATACGTCGATAACGTTATATATCCTAGCCTAAGGCAACCTAACATGTCGAATGTAATATTTTACAACATTCCTGGCGTGTCTTCGCCTACTTCTCGATGGGGACATTATATACATCTATAACATTGTATATCCTAACCCAAGGCAACCTAACATCTTGGATGGAATATTTTACAACATTCCTGGTGTGTCGTTGCCTGCTTCTCGATGGGGACATTATATACGTCTATAACGTTGTATATCCTAACCTACCGCAACCAAACATCTCGGATGTAATATTTTACAACATTCCTGGCATGTCGGTCCCTACTTCTCGGTGGGAATATTATATACGTCTATAACGTTATATATCATAACCTAAGGCAACCTAACATCTCGGGTGTAATATTTTACAACATTCCTGGCATATCGGTCCCTACTTCTCGGTGGAAACATTGTATACGTCTATAACGATATATATCCTAGCCTAAGGCAACCTAACATCTCGGATGTAATATTTTACAACATTCCTGGCGTGTCGTCGCCTACTTCTCGATGGGAACATTATATACGTCGATAACGTTATATCTCCTAGCCTAAGGCAACCTAACATCTCGGATGTAATATTTTACAACATTCCTGGCATGTCGGTCCCTACTCCTCGGCGGAAACATTGTATACGTCTATAAGGATATATATCCTAGTCTAAGGCAACCTAGTATGTCAAATGTAATATTTTACAACATTCCTGGCGTGTCGTCGCCTGCTTCTCGATGGGGACATTATATAAATCTATAACCTTGTATATCCTAACCTAAAGCAGCCTAACATCTCGGATGTAATATTTCACAACATTCCTGGCATGTCGGTCCCTACTTCTCGGTGGAAACATTGTATACGTCTATAACGATATATATGCTAACCTAGGGCAAACTAACATCTCGGATGTAATAGTTGACAACATTGCAGGCGTGTCAGCCCGTACTTCTCGGTGGGAACATTATATACGTCTATAACGCATTATATCCTAGCCTAAGGCGACCTAACATGTCGAATGTAATATTTTACAACATTCCTGGCCTGTCGTCTCCTGCTCCACGATGGGGACATTATATACGTCTATAACGTTATATGTCATAACCTAAGGCAACCGAACATCTGGGATGTAATATTTTACAACATTCCTGGGATATGGGTCCCTACTTCTCGGTGGAAACATTGTATACGTCTTTAACGATATATATCCTAGCCTAAGGCAACCTAACATCTCGGAAGTAATGTTTTACAACATTCCTGGCGTGTCGTCGCCTACTTCTCGATGGGAACATTATATACGTCGATAACGTTATATATCCTAGGCTAAGGCAACCTAACATGTCGAATGTAATATTTTACAACATTCCTGGCGTGTCTTCGCCTACTTCTCGATGGGGACATTATATACATCTATAACATTGTATATCCTAACCCAAGGCAACCTAACATCTAGGATGGAATATTTTACAACATTCCTGGTGTGTCGTTGCCTGCTTCTCGATGGGGACATTATATACGTCTATAACGTAGTATATCCTAACCTACCGCAACCAAACATCTCGGATGTAATATTTTACAACATTCCTGGCGTGTCGTCGCCTACTTCTCGATGGGGACATTATATACATCTATAACATTGTATATCCTAACCCAAGGCAACCTAACATCTCGGATGAAATATTTTACAACATTCCTGGCATATCGGTCCCTACTTCTCGGTGGAAACATTGTATACGTCTATAACGATATATATCCAAACCTAAGGGAACCTAACATCTCGGATGTAATATTTTACAACATTCCTGGCATGTCGGTCCCTACTTCTCGGTGGGAATATTATATACGTCTATAACGTTATATATCATAACCTAACGCAACCTAACATCTGGGATGTAATATTTTACAACATTCCTGGAGTGTCGTCGCCTACTTCTGGCTAGGGTCATAATATACATCTATAACGTTGTATATCCTAACCTAAGGCAACCTAACATCTCGGGAGTAATATTTTACAACATTCCTGACGCGTCGGCCCCTATTTTTCGGTGGGAACATTATATACGTCTATAAAGTTATATATCCTAGCCTAAGGCAACCTAACATGTCGAATGTAATACTTTACAACATTCCTGGCCTGTCGTCGCCAACTTCTCGATGGGGACATTATATACATCTATAACATTGTATATCCTAACCTAAGGCAACCTAACATCTCGGATATAATATTTTACATCATTCTGGCGTTTCGTCGCCTGCTTCTCGATGGGGAGATTATATACTTCTATAACGTTGTATATCCTAAACTAACGCAACCTAACATTTGGGATGTTTTATTTTACAACATTCCTTGCATGTCGGTGCCTACGTCTCGGTGGGAAAATTATATACGTCTATAACGATATATATCCTAACCTAAGGCAACCTAACATCTCGGATGTAATATTTTACAACATTCCTGGCATGTCGGTTCCTACATCTCGGTGGGAACATACTATACGTCTATATCGTTGCATATCCTATCCTAAGGGAACATAACATCTCGGGTGTAATATTTTACAACATTCCTGACGCGTCGGCCCCTATTTTTCGGTGGGAACATTATATACGTCTATAACGTTATATATCCCAGCCTAAGGCGACCTATCATGTCGAATGTAATATTTTACAACATTCCTGGCGTGTCGTCTACTGCTTCTCGATGGGGACATTATATACGTCTATAATGTTGTATATCTTAAACTAACGCAACTTAACATCTGGGATGTAATATTTTACAGCATTCGTGGTGTGTCGTCGCCTACTTCTGGATGGGGTCATTATATACATCTATAACGTTGTATATCCTAACCTAAGGGAACCTAACACCTCGGGTGTAATATTTTACAACATTCCCGACGCGTCGGCCCCTATTTTTCGGTGAGAACATTATATACATTTATAACGGTATATATCCTAGCCTAAGGCAACCTAACATCTCGGATGTAATAGTTGACAACATTCCTGGCGTGTCCGCCCGTACTTCTCGGTGGGAACATTATATACGTCTATAACGTGATATATCCTAGCCTAAGGCTACATAACATGTCGAATGTAATATTTTACAACATTCCTGGCGTGTCGTCGCCTGCTTCTCGATGGGGACATTATATACGTCTATAACGTTGTATATCCTAACCTAAAGCAACCTAACATCTGGGATGTAATATTTTACAAGATTCCTGGCATGTCGGTCCCCAAGTCTCGGTAGGAACATTATATACGTCTATAACGATATATATCCAAACCTAAGGGAACCTAACATCTCGGATGTAATATTTTACAACATTCCTGGCATGTCGGTCCCTACTTCTCGGTGGGAATATTATATACGTCTATAACGTTATATATCATAACCTAACGCAACCTAACATCTGGGATGTAATATTTTACAACATTCCTGGAGTGTCGTCGCCTACTTCTGGCTAGGGTCATAATATACATCTATAACTTTGTATATCCTAGCCTAAGGCAACCTAACATCTCGGGAGTAATATTTTACAACATTCCTGACGCGTCGGCCCCTATTTTTCGGTGGGAACATTATATGCGTCTATAACGTTATATATCCTAGCCTAAGGATACCTAACATGTCGAATGTAATATTTTACAACATTCCTGGCGTGTCGTCGCCTACTCCTCGATGGGGACATTATATACATCTATAACATTGTATATCCTAACCTAAGTCAACCTAACATCTCGGATGTAATATTTTACAACATTCTGGCGTGTCGTCGCCTGCTTCTCGATGGGGAGATTATATACGTCTATAACGTTGTATATCCTAACCTAACGCAACCTAACATTTGGGATGTAATATTTTACAACATTCCTTGCATGTCGGTGCCTACGTCTCGGTGGGAACAGTATATACGTCTATAACGATATATATCCTAACCTAGGGCAACCTAACACCTCGGATGTAATAGTTGACAACATTCCTGGCGTGTAGGCCCGTACTTCTCGGTGGGAACATTGTATACGTCTATAACGTTGTATATCCTAACCTAACGCAACCTAACATTTGGGATGTAATATTTTACAACATTCCTGGCATGTCGGTCCCTACTCCTCGGCGGAAACATTGTATACGTCTATAACGATATATATCCTAGTCTAAGGCAACCTAGTATGTCAAATGTAATATTTTACAACATTCCTGGCGTGTCGTCGCCTGCTTCTCGATGGGGACATTATATAAATCTATAACCTTGTATATCCTAACCTAAAGCAGCCTAACATCTCGGATGTAATATTTCACAACATTCCTGGCATGTCGGTCCCTACTTCTCGGTGGAAACATTGTATACGTCTATAACGATATATATGCTAACCTAAGGCAAACTAACATCTCGGATGTAATAGTTGACAACATTCCAGGCGTGTAAGCCCGTACTTCTCGGTGGGAACATTATATACGTCTATAACGATATATATCCTAACCTAAGGCAACCTAACACCTCGGATGTAATAGTTGACAACATTCCTGGCCTGTAGGCCCGTACTTCTCGGTGGGAACATTGTATACGTCTATAACGTTATATATCCTAGCCTAAGGCGACCTAACATGTCGAATGTAATATTTTACATCATTCCTGGCGTGTCGTCGCCTGCATCTCGATGGGAACATTATATACGTCTATAACGTTATATGTCATAACCTAAGGCAACCGAACATCTGGGATGTAATATTTTACAACATTCCTGGCATATGGGTCCCTACTTCTCGGTGGAAACATTGTATACGTCTTTAACGATATATATCCTAGCCTAAGGCAACCTAACATCTCGGATGTAATGTTTTACAACATTCCTGGCGTGTCGTCGCCTACTTCTCGATGGGAACATTATATACGTCGATAACGTTATATATCCTAGCCTAAGGCAACCTAACATCTCGGATGTAATATTTTACAACATTCCTGGCGTGTCGTCGCCTACTTCTCGATGGGGACATTATATACTTCTATAACGTTGTATATCCTAAACTAACGCAACCTAACATTTGGGATGTTTTATTTTACAACATTCCTTGCATGTCGGTGCCTACGTCTCGGTGGGAAAATTATATACGTCTATAACGATATATATCCTAACCTAAGGCAACCTAACATCTCGGATGTAATATTTTACAACATTCCTGGCATGTCGGTTCCTACATCTCGGTGGGAACATACTATACGTCTATATCGTTGTATATCCTATCCTAAGGGAACATAACATCTCGGGTGTAATATTTTACAACATTCCTGACGCGTCGGCCCCTATTTTTCGGTGGGAACATTATATACGTCTATAACGTTATATATCCCAGCCTAAGGCGACCTATCATGTCGAATGTAATATTTTACAACATTCCTGGCGTGTCGTCTACTGCTTCTCGATGGGGCATTATATACGTCTATAATGTTGTATATCTTAAACTAACGCAACTTAACATCTGGGATGTAATACTTTACAGCATTCGTGGTGTGTCGTCGCCTACTTCTGGATGGGGTCATTATATACATCTATAACGTTGTATATCCTAACCTAAGGGAACCTAACACCTCGGGTGTAATATTTTACAACATTCCCGATGCGTCGGCCCCTATTTTTCGGTGAGAACATTATATACATTTATAACGGTATATATCCTAGCCTAAGGCAACCTAACATCTCGGATGTAATAGTTGACAACATTCCTGGCGTGTCCGCCCGTACTTCTCGGTGGGAACATTATATACGTCTTTAACGTGATATATCCTAGCCTAAGGCTACATAACATGTCGAATGTAATATTTTACAACATTCCTGGCGTGTCGTCGCCTGCTTCTCGATGGGGACATTATATACGTCTATAACGTTGTATATCCTAACCTAAAGCAACCTAACATCTGGGATGTAATATTTTACAAGATTCCTGGCATGTCGGTCCCCAAGTCTCGGTAGGAACATTATATACGTCTATAACGATATATATCCAAACCTAAGGGAACCTAACATCTCGGATGTAATATTTTACAACATTCCTGGCATGTCGGTCCCTACTTCTCGGTGGGAATATTATATACGTCTATAACGTTATATATCATAACCTAACGCAACCTAACATCTGGGATGTAATATTTTACAACATTCCTGGAGTGTCGTCGCCTACTTCTGGCTAGGGTCATAATATACATCTATAACGTTGTATATCCTAACCTAAGGCAACCTAACATCTCGGGAGTAATATTTTACAACATTCCTGACGCGTCGGCCCCTATTTTTCGGTGGGAACATTATATGCGTCTATAACGTTATATATCCTAGCCTAAGGATACCTAACATGTCGAATGTAATATTTTACAACATTCCTGGCGTGTCGTCGCCTACTTCTCGATGGGGACATTATATACATCTATAACATTGTATATCCTAACCTAAGTCAACCTAACATCTCGGATGTAATATTTTACAACATTCTGGCGTGTCGTCGCCTGCTTCTCGATGGGGAGATTATATACGTCTATAACGTTGTATATCCTAACCTAACGCAACCTAACATTTGGGATGTAATATTTTACAACATTCCTTGCATGTCGGTGCCTACGTCTCGGTGGGAACAGTATATACGTCTATAACGATATATATCCTAACCTAGGGCAACCTAACACCTCGGATGTAATAGTTGACAACATTCCTGGCGTGTAGGCCCGTACTTCTCGGTGGGAACATTGTATACGTCTATAACGTTGTATATCCTAACCTAACGCAACCTAACATTTGGGATGTAATATTTTACAACATTCCTGGCATGTCGGTCCCTACTCCTCGGCGGAAACATTGTATACGTCTATAACGATATATATCCTAGTCTAAGGCAACCTAGTATGTCAAATGTAATATTTTACAACATTCCTGGCGTGTCGTCGCCTGCTTCTCGATGGGGACATTATATAAATCTATAACCTTGTATATCCTAACCTAAAGCAGCCTAACATCTCGGATGTAATATTTCACAACATTCCTGGCATGTCGGTCCCTACTTCTCGGTGGAAACATTGTATACGTCTATAACGATATATATGCTAACCTAAGGCAAACTAACATCTCGGATGTAATAGTTGACAACATTCCAGGCGTGTAAGCCCGTACTTCTCGGTGGGAACATTATATACGTCTATAACGCATTATATCCTAGCCTAAGGCGACCTAGCATGTCGAATGTAATATTTTACAACATTCCTGGCCTGTCGTCTCCTGCTCCACGATGGGGACATTATATACGTCTATAACGTTATATGTCATAACCTAAGGCAACCGAACATCTGGGATGTAATATTTTACAACATTCCTGGGATATGGGTCCCTACTTCTCGGTGGAAACATTGTATACGTCTTTAACGATATATATCCTAGCCTAAGGCAACCTAACATCTCGGAAGTAATGTTTTACAACATTCCTTGCGTGTCGTCGCCTACTTCTCGATGGGAACATTATATACGTCGATAACGTTATATATCCTAGCCTAAGGCAACCTAACATGTCGAATGTAATATTTTACAACATTCCTGGCGTGTCTTCGCCTACTTCTCGATGGGGACATTATATACATCTATAACATTGTATATCCTAACCCAAGGCAACCTAACATCTTGGATGGAATATTTTACAACATTCCTGGCGTGTCGTCGCCTGCTTCTCGATGGGGACATTATATACGTCTATAACGTTGTATATCCTAACCTAAAGCAACCTAACATCTGGGATGTAATATTTTACAAGATTCCTGGCATGTCGGTCCCCAAGTCTCGGTAGGAACATTATATACGTCTATAACGATATATATCCAAACCTAAGGGAACCTAACATCTCGGATATAATATTTTACAACATTCCTGGGATGTCGGTCCCTACTTCTCGGTGGGAATATTATATACGTCTATAACGTTATATATCATAACCTAAGGCAACCTAACATCTCGGAAGTAATATTTTACAACATTCCTGGCATATGGGTCCCTACTTCTCGGTGGAAACATTGTATACGTCTATAACGATATATATGCTAGCCTAAGGCAACCTAACATCTCGGATGTAATATTTTACAACATTCCTGGCGTGTCGTCGCCTACTTCTCGATGGGAACATTATATACGTCGATAACGTTATATATCCTAGCCTAAGGCAACCTAACATGTCGAATGTAATATTTTACAACATTCCTGGCGTGTCTTCGCCTACTTCTCGATGGGGACATTATATACATCTATAACATTGTATATCCTAACCCAAGGCAACCTAACATCTTGGATGGAATATTTTACAACATTCCTGGTGTGTCGTTGCCTGCTTCTCGATGGGGACATTATATACGTCTATAACGTTGTATATCCTAACCTACCGCAACCAAACATCTCGGATGTAATATTTTACAACATTCCTGGCATGTCGGTCCCTACTTCTCGGTGGGAATATTATATACGTCTATAACGTTATATATCATAACCTAAGGCAACCTAACATCTCGGGTGTAATATTTTACAACATTCCTGGCATATCGGTCCCTACTTCTCGGTGGAAACATTGTATACGTCTATAACGATATATATCCTAGCCTAAGGCAACCTAACATCTCGGATGTAATATTTTACAACATTCCTGGCGTGTCGTCGCCTACTTCTCGATGGGAACATTATATACGTCGATAACGTTATATCTCCTAGCCTAAGGCAACCTAACATCTCGGATGTAATATTTTACAACATTCCTGGCATGTCGGTCCCTACTCCTCGGCGGAAACATTGTATACGTCTATAAGGATATATATCCTAGTCTAAGGCAACCTAGTATGTCAAATGTAATATTTTACAACATTCCTGGCGTGTCGTCGCCTGCTTCTCGATGGGGACATTATATAAATCTATAACCTTGTATATCCTAACCTAAAGCAGCCTAACATCTCGGATGTAATATTTCACAACATTCCTGGCATGTCGGTCCCTACTTCTCGGTGGAAACATTGTATACGTCTATAACGATATATATGCTAACCTAGGGCAAACTAACATCTCGGATGTAATAGTTGACAACATTCCAGGCGTGTCAGCCCGTACTTCTCGGTGGGAACATTATATACGTCTATAACGCATTATATCCTAGCCTAAGGCGACCTAACATGTCGAATGTAATATTTTACAACATTCCTGGCCTGTCGTCTCCTGCTCCACGATGGGGACATTATATACGTCTATAACGTTATATGTCATAACCTAAGGCAACCGAACATCTGGGATGTAATATTTTACAACATTCCTGGGATATGGGTCCCTACTTCTCGGTGGAAACATTGTATACGTCTTTAACGATATATATCCTAGCCTAAGGCAACCTAACATCTCGGAAGTAATGTTTTACAACATTCCTGGCGTGTCGTCGCCTACTTCTCGATGGGAACATTATATACGTCGATAACGTTATATATCCTAGGCTAAGGCAACCTAACATGTCGAATGTAATATTTTACAACATTCCTGGCGTGTCTTCGCCTACTTCTCGATGGGGACATTATATACATCTATAACATTGTATATCCTAACCCAAGGCAACCTAACATCTAGGATGGAATATTTTACAACATTCCTGGTGTGTCGTTGCCTGCTTCTCGATGGGGACATTATATACGTCTATAACGTAGTATATCCTAACCTACCGCAACCAAACATCTCGGATGTAATATTTTACAACATTCCTGGCGTGTCGTCGCCTACTTCTCGATGGGGACATTATATACATCTATAACATTGTATATCCTAACCCAAGGCAACCTAACATCTCGGATGAAATATTTTACAACATTCCTGGCATATCGGTCCCTACTTCTCGGTGGAAACATTGTATACGTCTATAACGATATATATCCAAACCTAAGGGAACCTAACATCTCGGATGTAATATTTTACAACATTCCTGGCATGTCGGTCCCTACTTCTCGGTGGGAATATTATATACGTCTATAACGTTATATATCATAACCTAACGCAACCTAACATCTGGGATGTAATATTTTACAACATTCCTGGAGTGTCGTCGCCTACTTCTGGCTAGGGTCATAATATACATCTATAACGTTGTATATCCTAACCTAAGGCAACCTAACATCTCGGGAGTAATATTTTACAACATTCCTGACGCGTCGGCCCCTATTTTTCGGTGGGAACATTATATACGTCTATAAAGTTATATATCCTAGCCTAAGGCAACCTAACATGTCGAATGTAATACTTTACAACATTCCTGGCCTGTCGTCGCCAACTTCTCGATGGGGACATTATATACATCTATAACATTGTATATCCTAACCTAAGGCAACCTAACATCTCGGATATAATATTTTACATCATTCTGGCGTTTCGTCGCCTGCTTCTCGATGGGGAGATTATATACTTCTATAACGTTGTATATCCTAAACTAACGCAACCTAACATTTGGGATGTTTTATTTTACAACATTCCTTGCATGTCGGTGCCTACGTCTCGGTGGGAAAATTATATACGTCTATAACGATATATATCCTAACCTAAGGCAACCTAACATCTCGGATGTAATATTTTACAACATTCCTGGCATGTCGGTTCCTACATCTCGGTGGGAACATACTATACGTCTATATCGTTGCATATCCTATCCTAAGGGAACATAACATCTCGGGTGTAATATTTTACAACATTCCTGACGCGTCGGCCCCTATTTTTCGGTGGGAACATTATATACGTCTATAACGTTATATATCCCAGCCTAAGGCGACCTATCATGTCGAATGTAATATTTTACAACATTCCTGGCGTGTCGTCTACTGCTTCTCGATGGGGACATTATATACGTCTATAATGTTGTATATCTTAAACTAACGCAACTTAACATCTGGGATGTAATATTTTACAGCATTCGTGGTGTGTCGTCGCCTACTTCTGGATGGGGTCATTATATACATCTATAACGTTGTATATCCTAACCTAAGGGAACCTAACACCTCGGGTGTAATATTTTACAACATTCCCGACGCGTCGGCCCCTATTTTTCGGTGAGAACATTATATACATTTATAACGGTATATATCCTAGCCTAAGGCAACCTAACATCTCGGATGTAATAGTTGACAACATTCCTGGCGTGTCCGCCCGTACTTCTCGGTGGGAACATTATATACGTCTATAACGTGATATATCCTAGCCTAAGGCTACATAACATGTCGAATGTAATATTTTACAACATTCCTGGCGTGTCGTCGCCTGCTTCTCGATGGGGACATTATATACGTCTATAACGTTGTATATCCTAACCTAAAGCAACCTAACATCTGGGATGTAATATTTTACAAGATTCCTGGCATGTCGGTCCCCAAGTCTCGGTAGGAACATTATATACGTCTATAACGATATATATCCAAACCTAAGGGAACCTAACATCTCGGATGTAATATTTTACAACATTCCTGGCATGTCGGTCCCTACTTCTCGGTGGGAATATTATATACGTCTATAACGTTATATATCATAACCTAACGCAACCTAACATCTGGGATGTAATATTTTACAACATTCCTGGAGTGTCGTCGCCTACTTCTGGCTAGGGTCATAATATACATCTATAACTTTGTATATCCTAGCCTAAGGCAACCTAACATCTCGGGAGTAATATTTTACAACATTCCTGACGCGTCGGCCCCTATTTTTCGGTGGGAACATTATATGCGTCTATAACGTTATATATCCTAGCCTAAGGATACCTAACATGTCGAATGTAATATTTTACAACATTCCTGGCGTGTCGTCGCCTACTCCTCGATGGGGACATTATATACATCTATAACATTGTATATCCTAACCTAAGTCAACCTAACATCTCGGATGTAATATTTTACAACATTCTGGCGTGTCGTCGCCTGCTTCTCGATGGGGAGATTATATACGTCTATAACGTTGTATATCCTAACCTAACGCAACCTAACATTTGGGATGTAATATTTTACAACATTCCTTGCATGTCGGTGCCTACGTCTCGGTGGGAACAGTATATACGTCTATAACGATATATATCCTAACCTAGGGCAACCTAACACCTCGGATGTAATAGTTGACAACATTCCTGGCGTGTAGGCCCGTACTTCTCGGTGGGAACATTGTATACGTCTATAACGTTGTATATCCTAACCTAACGCAACCTAACATTTGGGATGTAATATTTTACAACATTCCTGGCATGTCGGTCCCTACTCCTCGGCGGAAACATTGTATACGTCTATAACGATATATATCCTAGTCTAAGGCAACCTAGTATGTCAAATGTAATATTTTACAACATTCCTGGCGTGTCGTCGCCTGCTTCTCGATGGGGACATTATATAAATCTATAACCTTGTATATCCTAACCTAAAGCAGCCTAACATCTCGGATGTAATATTTCACAACATTCCTGGCATGTCGGTCCCTACTTCTCGGTGGAAACATTGTATACGTCTATAACGATATATATGCTAACCTAAGGCAAACTAACATCTCGGATGTAATAGTTGACAACATTCCAGGCGTGTAAGCCCGTACTTCTCGGTGGGAACATTATATACGTCTATAACGCATTATATCCTAGCCTAAGGCGACCTAGCATGTCGAATGTAATATTTTACAACATTCCTGGCCTGTCGTCTCCTGCTCCACGATGGGGACATTATATACGTCTATAACGTTATATGTCATAACCTAAGGCAACCGAACATCTGGGATGTAATATTTTACAACATTCCTGGGATATGGGTCCCTACTTCTCGGTGGAAACATTGTATACGTCTTTAACGATATATATCCTAGCCTAAGGCAACCTAACATCTCGGAAGTAATGTTTTACAACATTCCTGGCGTGTCGTCGCCTACTTCTCGATGGGAACATTATATACGTCGATAACGTTATATATCCTAGGCTAAGGCAACCTAACATGTCGAATGTAATATTTTACAACATTCCTGGCGTGTCTTCGCCTACTTCTCGATGGGGACATTATATACATCTATAACATTGTATATCCTAACCCAAGGCAACCTAACATCTAGGATGGAATATTTTACAACATTCCTGGTGTGTCGTTGCCTGCTTCTCGATGGGGACATTATATACGTCTATAACGTAGTATATCCTAACCTACCGCAACCAAACATCTCGGATGTAATATTTTACAACATTCCTGGCGTGTCGTCGCCTACTTCTCGATGGGGACATTATATACATCTATAACATTGTATATCCTAACCCAAGGCAACCTAACATCTCGGATGAAATATTTTACAACATTCCTGGCATATCGGTCCCTACTTCTCGGTGGAAACATTGTATACGTCTATAACGATATATATCCAAACCTAAGGGAACCTAACATCTCGGATGTAATATTTTACAACATTCCTGGCATGTCGGTCCCTACTTCTCGGTGGGAATATTATATACGTCTATAACGTTATATATCATAACCTAACGCAACCTAACATCTGGGATGTAATATTTTACAACATTCCTGGAGTGTCGTCGCCTACTTCTGGCTAGGGTCATAATATACATCTATAACGTTGTATATCCTAACCTAAGGCAACCTAACATCTCGGGAGTAATATTTTACAACATTCCTGACGCGTCGGCCCCTATTTTTCGGTGGGAACATTATATACGTCTATAAAGTTATATATCCTAGCCTAAGGCAACCTAACATGTCGAATGTAATACTTTACAACATTCCTGGCCTGTCGTCGCCAACTTCTCGATGGGGACATTATATACATCTATAACATTGTATATCCTAACCTAAGGCAACCTAACATCTCGGATATAATATTTTACATCATTCTGGCGTTTCGTCGCCTGCTTCTCGATGGGGAGATTATATACTTCTATAACGTTGTATATCCTAAACTAACGCAACCTAACATTTGGGATGTTTTATTTTACAACATTCCTTGCATGTCGGTGCCTACGTCTCGGTGGGAAAATTATATACGTCTATAACGATATATATCCTAACCTAAGGCAACCTAACATCTCGGATGTAATATTTTACAACATTCCTGGCATGTCGGTTCCTACATCTCGGTGGGAACATACTATACGTCTATATCGTTGCATATCCTATCCTAAGGGAACATAACATCTCGGGTGTAATATTTTACAACATTCCTGACGCGTCGGCCCCTATTTTTCGGTGGGAACATTATATACGTCTATAACGTTATATATCCCAGCCTAAGGCGACCTATCATGTCGAATGTAATATTTTACAACATTCCTGGCGTGTCGTCTACTGCTTCTCGATGGGGACATTATATACGTCTATAATGTTGTATATCTTAAACTAACGCAACTTAACATCTGGGATGTAATATTTTACAGCATTCGTGGTGTGTCGTCGCCTACTTCTGGATGGGGTCATTATATACATCTATAACGTTGTATATCCTAACCTAAGGGAACCTAACACCTCGGGTGTAATATTTTACAACATTCCCGACGCGTCGGCCCCTATTTTTCGGTGAGAACATTATATACATTTATAACGGTATATATCCTAGCCTAAGGCAACCTAACATCTCGGATGTAATAGTTGACAACATTCCTGGCGTGTCCGCCCGTACTTCTCGGTGGGAACATTATATACGTCTATAACGTGATATATCCTAGCCTAAGGCTACATAACATGTCGAATGTAATATTTTACAACATTCCTGGCGTGTCGTCGCCTGCTTCTCGATGGGGACATTATATACGTCTATAACGTTGTATATCCTAACCTAAAGCAACCTAACATCTGGGATGTAATATTTTACAAGATTCCTGGCATGTCGGTCCCCAAGTCTCGGTAGGAACATTATATACGTCTATAACGATATATATCCAAACCTAAGGGAACCTAACATCTCGGATGTAATATTTTACAACATTCCTGGCATGTCGGTCCCTACTTCTCGGTGGGAATATTATATACGTCTATAACGTTATATATCATAACCTAACGCAACCTAACATCTGGGATGTAATATTTTACAACATTCCTGGAGTGTCGTCGCCTACTTCTGGCTAGGGTCATAATATACATCTATAACTTTGTATATCCTAGCCTAAGGCAACCTAACATCTCGGGAGTAATATTTTACAACATTCCTGACGCGTCGGCCCCTATTTTTCGGTGGGAACATTATATGCGTCTATAACGTTATATATCCTAGCCTAAGGATACCTAACATGTCGAATGTAATATTTTACAACATTCCTGGCGTGTCGTCGCCTACTCCTCGATGGGGACATTATATACATCTATAACATTGTATATCCTAACCTAAGTCAACCTAACATCTCGGATGTAATATTTTACAACATTCTGGCGTGTCGTCGCCTGCTTCTCGATGGGGAGATTATATACGTCTATAACGTTGTATATCCTAACCTAACGCAACCTAACATTTGGGATGTAATATTTTACAACATTCCTTGCATGTCGGTGCCTACGTCTCGGTGGGAACAGTATATACGTCTATAACGATATATATCCTAACCTAGGGCAACCTAACACCTCGGATGTAATAGTTGACAACATTCCTGGCGTGTAGGCCCGTACTTCTCGGTGGGAACATTGTATACGTCTATAACGTTGTATATCCTAACCTAACGCAACCTAACATTTGGGATGTAATATTTTACAACATTCCTGGCATGTCGGTCCCTACTCCTCGGCGGAAACATTGTATACGTCTATAACGATATATATCCTAGTCTAAGGCAACCTAGTATGTCAAATGTAATATTTTACAACATTCCTGGCGTGTCGTCGCCTGCTTCTCGATGGGGACATTATATAAATCTATAACCTTGTATATCCTAACCTAAAGCAGCCTAACATCTCGGATGTAATATTTCACAACATTCCTGGCATGTCGGTCCCTACTTCTCGGTGGAAACATTGTATACGTCTATAACGATATATATGCTAACCTAAGGCAAACTAACATCTCGGATGTAATAGTTGACAACATTCCAGGCGTGTAAGCCCGTACTTCTCGGTGGGAACATTATATACGTCTATAACGCATTATATCCTAGCCTAAGGCGACCTAGCATGTCGAATGTAATATTTTACAACATTCCTGGCCTGTCGTCTCCTGCTCCACGATGGGGACATTATATACGTCTATAACGTTATATGTCATAACCTAAGGCAACCGAACATCTGGGATGTAATATTTTACAACATTCCTGGGATATGGGTCCCTACTTCTCGGTGGAAACATTGTATACGTCTTTAACGATATATATCCTAGCCTAAGGCAACCTAACATCTCGGAAGTAATGTTTTACAACATTCCTTGCGTGTCGTCGCCTACTTCTCGATGGGAACATTATATACGTCGATAACGTTATATATCCTAGCCTAAGGCAACCCAACATGTCGAATGTAATATTTTACAACATTCCTGGCGTGTCTTCGCCTACTTCTCGATGGGGACATTATATACATCTATAACATTGTATATCCTAACCCAAGGCAACCTAACATCTTGGATGGAATATTTTACAACATTCCTGGTGTGTCGTTGCCTGCTTCTCGATGGGGACATTATATACGTCTATAACGTAGTATATCCTAACCTACCGCAACCAAACATCTCGGATGTAATATTTTACAACATTCCTGGCATGTCGGTCCCTACTTCTCGGTGGGAATATTATATACGTCTATAACGTTATATATCATAACCTAAGGCAACCTAACATCTCGGATGTAATATTTTACAACATTCCTGGCATATCGGTCCCTACTTCTCGGTGGGAATATTATATACGTCTATAACGTTATATATCATAACCTAAGGCAACCTAACATCTCGGATGTAATATTTTACAACATTCCTGGCATATCGGTCCCTACTTCTCGGTGGAAACATTGTATACGCCTATAACGATATATATCCTAGCCTAAGGCAACCTAACATCTCGGATGTAATATTTTACAACATTCCTGGCGTGTCGTCGCCTACTTCTGGATGGGGTCATTATATACATCTATAACGTTGTATATCCTAACCTAAGGGAACCTAACACCTCGGGTGTAATATTTTACAACATTCCCGACGCGTCGGCCCCTATTTTTCGGTGAGAACATTATATACATTTATAACGGTATATATCCTAGCCTAAGGCAACCTAACATCTCGGATGTAATAGTTGACAACATTAATGGCGTGTCCGCCCGTACTTCTCGGTGGGAACATTATATACGTCTATAACGTGATATATCCTAGCCTAAGGCTACATAACATGTCGAATGTAATATTTTACAACATTCCTGGCGTGTCGTCGCCTGCTTCTCGATGGGGACATTATATACGTCTATAACGTTGTATATCCTAACCTAAAGCAACCTAACATCTGGGATGTAATATTTTACAAGATTCCTGGCATGTCGGTCCCCAAGTCTCGGTAGGAACATTATATACGTCTATAACGATATATATCCAAACCTAAGGGAACCTAACATCTCGGATATAATATTTTACAACATTCCTGGGATGTCGGTCCCTACTTCTCGGTGGGAATATTATATACGTCTATAACGTTATATATCATAACCTAAGGCAACCTAACATCTCGGAAGTAATATTTTACAACATTCCTGGCATATGGGTCCCTACTTCTCGGTGGAAACATTGTATACGTCTATAACGATATATATGCTAGCCTAAGGCAACCTAACATCTCGGATGTAATATTTTACAACATTCCTGGCGTGTCGTCGCCTACTTCTCGATGGGAACATTATATACGTCGATAACGTTATATATCCTAGCCTAAGGCAACCTAACATGTCGAATGTAATATTTTACAACATTCCTGGCGTGTCTTCGCCTACTTCTCGATGGGGACATTATATACATCTATAACATTGTATATCCTAACCCAAGGCAACCTAACATCTTGGATGGAATATTTTACAACATTCCTGGTGTGTCGTTGCCTGCTTCTCGATGGGAACATTATATACGTCGATAACGTTATATATCCTAGCCTAAGGCAACCTAACATCTCGGATGTAATATTTTACAACATTCCTGGCATGTCGGTCCCTACTCCTCGGCGGAAACATTGTATACGTCTATAACGATATATATCCTAGTCTAAGGCAACCTAGTATGTCAAATGTAATATTTTACAACATTCCTGGCGTGTCGTCGCCTGCTTCTCGATGGGGACATTATATAAATCTATAACCTTGTATATCCTAACCTAAAGCAGCCTAACATCTCGGATGTAATATTTCACAACATTCCTGGCATGTCGGTCCCTACTTCTCGGTGGAAACATTGTATACGTCTATAACGATATATATGCTAACCTAAGGCAAACTAACATCTCGGATGTAATAGTTGACAACATTCCAGGCTTGTAAGCCCGTACTTCTCGGTGGGAACATTATATACGTCTATAACGCATTATATCCTAGCCTAAGGCGACCTAGCATGTCGAATGTAATATTTTACAACATTCCTGGCCTGTCGTCTCCTGCTCCACGATGGGGACATTATATACGTCTATAACGTTATATGTCATAACCTAAGGCAACCGAACATCTGGGATGTAATATTTTACAACATTCCTGGGATATGGGTCCCTACTTCTCGGTGGAAACATTGTATACGTCTTTAACGATATATATCCTAGCCTAAGGCAACCTAACATCTCGGAAGTAATGTTTTACAACATTCCTTGCGTGTCGTCGCCTACTTCTCGATGGGAACATTATATACGTCGATAACGTTATATATCCTAGCCTAAGGCAACCCAACATGTCGAATGTAATATTTTACAACATTCCTGGCGTGTCTTCGCCTACTTCTCGATGGGGACATTATATACATCTATAACATTGTATATCCTAACCCAAGGCAACCTAACATCTTGGATGGAATATTTTACAACATTCCTGGTGTGTCGTTGCCTGCTTCTCGATGGGGACATTATATACGTCTATAACGTTGTATATCCTAACCTACCGCAACCAAACATCTCGGATGTAATATTTTACAACATTCCTGGCATGTCGGTCCCTACTTCTCGGTGGGAATATTATATACGTCTATAACGTTATATATCATAACCTAAGGCAACCTAACATCTCGGATGTAATATTTTACAACATTCCTGGCATATCGATCTCTACTTCTCGGTGGAAACATTGTATACGTCTATAACGATATATATCCTAGCCTAAGGCAACCTAACATCTCGGATGTAATATTTTACAACATTCCTGGCGTGTCGTCGCCTACTTCTCGATGGGGACATTATATACATCTATAGCATTGTATATCCTAACCCAAGGCAACCTAACATCTCGGATGAAATATTTTACAACATTCCTGGCATATCGGTCCCTACTTCTCGGTGGAAACATTGTATACGTCTATAACGATATATATCCAAACCTAAGGGAACCTAACATCTCGGATGTAATATTTTACAACATTCCTGGCATATCGGTCCCTACTTCTCGGTGGGAATATTATATACGTCTATAACGTTATATATCATAACCTAAGGCAACCTAACATCTCGGATGTAATATTTTACAACATTCCTGGCATATCGGTCCCTACTTCTCGGTGGAAACATTGTATACGCCTATAACGATATATATCCTAGCCTAAGGCAACCTAACATCTCGGATGTAATATTTTACAACATTCCTGGCGTGTCGTCGCCTACTTCTGGATGGGGTCATTATATACATCTATAACGTTGTATATCCTAACCTAAGGGAACCTAACACCTCGGGTGTAATATTTTACAACATTCCCGACGCGTCGGCCCCTATTTTTCGGTGAGAACATTATATACATTTATAACGGTATATATCCTAGCCTAAGGCAACCTAACATCTCGGATGTAATAGTTGACAACATTAATGGCGTGTCCGCCCGTACTTCTCGGTGGGAACATTATATACGTCTATAACGTGATATATCCTAGCCTAAGGCTACATAACATGTCGAATGTAATATTTTACAACATTCCTGGCGTGTCGTCGCCTGCTTCTCGATGGGGACATTATATACGTCTATAACGTTGTATATCCTAACCTAAAGCAACCTAACATCTGGGATGTAATATTTTACAAGATTCCTGGCATGTCGGTCCCCAAGTCTCGGTAGGAACATTATATACGTCTATAACGATATATATCCAAACCTAAGGGAACCTAACATCTCGGATATAATATTTTACAACATTCCTGGGATGTCGGTCCCTACTTCTCGGTGGGAATATTATATACGTCTATAACGTTATATATCATAACCTAAGGCAACCTAACATCTCGGAAGTAATATTTTACAACATTCCTGGCATATGGGTCCCTACTTCTCGGTGGAAACATTGTATACGTCTATAACGATATATATGCTAGCCTAAGGCAACCTAACATCTCGGATGTAATATTTTACAACATTCCTGGCGTGTCGTCGCCTACTTCTCGATGGGAACATTATATACGTCGATAACGTTATATATCCTAGCCTAAGGCAACCTAACATGTCGAATGTAATATTTTACAACATTCCTGGCGTGTCTTCGCCTACTTCTCGATGGGGACATTATATACATCTATAACATTGTATATCCTAACCCAAGGCAACCTAACATCTTGGATGGAATATTTTACAACATTCCTGGTGTGTCGTTGCCTGCTTCTCGATGGGGACATTATATACGTCTATAACGTTGTATATCCTAACCTACCGCAACCAAACATCTCGGATGTAATATTTTACAACATTCCTGGCATGTCGGTCCCTACTTCTCGGTGGGAATATTATATACGTCTATAACGTTATATATCATAACCTAAGGCAACCTAACATCTCGGGTGTAATATTTTACAACATTCCTGGCATATCGGTCCCTACTTCTCGGTGGAAACATTGTATACGTCTATAACGATATATATCCTAGCCTAAGGCAACCTAACATCTCGGATGTAATATTTTACAACATTCCTGGCGTGTCGTCGCCTACTTCTCGATGGGAACATTATATACGTCGATAACGTTATATATCCTAGCCTAAGGCAACCTAACATCTCGGATGTAATATTTTACAACATTCCTGGCATGTCGGTCCCTACTCCTCGGCGGAAACATTGTATACGTCTATAACGATATATATCCTAGTCTAAGGCAACCTAGTATGTCAAATGTAATATTTTACAACATTCCTGGCGTGTCGTCGCCTGCTTCTCGATGGGGACATTATATAAATCTATAACCTTGTATATCCTAACCTAAAGCAGCCTAACATCTCGGATGTAATATTTCACAACATTCCTGGCATGTCGGTCCCTACTTCTCGGTGGAAACATTGTATACGTCTATAACGATATATATGCTAACCTAAGGCAAACTAACATCTCGGATGTAATAGTTGACAACATTCCAGGCGTGTAAGCCCGTACTTCTCGGTGGGAACATTATATACGTCTATAACGCATTATATCCTAGCCTAAGGCGACCTAGCATGTCGAATGTAATATTTTACAACATTCCTGGCCTGTCGTCTCCTGCTCCACGATGGGGACATTATATACGTCTATAACGTTATATGTCATAACCTAAGGCAACCGAACATCTGGGATGTAATATTTTACAACATTCCTGGGATATGGGTCCCTACTTCTCGGTGGAAACATTGTATACGTCTTTAACGATATATATCCTAGCCTAAGGCAACCTAACATCTCGGAAGTAATGTTTTACAACATTCCTTGCGTGTCGTCGCCTACTTCTCGATGGGAACATTATATACGTCGATAACGTTATATATCCTAGCCTAAGGCAACCCAACATGTCGAATGTAATATTTTACAACATTCCTGGCGTGTCTTCGCCTACTTCTCGATGGGGACATTATATACATCTATAACATTGTATATCCTAACCCAAGGCAACCTAACATCTTGGATGGAATATTTTACAACATTCCTGGTGTGTCGTTGCCTGCTTCTCGATGGGGACATTATATACGTCTATAACGTAGTATATCCTAACCTACCGCAACCAAACATCTCGGATGTAATATTTTACAACATTCCTGGCATGTCGGTCCCTACTTCTCAGTGGGAATATTATATACGTCTATAACGTTATATATCATAACCTAAGGCAACCTAACATCTCGGATGTAATATTTTACAACATTCCTGGCATATCGGTCCCTACTTCTCGGTGGGAATATTATATACGTCTATAACGTTATATATCATAACCTAAGGCAACCTAACATCTCGGATGTAATATTTTACAACATTCCTGGCATATCGGTCCCTACTTCTCGGTGGAAACATTGTATACGCCTATAACGATATATATCCTAGCCTAAGGCAACCTAACATCTCGGATGTAATATTTTACAACATTCCTGGCGTGTCGTCGCCTACTTCTGGATGGGGTCATTATATACATCTATAACGTTGTATATCCTAACCTAAGGGAACCTAACACCTCGGGTGTAATATTTTACAACATTCCCGACGCGTCGGCCCCTATTGTTCGGTGAGAACATTATATACATTTATAACGGTATATATCCTAGCCTAAGGCAACCTAACATCTCGGATGTAATAGTTGACAACATTAATGGCGTGTCCGCCCGTACTTCTCGGTGGGAACATTATATACGTCTATAACGTGATATATCCTAGCCTAAGGCTACATAACATGTCGAATGTAATATTTTACAACATTCCTGGCGTGTCGTCGCCTGCTTCTCGATGGGGACATTATATACGTCTATAACGTTGTATATCCTAACCTAAAGCAACCTAACATCTGGGATGTAATATTTTACAACATTCCTTGCATGTCGGTCCCTACTCCTCGGCGGAAACATTGTATACGTCTATAGCGATATATATCCTAGGCTAAGGCAACCTAGTATGTCAAATGTAATATTTTACAACATTCCTGGCGTGTCGTCGCCTACTTCTCGATGGGGACATTATATAAATCTATAACCTTGTATATCCTAACCTAAAGCAGCCTAACATCTCGGATGTAATATTTCACAACATTCCTGGCATGTCGGTCCCTACTTCTCGGTGGAAACATTATATACGTCTATAACGATATATATGCTAACCTAAGGCAAACTAACATCTCGGATGTAATAGTTGACAACATTCCAGGCGTGTCAGCCCGTACATCTCGGTGGGAACATTATATACGTCTATAACGCATTATATCCTAGCCTAAGGCGACCTAACATGTCGAATGTAATATTTTACAACATTCCTGGCCTGTCGTCTCCTGCTCCTCGATGGGGACATTATATACGTCTATAACGTTATATGTCATAACCTAAGGCAACCGAACATCTGGGATGTAATATTTTACAACATTCCTGGCATATGGGACCCTACTTCTCGGTGGAAACATTGTATACGTCTTTAACGATATATATCCTAGCCTAAGGCAACCTAACATCTCGGATGTAATGTTTTACAACATTCCTGGCGTGTCGTCGCCTACTTCTCGATGGGAACATTATATACGTCGATAACGTTATATATCCTAGCCTAAGGCAACCTAACATGTCGAATGTAATATTTTACAACATTCCTGGCGTGTCTTCGCCTACTTCTCGATGGGGACATTATATACATCTATAACATTGTATATCCTAACCCAAGGCAACCTAACATCTTGGATGGAATATTTTACAACATTCCTGGTGTGTCGTTGCCTGCTTCTCGATGGGGACATTATATACGTCTATAACGTTGTATATCCTAACCTACCGCAACCAAACATCTCGGATGTAATATTTTACAACATTCCTGGCATGTCGGTCCCTACTTCTCGGTGGGAATATTATATACGTCTATAACGTTATATATCATAACCTAAGGCAACCTAACATCTCGGATGTAATATTTTACAACATTCCTGGCATATCGATCTCTACTTCTCGGTGGAAACATTGTATACGTCTATAACGATATATATCCTAGCCTAAGGCAACCTAACATCTCGGATGTAATATTTTACAACATTCCTGGCGTGTCGTCGCCTACTTCTCGATGGGGACATTATATACATCTATAGCATTGTATATCCTAACCCAAGGCAACCTAACATCTCGGATGAAATATTTTACAACATTCCTGGCATATCGGTCCCTACTTCTCGGTGGAAACATTGTATACGTCTATAACGATATATATCCAAACCTAAGGGAACCTAACATCTCGGATGTAATATTTTACAACATTCCTGGCATGTCGGTTCCTACTTCTCGGTGGGAATATTATATACGTCTATAACGTTATATATCATAACCTAACGCAACCTAACATCTGGGATGTAATATTTTACAACACTCCTGGAGTGTCGTCGCCTACTTCTGGCTAGGGTCATAATATACATCTATAACGTTGTATATCCTAACCTAAGGCAACCTAACATCTCGGGAGTAATATTTTACAACATTCCTGACGCGTCGGCCCCTATTTTTCGGTGGGAACATTATATACGTCTATAACGTTATATATCCTAGCCTAAGGATACCTAACATGTCGAATGTAATACTTTACAACATTCCTGGCGTGTCGTCGCCTACTTCTCGATGGGGACATTATATACATCTATAACATTGTATATCCTAACCTAAGGCAACCTAACAACTCGGATGTATTATTTTACCACATTCCTGGCATGTCGGTCCCTACTTCTCGGTGGAAACATTGTATACGTCTATAACGATATATATCCTAACCTAGGGCGACCTAACATCTCGGATGTAATAGTTGACAACATTCCTGGCGTGTCCGCCCGTACTTCTCGGTGGGAACATTATATACGTCTATACCGATATATATCCTAACCTAAGGCAACCTAACACCTCGGATGTAATAGTTGACAACATTCCTGGCCTGTAGGCCCGTACTTCTCGGTGGGAACATTGTATACGTCTATAACGTTATATATCCTAGCCTAAGGCGACCTAACATGTCGAATGTAATATTTTACATCATTCCTGGCGTGTCGTCGCCTGCTTCTCGATGGGAACATTATATACGTCTATAACGTTATATGTCATAACCTAAGGCAACCGAACATCTGGGATGTAATATTTTACAACATTCCTGGCATATGGGTCCCTACTTCTCGGTGGAAACATTGTATACGTCTTTAACGATATATATCCTAGCCTAAGGCAACCTGACATCTCGGATGTAATATTTTACAACATTCCTGGCGTGTCGTCGCCTACTTCTCGATGGGAACATTATATACGTCGATAACGTTATATATCCTAGCCTAAGGCAACCTAACATGTCGAATGTAATACTTTACAACATTCCTGGCCTGTCGTCGCCTACTTCTCGATGGGGACATTATATACATCTATAACATTGTATATCCTAACCAAAGCAACCTAACATCTCGGATGTAATATTTTACAACATTCTGGTGTGTCGTCGCCTGCTTCTCGATGGGGAGATTATATACGTCTATAACGTTGTATATCCTAACCTAACGCAACCTAACATTTGGGATGTAATATTTTACAACATTCCTTGCATGTCGGTGCCTACGTCTCGGTGGAAACATTGTATACGTCTATAACGATATATATCCAAACCTAAGGGAACCTAACATCTCGGATGTAATATTTTACAACATTCCTGGCATGTCGGTTCCTACTTCTCGGTGGGAATATTATATACGTCTATAACGTTATATATCATAACCTAACGCAACCTAACATCTGGGATGTAATATTTTACAACACTCCTGGAGTGTCGTCGCCTACTTCTGGCTAGGGTCATAATATACATCTATAACGTTGTATATCCTAACCTAAGGCAACCTAACATCTCGGGAGTAATATTTTACAACATTCCTGACGCGTCGGCCCCTATTTTTCGGTGGGAACATTATATACGTCTATAACGTTATATATCCTAGCCTAAGGATACCTAACATGTCGAATGTAATACTTTACAACATTCCTGGCGTGTCGTCGCCTACTTCTCGATGGGGACATTATATACATCTATAACATTGTATATCCTAACCTAAGGCAACCTAACAACTCGGATGTATTATTTTACCACATTCCTGGCATGTCGGTCCCTACTTCTCGGTGGAAACATTGTATACGTCTATAACGATATATATCCTAACCTAGGGCGACCTAACATCTCGGATGTAATAGTTGACAACATTCCTGGCGTGTCCGCCCGTACTTCTCGGTGGGAACATTATATACGTCTATACCGATATATATCCTAACCTAAGGCAACCTAACACCTCGGATGTAATAGTTGACAACATTCCTGGCCTGTAGGCCCGTACTTCTCGGTGGGAACATTGTATACGTCTATAACGTTATATATCCTAGCCTAAGGCGACCTAACATGTCGAATGTAATATTTTACATCATTCCTGGCGTGTCGTCGCCTGCTTCTCGATGGGAACATTATATACGTCTATAACGTTATATGTCATAACCTAAGGCAACCGAACATCTGGGATGTAATATTTTACAACATTCCTGGCATATGGGTCCCTACTTCTCGGTGGAAACATTGTATACGTCTTTAACGATATATATCCTAGCCTAAGGCAACCTGACATCTCGGATGTAATATTTTACAACATTCCTGGCGTGTCGTCGCCTACTTCTCGATGGGAACATTATATACGTCGATAACGTTATATATCCTAGCCTAAGGCAACCTAACATGTCGAATGTAATACTTTACAACATTCCTGGCCTGTCGTCGCCTACTTCTCGATGGGGACATTATATACATCTATAACATTGTATATCCTAACCAAAGCAACCTAACATCTCGGATGTAATATTTTACAACATTCTGGTGTGTCGTCGCCTGCTTCTCGATGGGGAGATTATATACGTCTATAACGTTGTATATCCTAACCTAACGCAACCTAACATTTGGGATGTAATATTTTACAACATTCCTTGCATGTCGGTGCCTACGTCTCGGTGGGAACAGTATATACGTCTATAACGATATATATCCTAACCTAGGGCAACCTAACACCTCGGATGTAATAGTTGACAACATTCCTGGCGTGTAGGCCCGTACTTCTCGGTGGGAACATTGTATACGTCTATAACGTTGTATATCCTAACCTAACGCAACCTAACATTTGGGATGTAATATTTTACAACATTCCTGGCAGGTCGGTCCCTACTCCTCGGCGGAAACATTGTATACGTCTATAACGATATATATCCTAGCCTAAGGCGACCTAACATGTCGAATGTAATATTTTACAACATTCCTGGCGTGTCGTCTACTGCTTCTCGATGGGGACATTATATACGTCTATAATGTTGTATATCTTAACCTAACGCAACCTAACATCTCGGATGTAATATTTTACAACATTCCTGGCGTGTCGTCGCCTACTTCTGGATGGGGTCATTATATACATCTATAACGTTGTATATCCTAACCTAAGGGAACCTAACACCTCGGGTGTAATATTTTACAACATTCCCGACGCGTCGGCCCCTATTTTTCGGTGAGAACATTATATACATTTATAACGGTATATATCCTAGCCTAAGGCAACCTAACATCTCGGATGTAATAGTTGACAACATTAATGGCGTGTCCGCCCGTACTTCTCGGTGGGAACATTATATACGTCTATAACGTGATATATCCTAATCTAAGGCTACATAACATGTCGAATGTAATATTTTACAACATTCCTGGCGTGTCGTCGCCTGCTTCTCGATGGGGACATTATATACGTCTATAACGTTGTATATCCTAACCTAAAGCAACCTAACATCTGGGATGTAATATTTTACAAGATTCCTGGCATGTCGGTCCCCAAGTCTCGGTAGGAACATTATATACGTCTATAACGATATATATCCAAACCTAAGGGAACCTAACATCTCGGATATAATATTTTACAACATTCCTGGGATGTCGGTCCCTACTTCTCGGTGGGAATATTATATACGTCTATAACGTTATATATCATAACCTAAGGCAACCTAACATCTCGGAAGTAATATTTTACAACATTCCTGGCATATGGGTCCCTACTTCTCGGTGGAAACATTGTATACGTCTATAACGATATATATGCTAGCCTAAGGCAACCTAACATCTCGGATGTAATATTTTACAACATTCCTGGCGTGTCGTCGCCTACTTCTCGATGGGAACATTATATACGTCGATAACGTTATATATCCTAGCCTAAGGCAACCTAACATGTCGAATGTAATATTTTACAACATTCCTGGCGTGTCTTCGCCTACTTCTCGATGGGGACATTATATACATCTATAACATTGTATATCCTAACCCAAGGCAACCTAACATCTTGGATGGAATATTTTACAACATTCCTGGTGTGTCGTTGCCTGCTTCTCGATGGGGACATTATATACGTCTATAACGTTGTATATCCTAACCTACCGCAACCAAACATCTCGGATGTAATATTTTACAACATTCCTGGCATGTCGGTCCCTACTTCTCGGTGGGAATATTATATACGTCTATAACGTTATATATCATAACCTAAGGCAACCTAACATCTCGGGTGTAATATTTTACAACATTCCTGGCATATCGGTCCCTACTTCTCGGTGGAAACATTGTATACGTCTATAACGATATATATCCTAGCCTAAGGCAACCTAACATCTCGGATGTAATATTTTACAACATTCCTGGCGTGTCGTCGCCTACTTCTCGATGGGAACATTATATACGTCGATAACGTTATATATCCTAGCCTAAGGCAACCTAACATCTCGGATGTAATATTTTACAACATTCCTGGCATGTCGGTCCCTACTCCTCGGCGGAAACATTGTATACGTCTATAACGATATATATCCTAGTCTAAGGCAACCTAGTATGTCAAATGTAATATTTTACAACATTCCTGGCGTGTCGTCGCCTGCTTCTCGATGGGGACATTATATAAATCTATAACCTTGTATATCCTAACCTAAAGCAGCCTAACATCTCGGATGTAATATTTCACAACATTCCTGGCATGTCGGTCCCTACTTCTCGGTGGAAACATTGTATACGTCTATAACGATATATATGCTAACCTAAGGCAAACTAACATCTCGGATGTAATAGTTGACAACATTCCAGGCGTGTAAGCCCGTACTTCTCGGTGGGAACATTATATACGTCTATAACGCATTATATCCTAGCCTAAGGCGACCTAGCATGTCGAATGTAATATTTTACAACATTCCTGGCCTGTCGTCTCCTGCTCCACGATGGGGACATTATATACGTCTATAACGTTATATGTCATAACCTAAGGCAACCGAACATCTGGGATGTAATATTTTACAACATTCCTGGGATATGGGTCCCTACTTCTCGGTGGAAACATTGTATACGTCTTTAACGATATATATCCTAGCCTAAGGCAACCTAACATCTCGGAAGTAATGTTTTACAACATTCCTTGCGTGTCGTCGCCTACTTCTCGATGGGAACATTATATACGTCGATAACGTTATATATCCTAGCCTAAGGCAACCCAACATGTCGAATGTAATATTTTACAACATTCCTGGCGTGTCTTCGCCTACTTCTCGATGGGGACATTATATACATCTATAACATTGTATATCCTAACCCAAGGCAACCTAACATCTTGGATGGAATATTTTACAACATTCCTGGTGTGTCGTTGCCTGCTTCTCGATGGGGACATTATATACGTCTATAACGTAGTATATCCTAACCTACCGCAACCAAACATCTCGGATGTAATATTTTACAACATTCCTGGCATGTCGGTCCCTACTTCTCAGTGGGAATATTATATACGTCTATAACGTTATATATCATAACCTAAGGCAACCTAACATCTCGGATGTAATATTTTACAACATTCCTGGCATATCGGTCCCTACTTCTCGGTGGGAATATTATATACGTCTATAACGTTATATATCATAACCTAAGGCAACCTAACATCTCGGATGTAATATTTTACAACATTCCTGGCATATCGGTCCCTACTTCTCGGTGGAAACATTGTATACGCCTATAACGATATATATCCTAGCCTAAGGCAACCTAACATCTCGGATGTAATATTTTACAACATTCCTGGCGTGTCGTCGCCTACTTCTGGATGGGGTCATTATATACATCTATAACGTTGTATATCCTAACCTAAGGGAACCTAACACCTCGGGTGTAATATTTTACAACATTCCCGACGCGTCGGCCCCTATTGTTCGGTGAGAACATTATATACATTTATAACGGTATATATCCTAGCCTAAGGCAACCTAACATCTCGGATGTAATAGTTGACAACATTAATGGCGTGTCCGCCCGTACTTCTCGGTGGGAACATTATATACGTCTATAACGTGATATATCCTAGCCTAAGGCTACATAACATGTCGAATGTAATATTTTACAACATTCCTGGCGTGTCGTCGCCTGCTTCTCGATGGGGACATTATATACGTCTATAACGTTGTATATCCTAACCTAAAGCAACCTAACATCTGGGATGTAATATTTTACAACATTCCTTGCATGTCGGTCCCTACTCCTCGGCGGAAACATTGTATACGTCTATAGCGATATATATCCTAGGCTAAGGCAACCTAGTATGTCAAATGTAATATTTTACAACATTCCTGGCGTGTCGTCGCCTACTTCTCGATGGGGACATTATATAAATCTATAACCTTGTATATCCTAACCTAAAGCAGCCTAACATCTCGGATGTAATATTTCACAACATTCCTGGCATGTCGGTCCCTACTTCTCGGTGGAAACATTATATACGTCTATAACGATATATATGCTAACCTAAGGCAAACTAACATCTCGGATGTAATAGTTGACAACATTCCAGGCGTGTCAGCCCGTACATCTCGGTGGGAACATTATATACGTCTATAACGCATTATATCCTAGCCTAAGGCGACCTAACATGTCGAATGTAATATTTTACAACATTCCTGGCCTGTCGTCTCCTGCTCCTCGATGGGGACATTATATACGTCTATAACGTTATATGTCATAACCTAAGGCAACCGAACATCTGGGATGTAATATTTTACAACATTCCTGGCATATGGGACCCTACTTCTCGGTGGAAACATTGTATACGTCTTTAACGATATATATCCTAGCCTAAGGCAACCTAACATCTCGGATGTAATGTTTTACAACATTCCTGGCGTGTCGTCGCCTACTTCTCGATGGGAACATTATATACGTCGATAACGTTATATATCCTAGCCTAAGGCAACCTAACATGTCGAATGTAATATTTTACAACATTCCTGGCGTGTCTTCGCCTACTTCTCGATGGGGACATTATATACATCTATAACATTGTATATCCTAACCCAAGGCAACCTAACATCTTGGATGGAATATTTTACAACATTCCTGGTGTGTCGTTGCCTGCTTCTCGATGGGGACATTATATACGTCTATAAAGTTGTATATCCTAACCTACCGCAACCAAACATCTCGGATGTAATATTTTACAACATTCCTGGCATGTCGGTCCCTACTTCTCGGTGGGAATATTATATACGTCTATAACGTTATATATCATAACCTAAGGCAACCTAACATCTCGGATGTAATATTTTACAACATTCCTGGCATATCGATCTCTACTTCTCGGTGGAAACATTGTATACGTCTATAACGATATATATCCTAGCCTAAGGCAACCTAACATCTCGGATGTAATATTTTACAACATTCCTGGCGTGTCGTCGCCTACTTCTCGATGGGGACATTATATACATCTATAGCATTGTATATCCTAACCCAAGGCAACCTAACATCTCGGATGAAATATTTTACAACATTCCTGGCATATCGGTCCCTACTTCTCGGTGGAAACATTGTATACGTCTATAACGATATATATCCAAACCTAAGGGAACCTAACATCTCGGATGTAATATTTTACAACATTCCTGGCATGTCGGTCCCTACTTCTCGGTGGGAATATTATATACGTCTATAACGTTATATATCATAACCTAACGCAACCTAACATCTGGGATGTAATATTTTACAACACTCCTGGAGTGTCGTCGCCTACTTCTGGCTAGGGTCATAATATACATCTATAACGTTGTATATCCTAACCTAAGGCAACCTAACATCTCGGGAGTAATATTTTACAACATTCCTGACGCGTCGGCCCCTATTTTTCGGTGGGAACATTATATACGTCTATAACGTTATATATCCTAGCCTAAGGATACCTAACATGTCGAATGTAATACTTTACAACATTCCTGGCGTGTCGTCGCCTACTTCTCGATGGGGACATTATATACATCTATAACATTGTATATCCTAACCTAAGGCAACCTAACAACTCGGATGTATTATTTTACCACATTCCTGGCATGTCGGTCCCTACTTCTCGGTGGAAACATTGTATACGTCTATAACGATATATATCCTAACCTAGGGCGACCTAACATCTCGGATGTAATAGTTGACAACATTCCTGGCGTGTCCGCCCGTACTTCTCGGTGGGAACATTATATACGTCTATACCGATATATATCCTAACCTAAGGCAACCTAACACCTCGGATGTAATAGTTGACAACATTCCTGGCCTGTAGGCCCGTACTTCTCGGTGGGAACATTGTATACGTCTATAACGTTATATATCCTAGCCTAAGGCGACCTAACATGTCGAATGTAATATTTTACATCATTCCTGGCGTGTCGTCGCCTGCTTCTCGATGGGAACATTATATACGTCTATAACGTTATATGTCATAACCTAAGGCAACCGAACATCTGGGATGTAATATTTTACAACATTCCTGGCATATGGGTCCCTACTTCTCGGTGGAAACATTGTATACGTCTTTAACGATATATATCCTAGCCTAAGGCAACCTAACATCTCGGATGTAATATTTTACAACATTCCTGGCGTGTCGTCGCCTACTTCTCGATGGGAACATTATATACGTCGATAACGTTATATATCCTAGCCTAAGGCAACCTAACATGTCGAATGTAATACTTTACAACATTCCTGGCCTGTCGTCGCCTACTTCTCGATGGGGACATTATATACATCTATAACATTGTATATCCTAACCAAAGCAACCTAACATCTCGGATGTAATATTTTACAACATTCTGGTGTGTCGTCGCCTGCTTCTCGATGGGGAGATTATATACGTCTATAACGTTGTATATCCTAACCTAACGCAACCTAACATTTGGGATGTAATATTTTACAACATTCCTTGCATGTCGGTGCCTACGTCTCGGTGGGAACAGTATATACGTCTATAACGATATATATCCTAACCTAGGGCAACCTAACACCTCGGATGTAATAGTTGACAACATTCCTGGCGTGTAGGCCCGTACTTCTCGGTGGGAACATTGTATACGTCTATAACGTTGTATATCCTAACCTAACGCAACCTAACATTTGGGATGTAATATTTTACAACATTCCTGGCAGGTCGGTCCCTACTCCTCGGCGGAAACATTGTATACGTCTATAACGATATATATCCTAGCCTAAGGCGACCTAACATGTCGAATGTAATATTTTACAACATTCCTGGCGTGTCGTCTACTGCTTCTCGATGGGGACATTATATACGTCTATAATGTTGTATATCTTAACCTAACGCAACTTAACATCTGGGATGTAATATTTTACAGCATTCGTGGTGTGTCGTCGCCTACTTCTGGATGGGGTCATTATATACATCTATAACGTTGTATATCCTAACCTAAGGGAACCTAACACCTCGGGTGTAATATTTTACAACATTCCCGACACGTCGGCCCCTATTTTTCGGTGAGAACATTATATACATTTATAACGGTATATATCCTAGCCTAAGGCAACCTAACATCTCGGATGTAATAGTTGACAACATTCCTGCCGTGTCCGCCCGTACTTCTCGGTAGGAACATTATATACGTCTGTAACGTGATATATCCTAGCCTAAGGCTACATAACATGTCGAATGTAATATTTTACAACATTCCTGGCGTGTCGTCGCCTGCTTCTCGATGGGGACATTATATACGTCTATAACGTTGTATATCCTAACCAAAGCAACCTAACATCTCGGATGTAATATTTTACAACATTCTGGCGTGTCGTCGCCTGCTTCTCGATGGGGAGATTATATACGTCTATAACGTTGTATATCCTAACCTAACGCAACCTAACATTTGGGATGTAATATTTTACAACATTCCTTGCATGTCGGTGCCTACGTCTCGGTGGGAACAGTATATACGTCTATAACGATATATATCCTAACCTAGGGCAACCTAACACCTCGGATGTAATAGTTGACAACATTCCTGGCGTGTAGGCCCGTACTTCTCGGTGAGAACATTCTATACGTCTATAACGTTGTATATCCTAGCCTAAGGCGACCTAATATATCGAATGTAATATTTTACATCATTCCTGGCGTCTCATCACCTGCTTCTCAATGGGAACATTATATACGTCTATAACGTTGTATATCCTAACCTAACGCAACCTAACATCTGGGATGTAATATTCCTGGCGTGTCGTCGCCTACTTCTGGATAGGGACATTATATACGTCTATAACGTTATATATCCTAACCTAAGGGAACCTAACGTCTCGGGTGTAATATTTGAAAACATTCCCGGCGTGTTAGCCCGTACTTCTCGGTGGGAACATCATATACGTCTATAGCGATATATATCATAGCCTAAGGCAACCTAACATCTCGGATGTAATATTTTACAACATTCCTGGCGCGTCGGCTCCTATTTTTCGGTGGGAACATTATATACGTCTATAACGTTATATATCCTAACCTAAGGGAATCTAACATCTCGGGTGTAATATTTTACAACATTCATGACACGTCGTCGCCTGCTTCTCGATGGGGACATTATATAAGTCTATAACGTTGTATATCCTAACCTAACGCAACCTAACATCTGGGATGTAATATTCCTGTCGTGTCGTCGCCTACTTCTGGAAGGGGACATTGTATACGTCTATAACGATATATATCCTAACCTAAGGCAACCTAACATCTCGGATGTAATAGTTGACAACATTCCTGGCGTGTCCGCCAGTACTTCTCGGTGGGAACATTGTATACCTCTATAACGATATATATACCAGCCTAAGGCAACCTAACATGTCGAATGTAATATTTTACAACATTCCTGGCGTGTCGTCGCCTACTTCTCGATGGGGACATTATATACATCTATAACATTGTATATCCTAAGCTAAGGCAACCTAACATCTCGGATGTAATATTTTACAACATTCCTGGCATATCGGTCCCTACGTCTCGATGGAAACATTGTATACGTCTATAACGATATATATCCTAGCCTAATGCGACCTAACATATCGAATGTAATATTTTACAACATTCCTGGAGTGTCGTCGCCTGCTTCTCGAAGGGGACATTATATACATCTATTACGTTGTATATCCTAACCTAACGCAACCTAACATCTGGGATGTAATATTTTACAACATTCCTGGCATGACGGGCCCTACGTCTTGATGGGAACATTCTATACGTCTATAGCGTTGTATATCCTAACCTAAGGGAACCTAACATCTCGGGTGTAATATTTTACAACATTTCTGACGCGTCGGCCCCTAGTTCTCGGTGGGAACATTAGATACGTCTATAACGTTATATATCATAGCCTAAGGCGACCTAACATGTCGAATGTAATATTTTACATCATTCCTGCCTGTCTGCCCGTAGTTCTCGGTGGTAACATTATATACGTCTATAACGTTATATATCCTAGCCTAAGGCAAGATAACATGCCGAATGTAATATTTTACAACATTCCTGGCGTGTCGTCGCCTGCTTCTCGATGGGAACATTATATACGTCTATAACGTTGTGTATCCTAACCTAACGCAACCTAACATCTGGGATGTAATATTCCTGGCGTGTCGTCGCCTACACCTGGATGGGGACATTATATACGTCTATAACATTATATATCCTAACCTAAGGCAACCTAACATCTCGGATGTAATATTTTACAACATTCCTGGCATGTCGGTCCCTACATCTCGGTGGGAACATACTATACGTCTATAACGTTGTATGTCCTATCCTAAGGGAACATAACGTCTCGGGTGTAATATTTTACAACATTCCTAACGCGTCGGCCCCTATTTTTCGGTGGGAACATTATATACGTCTATAACGTTATATATCCTAGCCTAAGGCGACCTAACATGTCGAATGTAATATTTTACAACATTCCTGGCGTGTCGTCTACTGCTTCTCGATGGGGACATTATATACGTCTATAATGTTGTATATCTTAACCTAACGCAACTTAACATCTGGGATGTAATATTTTACAGCATTCGTGGTGTGTCGTCGCCTACTTCTGGATGGGGTCATTATATACATCTATAACGTTGTATATCCTAACCTAAGGGAACCTAACACCTCGGGTGTAATATTTTACAACATTCCCGACACGTCGGCCCCTATTTTTCGGTGAGAACATTATATACATTTATAACGGTATATATCCTAGCCTAAGGCAACCTAACATCTCGGATGTAATAGTTGACAACATTCCTGCCGTGTCCGTCCGTACTTCTCGGTGGGAACATTATATACGTCTGTAACGTGATATATCCTAACCTAAGGCTACATAACATGTCGAATGTAATATTTTACAACATTCCTGGCGTGTCGTCGCCTGCTTCTCGATGGGGACATTATATACGTCTATAACGTTGTATATCCTAACCTAAAGCAACCTAACATCTGGGATGTAATATTTTAAAACATTCCTTGCATGTCAGTGCCTACGTCTCGGTGGGAACATTATATACGTCTATAACGATATATATCCTAACCTAAGGCAACCTAACACCTCGGATGTAATAGTTGACAACATTCCTGGCGTGTAGGCCCGTACTTCTCGGTGGGAACATTGTATACGTCTATAACGATATATATCCTAGCCTAAGGCGACCTAACATGTCGAATGTAATATTTTACATCATTCCTGGCGTGTCGTCGCCTGCTTCTCGATGGGAACATTGCATACGTCTATAACGTTATATATCATAACCTAAGGCAACCGAACATCTGGAATGTAATATTTTACAACATTCCTGGCATATCAGTCCCTACTTCTCGGTGGAAACATTGTATACGTCTATAACGATATATATCCTAGCCTAGGGCAACCTAACATCTCGGATGTAATATTTTACAACATTCCTGGCGTGTCGTCGCCTACTTCTGGATGGGGACATTATATACGTCTATAACGTTATATATCCTAACCTAAGGCAACCTAACATCTCGGATGTAATAGTTGGCAAAATTCCTGGCGTGTCTGCCCGTACTTCTCGGTGGGAACATTATATACGTCTATAACGTTGTATATCCTAGCCTAAGGCCAGCTAACATGTCGAATGTAATATTTTATAACATTCCTGTCGCGTCGGCCCCTATTTTTCGGTGGGAACATTATATACTTCTATAACGTTATATATCATAAATTAAGGCAACCGAACATCTGGAATGTAATATTTTACAACATTCCTGGCATATCAGTCCCTACTTCTCGGTGGAAACATTGTATACGTCTATAACGATATATATCCTAGCCTAGGGCAACCTAACATCTCGGATGTAATATTTTACAACATTCCTGGCGTGTCGTGGCCTACTTCTCGATGGGGACATTATATACGTCTATAACGATATACATCCAAACCTAAGGGAACCTAACATCTCGGATGTAATATTTTAAAACATTCCTGGCATGTCGGTCCCTACTTCTCGGTGGGAATATTATATACGTCTATAACGTTATATATCATAACCTAAGGCAACCTAACATCTCGGATGTAATATTTTACAACATTCCTGGCATATCGGTCCCTACTTCTCGGAGGAAACATTGTATACGTCTATAACGATATTTATCCTAGCCTAAGGCAACCTAACATCTCGGATGTAATATTTTACAACATTCCTGGCGTGGCGTCGCCTACTTCTCGATGGGGACATTATATACATCTATAACATTGTATATCCTAACCTAAGGCAACCTAACATCTCGGATGTAATATTTTACAACATTCTGGCGTGTCGTCGCCGGCTTCTCGATGGGGAGATTATAAACGTCTGTAACGTTGTATATGCTAACCTAACGCAACCTAACATTTGGGATGTAATATTTTACAACATTCCATGCATGTCGGTGCCTACGTCTCGGTAGGAACATTATATACGTCTATAACGATATATATCCTGACCCAAGGCAACCTAACACCTCGGATGTAATAGTTGACAACATTCCTGGCGTGTAGGCCCGTACTTCTCGGTGGGAACATTGTATACGTCTATAACGTTATATATCCTAGCCTAAGGCGACCTATCATATCGAATGTAATATTTTACATCATTCCTGGCGTGTCGTCGCCTGCTTCTCGATGGGAACATTATATACGTCTATAACGTTGTGTATCCTAACCTAACGCAACCTAACATCTGGGATGTAATATTCCTGGCGTGTCGTCGCCTACTTCTGGATGGGGACATTATATACGTCTATAACGTTATATATCCTAACCTAAGGCAACCTAACATCTCGGATGTAATAGTTGGCAAAGTTCCTGGCGTGTCTGCCCGTACTTCTCGGTGGGAACATTATATACGTCTATAACGTTGTATATCCTAGCCTAAGGCCAGCTAACATGTCGAATGTAATATTTTATAACATTCCTGTCGCGTCGGCCCCTATTTTTCGGTGGGAACATTATATACGTCTATAACGTTATATATCATAAATTAAGGCAACCGAACATCTGGAATGTAATATTTTACAACATTCCTGGCATATCAGTCCCAACTTCTCGGTGGAAACATTGTATACGTCTATAACGATATATATCCTAGCCTAGGGCAACCTAACATCTCGGATGTAATATTTTACAACATTCCTGGCGTGTCGTGGCCTACTTCTCGATGGGGACATTATATACGTCTATAACGATATACATCCAAACCTAAGGGAACCTAACATCTCGGATGTAATATTTTAAAACATTCCTGGCATGTCGGTCCCTACTTCTCGGTGGGAATATTATATACGTCTATAACGTTATATATCATAACCTAAGGCAACCTAACATCTCGGATGTAATATTTTACAACATTCCTGGCATATCGGTCCCTACTTCTCGGAGGAAACATTGTATACGTCTATAACGATATTTATCCTAGCCTAAGGCAACCTAACATCTCGGATGTAATATTTTACAACATTCCTGGCGTGTCGTCGCCTACTTCTCGATGGGGACATTATATACATCTATAACATTGTATATCCTAACCTAAGGCAACCTAACATCTCGGATGTAATATTTTACAACATTCTGGCGTGTCGTCGCCGGCTTCTCGATGGGGAGATTATAAACGTCTATAACGTTGTATATCCTAACCTAACGCAACCTAACATTTGGGATGTAATATTTTACAACATTCCTTGCATGTCGGTGCCTAGGTCTCGGTAGGAACATTATATACGTCTATAACGATATATATCCTGACCCAAGGCAACCTAACACCTCGGATGTAATAGTTGACAACATTCCTGGCGTGTAGGCCCGTACTTCTCGGTGGGAACATTGTATACGTCTATAACGTTATATATCCTAGCCTAAGGCGACCTATCATATCGAATGTAATATTTTACATCATTCCTGGCGTGTCGTCGCCTGCTTCTCGATGGGAACATTATATACGTCTATAACGTTGTGTATCCTAACCTAACGCAACCTAACATCTGGGATGTAATATTCCTGGCGTGTCGTCGCCTACTTCTGGATGGGGACATTATATACGTCTATAACGTTATATATCCTAACCTAAGGCAACCTAACATCTCGGATGTAATAGTTGGCAAAATTCCTGGCGTGTCTGCCCGTACTTCTCGGTGGGAACATTATATACGTCTATAACGTTGTATATCCTAGCCTAAGGCCAGCTAACATGTCGAATGTAATATTTTATAACATTCCTGTCGCGTCGGCCCCTATTTTTCGGTGGGAACATTATATACGTCTATAACGTTATATATCATAAATTAAGGCAACCGAACATCTGGAATGTAATATTTTACAACATTCCTGGCATATCAGTCCCTACTTCTCGGTGGAAACATTGTATACGTCTATAACGATATATATCCTAACCCAAGGCAACCTAACACCTCGGATGTAATAGGTGACCACATTCCTGGCATGTAGGCCCGTACTTCTCGGTGGGAACATTGTATACGCCTATAACGTTATATATCCTAGCCTAAGGCGACCTAACATGTCGAATGTAATATTTTACATCATTCCTGGCGTGTCGTCGCCTGCTTCTCGATGGGAACATTATATACGTCTATAACGTTATATATCATAACCTAAGGCAACCGAACATCTGGGATGTAATATTTTACAACATTCCTGGCATATCGGTCCCTACTTCTCGGTGGAAACATTGTATACGTCTATAACGATATATATCCTAGCCTAAGGCAACCTAACATCTCGCATGTAATATTTTACAACATTCCTGGCGTGTCGTCGCCTACTTCTCGATGGGCACATTATATACGTCGATAACGTTATATATCCTAGCCTAAGGCACCCTAACATGTCGAATGTAATATTTTACAACATTCCTGGCTTCTCGTCGCCTACTTCTCGATGGGGACATTATATACATCTATAACATTGTATATTCTAACCCAAGGCAACCTAACATCTCGGATGGAATATTTTACAACATTCCTGGCGTGTCGTTGCCTGCTTCTCGATGGGGACATTATATACGTCTATAACGTTGTATGTCCTAACCTACCGCAACCAAACATCTCGGATGTAATATTTTACAACATTCCTGGCATGTCGGTCCCTACTTCTCGGTGGGAATATTATATACGTCTATAACGTTATATATCATAACCTAAGGCAACCTAACATCTCGGATGTAATATTTTACAACATTCCTGGCATATCGGTCCCTACTTCTCGGTGGAAACATTGTATACGTCTATAACGATATATATCCTAGCCTAAGGCAACCTAACATCTCGGATGTAATATTTTACAACATTCCTGGCGCGTCGGCTCCTATTTTTCGGTGGGAACATTATATACGTCTATAACGTTATATATCCTAACCTAAGGGACCCTAACATGTCGTATGTAATATTTTACAACATTCCTGGCGTGTCGTAGCCTGCTTCTCGATGGGGACATTATATACGTCTATAACGTTGTATATCCTAACCTAAAGCAACCTAACATCTGGGATGTAATATTTTACAACATTCCTGGCGTGTCGTCGCCTAGTTTGGATGGGGTCATTATATACGTCTATAACGTTGTATATCCTAACCTAAGGGAACCTAACATCTCGGGTGTAAACTTTTACAACATTCCTGACACGTCGGGCCCTATTTTTCGGTGGGAACATTATATACGGCTATAACGTTATATATGCTAGCCTAAGGCAACCTAACATGTCGAATGTAATATTTTACAACATTCCTGTCGTGTCGTCGCCTGCTTCTCGATGGGGAGATTATATACGTCTATAACGTTGTATATTCTAACCTAACGCAACCCAACATTTGGGATGTAATATTTTACAACATTCCTTGCATGTCGGTGCCTACGTCTCGGTGGGAACATTACATACGTCTATAACGATATATATCCTAACCTAAGGCAACCTAACACCTCGGATGTAATAGTTGACAACATTCCTGGCGTGTAGGCCCGTACTTCTCGGTGGGAACATTGTATACGTCTATAACAATATATATCCTAGCCTAAGGCGACCTAACATGTCGAATGTAATATTTTACATCATTCCTGGCGTGTCGTCGCCTGCTTCTCGATGGGAACATTGCATACGTCTATAACGTTATATATCATAACCTAAGGCAACCGAACATCTGGAATGTAATATTTTACAATATTCCTGGCATATCAGTCCCTACTTCTCGGTGGAAACATTGTATACGTCTATAACGATATATATCCTAACCTACCGCAACCAAACATCTCGGATGTAATATTTTACAACATTCCTGGCGTGTCGTCGCCTACTTCTCGATGGGGACATTATATACGTCTATAACGATATACATCCAAACCTAAGGGAACCTAACATCTCGGATGTAATATTTTAAAACATTCCTGGCATGTCGGTCCCTACTTCTCGGTGGGAATATTATATACGTCTATAACGTTATATATCATAACCTAAGGCAACCTAACATCTCGGATGTAATATTTTACAACATTCCTGGCATATCGGTCCCTACTTCTCGGAGGAAACATTGTATACGTCTATAACGATATATATCCTAGCCTAAGGCAACCTAACATCTCGGATGTAATATTTTACAACATTCCTGGCGTGGCGTCGCCTACTTCTCGATGGGGACATTATATACATCTATAACATTGTATATCCTAACCTAAGGCAACCTAACATCTCGGATGTAATATTTTACAACATTCTGGCGTGTCGTCGCCGGCTTCTCGATGGGGAGATTATAAACGTCTGTAACGTTGTATATGCTAACCTAACGCAACCTAACATTTGGGATGTAATATTTTACAACATTCCTTGCATGTCGGTGCCTACGTCTCGGTAGGAACATTATATACGTCTATAACGATATATATCCTGACCCAAGGCAACCTAACACCTCGGATGTAATAGTTGACAACATTCCTGGCGTGTAGGCCCGTACTTCTCGGTGGGAACATTGTATACGTCTATAACGTTATATATCCTAGCCTAAGGCGACCTATCATATCGAATGTAATATTTTACATCATTCCTGGCGTGTCGTCGCCTGCTTCTCGATGGGAACATTATATACGTCTATAACGTTGTGTATCCTAACCTAACGCAACCTAACATCTGGGATGTAATATTCCTGGCGTGTCGTCGCCTACTTCTGGATGGGGACATTATATACGTCTATAACGTTATATATCCTAACCTAAGGCAACCTAACATCTCGGATGTAATAGTTGGCAAAATTCCTGGCGTGTCTGCCCGTACTTCTCGGTGGGAACATTATATACGTCTATAACGTTGTATATCCTAGCCTAAGGCCAGCTAACATGTCGAAAGTAATATTTTGCAACATTCCTGTCGCGTCGGCCCCTATTTTTCGGTGGGAACATTATATACGTCTATAACGTTATATATCCTAGTCTAAGGCAACCTAACATGTCGACTGTAATATTTTACAACATTCCTGGCGTGTCGTCGCCAGCTTCTCGATGGGGACATAATATACATCTATAACATTGTATATCCTAACCTAAGGCAACCTAACATCTCGGATGTAATATTTTACAACAGTCTGGCGTGTCGTTGCCGGCTTCTCGATGGGGAGATTATATACGTCTATAACGTTGTATATCCTAACCTAACGCAACCTAACATTTGGGATGTAATATTTTACAACACTCCTTGCATGTCGGTGCCTACGTCTCGGTGGGAACATTATATACGTCTATAACGATATATATCCTAACCCAAGGCAACCTAACACCTCGGATGTAATAGGTGACCACATTCCTGGCATGTAGGCCCGTACTTCTCGGTGGGAACATTGTATACGCCTATAACGTTATATATCCTAGCCTAAGGCGACCTAACATGTCGAATGTAATATTTTACATCATTCCTGGCGTGTCGTCGCCTAGTTTGGATGGGGTCATTATATACGTCTATAACGTTATACATCATAACATAAGGCAACCGAACATCTGGGATGTAATATTTTACAACATTCCTGACGCGTCGGCCCCTATTTTTCGGTGGGAACATTATATACGTCTATAAAGTTATATATCCTAGCCTAAGGCAACCTAACATGTCGAATGTAATACTTTACAACATTCCTGGCCTGTCGTCGCCAACTTCTCGATGGGGACATTATATACGTCGATAACGTTATATATCCTAGCCTAAGGCACCCTAACATGTCGAATGTAATATTTTACAACATTCCTGGCTTCTCGTCGCCTACTTCCCGATGGGGACATTATATACATCTATAACATTGTATATTCTAACCCAAGGCAACCTATCATCTCGGATGGAATATTTTACAACATTCCTGGCGTGTCGTTGCCTGCTTCTCGATGGGGACATTATATACGTCTATAACGTTGTATATCCTAACCTACCGCAACCAAACATCTCGGATGTAATATTTTACAACATTCCTGGCATGTCGGTCCCTACTTCTCGGTGGAAACATTGTATACGTCTATAACGATATATATCCTAGCCTAAGGCAACCTAACATCTCGGATGTAATATTTTACAACATTCCTGGCGCGTCGGCTCCTATTTTTCGGTGGGAACATTATATACGTCTATAACGTTATATATCCTAACCTAAGGGACCCTAACATGTCGTATGTAATATTTTACAACATTCCTGGCGTGTCGTAGCCTGCTTCTCGATGGGGACATTATATACGTCTACAACGTTGTATATCCTAACCTAAAGCAACCTAACATCTGGGATGTAATATTTTACAACATTCCTGGCGTGTCGTCGCCTAGTTTGGATGGGGTCATTATATACATCTATAACGCTGTATATCCTAACCTAAGGCAACCTAACATCTCGGATGTAATATTTTACAACATTCCTGGCATGTCGGTCCCTACATCTCGGTGGGAACATACTATACGTCTATAACGTTGTATATCCTAACCTAAGGGAACCTAACATCTCGGGTGTAAACTTTTACAACATTCCTGACACGTCGGGCCCTATTTTTCGGTGGGAACATTATATACGGCTATAACGTTATATATGCTAGCCTAAGGCAACCTAACATGTCGAATGTAATATTTTACAACATTCCTGTCGTGTCGTCGCCTGCTACTCGATGGGGAGATTATATACGTCTATAACGTTGTATATCCTAACCTAACGCAACCCAACATTTGGGATGTAATATTTTACAACATTCCTTGCATGTCGGTGCCTACGTCTCGGTGGGAACATTACATACGTCTATAACGATATATACCCTAACCTAAGGCAACCTAACACCTCGGATGTAATAGTTGACAACATTCCTGGCGTGTAGGCCCGTACTTCTCGGTGGGAACAGTGTATACGTCTATAACAATATATATCCTAGCCTAAGGCGACCTAACATGTCGAATGTAATATTTTACAACATTCCTGGCATATCGGTCCCTACTTCTCGGAGGAAACATTGTATACGTCTATAACGATATATATCCGAGCCTAAGGCAACCTAACATCTCGGATGTAATATTTTAAAACATTCCTGGCATGTCGGTCCCTACTTCTCGGTGGGAATATTATATACGTCTATAACGTTATATATCATAACCTAAGGCAACCTAACAACTCGGATGTAATATTTTACAACATTCCTGGCATATCGGTCCCTACTTCTCGGAGGAAACATTGTATACGTCTATAACGATATTTATCCTAGCCTAAGGCAACCTAACATCTCGGATGTAATATTTTACAACATTCCTGGCGTGGCGTCGCCTACTTCTCGATGGGGACATTATATACATCTATAACATTGTATATCCTAACCTAAGGCAACCTAACATCTCCGATGTAATATTTTACAACATTCTGGCGTGTCGTCGCCGGCTTCTCGATGGGGAGATTATAAACGTCTGTAACGTTGTATATGCTAACCTAACGCAACCTAACATTTGGGATGTAATATTTTACAACATTCCTTGCATGTCGGTGCCTACGTCTCGGTAGGAACATTATATACGTCTATAACGATATATATCCTGACCCAAGGCAACCTAACACCTCGGATGTAATAGTTGACAACATTCCTGGCGTGTAGGCCCGTACTTCTCGGTGGGAACATTGTATACGTCTATAACGTTATATATCCTAGCCTAAGGCGACCTGTCATATCGAATGTAATATTTTACATCATTCCTGGCGTGTCGTCGCCTGCTTCTCGATGGGAACATTATATACGTCTATAACGTTGTGTATCCTAACCTAACGCAACCTAACATCTGGGATGTAATATTCCTGGCGTGTCGTCGCCTACTTCTGGATGGGGACATTATATACGTCTATAACGTTATATATCCTAACCTAAGGCAACCTAACATCTCGGATGTAATAGTTGGCAAAATTCCTGGCGTGTCTGCCCGTACTTCTCGGTGGGAACATTATATACGTCTATAACGTTGTATATCCTAGCCTAAGGCCAGCTAACATGTCGAATGTAATATTTTATAACATTCCTGTCGCGTCGGCCCCTATTTTTCGGTGGGAACATTATATACGTCTATAACGTTATATATCATAAATTAAGGCAACCGAACATCTGGAATGTAATATTTTACAACATTCCTGGCATATCAGTCCCTACTTCTCGGTGGAAACATTGTATACGTCTATAACGATATATATCCTAACCTACCGCAACCAAACATCTCGGATGTAATATTTTACAACATTCCTGGCATGTCGGTCCCTACTTCTCGGTGGGAATATTATATACGTCTATAACGTTATATATCATAACCTAAGGCAACCTAACATCTCGGATGTAATATTTTACAACATTCCTGGCATATCGGTCCCTACTTCTCGGTGGAAACATTGTATACGTCTATAACGATATATATCCTAGCCTAAGGCAACCTAACATCTCGGATGTAATATTTTACAACATTCCTGGCGCGTCGGCTCCTATTTTTCGGTGGGAACATTATATACGTCTATAACGTTATATATCCTAACCTAAGGGTCCCTAACATGTTGTATGTAATATTTTACAACATTCCTGGCGTGTCGTAGCCTGCTTCTCGATGGGGACATTATATACGTCTATAACGTTGTATATCCTAACCTAAAGCAACCTAACATCTGGGATGTAATATTTTACAACATTCCTGGCGTGTCGTCGCCTAGTTTGGATGGGGTCATTATATACGTCTATAACGTTGTATATCCTAACCTAAGGGAACCTAACATCTCGGGTGTAAACTTTTACAACATTCCTGACACGTCGGGCCCTATTTTTCGGTGGGAACATTATATACGGCTATAACGTTATGTATGCTAGCCTAAGGCAACCTAACATGTCGAATGTAATATTTTACAACATTCCTGTCGTGTCGTCGCCTGCTTCTCGATGGGTAGATTATATACGTCTATAACGTTGTATATTCTAACCTAACGCAACCCAACATTTGGGATGTAATATTTTACAACATTCCTTGCATGTCGGTGCCTACGTCTCGGTGGGAACATTACATACGTCTATAACGATATATATCCTAACCTAAGGCAACCTAACACCTCGGATGTAATAGTTGACAACATTCCTGGCGTGTAGGCCCGTACTTCTCGGTGGGAACATTGTATACGTCTATAACAATATATATCCTAGCCTAAGGCGACCTAACATGTCGAATGTAATATTTTACATCATTCCTGGCGTGTCGTCGCCTGCTTCTCGATGGGAACATTGCATACGTCTATAACGTTATATATCATAACCTAAGGCAACCGAACATCTGGAATGTAATATTTTACAATATTCCTGGCATATCAGTCCCTACTTCTCGGTGGAAACATTGTATACGTCTATAACGATATATATCCTAGCCTAGGGCAACCTAACATCTCGGATGTAATATTTTACAACATTCCTGGCGTGTCGTCGCCTACTTCTCGATGGGGACATTATATACGTCTATAACGATATACATCCAAACCTAAGGGAACCTAACATCTCGGATGTAATATTTTAAAACATTCCTGGCATGTCGGTCCCTACTTCTCGGTGGGAATATTATATACGTCTATAACGTTATATATCATAACCTAAGGCAACCTAACATCTCGGATGTAATATTTTACAACATTCCTGGCATATCGGTCCCTACTTCTCGCAGGAAACATTGTATACGTCTATAACGTTATATATCCTAGCCTAAGGCGACCTATCATATCGAATGTAATATTTTACATCATTCCTGGCGTGTCGTCGCCTGCTTCTCGATGGGAACATTATATACGTCTATAACGTTGTGTATCCTAACCTAACGCAACCTAACATCTGGGATGTAATATTCCTGGCGTGTCGTCGCCTACTTCTGGATGGGGACATTATATACGTCTATAACGTTATATATCCTAACCTAAGGCAACCTAACATCTCGGATGTAATAGTTGGCAAAATTCCTGGCGTGTCTGCCCGTACTTCTCGGTGGGAACATTATATACGTCTATAACGTTGTATATCCTAGCCTAAGGCCAGCTAACATGTCGAAAGTAATATTTTGCAACATTCCTGTCGCGTCGGCCCCTATTTTTCGGTGGGAACATTATATACGTCTATAACGTTATATATCCTAGTCTAAGGCAACCTAACATGTCGACTGTAATATTTTACAACATTCCTGGCGTGTCGTCGCCAGCTTCTCGATGGGGACATAATATACATCTATAACATTGTATATCCTAACCTAAGGCAACCTAACATCTCGGATGTAATATTTTACAACAGTCTGGCGTGTCGTTGCCGGCTTCTCGATGGGGAGATTATATACGTCTATAACGTTGTATATCCTAACCTAACGCAACCTAACATTTGGGATGTAATATTTTACAACACTCCTTGCATGTCGGTGCCTACGTCTCGGTGGGAACATTATATACGTCTATAACGATATATATCCTAACCCAAGGCAACCTAACACCTCGGATGTAATAGGTGACCACATTCCTGGCATGTAGGCCCGTACTTCTCGGTGGGAACATTGTATACGCCTATAACGTTATATATCCTAGCCTAAGGCGACCTAACATGTCGAATGTAATATTTTACATCATTCCTGGCGTGTCGTCGCCTGCTTCTCGATGGGAACACTATATACGTCTATAACGTTATACATCATAACATAAGGCAACCGAACATCTGGGATGTAATATTTTACAACATTCCTGACGCGTCGGCCCCTATTTTTCGGTGGGAACATTATATACGTCTATAAAGTTATATATCCTAGCCTAAGGCAACCTAACATGTCGAATGTAATACTTTACAACATTCCTGGCCTGTCGTCGCCAACTTCTCGATGGGGACATTATATACGTCGATAACGTTATATATCCTAGCCTAAGGCACCCTAACATGTCGAATGTAATATTTTACAACATTCCTGGCTTCTCGTCGCCTACTTCCCGATGGGGACATTATATACATCTATAACATTGTATATTCTAACCCAAGGCAACCTATCATCTCGGATGGAATATTTTACAACATTCCTGGCGTGTCGTTGCCTGCTTCTCGATGGGGACATTATATACGTCTATAACGTTGTATATCCTAACCTACCGCAACCAAACATCTCGGATGTAATATTTTACAACATTCCTGGCATGTCGGTCCCTACTTCTCGGTGGGAATATTATATACGTCTATAACGTTATATATCATAACCTAAGGCAACCTAACATCTCGGATGTAATATTTTACAACATTCCTGGCATATCGGTCCCTACTTCTCGGTGGAAACATTGTATACGTCTATAACGATATATATCCTAGCCTAAGGCAACCTAACATCTCGGATGTAATATTTTACAACATTCCTGGCGCGTCGGCTCCTATTTTTCGGTGGGAACATTATATACGTCTATAACGTTATATATCCTAACCTAAGGGACCCTAACATGTCGTATGTAATATTTTACAACATTCCTGGCGTGTCGTAGCCTGCTTCTCGATGGGGAGATTATATACGTCTATAACGTTGTATATCCTAACCTAACGCAACCCAACATTTGGGATGTAATATTTTACAACATTCCTTGCATGTCGGTGCCTACGTCTCGGTGGGAACATTACATACGTCTATAACGATATATATCCTAACCTAAGGCAACCTAACACCTCGGATGTAATAGTTGACAACATTCCTGGCGTGTAGGCCCGTACTTCTCGGTGGGAACAGTGTATACGTCTATAACAATATATATCCTAGCCTAAGGCGACCTAACATGTCGAATGTAATATTTTACAACATTCCTGGCATATCGGTCCCTACTTCTCGGAGGAAACATTGTATACGTCTATAACGATATATATCCGAGCCTAAGGCAACCTAACATCTCGGATGTAATATTTTAAAACATTCCTGGCATGTCGGTCCCTACTTCTCGGTGGGAATATTATATACGTCTATAACGTTATATATCATAACCTAAGGCAACCTAACATCTCGGATGTAATATTTTACAACATTCCTGGCATATCGGTCCCTACTTCTCGGAGGAAACATTGTATACGTCTATAACGATATATATCCGAGCCTAAGGCAACCTAACATCTCGGATGTAATATTTTACAACATTCCTGGCGTGGCGTCGCCTACTTCTCGATGGGGACATTATATACATCTATAACATTGTATATCCTAACCTAAGGCAACCTAACATCTCGGATGTAATATTTTACAACATTCTGGCGTGTCGTCGCCGGCTTCTCGATGGGGAGATTATAAACGTCTGTAACGTTGTATATGCTAACCTAACGCAACCTAACATTTGGGATGTAATATTTTACAACATTCCTTGCATGTCGGTGCCTACGTCTCGGTAGGAACATTATATACGTCTATAACGATATATATCCTGACCCAAGGCAACCTAACACCTCGGATGTAATAGTTGACAACATTCCTGGCGTGTAGGCCCGTACTTCTCGGTGGGAACATTGTATACGTCTATAACGTTATATATCCTAGCCTAAGGCGACCTATCATATCGAATGTAATATTTTACATCATTCCTGGCGTGTCGTCGCCTGCTTCTCGATGGGAACATTATATATGTCTATAACGTTGTGTATCCTAACCTAACGCAACCTAACATCTGGGATGTAATATTCCTGGCGTGTCGTCGCCTACTTCTGGATGGGGACATTATATACGTCTATAACGTTATATATCCTAACCTAAGGCAACCTAACATCTCGGGTGTAATAGTTGGCAAAATTCCTGGCGTGTCTGCCCGTACTTCTCGGTGGGAACATTATATACGTCTATAACGTTGTATATCCTAGCCTAAGGCCAGCTAACATGTCGAATGTAATATTTTATAACATTCCTGTCGCGTCGGCCCCTATTTTTCGGTGGGAACATTATATACGTCTATAACGTTATATATCATAAATTAAGGCAACCGAACATCTGGAATGTAATATTTTACAACATTCCTGGCATATCAGTCCCTACTTCTCGGTGGAAACATTGTATACGTCTATAACGATATATATCCTAACCTACCGCAACCAAACATCTCGGATGTAATATTTTACAACATTCCTGGCATGTCGGTCCCTACTTCTCGGTGGGAATATTATATACGTCTATAACGTTATATATCATAACCTAAGGCAACCTAACATCTCGGATGTAATATTTTACAACATTCCTGGCATATCGGTCCCTACTTCTCGGTGGAAACATTGTATACGTCTATAACGATATATATCCTAGCCTAAGGCAACCTAACATCTCGGATGTAATATTTTACAACATTCCTGGCGCGTCGGCTCCTATTTTTCGGTGGGAACATTATATACGTCTATAACGTTATATATCCTAACCTAAGGGTCCCTAACATGTTGTATGTAATATTTTACAACATTCCTGGCGTGTCGTAGCCTGCTTCTCGATGGGGACATTATATACGTCTATAACGTTGTATATCCTAACCTAAAGCAACCTAACATCTGGGATGTAATATTTTACAACATTCCTGGCGTGTCGTCGCCTAGTTTGGATGGGGTCATTATATACGTCTATAACGTTGTATATCCTAACCTAAGGGAACCTAACATCTCGGGTGTAAACTTTTACAACATTCCTGACACGTCGGGCCCTATTTTTCGGTGGGAACATTATATACGGCTATAACGTTATGTATGCTAGCCTAAGGCAACCTAACATGTCGAATGTAATATTTTACAACATTCCTGTCGTGTCGTCGCCTGCTTCTCGATGGGTAGATTATATACGTCTATAACGTTGTATATTCTAACCTAACGCAACCCAACATTTGGGATGTAATATTTTACAACATTCCTTGCATGTCGGTGCCTACGTCTCGGTGGGAACATTACATACGTCTATAACGATATATATCCTAACCTAAGGCAACCTAACACCTCGGATGTAATAGTTGACAACATTCCTGGCGTGTAGGCCCGTACTTCTCGGTGGGAACATTGTATACGTCTATAACAATATATATCCTAGCCTAAGGCGACCTAACATGTCGAATGTAATATTTTACATCATTCCTGGCGTGTCGTCGCCTGCTTCTCGATGGGAACATTGCATACGTCTATAACGTTATATATCATAACCTAAGGCAACCGAACATCTGGAATGTAATATTTTACAATATTCCTGGCATATCAGTCCCTACTTCTCGGTGGAAACATTGTATACGTCTATAACGATATATATCCTAGCCTAGGGCAACCTAACATCTCGGATGTAATATTTTACAACATTCCTGGCGTGTCGTCGCCTACTTCTCGATGGGGACATTATATACGTCTATAACGATATACATCCAAACCTAAGGGAACCTAACATCTCGGATGTAATATTTTAAAACATTCCTGGCATGTCGGTCCCTACTTCTCGGTGGGAATATTATATACGTCTATAACGTTATATATCATAACCTAAGGCAACCTAACATCTCGGATGTAATATTTTACAACATTCCTGGCATATCGGTCCCTACTTCTCGCAGGAAACATTGTATACGTCTATAACGTTATATATCCTAGCCTAAGGCGACCTATCATATCGAATGTAATATTTTACATCATTCCTGGCGTGTCGTCGCCTGCTTCTCGATGGGAACATTATATACGTCTATAACGTTGTGTATCCTAACCTAACGCAACCTAACATCTGGGATGTAATATTCCTGGCGTGTCGTCGCCTACTTCTGGATGGGGACATTATATACGTCTATAACGTTATATATCCTAACCTAAGGCAACCTAACATCTCGGATGTAATAGTTGGCAAAATTCCTGGCGTGTCTGCCCGTACTTCTCGGTGGGAACATTATATACGTCTATAACGTTGTATATCCTAGCCTAAGGCCAGCTAACATGTCGAAAGTAATATTTTGCAACATTCCTGTCGCGTCGGCCCCTATTTTTCGGTGGGAACATTATATACGTCTATAACGTTATATATCCTAGTCTAAGGCAACCTAACATGTCGACTGTAATATTTTACAACATTCCTGGCGTGTCGTCGCCAGCTTCTCGATGGGGACATAATATACATCTATAACATTGTATATCCTAACCTAAGGCAACCTAACATCTCGGATGTAATATTTTACAACAGTCTGGCGTGTCGTTGCCGGCTTCTCGATGGGGAGATTATATACGTCTATAACGTTGTATATCCTAACCTAACGCAACCTAACATTTGGGATGTAATATTTTACAACACTCCTTGCATGTCGGTGCCTACGTCTCGGTGGGAACATTATATACGTCTATAACGATATATATCCTAACCCAAGGCAACCTAACACCTCGGATGTAATAGGTGACCACATTCCTGGCATGTAGGCCCGTACTTCTCGGTGGGAACATTGTATACGCCTATAACGTTATATATCCTAGCCTAAGGCGACCTAACATGTCGAATGTAATATTTTACATCATTCCTGGCGTGTCGTCGCCTGCTTCTCGATGGGAACACTATATACGTCTATAACGTTATACATCATAACATAAGGCAACCGAACATCTGGGATGTAATATTTTACAACATTCCTGACGCGTCGGCCCCTATTTTTCGGTGGGAACATTATATACGTCTATAAAGTTATATATCCTAGCCTAAGGCAACCTAACATGTCGAATGTAATACTTTACAACATTCCTGGCCTGTCGTCGCCAACTTCTCGATGGGGACATTATATACGTCGATAACGTTATATATCCTAGCCTAAGGCACCCTAACATGTCGAATGTAATATTTTACAACATTCCTGGCTTCTCGTCGCCTACTTCCCGATGGGGACATTATATACATCTATAACATTGTATATTCTAACCCAAGGCAACCTATCATCTCGGATGGAATATTTTACAACATTCCTGGCGTGTCGTTGCCTGCTTCTCGATGGGGACATTATATACGTCTATAACGTTGTATATCCTAACCTACCGCAACCAAACATCTCGGATGTAATATTTTACAACATTCCTGGCATGTCGGTCCCTACTTCTCGGTGGGAATATTATATACGTCTATAACGTTATATATCATAACCTAAGGCAACCTAACATCTCGGATGTAATATTTTACAACATTCCTGGCATATCGGTCCCTACTTCTCGGTGGAAACATTGTATACGTCTATAACGATATATATCCTAGCCTAAGGCAACCTAACATCTCGGATGTAATATTTTACAACATTCCTGGCGCGTCGGCTCCTATTTTTCGGTGGGAACATTATATACGTCTATAACGTTATATATCCTAACCTAAGGGACCCTAACATGTCGTATGTAATATTTTACAACATTCCTGGCGTGTCGTAGCCTGCTTCTCGATGGGGAGATTATATACGTCTATAACGTTGTATATCCTAACCTAACGCAACCCAACATTTGGGATGTAATATTTTACAACATTCCTTGCATGTCGGTGCCTACGTCTCGGTGGGAACATTACATACGTCTATAACGATATATATCCTAACCTAAGGCAACCTAACACCTCGGATGTAATAGTTGACAACATTCCTGGCGTGTAGGCCCGTACTTCTCGGTGGGAACAGTGTATACGTCTATAACAATATATATCCTAGCCTAAGGCGACCTAACATGTCGAATGTAATATTTTACAACATTCCTGGCATATCGGTCCCTACTTCTCGGAGGAAACATTGTATACGTCTATAACGATATATATCCGAGCCTAAGGCAACCTAACATCTCGGATGTAATATTTTAAAACATTCCTGGCATGTCGGTCCCTACTTCTCGGTGGGAATATTATATACGTCTATAACGTTATATATCATAACCTAAGGCAACCTAACATCTCGGATGTAATATTTTACAACATTCCTGGCATATCGGTCCCTACTTCTCGGAGGAAACATTGTATACGTCTATAACGATATATATCCGAGCCTAAGGCAACCTAACATCTCGGATGTAATATTTTACAACATTCCTGGCGTGGCGTCGCCTACTTCTCGATGGGGACATTATATACATCTATAACATTGTATATCCTAACCTAAGGCAACCTAACATCTCGGATGTAATATTTTACAACATTCTGGCGTGTCGTCGCCGGCTTCTCGATGGGGAGATTATAAACGTCTGTAACGTTGTATATGCTAACCTAACGCAACCTAACATTTGGGATGTAATATTTTACAACATTCCTTGCATGTCGGTGCCTACGTCTCGGTAGGAACATTATATACGTCTATAACGATATATATCCTGACCCAAGGCAACCTAACACCTCGGATGTAATAGTTGACAACATTCCTGGCGTGTAGGCCCGTACTTCTCGGTGGGAACATTGTATACGTCTATAACGTTATATATCCTAGCCTAAGGCGACCTATCATATCGAATGTAATATTTTACATCATTCCTGGCGTGTCGTCGCCTGCTTCTCGATGGGAACATTATATATGTCTATAACGTTGTGTATCCTAACCTAACGCAACCTAACATCTGGGATGTAATATTCCTGGCGTGTCGTCGCCTACTTCTGGATGGGGACATTATATACGTCTATAACGTTATATATCCTAACCTAAGGCAACCTAACATCTCGGGTGTAATAGTTGGCAAAATTCCTGGCGTGTCTGCCCGTACTTCTCGGTGGGAACATTATATACGTCTATAACGTTGTATATCCTAGCCTAAGGCCAGCTAACATGTCGAATGTAATATTTTATAACATTCCTGTCGCGTCGGCCCCTATTTTTCGGTGGGAACATTATATACTTCTATAACGTTATATATCATAAATTAAGGCAACCGAACATCTGGAATGTAATATTTTACAACATTCCTGGCATATCAGTCCCTACTTCTCGGTGGAAACATTGTATACGTCTATAACGATATATATCCTAGCCTAGGGCAACCTAACATCTCGGATGTAATATTTTACAACATTCCTGGCGTGTCGTGGCCTACTTCTCGATGGGGACATTATATACGTCTATAACGATATACATCCAAACCTAAGGGAACCTAACATCTCGGATGTAATATTTTAAAACATTCCTGGCATGTCGGTCCCTACTTCTCGGTGGGAATATTATATACGTCTATAACGTTATATATCATAACCTAAGGCAACCTAACAACTCGGATGTAATATTTTACAACATTCCTGGCATATCGGTCCCTACTTCTCGGAGGAAACATTGTATACGTCTATAACGATATTTATCCTAGCCTAAGGCAACCTAACATCTCGGATGTAATATTTTACAACATTCCTGGCGTGGCGTCGCCTACTTCTCGATGGGGACATTATATACATCTATAACATTGTATATCCTAACCTAAGGCAACCTAACATCTCGGATGTAATATTTTACAACATTCTGGCGTGTCGTCGCCGGCTTCTCGATGGGGAGATTATAAACGTCTGTAACGTTGTATATGCTAACCTAACGCAACCTAACATTTGGGATGTAATATTTTACAACATTCCTTGCATGTCGGTGCCTACGTCTCGGTAGGAACATTATATACGTCTATAACGATATATATCCTGACCCAAGGCAACCTAACACCTCGGATGTAATAGTTGACAACATTCCTGGCGTGTAGGCCCGTACTTCTCGGTGGGAACATTGTATACGTCTATAACGTTATATATCCTAGCCTAAGGCGACCTGTCATATCGAATGTAATATTTTACATCATTCCTGGCGTGTCGTCGCCTGCTTCTCGATGGGAACATTATATACGTCTATAACGTTGTGTATCCTAACCTAACGCAACCTAACATCTGGGATGTAATATTCCTGGCGTGTCGTCGCCTACTTCTGGATGGGGACATTATATACGTCTATAACGTTATATATCCTAACCTAAGGCAACCTAACATCTCGGATGTAATAGTTGGCAAAATTCCTGGCGTGTCCGCCCGTGCTTCTCGGTGGGAACATTATATACGTCTATAACGTTGTATATCCTAGCCTAAGGCCAGCTAACATGTCGAAAGTAATATTTTGCAACATTCCTGTCGCGTCGGCCCCTATTTTTCGGTGGGAACATTATATACGTCTATAACGTTATATATCCTAGTCTAAGGCAACCTAACATGTCGACTGTAATATTTTACAACATTCCTGGCGTGTCGTCGCCAGCTTCTCGATGGGGACATAATATACATCTATAACATTGTATATCCTAACCTAAGGCAACCTAACATCTCGGATGTAATATTTTACAACAGTCTGGCGTGTCGTCGCCGGCTTCTCGATGGGGAGATTATATACGTCTATAACGTTGTATATCCTAACCTAACGCAACCTAACATTTGGGATGTAATATTTTACAACACTCCTTGCATGTCGGTGCCTACGTCTCGGTGGGAACATTATATACGTCTATAACGATATATATCCTAACCCAAGGCAACCTAACACCTCGGATGTAATAGGTGACCACATTCCTGGCATGTAGGCCCGTACTTCTCGGTGGGAACATTGTATACGCCTATAACGTTATATATCCTAGCCTAAGGCGACCTAACATGTCGAATGTAATATTTTACATCATTCCTGGCGTGTCGTCGCCTGCTTCTCGGTGGGAATATTATATACGTCTATAACGTTATATATCATAACCTAAGGCAACCTAACATCTCGGATGTAATATTTTACAACATTCCTGGCATATCGGTCCCTACTTCTCGGTGGAAACATTGTATACGTCTATAACGATATATATCCTAGCCTAAGGCAACCTAACATCTCGGATGTAATATTTTACAACATTCCTGGCGCGTCGGCTCCTATTTTTCGGTGGGAACATTATATACGTCTATAACGTTATATATCCTAACCTAAGGAACCCTAACATGTCGTATGTAATATTTTACAACATTCCTGGCGTGTCGTAGCCTGCTTCTCGATGGGGACATTATATACGTCTATAACGTTGTATATCCTAACCTAAAGCAACCTAACATCTGGGATGTAATATTTTACAACATTCCTGGCGTGTCGTCGCCTAGTTTGGATGGGGTCATTATATACATCTATAACGCTGTATATCCTAACCTAAGGCAACCTAACATCTCGGATGTAATATTTTACAACATTCCTGGCATGTCGGTCCCTACATCTCGGTGGGAACATACTATACGTCTATAAGGTTGTATATCCTAACCTAAGGGAACCTAACATCTCGGGTGTAAACTTTTACAACATTCCTGACACGTCGGGCCCTATTTTTCGGTGGGAACATTATATACGGCTATAACGTTATATATGCTAGCCTAAGGCAACCTAACATGTCGAATGTAATATTTTACAACATTCCTGTCGTGTCGTCGCCTGCTTCTCGATGGGGAGATTATATACGTCTATAACGTTGTATATCCTAACCTAACGCAACCCAACATTTGGGATGTAATATTTTACAACATTCCTTGCATGTCGGTGCCTACGTCTCGGTGGGAACATTACATACGTCTATAACGATATATATCCTAACCTAAGGCAACCTAACACCTCGGATGTAATAGTTGACAACATTCCTGGCGTGTAGGCCCGTACTTCTCGGTGGGAACATTGTATACGTCTATAACAATATATATCCTAGCCTAAGGCGACCTAACATGTCGAATGTAATATTTTACATCATTCCTGGCGTGTCGTCGCCTGCTTCTCGATGGGAACATTACATACGTCTATAACGTTATATATCCTAGCCTAAGGCAACCTAACATGTCGAATGTAATATTTTACAACATTCCTGGCGTGTCGTCGCCTACTTCTCGATGGGGACATTATATACATCTATAACATTGTATATCCTAACCCAAGGCAACCTAACATCTCGGATGGAATATTTTACAACATTCCTGGCATATCGGTCCCTACTTCTCGTTGGAAACATTGCATACGTCTATAACGTTATATATCATAACCTAAGGCAACCGAACATCTGGGATGTAATATTTTACAACATTCCTGGCATATCGGTCCCTACTTCTCGGTGGAAACATTGTATACGTCTATAACGATATATATCCTAGCCTAAGGCAACCTAACATCTCGCATGTAATATTTTACAACATTCCTGGCGTGTCGTCGCCTACTTCTCGATGGGGACATTTTATACGTCTATAACGTTATATATCCTAGCCTAAGGCAACCTAACATGTCGAATGTAATATTTTACATCATTCCTGGCGTTTCGTTGCCTGCTTCTCGATGGGAACATTATATAAGTCTATAACGTTGTGTATCCTAACCTAACGCAACCTAACATCTGGGATGTAATATTCCTGGCGTGTCGTCGCCTACTTCTGGATGGGGAGATTATATACGTCTATAACGTTATATATCCTAACCTAGGGCAACCTAACATCTCGGATGTAATAGTTGACAACATTCCTGGCGTGTCCGCCCGTACTTCTCGGTGGGAACATTATATACGTCTATAACGATATATATCCTAACCTAAGGCAACCTAACACCTCGGATGTAATAGTTGACAACATTCCTGGCCTGTAGGCCCGTACTTCTCGGTGGGAACATTGTATACGTCTATAACGTTATATATCCTAGCCTAAGGCGACCTAACATGTCGAATGTAATATTTTACATCATTCCTGGCGTGTCGTCGCCTGCTTCTCGATGGGAACATTATATACGTCTATAACGTTATATGTCATAACCTACGGCAACCGAACATCTGGGATGTAATATTTTACAACATTCCTGGCATATGGGTCCCTACTTCTCGGTGGAAACATTGTATACGTCTTTAACGATATATATCCTAGCCTAAGGCAACCTAACATCTCGGATGTAATGTTTTACAACATTCCTGGCGTGTCGTCGCCTACTTCTCGATGGGAACATTATATACGTGGATAACGTTATATATCCTAGCCTAAGGCAACCTAACATGTCGAATGTAATATTTTACAACATTCCTGGCGTGTCTTCGCCTACTTCTCGATGGGGACATTATATACATCTATAACGTTGTATATCCTAACCCAAGGCAACCTAACATCTTGGATGGAATGTTTTACAACATTCCTGGTGTGTCGTTGCCTGCTTCTCGATGGGGACATTATATACGTCTATAACGTTGTATATCCTAACCTACCGCAACCAAACATCTCGGATGTAATATTTTACAACATTCCTGGCATGTCGGTCCCTACTTCTCGGTGGGAATATTATATACGTCTATAACGTTATATATCATAACCTAAGGCAACCTAACATCTCGGATGTAATATTTTACAACATTCCTGGCATATCGGTCCCTACTTCTCGGTGGAAACACTGTATACGTCTATAACGATATATATCCTAGCCTAAGGCAACCTAACATCTCGGATGTAATATTTTACAACATTCCTGGCGTGTCGTCGCCTACTTCTCGATGGGGACATTCTATACATCTATAACATTGTATATCCTAACCCAAGGCAACCTAACCTCTCGGATGAAATATTTTACAACATTCCTGGCATATCGGTTCCTACTTCTCGGTGGAAACATTGTATACGTCTATAACGATATATATCCAAACCTAAGGGAACCTAACATCTCGGATGTAATATTTTACAACATTCCTGGCATGTCGGTCCCTACTTCTCGATGGGAATATTATATACGTCTATAACGTTATATATCATAGCCTAACGCAAACTAACATCTGGGATGTAATATTTTACAACATTCCTGGAGTGTCGTCGCCTACTTCTGGCTAGGGTCATAATATACATCTATAACGTTGTATATCCTAACCTAAGGCAACCTAACATCTCGGGAGTAATATTTTACAACATTCCTGACGCGTCGGCCCCTATTTTTCGGTGGGAACATTATATACGTCTATAAAGTTATATATCCTAGCCTAAGGCAACCTAACATGTCGAATGTAATACTTTACAACATTCCTGGCCTGTCGTCGCCAACTTCTCGATGGGGACATTATATACATCTATAACATTGTATATCCTAACCTAAGGCAACCTAACATCTCGGATATAATATTTTACAACATTCCTGGCGTGTCGTCGCCTACTTCTCGATGGGGACATTATATACATCTATAACATTGTATATCCTAACCCAAGGCAACCTAACATCTCGGATGGAATATTTTACAACATTCCTGGCATATCGGTCCCTACTTCTCGTTGGAAACATTGCATACGTCTATAACGTTATATATCATAACCTAAGGCAACCGAACATCTGGGATGTAATATTTTACAACATTCCTGGCATATCGGTCCCTACTTCTCGGTGGAAACATTGTATACGTCTATAACGATATATATCCTAGCCTAAGGCAACCTAACATCTCGCATGTAATATTTTACAACATTCCTGGCGTGTCGTCGCCTACTTCTCGATGGGGATATTTTATACGTCTATAACGTTATATATCCTAGCCTAAGGCAACCTAACATGTCGAATGTATTATTTTACATCATTCCTGGCGTGTCGTTGCCTGCTTCTCGATGGGAACATTATATACGTCTATAACGTTGTGTATCCTAACCTAACGCAACCTAACATCTGGGATGTAATATTCCTGGCGTGTCGTCGCCTACTTCTGGATGGTGAGATTATATACGTCTATAACGTTATATATCCTAACCTAAGGCAACCTAACATCTCGGATGTAATAGTTGACAACATTCCTGGCGTGCCCGCCCGTACTTCTCGGTGGGAACATTATATACGTCTATAACGTTATATATCCTAGCCTAAGGCCACATAACATCTCGGATATAATATTTTACAACATTCCTGGCGTGTCGTCGCCTACTTCTCGATGGGGACATTATATACATCTATAACATTGTATATCCTAACCCAAGGCAACCTAACATCTCGGATGGAATATTTTACAACATTCCTGGCATATCGGTCCCTACTTCTCGTTGGAAACATTGCATACGTCTATAACGTTATATATCATAACCTAAGGCAACCGAACATCTGGGATGTAATATTTTACAACATTCCTGGCATAACGGTCCCTACTTCTCGGTGGAAACATTGTATACGTCTATAACGATATATATCCTAGCCTAAGGCAACCTAACATCTCGCATGTAATATTTTACAACATTCCTGGCGTGTCGTCGCCTACTTCTCGATGGGGATATTTTATACGTCTATAACGTTATATATCCTAGCCTAAGGCAACCTAACATGTCGAATGTAATATTTTACATCATTCCTGGCGTGTCGTTGCCTGCTTCTCGATGGGAACATTATATACGTCTATAACGTTGTGTATCCTAACCTAACGCAACCTAACATCTGGGATGTAATATTCCTGGCGTGTCGTCGCCTACTTCTGGATGGTGAGATTATATACGTCTATAACGTTATATATCCTAACCTAAGGCAACCTAACATCTCGGATGTAATAGTTGACAACATTCCTGGCGTGCCCGCCCGTACTTCTCGGTGGGAACATTATATACGTCTATAACGTTATATATCCTAGCCTAAGGCCACATAACATGTCGAATGTAATATTTTACAACATTCCAGGCGTGTCGTCGCCTGCTTCTCGATGGGGACATTATATACGTCTATAACGTTGTATATCCTAACCTAAAGCAACCTAACATCTGGGATGTAATATTTTACAAGATTCCTGGCATGTCGGTCCGCAAGTCTCGGTAGGAACATTATATACGTCTATAACGATATATATCCAAACCTAAGGGAACCTAACATCTCGGATGTAATATTTTACAACATTCCTGGCATGTCGGTCCCTATTTTTCGGTGGGAAAATTATATACGTCTATAACGTTATATATCATAACCTAAGGCAACCTAACTTCTCGGATGTAATATTTTACAACATTCCTGGCATATCGGTCCCTACATCTCGGTGGGGACATTATATACATCTATAACATTGTATATCCTAACCCAAGGCAACCTAACATCTCGGATGGAATATTTTACAACATTCCTGGCATATCGGTCCCTACTTATCGGTGGAAACATTGTATACGTCTATAACTATATATATCCTAGCCTAAGGCAACCTAACATCTCGAATGTAATTTTTTATAACATTCCTGGCGTGTCTTCGCCTGCTTCTCGATGGGGACATTATATACGTCTATAACGTTGCATATCCTAACCTACCGCAACCTAACATCTCGGATGTAATAGTTGACAACATTCCTGGCCTGTAGGCCCGTACTTCTCGGTGGGAACATTGTATACGTCTATAACGTTATATATCCTAGCCTAAGGCGACCTAACATGTCGAATGTAATATTTTACATCATTCCTGGCGTGTCGTCGCCTGCTTCTCGATGGGACTATTATATACGTCTATAACGTTATATATCCTAGCCTAAGGATACCTAACATGTCGAATGTAATACTTTACAACATTCCTGGCGTGTCGTCGCCTACTTCTCGATGGGGACATTATATACATCTATAACATTGTATATCCTAACCTAAGGCAACCTAACAACTCGGATGTAATATTTTACCACATTCCTGGCATGTCGGTCCCTACTTCTCGGTGGAAACATTGTATACGTCTATAACGATATATATCCTAACCTAGGGCAACCTAACATCTCGGATGTAATAGTTGACAACATTCCTGGCGTGTCCGCCCGTACTTCTCGGTGGGAACATTGTATACGTCTATAACGATATATATCCTAACCTAAGGCAACCTAACACCTCGGATGTAATAGTTGACAACATTCCTGGCCTGTAGGCCCGTACTTCTCGGTGGGAACATTGTATACGTCTATAACGTTATATATCCTAGCCTAAGGCGACCTAACATGTCGAATGTAATATTTTACATCATTCCTGGCGTGTCGTCGCCTGCTTCTCGATGGGAACATTATATACGTCTATAACGTTATATGTCATAACCTACGGCAACCGAACATCTGGGATGTAATATTTTACAACATTCCTGGCATATGGGTCCCTACTTCTCGGTGGAAACATTGTATACGTCTTTAACGATATATATCCTAGCCTAAGGCAACCTAACATCTCGGATGTAATGTTTTACAACATTCCTGGCGTGTCGTCGCCTACTTCTCGATGGGAACATTATATACGTGGATAACGTTATATATCCTAGCCTAAGGCAACCTAACATGTCGAATGTAATATTTTACAACATTCCTGGCGTGTCTTCGCCTACTTCTCGATGGGGACATTATATACATCTATAACGTTGTATATCCTAACCCAAGGCAACCTAACATCTCGGATATAATATTTTACAACATTCTGGCGTTTCGTCGCCTGCTTCTCGATGGGGAGATTATATACTTCTATAACGTTGTATATCCTAAACTAACGCAACCTAACATTTGGGATGTTTTATTTTACAACATTCCTTGCATGTCGGTGCCTACGTCTCGGTGGGAACATTATATACGTCTATAACGATATATATCCTAACCTAAGGCAACCTAACATCTCGGATGTAATATTTTACAACATTCCTGGCATGTCGGTCCCTACTTCTCGGTGGAAACATTGTATACGTCTATAACGATATATATCCTAACCTAGGGCAACCTAACATCTCGGATGTAATAGTTGACAACATTCCTGGCGTGTCCGCCCGTACTTCTCGGTGGGAACATTGTATACGTCTATAACGATATATATCCTAAGCTAAGGCAACCTAACACCTCGGATGTAATAGTTGACAACATTCCTGGCCTGTAGGCCCGTACTTCTCGGTGGGAACATTGTATACGTCTATAACGTTATATATCCTAGCCTAAGGCGACCTAACATGTCGAATGTAATATTTTACATCATTCCTGGCGTGTCGTCGCCTGCTTCTCAATGGGAACATTATATACGTCTATAACGTTATATGTCATAACCTAAGGCAACCGAACATCTGGGATGTAATATTTTACAACATTCCTGGCATATGGGTCCCTACTTCTCGATGGGAATATTATATACGTCTATAACGTTATATATCATAACCTAACGCAACCTAACATCTGGGATGTGATATTTTACAACATTCCTGGAGTGTCGTCGCCTACTTCTGGCTAGGGTCATAATATACATCTATAACGTTGTATATCCTAACCTAAGGCAACCTAACATCTCGGGAGTAATATTTTACAACATTCCTGACGCGTCGGCCCCTATTTTTCGGTGGGAACATTATATACGTCTATAAAGTTATATATCGTAGCCTAAGGCAACCTAACATGTCGAATGTAATACTTTACAACATTCCTGGCCTGTCGTCGCCAACTTCTCGATGGGGACATTATATACATCTATAACATTGTATATCCTAACCTAAGGCAACCTAACATCTCGGATATAATATTTTACAACATTCTGGCGTTTCGTCGCCTGCTTCTCGATGGGGAGATTATATACTTCTATAACGTTGTATATCCTAAACTAACGCAACCTAACATTTGGGATGTTTTATTTTACAACATTCCTTGCATGTCGGTGCCTACGTCTCGGTGGGAACATTATATACGTCTATAACGATATATATCCTAACCTAAGGCAACCTAACATCTCGGATGTAATATTTTACAACATTCCTGGCATGTCGGTTCCTACATCTCGGTGGGAACATACTGTACGTCTATAACGTTGTATATCCTATCCTAAGGGAACACAACATCTCGGGTGTAATATTTTACAACATTCCTGACGCGTCGGCCCCTATTTTTCGGTGGGAACATTATATACGTCTATAACGTTATATATCCTAGCCTAAGGCGACCTATCATGTCGAATGTAATATTTTACAACATTCCTGGCGTGTCGTCTACTGCTTCTCGATGGGGACATTATATACGTCTATAATGTTGTATATCTTAACCTAACGCAACTTAACATCTGGGATGTAATATTTTACAGCATTCGTGGTGTGTCGTCGCCTACTTCTGGATGGGGTCATTATATACATCTATAACGTTGTATATCCTAACCTAAGGGAACCTAACACCTCGGGTGTAATATTTAACAACATTCCCGACGCGTCGGCCCCTATTTTTCGGTGAGAACATTATATACATTTATAACGGTATATATCCTAGCCTAAGGCAACCTAACATCTCGGATGTAATAGTTGACAACATTCCTGGCGTGTCCGCCCGTACTTCTCGGTGGGAACATTATATACGTCTATAACGTGATATATCCTAGCCTAAGGCTACATAACATGTCGAATGTAATATTTTACAACATTCCTGGCGTGTCGTCGCCTGCTTCTCGATGGGGACATTATATACGTCTATAACGTTGTATATCCTAACCTAAAGCAACCTAACATCTGGGATGTAATATTTTACAAGATTCCTGGCATGTCGGGCCCCAAGTCTCGGTAGGAACATTATATACGTCTATAACGTTGTGTATCCTAACCTAACGCAACCTAACATCTGGGATGTAATATTCCTGGCGTGTCGTCGCCTACTTCTGGATGGTGAGATTATATACGTCTATAACGTTATATATCCTAACCTAAGGCAACCTAACATCTCGGATGTAATAGTTGACAACATTCCTGGCGTGCCCGCCCGTACTTCTCGGTGGGAACATTATATACGTCTATAACGTTATATATCCTAGCCTAAGGCCACATAACATGTCGAATGTAATATTTTACAACATTCCAGGCGTGTCGTCGCCTGCTTCTCGATGGGGACATTATATACGTCTATAACGTTGTATATCCTAACCTAAAGCAACCTAACATCTGGGATGTAATATTTTACAAGATTCCTGGCATGTCGGTCCGCAAGTCTCGGTAGGAACATTATATACGTCTATAACGATATATATCCTAACCTAGGGCAACCTAACACCTCGGATGTAATATTTTACAACATTCCTGGCATGTCGGTTCCTACATCTCGGTGGGAACATACTGTACGTCTATAACGTTGTATATCCTATCCTAAGGGAACACAACATCTCGGGTGTAATATTTTACAACATTCCTGACGCGTCGGCCCCTATTTTTCGGTGGGAACATTATATACGTCTATAACGTTATACATCCTAGCCTAAGGCGACCTATCATGTCGAATGTAATATTTTACAACATTCCTGGCGTGTCGTCTACTGCTTCTCGATGGGGACATTATATACGTCTATAATGTTGTATATCTTAACCTAACGCAACTTAACATCTGGGATGTAATATTTTACAGCATTCGTGGTGTGTCGTCGCCTACTTCTGGATGGGGTCATTATATACATCTATAACGTTGTATATCCTAACCTAAGGGAACCTAACACCTCGGGTGTAATATTTAACAACATTCCCGACGCGTCGGCCCCTATTTTTCGGTGAGAACATTATATACATTTATAACGGTATATATCCTAGCCTAAGGCAACCTAACATCTCGGATGTAATAGTTGACAACATTCCTGGCGTGTCCGCCCGTACTTCTCGGTGGGAACATTATATACGTCTATAACGTGATATATCCTAGCCTAAGGCTACATAACATGTCGAATGTAATATTTTACAACATTCCTGGCGTGTCGTCGCCTGCTTCTCGATGGGGACATTATATACGTCTATAACGTTGTATATCCTAACCTAAAGCAACCTAACATCTGGGATGTAATATTTTACAAGATTCCTGGCATGTCGGGCCCCAAGTCTCGGTAGGAACATTATATACGTCTATAACGTTGTGTATCCTAACCTAACGCAACCTAACATCTGGGATGTAATATTCCTGGCGTGTCGTCGCCTACTTCTGGATGGTGAGATTATATACGTCTATAACGTTATATATCCTAACCTAAGGCAACCTAACATCTCGGATGTAATAGTTGACAACATTCCTGGCGTGCCCGCCCGTACTTCTCGGTGGGAACATTATATACGTCTATAACGTTATATATCCTAGCCTAAGGCCACATAACATGTCGAATGTAATATTTTACAACATTCCAGGCGTGTCGTCGCCTGCTTCTCGATGGGGACATTATATACGTCTATAACGTTGTATATCCTAACCTAAAGCAACCTAACATCTGGGATGTAATATTTTACAAGATTCCTGGCATGTCGGTCCACAAGTCTCGGTAGGAACATTATATACGTCTATAACGATATATATCCAAACCTAAGGGAACCTAACATCTCGGATGTAATATTTTACAACATTCCTGGCATGTCGGTCCCTATTTTTCGGTGGGAAAATTATATACGTCTATAACGTTATATATCATAACCTAAGGCAACCTAACTTCTCGGATGTAATATTTTACAACATTCCTGGCATATCGGTCCCTACATCTCGGTGGGGACATTATATACATCTATAACATTGTATATCCTAACCCAAGGCAACCTAATTTTGCAACATTCCTGACGCGTCGGCCCCTATTTTTCGGTGGGAACATTATATACGTCTATAAAGTTATATATCGTAGCCTAAGGCAACCTAACATGTCGAATGTAATACTTTACAACATTCCTGGCCTGTCGTCGCCAACTTCTCGATGGGGACATTATATACATCTATAACATTGTATATCCTAACCTAAGGCAACCTAACATCTCGGATATAATATTGTACAACATTCTGGCGTTTCGTCGCCTGCTTCTCGATGGGGAGATTATATACTTCTATAACGTTGTATATCCTAAACTAACGCAACCTAACATTTGGGATGTTTTATTTTACAACATTCCTTGCATGTCGGTGCCTACGTCTCGGTGGGAACATTATATACGTCTATAACGATATATATCCTAACCTAAGCCAACCTAACATCTCGGATGTAATATTTTACAACATTCCTGGCATGTCGGTTCCTACATCTCGGTGGGAACATACTGTACGTCTATAACGTTGTATATCCTATCCTAAGGGAACACAACATCTCGGGTGTAATATTTTACAACATTCCTGACGCGTCGGCCCCTATTTTTCGGTGGGAACATTATATACGTCTATAACGTTATATATCCTAGCCTAAGGCGACCTATCATGTCGAATGTAATATTTTACAACATTCCTGGCGTGTCGTCTACTGCTTCTCGATGGGGACATTATATACGTCTATAATGTTGTATATCTTAACCTAACGCAACTTAACATCTGGGATGTAATATTTTACAGCATTCGTGGTGTGTCGTCGCCTACTTCTGGATGGGGTCATTATATACATCTATAACGTTGTATATCCTAACCTAAGGGAACCTAACACCTCGGGTGTAATATTTAACAACATTCCCGACGCGTCGGCCCCTATTTTTCGGTGAGAACATTATATACATTTATAACGGTATATATCCTAGCCTAAGGCAACCTAACATCTCGGATGTAATAGTTGACAACATTCCTGGCGTGTCCGCCCGTACTTCTCGGTGGGAACATTATATACGTCTATAACGTGATATATCCTAGCCTAAGGCTACATAACATGTCGAATGTAATATTTTACAACATTCCTGGCGTGTCGTCGCCTGCTTCTCGATGGGGACATTATATACGTCTATAACGTTGTATATCCTAACCTAAAGCAACCTAACATCTGGGATGTAATATTTTACAAGATTCCTGGCATGTCGGGCCCCAAGTCTCGGTAGGAACATTATATACGTCTATAACGATATATATCCAAACCTAAGGGAACCTAACATCTCGGATATAATATTCTACAACATTCCTGGCATGTCGGTCCCTACTTCTCGGTGGGAATATTATATACGTCTATAACGTTATATATCATAACCTAAGGCAACCGAACATCTGGGATGTAATATTTTACAACATTCCTGGCATATCGGTCCCTACTTCTCGGTGGAAATATTGTATACGTCTATATCGATATATATCCTAGCCTAAGGCAACCTAACATCTCGCATGTAATATTTTACAACATTCCTGGCGTGTCGTCGCCTACTTCTCGATGGGGATATTTTATACGTCTATAACGTTATATATCCTAGCTAAGGCAACCTAACATGTCGAATGTAATATTTTACATCATTCCTGGCGTGTCGTTGCCTGCTTCTCGATGGGAACATTATATACGTCTATAACGTTGTGTATCCTAACCTAACGCAACCTAACATCTGGGATGTAATATTCCTGGCGTGTCGTCGCCTACTTCTGGATGGGGAGATTATATACGTCTATAACGTTATATATCCTAACCTAAGGCAACCTAACATCTCGGATGTAATAGTTGACAACATTCCTGGCGTGCCCGCCCGTACTTCTCGGTGGGAACATTATATACGTCTATAACGTTATATATCCTAGCCTAAGGCCACATAACATGTCGAATGTAATATTTTACAACATTCCCGACGCGTCGGCCCCTATTTCTCGGTGAGAACATTATATACATTTATAACGGTATATATCCTAGCCTAAGGCAACCTAACATCTCGGATGTAATAGTTGACAACATTCCTGGCGTGTCCGCCCGTACTTCTCGGTGGGAACATTATATACGTCTATAACGTGATATATCCTAGCCTAAGGCTACATAACATGTCGAATGTAATATTTTACAACATTCCTGGCGTGTCGTCGCCTGCTTCTCGATGGGGACATTATATACGTCTATAACGTTGTATATCCTAACCTAAAGCAACCTAACATCTGGGATGTAATATTTTACAAGATTCCTGGCATGTCGGGCCCCAAGTCTCGGTAGGAACATTATATACGTCTATAACGATATATATCCAAACCTAAGGGAACCTAACATCTCGGATATAATATTCTACAACATTCCTGGCATGTCGGTCCCTACTTCTCGGTGGGAATATTATATACGTCTATAACGTTATATATCATAACCTAAGGCAACCTAACATCTCGGATGTAATATTTTACAACATTCCTGGCATATGGGTCCCTACTTCTCGGTGGAAACATTGTATACGTCTATAACGATATATATCCTAGCCTAAGGCAACCTAACATCTCGCATGTAATATTTTACAACATTCCTGGCGTGTCGTCGCCTACTTCTCGATGGGGACATTATATACGTCGATAACGTTATATATCCTAGCCTAAGGCACCCTAACATGTCGAATGTAATATTTTACAACATTCCTGGCTTGTCGTCGCCTACTTCTCGATGGGGACATTATATACATCTATAACATTGTATATCCTAACCCAAGGCAACCTAACATCTCGGATGGAATATTTTACAACATTCCTGGCGTGTCGTTGCCTGCTTCTCGATGGGGACATTATATACGTCTATAACGTTGTATATCCTAACCTACCGCAACCAAACATCTCGGATGTAATATTTTACAAAATTCCTGGCATGTCGGTCCCTACTTCTCGGTGGGAATATTATATACGTCTATAACGTTATATATCATAACCTAAGGCAACCTAACATCTCGGATGTTATATTTTACAACATTCCTGGCATATCGGTCCCTACTTCTCGGTGGAAACATTGTATACGTCTATAACGATATATATCCTAGCCTAAGGCAACCTAACATCTCGGATGTAATATTTTACAACATTCCTGGCGCGTCGGCTCCTATTTTTCGGTGGGAACATTATATACGTCTATAACGTTATATATCCTAACCTAAGGGACCCTATCATGTCGTATGTAATATTTTACAACATTCCTGGCGTGTCGTAGCCTGCTTCTCGATGGGGACATTATATACGTCTATAACGTTGTATATCCTAACCTAAAGCAACCTAACATCTGGGATGTAATATTTTACAACATTCCTGGCGTGTCGTCGCCTAGTTTGGATGGGGTCATTATATACATCTATTACGCTGTATATCCTAACCTAAGGCAACCTAACATCTCGGATGTAATATTTTACAACATTCCTGGCATGTCGGTCCCTACATCTCGGTGGGAACAAACTATACGTCTATAACGTTGTATATCCTAACCTAAGGGAACCTAACATCTCGGGTGTAAACTTTTACAGCATTCCTGACACGTCGGGCCCTATTTTTCGGTGGGAACATTATATACGGCTATAACGTTATATATGCTAGCCTAAGGCAACCTAACATGTCGAATGTAATATTTTACAACATTCCTGTCGTGTCGTCGCCTGCTTCTCGATGGGAAGATTATATACGTCTATAACGTTGTATATCCTAACCTAACGCAACCCAACATTTGGGATGTAATATTTTACAACATTCCTTGCATGTCGGTGCCTACGTCTCGGTGGGAACATTATATACGTCTATAACGATATATATCCTAACCTAAGGCAACCTAACACCTCGGATGTAATAGTTGACAACATTCCTGGTGTGTAGGCCCGTACTTCTCGGTGGGAACATTGTATACGTCTATAACAATATATATCCTAGCCTAAGGCGACCTAACATGTCGAATGTAATACTTTACATCATTCCTGGCGTGTCGTCGCCTGCTTCTCGATGGGAAAATTACATACGTCTATAACGTTATATATCCTAGCCTAAGGCAACCTAACATGTCGAATGTAATATTTTACAACATTCCTGGCGTGTCGTCGCCTACTTCTCGATGGGGACATTATATACATCTATAACATTGTATATCCTAACCCAAGGCAACCTAACATCTCGGATGGAATATTTTACAACATTCCTGGCATATCGGTCCCTACTTCTCGTTGGAAACATTGCATACGTCTATAACGTTATATATCATAACCTAAGGCAACCGAACATCTGGGATGTAATATTTTACAACATTCCTGGCATATCGGTCCCTACTTCTCGGTGGAAACATTGTATACGTCTATAACGATATATATCCTAGCCTAAGGCAACCTAACATCTCGCATGTAATATTTTACAACATTCCTGGCGTGTCGTCGCCTACTTCTCGATGGGGATATTTTATACGTCTATAACGTTATATATCCTAGCCTAGGGCAACCTAACATGTCGAATGTAATATTTTACATCATTCCTGGCGTGTCGTTGCCTGCTTCTCGATGGGGACATTATATACGTCTATAACGTTGTATATCCTAACCTAAAGCAACCTAACATCTGGGATGTAATATTTTACAAGATTCCTGGCATGTCGGTCCGCAAGTCTCGGTAGGAACATTATATACGTCTATAACGATATATATCCAAACCTAAGGGAACCTAACATCTCGGATGTAATATTTTACAACATTCCTGGCATGTCGGTCCCTACTTCTCGGTGGAAACATTGTATACGTCTATAACGATATATATCCTAGCCTAAGGCAACCTAGCATCTCGGATGTAATGTTTTACAACATTCCTGGCGTGTCGTCGCCTACTTCTCGATGGGGACATTATATACATCTATAACATTGTATATCCTAACCCAAGGCAACCTAACATCTCGGATGTAATATTTTACAACATTCCTGGCATATCGGTCCCTACTTATCGGTGGAAACATTGTATACGTCTATAACGATATATATCCTAGCCTAAGGCAACCTAACATCTCGGATGTAATATTTTACAACATTCTTGGCGTGTCGTCGCCTACTTCTCGATGGGGACATTATATACATCTATAACATTGTATATCCTAACCCAAGGCAACCTAACATCTCGGATGAAATATTTTACAACATTCCTGGCATATCGGTCCCTACTTCTCGGTGGAAACATTGTATACGTCTATAACGATATATATCCAAACCTAAGGGAACCTAACATCTCGGACGTAATATTTTACAACATTCCAGGCGTGTCGTCGCCTGCTTCTCGATGGGGACATTATATACGTCTATAACGTTATATATCCTAGCCTAAGGCAACCTAACATGTCGAATGTAATATTTTACAACATTCCTGGCGTGTCGTCGCCTACTTCTCGATGGGGACATTATATACATCTATAACATTGTATATCCTAACCTAAGGCAACCTAACAACTCGGATGTAATATTTTACCACATTCCTGGCATGTCGGTCCCTACTTCTCGGTGGAAACATTGTATACGTCTATAACGATATATATCCTAACCTAGGGCAACCTAACATCTCGGATGTAATAGTTGACAACATTCCTGGCGTGTCCGCCCGTACTTCTCGGTGGGAACATTATATACGTCTATAACGATATATATCCTAACCTAAGGCAACCTAACACCTCGGATGTAATAGTTGACAACATTCCTGGCCTGTAGGCCCGTACTTCTCGGTGGGAACATTGTATACGTCTATAACGTTATATATCCTAGCCTAAGGCGACCTAACATGTCGAATGTAATATTTTACATCATTCCTGGCGTGTCGTCGCCTGCTTCTCGATGGGAACATTATATACGTCTATAACGTTATATGTCATAACCTAAGGCAACCGAACATCTGGGATGTAATATTTTACAACATTCCTGGCATATGGGTCCCTACTTCTCGGTGGAAACATTGTATACGTCTTTAACGATATATATCCTAGCCTAAGGCAACCTAGCATCTCGGATGTAATGTTTTACAACATTCCTGGCGTGTCGTCGCCTACTTCTCGATGGGAACATTATATACGTCGATAACGTTATATATCCTAGCCTAAGGCAGCCTAACATGTCGAATGTAATATTTTACAACATTCCTGGCGTGTCTTCGCCTGCTTCTCGATGGGGACATTATATACATCTATAACATTGTAAATCCTAACCTAAGGCAACCTAACATCTCGGATATAATATTTTACAACATTCTGGCGTTTCGTCGCCTGCTTCTCGATGGGGAGATTATATACTTCTATAACGTTGTATATCCTAAACTAACGCAACCTAACATTTGGGATGTTTTATTTTACAACATTCCTTGCATGTCGGTGCCTACGTCTCGGTGGGAACATTATATACGTCTATAACGATATATATCCTAACCTAAGGCAACCTAACATCTCGGATGTAATATTTTACAACATTCCTGGCATGTCGGTTCCTACATCTCGGTGGGAACATACTATACGTCTATAACGTTGTATATCCTATCCTAAGGGAACATAACATCTCGGGTGTAATATTTTACAACATTCCTGACGCGTCGGCCCCTATTTTTCGGTGGGAACATTATATACGTCTATAACGTTATATATCCTAGCCTAAGGCGACCTATCATGTCGAATGTAATATTTTACAACATTCCTGGCGTGTCGTCTACTGCTTCTCGATGGGGACATTATATACGTCTATAACGTTGTATATCCTAACCTAACGCAACCTAACATTTGGGATGTAATATTTTACAACATTCCTTGCATGTCGGTGCCTACGTCTCGGTGGGAACAGTATATACGTCTATAACGATATATATCCTAACCTAGGGCAACCTAACACCTCGGATGTAATAGTTGACAACATTCCTGGCGTGTAGGCCCGTACTTCTCGGTGGGAACATTGTATACGTCTATAACGTTGTATATCCTAACCTAACGCAACCTAACATTTGGGATGTAATATTTTACAACATTCCTGGCATGTCGGTCCCTACTCCTCGGCGGAAACATTGTATACGTCTATAACGATATATATCCTAGTCTAAGACAACCTAGTATGTCAAATGTAATATTTTACAACATTCCTGGCGTGTCGTCGCCTACTTCTCGATGGGGACATTATATAAATCTATAACCTTGTATATCCTAACCTAAAGCAGCCTAACATCTCGGATGTAATATTTCACAACATTCCTGGCATGTCGGTCCCTACTTCTCGGTGGAAACATTGTATACGTCTATAACGATATATATGCTAACCTAAGGCAAACTAACATCTCGGATGTAATAGTTGACAACATTCCAGGCGTGTCAGCCCGTACTTCTCGGTGGGAACATTATATACGTCTATAACGCATTATAACCTAGCCTAAGGCGACCTAACATGTCGAATGTAATATTTTACAACATTCCTGGCCTGTCATCTCCTGCTCCTCGATGGGGACATTATATACGTCTATAACGTTGTATATCCTAACCTAAAGCAACCTAACATCTCGGATGTAATAGTTGACAACATTCCTGGCGTGTCCGCCCGTACTTCTCGGTGGGAACATTATATACGTCTATAACGTGATATATCCTAGCCTAAGGCTACATAACATGTCGAATGTAATATTTTACATCATTCTGGCTTGTCGTCGCCTGCTTCTCGAAGGGGACATTATATACGTCTATAACGTTGTACATCCTAACCTAAGGCAACCTGACATCTCGGATGTAATATTTTACAACATTCCTGGCATATGGGTCCCTACTTCTCGGTGGAAACATTGTATACGTCTATAACGATATATATCCTAGCCTAAGGCAACCTAACATCTCGGATGTAATATTTTACAACATTCCTGGCGTGTCGTCGCCTACTTCTCGATGGGGACATTATATACATGTATAACATTGTATATCCTAACCTAAGGCAACCTAACATCTCGGATGTAATATTTTAGAACATTCTGGCGTGTCGTCGCCTGCTTCTCGATGGGGAGATTATATACGTCTATAACGTTGTATATCCTAACCTAACGCAACCTAACATTTGGGATGTAATATTTTACAACATTCCTTGCATGTCGGTGCCTACGTCTCGGTGGGAACAGTATATACGTCTATAACGATATATATCCTAACCTAAGGCAACCTAACACCTCGGATGTAATAGTTGACAACATTCCTGGCGTGTAGGCCCGTACTTCTCGGTGGGAACATTGTATACGTCTATAACGTTGTATATCCTAACCTAACGCAACCTAACATTTGGGATGTAATATTTTACAACATTCCTGGCATGTCGGTCCCTACTCCTCGGCGGAAACATTGTATACGTCTATAACGATATATATCCTAGTCTAAGGCAACCTAATATGTCAAATGTAATATTTTACAACATTCCTGGCGTGTCGTCGCCTACTTCTCGATGGGGACATTATATAAATCTATAACCTTGTATATCCTAACCTAAAGCAGCCTAACATCTCGGATGTAATATTTCACAACATTCCTGGCATGTCCGTCCCTACTTCTCGGTGGAAACATTGTATACGTCTATAACGATATATATGCTAACATAAGGCAAACTAACATCTCGGATGTAATAGTTGACAACATTCCTGGCGTGTAGGCCCGTACTTCTCGGTGAGAACATTCTATACGTCTATAACGTTGTATATCCTAGCCTAAGGCGACCTAATATATCAAATGTAATATTTTACATCATTCCTGGCGCCTCATCGCCTGCTTCTCAATGGGAACATTATATACGTCTATAACGTTGTATATCCTAACCTAACGCAACCTAACATCTGGGATGTAATATTCCTGGCGTGTCGTCGCCTACTTCTGGATAGGGACATTATATACGTCTATAACGTTATATATCCTAACCTAAGGGAACCTAACATCTCGGTTGTAATATTTGAAAACATTCCCGGCGTGTTAGCCCGTACTTCTCGGTGGGAACATCATATACGTCTATAGCGATATATATCATAGCCTAAGGCAACCTAACATCTCGGATGTAATATTTTACAACATTCCTGGCGCGTCGGCTCCTATTTTTCGGTGGGAACATTATATACGTCTATATCGTAATGTAACATAACCTAACCCATCTTGCCCCTCGGTGATAATGTTTTACAGTATCCCGGTCGTGTCGGCCCGTACTTCTCGATGGGGACATTAAATACGTCTATAGCTTTGTATATATTACCATAAGGAAACCTAACATCTCGAATGTAGTATTTCACAACATTCCTGGCGGGTCGGCCCTACTTCTCGGTAGGAACATTATATACGTCTATAACGTAATAGATCCTAACCTGACCCATCTAGACCCTCGCTGGTAATGTTTTACAGAATCCCGTTCGTGTCGTCCCGTACGTCTCGGTGCGGGCATTATATACGTCTATAACGTTATATATCCTTACCTAAGGCAACCTAACATCTCGATTGTAGTACTTTAAACTTTCCAGGCGCGTCGGGCCCTACTTCTCGGTGCGAACATTATATACATCTATAACTTTATATATCGCAACCTAAGGCATCCTAACATCTCGAATGTAGTATTTCACAACATTCCTGACGCGTCGGCCCCTATTTCTCGGTGGGAACATTATATACGTCTATAACGTTGTATACCCTAACCTAACGCAACCTAACTTCTGGAATGTAAAATTATACAACATTCCTGGCATGTCGGTCCCTACTTCTCGGTGGGAACATCATATACGTCTATAGCGATATATATCCTAACCTAAGGGAACCTAACATCTCGGGTGTAATATTTTACAACATTCCTGACGCGATGGGCCCCTATTTCTCGGTGGGAACATTATATACGCCTATACCGTTATATATTCTAACCGAAGGCAACCTAACATCTCAAATGTAGTATTTTACAACATTCCAGGCGGGTCGGCCCCTACTTCTCGGTGGGCACATTATATACGTCTATATCGTAATATAAACTAAACCTAACCCATTTAGCTCCTCGCGGCTAATGTTTTACAGAATCCAGTTCGTGTCGTCACGTACGTCTCGGTGGGGACATTGTATGCGTCTATAATGTTATATATCCTAACCTAAGGCAACCTAACATCTCGGATATAGTACTTTCCAAAATACCTGGCCGATCGGCCCCTACATCTCGGTGAGAACATTATATACGTCTACAACGTAATATAACCTAACCTAACCCATCTAGCCCCTCGCTGGTAATGTTTTACAGAATCCCGTTCGGGTTGGTTCATACTTCTCGGTGGGGACATGATATACGTCTATAACATTGTATATCCCATCCGAGGGCAACCTAACATCTCGAATGTAGTATTTCACAACATTCCTGGCGGGTCGGCCCCACTTCTCGGTAGGGACATTATATAAGTCTATATCGCAATATAACCTAACCTAACCCATCCATACCCTCGCTGGTAATGTTTCACAGAATCCCGTTCGTGTCGTCCCGTACGTCTCGCTGAGGAAATTATATACGTCTATAACGTTATACATCCTAACCTAAGGCAACCTAATACCTTGAACGTATTATTTTACAACATTCCTGGCGGGTCGGCCCCAACTTCTCGGTGGGAACATTATATAAGTCTATAACGATATATATCCTAACCTAAAGCAACCTAACAACTCGGATGTAATATTTTACAAAATTCCTGGCATGTCGGTCCCTACATCTCGGTGGGAACATTCTATACGTCTATAACGTTGTATATCCTAACCCAAAGCAACCTAACTTCTGGGATGTAATATTTTACAACATTCCTGGCATGTCGGTCCCCACGTCTCGGTGGGAATATTATATAAGTCTATAACGATATATATCCTAACCTAAAGCAACCTAACAACTCGGATGTAATAGTTTACCACATTCCTGGCGGTCTCTACATCTCGGTGGGAACATTCTATATGTCTATAACGTTGTATATCCTAACCTAAGGGAAGCTAACATCTGGGATGTAATATTTTACAACATACCTGACTCGTCGGCCCCTATTTCTCGGAGGAAACATTATATACGTCTATCATGTTATATATCCTATCCTAAGGCAACCTAACATATCGGATGTAATATTTTACAACATTCTGGCGTGCCGTCGCCTGCTTCTCGATGGGGACATTAGATACGTCTATAACGTTGTTTATCCTAACCTAAGGGAACCTAACATCTCGGACGTAATATTTGACAACATTCTGGCGTGTCGTCGCCTTCTTCTCGATGGGGACATTATATACCTCTATAACGTTGTATATTCTAACCTAAGGCAACCTAACATCTCGGATGTAATATTTTACAACATTCTGGCGTGTCGTCGCCTGCTTCTTGATGGGGACATTATATACGTCTATAACCTTGTATATACTAACCTAACGCAACCTAACATCTGGGATGTAATATTTTCAACATTCCTGGCATGTCGGTCCCTACGTCTCGGTGGGAACGTTATATACGTCAACAACGATATATATCCTAACGTAAGGGGACCTAACATCTCGGATGTAATAGTTGACAACATTCCTGGCGTCTCGGCACGTACTTCTCGGTGGGAACATTATATACGTCTATAACGTTATATATCCTAGCCTAAGGCGACCTAACATGTCGAATGTAATATTTTACAACATTCCTGGCCTGTCGTCTCCTGCTCCTCGATAGGGACATTATATACGTCTATAACGTTGTATATCCTAACCTAAAGCAACCTAACATCTGGGATGTAATATTTTCCAAGATTCCTGGCATGTCGGTCCCCAAGTCTCGGTAGGAACATTATATACGTCTATAACGATACATATCCTAACCTAGGGCAACCTAACATCTCGGATGTAATAGTTGACAACATTCCTGGCGTGTCCGCCCGTACATCTCCTTGGGAACATTATATACATCTATAACGGTATATATCCTAGCCTAAGGCAACCTAACATCTCGGATGTAATATTTTACAACATTCCTGGCGCGTCGGCTCCTACCTTTCGGTGGGAACATTATATACTTCTATAACGTTATATGTCCTAACGTAAGGAAACATAACACCTCGGATGTAATATTTTACAACATTCCTGGCGTGCCGGCCCGTACTTCTCGGTGGGAACATTCTGTACTTCTATAGCCTTGCATATCTTAACCTAAGGGAACCTAACATCTCGGGTGTAATATTTTACAACATTCCTGACGCGTCGGCCCCTATTTTTCGGTGGGAATATTATATACGTCTATAACGTCATTTATCCTATCGTAAGGCAACCTAACATGTCGAATGTAATATTTTACATCATTCCTGACGTGTCGGCCCGTAGTTCTCGGTGGTAACTTTACATACGTCTATAACGTTATATATCCTAGCCTAAGGCAACCTAAAATGTCGGATGTAATATTTTACAACATTCCTGGCGTGTCGTCGCCTACTTCTCGTTCGGACCATTATATACGTCTATAACGTTAGATATCCTAGCCTAAGGCAACCAAACATCTGGGATGTAATATTTTACAACATTCGTGGCATGTCGGAGCCTTCGTCCCGTTGGGAACATTATATACGTCTATAACGTTAGATATCCTAGCCTAAGGCAACATAACATCTGGGATGTAATGTTTTACAACATCCTGGCGTGTCGTCGCCTACTTCTCGATGGGGACATTATATACATCTATAACGTTGTATATCCTAACCTAAGGCAACTTAACATCTCGGACGTAATATTTGACAACATTCCTGGCGTGTCGTTGCCTGCTCCTCGTTGGGAAAATTCTATACGTCTATAACGTTGTATATCCTAACCTAAGGCAACCTAACATGTCGAATGTAATGTTTTACAACATTCCTCGCGCGTCGGCCCCTACTTCCAAGTGGGAACATTATATACGTCTATATCGTAATATAATCTAACCTAACCCATTTTGCCCCTCGGTGATAATGTTTTACAGAATCCCGTACGTGTCGTCCCGTACGTCTCGATGGGGACATTATATGCGTCTATATCGTTATATATCCTAACCTAAGGCAACATAACATCTCGAATGTTGTATTTTACTACATTCCATGCGGGTCGGTCCCTACTTATCGGTGGGAACATTATATACGTCTATATCGTAATGTAACATAACCTAACCCATCTTGCCCCTCGGTGATAATGTTTTACAGTATCCCGGTCGTGTCGGCCCGTACTTCTCGATGGGGACATTAAATACGTCTATAGCTTTGTATATATTACCATAAGGAAACCTAACATCTCGAATGTAGTATTTCACAACATTCCTGGCGGGTCGGCCCTACTTCTCGGTGGGAACATTATATACGTCTATAACGTAATAGATCCTAACCTGACCCATCTAGACCCTCGCTGGTAATGTTTTACAGAATCCCGTTCGTGTCGTCCCGTACGTCTCGGTGCGGGCATTATATACGTCTATAACGTTATATATCCTTACCTAAGGCAACCTAACATCTCGATTGTAGTACTTTAAACTTTCCAGGCGCGTCGGGCCCTACTTCTCGGTGCGAACATTATATACATCTATAACTTTATATATCGCAACCTAAGGCATCCTAACATCTCGGATGTAGTATTTTCCAACATTCCTGACGCGTCGGCCCCTATTTCTCGGTGGGAACATTATATACGTCTATAACGTTGTATACCCTAACCTAACGCAACCTAACTTCTGGAATGTAAAATTATACAACATTCCTGGTATGTCGGTCAATACGTCTCGGTGGGAACGTAATATACGTCTATAACGGTATATATCCTAACGTAAGGCAACCTAACATCTCGGATGTAATAGTTGACAACATTCCTGGCGTCTCGGCACGTACTTCTCGGTGGGAACATTATATACGTCTATAACGTTATATACCCCAGCCTAATGCGACCTAACATGTCGAATGTAATATTTTACAACATTCCTGGCGTGTCGTCGCCTGCTTCTCGAAGGGGACATTATATACATCTATTACGTTGTATATCCTAACCTAACGCAACCTAACATCTGGGATGCAAAATTTTACAGCATTCCTGGCGTGTCGGTCCTTACTTCTCGGTGGGAACATTATATACGTCTATAACGTTATATATCCTAACCTAAGGCAACCTAACATCTGGGATTTAATATTTAAGACATTGCTGCCGTGGAGGCGCCTACTTGCCGATGGGGACATTATATACGTCTCTAGCTTTGTATATCCTAAACTGGGGGTACCTAACATCTCGGGTGTAACATTCAACAACATTCCTGGCATGTTGGCCCCTACTGGGCGCTGGGAACATTATATACGTCTATAACGTTATATATCCTAACCTGAGGGAACTTAACATCTCGGATGTAATGTTTTACAACATACCTGGCGTGCCGGCGCCTAGTTCTCTATGGTAACATCATATACGTCTATAACGTTATATATCCTAACCGAAGGCAACCTAACATCTCGGATGTAATATTTTACAACATTCCTGGCGCGTCGGCCACTATATCTCGGTGGGAACATTATATACGTCTATAACCTTATATACCCTAGCCTAAGGCAACCCAACTTGTAGAATGTAATATTTTACAACATTCCTGGCGTGTCGTCGCCTACTTCTCGATGGGGACAATATATACATCTATAACGTTGAATATCCTAACCTAAGGCAACCTAACATCTCGGATGTAGTATTTTACAACATTCCTGGCATGTCGGTCCCTACTCCTCGGTGGGGACATTATATACATCTATAACGTTGTATATCCTAACCTAAGGCAACCTAACATCTCGGATGTAATATTTTACAACGTTCCTGGCATGTCGGTCCCTACTTCTCGGTGGGAACATTCTATAAGTCTATAACGTTGTATATCCTAACCGATGGGAACCAAACATCCGGGTGTAATATTTTACATGCCATTCCTGGCATGTCGGTCACTACGTCTCGGTGAGAACATTATATACGTCTATAACGTTATATATCCTAGCCTAAGGCAACCTAACATGTCGAATGTAATATATTACAACATTCCTGGCGTGTCCTCGCCTACTTCTCGATGGGGACATTATATACATCTATAACGTTGTATATCCTAACCTAAGGGAACCTAACATCTCGGGTGTAATATTTTACAACATTCCTGACGCGTCGGCCCCTATTTCTCGGTGGGAATATTATATACGTCTATAGCGTTATATATCCTAGCCTAAGGCGACCTAACATCTCGGATGTAATATCTGACAACATTGTTGTTGTTTCGGCCCGTACTTCTCGGTGGGAACATCATATACGTCTATAGCGATATATATCCTAACCGAAGGCAACCTAACATCTCGTATGTAATATTTTACAACATTCCTGGCACGTCGACACCTACTTTTCGGTAGGAACATTACATGCGTCAATATCGTTATATATCCTAGCCTAAGGCAACCTAACATCTCGAATGTTGTATTTTACAACAATCCTGGCATGTCAGTCCCTACATCTCGGTGGGAACAATCCATACGTCTATAACGTTGTATATCCTAACCTAAGGGAACCTAACATCTCGGGTGTAATATTTTACAACATTCCTGACGCGTCGGCCCCTATTTCTCAGTGGGAACATTATATACGTCTATAACGTTATATATCCTAGCCTAAGGCAACCTAACATGTCGAATGTAATATTTTACATCATTCCTGACGTGTCGGCACGTAGTTCTCGGTGGTAACATCATATACGTCTATAACGTTATATATCCTAGCCTAAGGCAACCTAACATCTCGGATATAATATTTTACAACATTCCTGGCGTGTCGTTACCTGCTTCTCGATGGGGACATTATATACGTCTATATCGCTGTATATCCTACCCTAAGGCAACCTAACATCTGGGATGTAATATTTTACAAGATTCCTGGCACGTCGATCCCCACGTCTCGGTGGGGACATTATATAAGTCTATATCGTAAGATAACCTAATCTAACCCATCTAGACCCTTGCTGGTAATGTTTCACAGAATCCCGTTCGTGTCGCCCCGTACGTCACGGTGCCGCCATTATATATGTCTATAACGTTATATATCCTAACCTAAGGCAACCTAACATCTCAAATGTAGTATTTTACAACATTCCAGGCGGGTCGGCCCCTACTTCTCGGTGGGCACATTATAAACGTCTATATCGTAATATAAACTAAACCTAACCCATTTAGCTCCTCGCGGCTAATGTTTTACAGAATCCAGATCGTGTCGTCACGTACGTCTCGGTGGGGACATTGTATGCGTCTATAATGTTATATATCCTAACCTAAGGCAACCTAACATCTCGGATGTAGTATTTTCCAAAATACCTGGCCGATCGGCCCCTACATCTCGGTGAGAACATTATATACGTCTACAACGAAATATAACCTAACCTAACCCATCTAGCCTCTCGCTGGTAATGTTTTACAGAATCAAGTTCGTGTCGTCCCGTACGTCTCGGTGGGGACATTGTATGCGTCTATAACGTTATATATCCTAACCTCAGGCAACCTAACATCTCGGATGTAGTATTTTACAACATTCCAGGCGGGTCGGCACCTACTTCTCGGTGGGAACATTATATAAGTATATATCGTAATATAACCTAACCTACCCCATCTAGCCCCTCGCTGGTAATGTTTTACAGAATCCAGTTCGTGTCGTCCCGTGCGTCTCGGTGGGAACATTGTATGCGTCTATAACGTTATATTTCCTAACCTAAGGCTATCTAACATCTCGGATGTAGTAATTTCCAAAATTACTGGCGTGTCGGCCCCTACTTCTCGTTGGGTACATTATGTACGTCTACAACGTAATATTACCTAACCTAACCCATCTGGGCCCTCGCTGGTAATGTTTTACAGAATCCAGTTCGTGTCGTCCCGTACATTTCAGAGGGGACATTGTATGCGTCTATAACGTTATATATCCTAACCTAAGGCAACCTAATATCTCGGATATAGTATTTTCCAAAATACCTGGCGGGTCGGCCCCTACTTCTCGGTGGGAACATTATATACGTCTATAACGTAATATAACCTAACCTAACCCATCTAGCCCCTCGCTGGTAATGTTTTACAGAATCCCGGGCGTGTCGGCCCCTACTTCTCGATGGGAACATTATATACGTCCATAACGTCATATAACCTAATCTAACCCATCTAGCCCCTCGGCGGTAATGTTTTACAGAATCCCGTTCGGGTTGGTTCATACTTCTCGGTGGGGACATTATATACGTCTATAACATTGTATATCCCACCCGAGGGCAACCTAACATCTCGAATGTAGTATTTCACAACATTCCTGGCGGGTCGGCCCCACTTCTCGGTAGGGACATTATATAAGTCTATATCGCAATATAACCTAACCTAACCCATCTATACCCTCGCTGGTAATGTTTCACAGAATCCCGTTCGTGTCGTCCCGTACGTCTCGCTGAGGAAATTATATACGTCTATAACGTTATACATCCTAACCTAAGGCAACCTAATACCTTGAACGTATTATTTTACAACATTCCTGGCGGGTCGGCCCCAACTTCTCGGTGGGAACATTATATACGTGTATAACGTTATATATCCTAGCCTAAGGCAATCTAACCTCTCTACAGTAATATTTTACAGCATTCCTGGCGTGACGGCGCCTATTTCTCGGTGGGAACATTATATATGTCTATAACGTTATATATCCTAGACTAAGGCGACCTACCATGTCGAATGTAATATTTGACAACATTCCTGGCACGTCGATCCCCACGTCTCGGTGGGGACATTATATAAGTCTATATCGTAAGATAACCTAATCTAACCCATCTAGACCCTCGCTGGTAATGTTTCACAGAATCCCGTTCGTGTCGCCCCGTACGTCACGGTGCCGCCATTATATATGTCTATAACGTTATATATCCTAACCTAAGGCAACCTAACATCTCAAATGTAGTATTTTACAACATTCCAGGCGGGTCGGCCCCTACTTCTCGGTGGGCACATTATAAACGTCTATATCGTAATATAAACTAAACCTAACCCATTTAGCTCCTCGCGGCTAATGTTTTACAGAATCCAGATCGTGTCGTCACGTACGTCTCGGTGGGGACATTGTATGCGTCTATAATGTTATATATCCTAACCTAAGGCAACCTAACATCTCGGATGTAGTATTTTCCAAAATACCTGGCCGATCGGCCCCTACATCTCGGTGAGAACATTATATACGTCTACAACGAAATATAACCTAACCTAACCCATCTAGCCTCTCGCTGGTAATGTTTTACAGAATCAAGTTCGTGTCGTCCCGTACGTCTCGGTGGGGACATTGTATGCGTCTATAACGTTATATATCCTAACCTCAGGCAACCTAACATCTCGGATGTAGTATTTTACAACATTCCAGGCGGGTCGGCACCTACTTCTCGGTGGGAACATTATATAAGTATATATCGTAATATAACCTAACCTACCCCATCTAGCCCCTCGCTGGTAATGTTTTACAGAATCCAGTTCGTGTCGTCCCGTGCGTCTCGGTGGGAACATTGTATGCGTCTATAACGTTATATTTCCTAACCTAAGGCTATCTAACATCTCGGATGTAGTAATTTCCAAAATTACTGGCGTGTCGGCCCCTACTTCTCGTTGGGTACATTATGTACGTCTACAACGTAATATTACCTAACCTAACCCATCTGGGCCCTCGCTGGTAATGTTTTACAGAATCCAGTTCGTGTCGTCCCGTACATTTCAGAGGGGACATTGTATGCGTCTATAACGTTATATATCCTAACCTAAGGCAACCTAATATCTCGGATATAGTATTTTCCAAAATACCTGGCGGGTCGGCCCCTACTTCTCGGTGGGAACATTATATACGTCTATAACGTAATATAACCTAACCTAACCCATCTAGCCCCTCGCTGGTAATGTTTTACAGAATCCCGGGCGTGTCGGCCCCTACTTCTCGATGGGAACATTATATACGTCCATAACGTCATATAACCTAATCTAACCCATCTAGCCCCTCGGCGGTAATGTTTTACAGAATCCCGTTCGGGTTGGTTCATACTTCTCGGTGGGGACATTATATACGTCTATAACATTGTATATCCCACCCGAGGGCAACCTAACATCTCGAATGTAGTATTTCACAACATTCCTGGCGGGTCGGCCCCACTTCTCGGTAGGGACATTATATAAGTCTATATCGCAATATAACCTAACCTAACCCATCTATACCCTCGCTGGTAATGTTTCACAGAATCCCGTTCGTGTCGTCCCGTACGTCTCGCTGAGGAAATTATATACGTCTATAACGTTATACATCCTAACCTAAGGCAACCTAATACCTTGAACGTATTATTTTACAACATTCCTGGCGGGTCGGCCCCAACTTCTCGGTGGGAACATTATATACGTGTATAACGTTATATATCCTAGCCTAAGGCAATCTAACCTCTCTACAGTAATATTTTACAGCATTCCTGGCGTGACGGCGCCTATTTCTCGGTGGGAACATTATATATGTCTATAACGTTATATATCCTAGACTAAGGCGACCTACCATGTCGAATGTAATATTTGACAACATTCCTGGCACGTCGATCCCCACGTCTCGGTGGGGACATTATATAAGTCTATATCGTAAGATAACCTAATCTAACCCATCTAGACCCTCGCTGGTAATGTTTCACAGAATCCCGTTCGTGTCGCCCCGTACGTCACGGTGCCGCCATTATATATGTCTATAACGTTATATATCCTAACCTAAGGCAACCTAACATCTCAAATGTAGTATTTTACAACATTCCAGGCGGGTCGGCCCCTACTTCTCGGTGGGCACATTATAAACGTCTATATCGTAATATAAACTAAACCTAACCCATTTAGCTCCTCGCGGCTAATGTTTTACAGAATCCAGATCGTGTCGTCACGTACGTCTCGGTGGGGACATTGTATGCGTCTATAATGTTATATATCCTAACCTAAGGCAACCTAACATCTCGGATGTAGTATTTTCCAAAATACCTGGCCGATCGGCCCCTACATCTCGGTGAGAACATTATATACGTCTACAACGAAATATAACCTAACCTAACCCATCTAGCCTCTCGCTGGTAATGTTTTACAGAATCAAGTTCGTGTCGTCCCGTACGTCTCGGTGGGGACATTGTATGCGTCTATAACGTTATATATCCTAACCTCAGGCAACCTAACATCTCGGATGTAGTATTTTACAACATTCCAGGCGGGTCGGCACCTACTTCTCGGTGGGAACATTATATAAGTATATATCGTAATATAACCTAACCTACCCCATCTAGCCCCTCGCTGGTAATGTTTTACAGAATCCAGTTCGTGTCGTCCCGTGCGTCTCGGTGGGAACATTATATACGTCTATAACGTTACATATCCTAACGTATGGCAACATAACATCTCGGATGTTATATATTACAACATTCCTGTCGTGTCGTCGCCTGCATCTCGATGGGGACATTATATACATCTATAACGTTGTATATTCTAACCTAACGCAACCTAACATCTGGGATGTAATATTTTACAACATTCCTGGCGTGTCGTCGCCTACTTCTGGATGGGGACATTATATACATCTATAGCGTCATATATCCTAACCTAAGGGAACCTAACATCTCGGGTGTAATATCTTACAACATTCCTGGCGTGTCGTCGCCTACTTCTCGATGGGGACATTATATACATCTATAACGTTATATATCCTAACCTAAGGCAACCTAACATCTCGGATGTAATATTTTACAACATTCTGGCGTGTCGTCGCCTGCTTCTTGATGGGGACATTATATACGTCTATAACCTTGTATGTACTAACCTAACGCAACCTAACATCTGGGATGTAATATTTTCAACATTCCTTGCATGTCGGTCCCTACGTCTCGGTGGGAACGTTATATACGTCTATAACGATATATATCCTAACCTAAGGGAACCTTACATCTCGGATGTAATATTTTACAACATTCCTGGCATGTCGGTCCCTACTTCTCGGTGGAAACAATGTATACGTCTATGACGATATATATCCTAGCCTAAGGCAACCCAACATGTAGAATGTAATATTTTACAACATTCGTGGGGTGTCGTCGCCTACTTCTCGATGGGGACATTAAATACATCTACAACGTTGTATATCCTAACCTAAGGCAACCTAACATCTCGGATGTAATATTTTACAACATTCCTGGCATGTCGGTCCCTACTTCTCGGTGGAAACAATGTATACGTCTATAACGATATATATCCTAGCCTAAGGCAACCTAACATGTCGAATGTAATATTTTGCAACATTCCTGTCGTGTCGTCGCCTGCTTCCCGATGGGGACATTATATACCTCTATAACGTTGTATATTCTAACCTAAGGCAACCTAACATCTCGGATGTAATATTTTACAACATTCTGGCGTGTCGTCGCCTGCTTCTTGATGGGGACATTATATACGTCTATAACCTTGTATATACTAACCTAACGCAACCTAACATCTGGGATGTAATATTTTCAACATTCCTGGCATGTCGGTCCCTACGTCTCGGTGGGAACGTTATATACGTCAACAACGATATATATCCTAACGTAAGGGGACCTAACATCTCGGATGTAATAGTTGACAACATTCCTGGCGTCTCGGCACGTACTTCTCGGTGGGAACATTATATACGTCTATAACGTTATATATCCTAGCCTAAGGCGACCTAACATGTCGAATGTAATATTTTACAACATTCCTGGCCTGTCGTCTCCTGCTCCTCGATAGGGACATTATATACGTCTATAACGTTGTATATCCTAACCTAAAGCAACCTAACATCTGGGATGTAATATTTTCCAAGATTCCTGGCATGTCGGTCCCCAAGTCTCGGTAGGAACATTATATACGTCTATAACGATACATATCCTAACCTAGGGCAACCTAACATCTCGGATGTAATAGTTGACAACATTCCTGGCGTGTCCGCCCGTACATCTCCTTGGGAACATTATATACATCTATAACGGTATATATCCTAGCCTAAGGCAACCTAACATCTCGGATGTAATATTTTACAACATTCCTGGCGCGTCGGCTCCTACCTTTCGGTGGGAACATTATATACTTCTATAACGTTATATGTCCTAACGTAAGGAAACATAACACCTCGGATGTAATATTTTACAACATTCCTGGCGTGCCGGCCCGTACTTCTCGGTGGGAACATTCTGTACTTCTATAGCCTTGTATATCCTAACCTAAGGGAACCTAACATCTCGGGTGTAATATTTTACAACATTCCTGACGCGTCGGCCCCTATTTTTCGGTGGGAATATTATATACGTCTATAACGTCATTTATCCTATCGTAAGGCAACCTAACATGTCGAATGTAATATTTTACATCATTCCTGACGTGTCGGCCCGTAGTTCTCGGTGGTAACTTTACATACGTCTATAACGTTATATATCCTAGCCTAAGGCAACCTAAAATGTCGGATGTAATATTTTACAACATTCCTGGCGTGTCGTCGCCTACTTCTCGTTCGGACCATTATATACGTCTATAACGTTAGATATCCTAGCCTAAGGCAACCAAACATCTGGGATGTAATATTTTACAACATTCGTGGCATGTCGGAGCCTTCGTCCCGTTGGGAACATTATATACGTCTATATCGTAATATAATCTAACCTAACCCATTTTGCCCCTCGGTGATAATGTTTTACAGAATCCCGTACGTGTCGTCCCGTACGTCTCGATGGGGACATTATATGCGTCTATATCGTTATATATCCTAACCTAAGGCAACATAACATCTCGAATGTTGTATTTTACTACATTCCATGCGGGTCGGTCCCTACTTATCGGTGGGAACATTATATACGTCTATATCGTAATGTAACATAACCTAACCCATCTTGCCCCTCGGTGATAATGTTTTACAGTATCCCGGTCGTGTCGGCCCGTACTTCTCGATGGGGACATTAAATACGTCTATAGCTTTGTATATATTACCATAAGGAAACCTAACATCTCGAATGTAGTATTTCACAACATTCCTGGCGGGTCGGCCCTACTTCTCGGTGGGAACATTATATACGTCTATAACGTAATAGATCCTAACCTGACCCATCTAGACCCTCGCTGGTAATGTTTTACAGAATCCCGTTCGTGTCGTCCCGTACGTCTCGGTGCGGGCATTATATACGTCTATAACGTTATATATCCTTACCTAAGGCAACCTAACATCTCGATTGTAGTACTTTAAACTTTCCAGGCGCGTCGGGCCCTACTTCTCGGTGCGAACATTATATACATCTATAACTTTATATATCGCAACCTAAGGCATCCTAACATCTCGGATGTAGTATTTTCCAACATTCCTGACGCGTCGGCCCCTATTTCTCGGTGGGAACATTATATACGTCTATAACGTTGTATACCCTAACCTAACGCAACCTAACTTCTGGAATGTAAAATTATACAACATTCCTGGTATGTCGGTCAATACGTCTCGGTGGGAACGTAATATACGTCTATAACGGTATATATCCTAACGTAAGGCAACCTAACATCTCGGATGTAATAGTTGACAACATTCCTGGCGTCTCGGCACGTACTTCTCGGTGGGAACATTATATACGTCTATAACGTTATATATCCCAGCCTAATGCGAACTAACATGTCGAATGTAATATTTTACAACATTCCTGGCGTGTCGTCGCCTGCTTCTCGAAGGGGACATTATATACATCTATTACGTTGTATATCCTAACCTAACGCAACCTAACATCTGGGATGCAAAATTTTACAGCATTCCTGGCGTGTCGGTCCTTACTTCTCGGTGGGAACATTATATACGTCTATAACGTTATATATCCTAACCTAAGGCAACCTAACATCTGGGATTTAATATTTAAGACATTGCTGCCGTGGAGGCGCCTACTTGCCGATGGGGACATTATATACGTCTCTAGCTTTGTATATCCTAAACTGGGGGTACCTAACATCTCGGGTGTAACATTCAACAACATTCCTGGCATGTTGGCCCCTACTGGGCGCTGGGAACATTATATACGTCTATAACGTTATATATCCTAACCTGAGGGAACTTAACATCTCGGATGTAATGTTTTACAACATACCTGGCGTGCCGGCGCCTAGTTCTCTATGGTAACATCATATACGTCTATAACGTTATATATCCTAACCGAAGGCAACCTAACATCTCGGATGTAATATTTTACAACATTCCTGGCGCGTCGGCCACTATATCTCGGTGGGAACATTATATACGTCTATAACGTTATATACCCTAGCCTAAGGCAACCCAACTTGTAGAATGTAATATTTTACAACATTCCTGGCGTGTCGTCGCCTACTTCTCGATGGGGACAATATATACATCTATAACGTTGAATATCCTAACCTAAGGCAACCTAACATCTCGGATGTAGTATTTTACAACATTCCTGGCATGTCGGTCCCTACTCCTCGGTGGGGACATTATATACATCTATAACGTTGTATATCCTAACCTAAGGCAACCTAACATCTCGGATGTAATATTTTACAACGTTCCTGGCATGTCGGTCCCTACTTCTCGGTGGGAACATTCTATAAGTCTATAACGTTGTATATCCTAACCGATGGGAACCAAACATCCGGGTGTAATATTTTACATGCCATTCCTGGCATGTCGGTCACTACGTCTCGGTGAGAACATTATATACGTCTATAACGTTATATATCCTAGCCTAAGGCAACCTAACATGTCGAATGTAATATATTACAACATTCATGGCGTGTCCTCGCCTACTTCTCGATGGGGACATTATATACATCTATAACGTTGTATATCCTAACCTAAGGGAACCTAACATCTCGGGTGTAATATTTTACAACATTCCTGACGCGTCGGCCCCTATTTCTCGGTGGGAATATTATATACGTCTATAGCGTTATATATCCTAGCCTAAGGCGACCTAACATCTCGGATGTAATATCTGACAACATTGTTGTTGTTTCGGCCCGTACTTCTCGGTGGGAACATCATATACGTCTATAGCGATATATATCCTAACCGAAGGCAACCTAACATCTCGTATGTAATATTTTACAACATTCCTGGCACGTCGACACCTACTTTTCGGTAGGAACATTACATGCGTCAATATCGTTATATATCCTAACCTCAGGCAACCTAACATCTCGGATGTAGTATTTTACAACATTCCAGGCGGGTCGGCACCTACTTCTCGGTGGGAACATTATATAAGTATATATCGTAATATAACCTAACCTACCCCATCTAGCCCCTCGCTGGTAATGTTTTACAGAATCCAGTTCGTGTCGTCCCGTGCGTCTCGGTGGGAACATTGTATGCGTCTATAACGTTATATTTCCTAACCTAAGGCTATCTAACATCTCGGATGTAGTAATTTCCAAAATTACTGGCGTGTCGGCCCCTACTTCTCGTTGGGTACATTATGTACGTCTACAACGTAATATTACCTAACCTAACCCATCTGGGCCCTCGCTGGTAATGTTTTACAGAATCCAGTTCGTGTCGTCCCGTACATTTCAGAGGGGACATTGTATGCGTCTATAACGTTATATATCCTAACCTAAGGCAACCTAATATCTCGGATATAGTATTTTCCAAAATACCTGGCGGGTCGGCCCCTACTTCTCGGTGGGAACATTATATACGTCTATAACGTAATATAACCTAACCTAACCCATCTAGCCCCTCGCTGGTAATGTTTTACAGAATCCCGGGCGTGTCGGCCCCTACTTCTCGATGGGAACATTATATACGTCCATAACGTCATATAACCTAATCTAACCCATCTAGCCCCTCGGCGGTAATGTTTTACAGAATCCCGTTCGGGTTGGTTCATACTTCTCGGTGGGGACATTATATACGTCTATAACATTGTATATCCCACCCGAGGGCAACCTAACATCTCGAATGTAGTATTTCACAACATTCCTGGCGGGTCGGCCCCACTTCTCGGTAGGGACATTATATAAGTCTATATCGCAATATAACCTAACCTAACCCATCTATACCCTCGCTGGTAATGTTTCACAGAATCCCGTTCGTGTCGTCCCGTACGTCTCGCTGAGGAAATTATATACGTCTATAACGTTATACATCCTAACCTAAGGCAACCTAATACCTTGAACGTATTATTTTACAACATTCCTGGCGGGTCGGCCCCAACTTCTCGGTGGGAACATTATATACGTGTATAACGTTATATATCCTAGCCTAAGGCAATCTAACCTCTCTACAGTAATATTTTACAGCATTCCTGGCGTGACGGCGCCTATTTCTCGGTGGGAACATTATATATGTCTATAACGTTATATATCCTAGACTAAGGCGACCTACCATGTCGAATGTAATATTTGACAACATTCCTGGCACGTCGATCCCCACGTCTCGGTGGGGACATTATATAAGTCTATATCGTAAGATAACCTAATCTAACCCATCTAGACCCTCGCTGGTAATGTTTCACAGAATCCCGTTCGTGTCGCCCCGTACGTCACGGTGCCGCCATTATATATGTCTATAACGTTATATATCCTAACCTAAGGCAACCTAACATCTCAAATGTAGTATTTTACAACATTCCAGGCGGGTCGGCCCCTACTTCTCGGTGGGCACATTATAAACGTCTATATCGTAATATAAACTAAACCTAACCCATTTAGCTCCTCGCGGCTAATGTTTTACAGAATCCAGATCGTGTCGTCACGTACGTCTCGGTGGGGACATTGTATGCGTCTATAATGTTATATATCCTAACCTAAGGCAACCTAACATCTCGGATGTAGTATTTTCCAAAATACCTGGCCGATCGGCCCCTACATCTCGGTGAGAACATTATATACGTCTACAACGAAATATAACCTAACCTAACCCATCTAGCCTCTCGCTGGTAATGTTTTACAGAATCAAGTTCGTGTCGTCCCGTACGTCTCGGTGGGAACATTCTATGCGTCTATAACGTCGTATATCCTAACCTAAGGGAACCTAACATCTTGGGTGTAATATTTTACAACATTCCTGACGCGTCGGCCCCTATTTCTCGGTGGGAATATTATATACGTCTATAACGTCATTTATCCTATCCTAAGGCAACCTAACATGTCGAATGTAATATTTTACATCATTCCTGACGTGTCGGCCCGTAGTTCTCGGTGGTAACATTATATAAGTCTATAACGATATATATCCTAACCTAAAGCAACCTATCAACTCGGATGTCATATTTTACAACATTCCTGACGCGTCGGCCCCTATTTCTCGGTGGGAATATTATATACGTCTATAACGTTATATATCCTAGCCTAAGGCAACCTAACATGTCGAATGTAATATTTTACATCATTCTGGCTTGTCGTCGCCTGCTTCTCGAAGGGGACATTATATACGTCTATAACGTTGTATATCCTAACCTAACGCAACCTAACATCTGGGATGTTTTATTTTATAACATTCCTGACGCGTCGGTCCCTACTTGTCGGTGGGAACATTGTATACGTCTATAACGATATATGTCCTAGCCTAAGGCAACCTAACATATCGGATGTAATATTTTACAACATTCTGGCGTGTCGTCGCCTGCTTCTCGATGGGGACATTAGATACGTCTATAACGTTGTATATCCTAACCTAAGGGAACCTAACATCTCGGATGTAATATTTTACAACATTCTGGCGTCTCGTCGCCTGCTTCTCGATGGGGACATTATATACGTCGATAACGTTGTATATCCTAACCCAAAGCAACCTATCTTCTGGGATGTAATATTTTACAACCTTCCAGGCATGTCGGCCCTACGTCTCGGTGGGAACATTATATAAGTCTATAACGATATATATGCTAACCTAAAGCAACCTAACAACTCGGATGTAATATTTTACAACATTCCTGGCATGTCGGTCCCTACATCTCGGTGGGAACATTCTATACGTCTATAACGTTGTATATCCTAACCCAAAGCAACCTAACTTCTGGGATGTAATATTTTACAACATTCCTGGCATGTCGGTCCCCACGTCTCGGTGGGAATATTATATAAGTCTATAACGATATATATCCTAACCTAAAGCAACCTAACAACTCGGATGTAATAGCTTACCACATTCCTGGCGGTCTCTACATCTCGGTGGGAACATTCTATACGTCTATAACGTTGTATATCCTAACCTAAGGGAAGCTAACATCTGGGATGTAATATTTTACAACATACCTGACGCGTCGGCCCCTATTTCTCGGAGGAAACATTATATACGTCTATCATGTTATATATCCTATCCTAAGGCAACCTAACATATCGGATGTAATATTTTACAACATTCTGGCGTGCCGTCACCTGCTTCTCGATTGGGACATTAGATACGTCTATAACTTTGTTTATCCTAACCTAAGGGAACCTAACATCTCGGACGTAATATTTGACAACATTCTGGCGTGTCGTCGCCTTCTTCTCGATGGGGACATTATATACGTCTATAACGTTGTATATCCTAACCCAAAGCAACCTAACTTCTGGGATATAACGTGTTACAACATTCCTGGCATGTCGGTCCCCACATCTCGGTGGGAACATTATATAAGTCTATAACGATATATATCCTAACCTAAAACAACCTAACAACTCGGATGTAATAGTTTACAACATTCCTGGCATGTCGGTTCCTACATCTCGGTGGGAACATTCTATACGTCTATAACGTTGTATATACTAACCTAAGGGAACCTAACATTTCGGGTGTAATATTTTACAACATTCCTGACGCGTCGGCCCCTATTTCTCGGTGGGAATATTATATACGTCTATAACGTTACATATCCTAGCCTAAGGCAACCTAACATGTCGAATGTAATATTTTAGAACATTCTGGCCTGTCGTCGCTTGCTTCTCGAAGGGGACATTATATACGTCTATAACGTTGTATATCCTAACCTAACGCAACCTAACATCTGGGATGTAATATTTTACAACAGTCCTGGCGTGTCGTCGACTACTTCTGGATGGGAACATTATGTACATCTATAACGTTGTATATCCTAACCTAAGGCAACCTAACATCTCGGATGTAATATCTGACAACATTGTTGTTGTGTCGGCCCGTACTTCTCGGTGGGAACATCATATACGTCTATAGCGATATATATCCTAACCGAAGGCAACCTAACATCTCGTATGTAATATTTTACAACATTCCTGGCACGTCGACACCTACTTTTCGGTGGGAACATTACATGCGTCAATATCGTTATATATCCTAGCCTAAGGCAACCTAACATCTCGAATGTTGTATTTTACAACAATCCTGGCATGTCAGTCCCTACATCTCGGTGGGAACAATCCATACGTCTATAACGTTGTATATCCTAACCTAAGGGAACCTAACATCTCGGGTGTAATATTTTACAACATTCCTGACGCGTCGGCCCCTATTTCTCAGTGGGAACATTATATACGTCTATAACGTTATATATCCTAGCCTAAGACAACCTAACATGTCGAATGTAATATTTTACATCATTCCTGACGTGTCGGCACGTAGTTCTCGGTGGTAACATTATATAAGTCTATAACGATATATATCCTAACCTAAAGCAACCTATCAACTCGGATGTCATATTTTACAACATTCCTGACGCGTCGGCCCCTATTTCTCGGTGGGAATATTATATACGTCTATAACGTTATATATCCTAGCCTAAGGCAACCTAACATGTCGAATGTAATATTTTACATCATTCTGGCTTGTCGTCGCCTGCATCTCGAAGGGGACATTATATACGTCTATAACGTTGTATATCCTAACCTAACGCAACCTAACATCTGGGATGTTTTATTTTACAACATTCCTGACGCGTCGGTCCCTACTTGTCGGTGGGAACATTGTATACGTCTATAACGATATATGTCCTAGCCTAAGGCAACCTAACATATCGGATGTAATATTTTACAACATTCTGGCGTGTCGTCGCCTGCTTCTCGATGGGGACATTAGATACGTCTATAACGTTGTATATCCTAACCTAAGGGAACCTAACATCTCGGATGTAATATTTTACAACATTCTGGCGTCTCGTCGCCTGCTTCTCGATGGGGACATTATATACGTCGATAACGTTGTATATCCTAACCAAAAGCAACCTATCTTCTGGGATGTAATATTTTACAACCTTCCAGGCATGTCGGCCCCACGTCTCGGTGGGAACATTATATAAGTCTATAACGATATATATCCTAACCTAAAGCAACCTAACAACTCGGATGTAATATTTTACAACATTCCTGGCATGTCGGTCCCTACATCTCGGTGGGAAAATTCTATACGTCTATAACGTTGTATATCCTAACCCAAAGCAACCTAACTTCTGGGATGTAATATTTTACAACATTCCTGGCATGTGGGTCCCCACGTCTCGGTGGGAATATTATATAAGTCTATAACGATATATATCCTAACCTAAAGCAACCTAACAACTCGGATGTAATAGTTTACCACATTCCTGGCGGTCTCTACATCTCGGTGGGAACATTCTATACGTCTATAACGTTGTGTATCCTAACCTAAGGGAAGCTAACATCTGGGATGTAATATTTTACAACATACCTGACGCGTCGGCCCCTATTTCTCGGAGGAAACATTATATACGTCTATCATGTTATATATCCTATCCTAAGGCAACCTAACATATCGGATGTAATATTTTACAACATTCTGGCGTGCCGTCGCCTGCTTCTCGATGGGGACATTAGATACGTCTATAACGTTGTATATCCTAACCCAAAGCAACCTAACTTCTGGGATATAATGTGTTACAACATTCCTGGCATGTCGGTCCCCACATCTCGGTGGGAACATTATATAAGTCTATAACGATATATATCCTAACCTAAAACAACCTAACAACTCGGATGTAATAGTTTACAACATTCCTGGCATGTCGGTTCCTACATCTCGGTGGGAACATTCTATACGTCTATAACGTTGTATATGCTAACCTAAGGGAACCTAACATTTCGGGTGTAATATTTTACAACATTCCTGACGCGTCGGCCCCTATTTCTCGGTGGGAATATTATATACGTCTATAACGTTACATATCCTAGCCTAAGGCAACCTAACATGTCGAATGTAATATTTTAGAACATTCTGGCCTGTCGTCGCTTGCTTCTCGAAGGGGACATTATATACGTCTATAACGTTGTATATCCTAACCTAACGCAACCTAACATCTGGGATGTAATATTTTACAACAGTCCTGGCGTGTCGTCGCCTACTTCTGGATGGGAACATTATGTACATCTATAACGTTGTATATCCTAACCTAAGGCAACCTAACATCTCGGATGTAATATCTGACAACATTGTTGTTGTTTCGGCCCGTACTTCTCGGTGGGAACATCATATACGTCTATAGCGATATATATCCTAACCGAAGGCAACCTAACATCTCGTATGTAATATTTTACAACATTCCTGGCACGTCGACACCTACGTTTCGGTGGGAACATTACATGCGTCAATATCGTTATATATCCTAGCCTAAGGCAACCTAACATCTCGAATGTTGTATTTTACAACAATCCTGGCATGTCAGTCCCTACATCTCGGTGGGAACAATCCATACGTCTATAACGTTGTATATCCTAACCTAAGGGAACCTAACATCTCGGGTGTAATATTTTACAACATTCCTGACGCGTCGGCCCCTATTTCTCAGTGGGAACATTATATAAGTCTATAACGTTATATATCCTAGCCTAAGGCAACCTAACATGTCGAATGTAATATTTTACATCATTCCTGACGTGTCGGCACGTAGTTCTCGGTGGTAACATTATATAAGTCTATAACGATGTATATCCTAACCTAAAGCAACCTATCAACTCGGATGTCATATTTTACAACATTCCTGACGCGTCGGCCCCTATTTCTCGGTGGGAATATTATATACGTCTATAACGTTATATATCCTAGCCTAAGGCAACCTAACATGTCGAATGTAATATTTTACATCATTCTGGCTTGTCGTCGCCTGCATCTCGAAGGGGACATTATATACGTCTATAACGTTGTATATCCTAACCTAACGCAACCTAACATCTGGGATGTTTTATTTTACAACATTCCTGACGCGTCGGTCCCTACTTGTCGGTGGGAACATTGTATACGTCTATAACGATATATGTCCTAGCCTAAGGCAACCTAACATATCGGATGTAATATTTTACAACATTCTGGCGTGTCGTCGCCTGCTTCTCGATGGGGACATTAGATACGTCTATAACGTTGTATATCCTAACCTAAGGGAACCTAACATCTCGGATGTAATATTTTACAACATTCTGGCGTCTCGTCGCCTGCTTCTCGATGGGGACATTATATACGTCGATAACGTTGTATATCCTAACCAAAAGCAACCTATCTTCTGGGATGTAATATTTTACAACCTTCCAGGCATGTCGGCCCCACGTCTCGGTGGGAACATTATATAAGTCTATAACGATATATATCCTAACCTAAAGCAACCTAACAACTCGGATGTAATATTTTACAACATTCCTGGCATGTCGGTCCCTACATCTCGGTGGGAACATTCTATACGTCTATAACATTGTATATCCTAACCCAAAGCAACCTAACTTCTGGGATGTAATATTTTACAACATTCCTGGCATGTGGGTCCCCACGTCTCGGTGGGAATATTATATAAGTCTATAACGATATATATCCTAACCTAAAGCAACCTAACAACTCGGATGTAATAGCTTACCACATTCCTGGCGGTCTCTACATCTCGGTGGGAACATTCTATACGTCTATAACGTTGTGTATCCTAACCTAAGGGAAGCTAACATCTGGGATGTAATATTTTACAACATACCTGACGCGTCGGCCCCTATTTCTCGGAGGAAACATTATATACGTCTATCATGTTATATATCCTATCCTAAGGCAACCTAACATATCGGATGTAATATTTTACAACATTCTGGCGTGCCGTCGCCTGCTTCTCGATGGGGACATTAGATACGTCTATAACGTTGTTTATCCTAACCTAAGGGAACCTAACATCTCGGACGTAATATTTGACAACATTATGGCGTGTCGTCGCCTTCTTCTCGATGGGGACATTATATACGTCTATAACGTTGTATATCCTAACCCAAAGCAACCTAACTTCTGGGATATAATGTGTTACAACATTCCTGGCATGTCGGTCCCCACATCTCGGTGGGAACGTTATATAAGTCTATAACGATATATATCCTAACCTAAAACAACCTAACAACTCGGATGTAATAGTTTACAACATTCCTGGCATGTCGGTTCCTACATCTCGGTGGGAACATTCTATACGTCTATAACGTTGTATATACTAACCTAAGGGAACCTAACATTTCGGGTGTAATATTTTACAACATTCCTGACGCGTCGGCCCCTATTTCTCGGTGGGAATATTATATACGTCTATAACGTCATTTATCCTATCCTAAGGCAGCCTAACATGTCGAATGTAATATTTTGCATCATTCCTGACGTGTCGGCCCGTAGTTCTCGGTGGTAACATTATATAAGTCTATAACGATATATATCCTAACCTAAAGCAACCTATCAACTCGGATGTCATATTTTACAACATTCCTGACGCGTCGGCCCCTATTTCTCGGTGGGAATATTATATACGTCTATAACGTTATATATCCTAGTATAAGGCAACCTAACATGTCGAATGTAATATTTTACATCATTCTGGCTTGTCGTCGCCTGCTTCTCGAAGGGGACATTATATACGTCTATAACGTTGTATATCCTAACCTAACGCAACCTAACATCTGGGATGTTTTATTTTACAACATTCCTGACGCGTCGGTCCCTACTTGTCGGTGGGAACATTGTATACGTCTATAACGATATATGTCCTAGCCTAAGGCAACCTAACATACCGGATGTAATATTTTACAACATTCCTGGCGTGTCGTCGCCTACTTCTCGATGGGGACGTTATATACATCTATAACGTTGTATATCCTACCCTAAGGCAACCTAACAAACTCGGATGTAATATTTTACAACATTCCTGGCATGTCGGTCCCTACTTCTCGGTGGGAACATTGTATACGTCTATAACGATATATATTCTAGCCTAAGGCAACCTAACATGTCGAATGTAATATTTTACAACATTCCTGTCGTGTCGTCGCCTGCTTCTCGATGGGGACATTATATACGTCTATAACGTTGTATATTCTAACCTAACGCAACCTAAAATCTGGGATGTAATATTTTACAACATTCCTGGCGTGTCGTCGCCTACTTCTGGATAGGGACATTATATACATCTATAACGTCATATATCCTAACCTAAGGGAACCTAACATCTCGGGTGTAATATTTTACAACATTCCTGGCGCGTCGTTGCCTACTTCTGGATGGGGACATTATATACATCTATAACGTCATATATCCTAACCTAAGGGAACCTAACATCTCGGATGTAATATTTTACAACATTTCTGGCACGTCGGTCCCTACGTCTCGGTGGGAACGTTATATACGTCTATAACGATATATATCCTAACCTAAGGGAACCTTACATCTCGGATGTAATATTTTACAACATTCCTGGCATGTTGGGCCCTACTTCTCGGTGGGAACATTGTATACGTCTATAACTATATATATCCTAGCCTAAGGCAACCTAACATGTCGAATGTAATATTTTACAACATTCCTGTCGTGTCGTCTCCTGCATCTCGATGGGGACATTATATACGTCTATAACGTTGAATATCCTAACCTAAAGCAACCTAACATCTGGGATGTAATATTTTACAACATTCCTGGCATGTAGGTCCCTACTTCTCGGTGGAAACAATGTATACGTCTATAACGACATATATCCTAGCCTAAGGCAACCCAAAATGTAGAATGTAATATTTTACAACATTCCTGGCGTGTCGTCGCCTACTTCTCGATGGGGACATTATATACATCTATAATGTTGTATATCCTAACCTAAGGCAACCTAACATCTGGGATGTAATATTTTACAACATTTCTGGCATGTCGGTCCCTACGTCTCCGTGGGTACATTATATACGTCTGTAACGTTGTATATCCTAACCTAACGCAACCTAACGTCTGGGATGTAATAGTTTACAACATTCCTGGCATGTCGGTCCCTACGTCTCGGTGGGAACATTATATACGTCTATAACGATATATATCCTAACCTAAGGCAACCTAACATCTCGGATGTAATATTTTACAACATTCCTGGCGCTTCGGATGCTACTTTTCGGTGGGAACATTATATACGTCTATAACGTTACATATCCTAACTTATGGCAACATAACATCTCGGATGTTATATTTTACAACATTCCTGCCGAGTCCTCGCCTGCTTCTCGATGGGGACTTTATATACGTCTATAACGTTGTATATCCTAACCTAATGCAACCTAACATCTGGGATGTAATATTTTACAACATTCCTGGCATGTCGGTCCCTACGTCTCGGTGGGAACGTTATATACGTCTATAACGATATATATCCTAATCTAAGGGAACCTTACGTCTCGGATGTAATATTTTACAACATTCCTGGCATGTCGGGCCCTACTTCTCGGTGGGAACATTGTATACGTCTATAACGATATATATCCTAGCCTAAGGCAACCTAACATGTCGAATGTAATATTTTACAACATTCCTGACGTGTCGTCGCCTGCTTCTCGATGGGTACATTATATACGTCTATAACGTTGTATATTCTAACCTAACGCAACCTAACATCTGGGATGTAATATTTTACAACATTCCTGGCGTGTCGTCGCCTACTTCTCTATGCGAACATTATATACATCTATAACGTTGTATATCCTAACCTAAGGCAACCTAACATCTCGGATGTAATATTTTACAACATTCCTGTCATGTGGTCTCCTGCATCTCGATGGGGACATTATACACGTCTATAACGTTGAATATCCTAACCTAAAGCAACCTAACATCTGGGATGTAATATTTTACAACATTCCTGGCATGTCGGTCCCTACTTCTCGGTGGAAACAATGTATACGTCTATAACGACATATATCCTAGCCTAAGGCAACCCAACATGTAGAATGTAATATTTTACAACATTCCTGGCGTGTCGTCGCCTACTTCTGGATGGGGACATTATATACATCTATAACGTTATATGTCCTAACCTAAGGGAACCTAACATCTCGGGTGTAATATTTTACAACATTCCTGGCGTGTCGTCGCCTACTTCTCGATGGGGACATTATATACATCTATAACGTTGTATATTCTAACCTAACGCAACCTAACATCTGGGATTTAATATTTTAGAACATTCCTGGCATGTAGGTCCCTACTTCTCGGTGGGAACATTCTATACGTCTATAACGTTGTATATCCTAACCTAAGGGAACCTAACATCTCGGGTGTAATATTTTAGAACATTCCTGACGCGTCGGTCCCTATTTCTCGGTGGGAACATTATATACGTCTATAACGTTATATATCCTAGCCTACGGCAACCTAACTTGTCGAATGTAATATTTTACAACATTCCTGGCGTGTCGTCGCCTACTTCTCGATGGGGACATTATATACATCTATAACGTTGTATATCCTAACCTAAGGCAACCTAACATCTGGGATGTAATATTTTACAACATTTCTGGCATGTCGGTCCCTACGTCTCCGTGGGTACATTATATACGTCTGTAACGTTGTATATCCTAACCTAACGCAACCTAACGTCTGGGATGTAATATTTTACAACATTCCTGGCATGTCGGTCCCTACGTCTCGGTGGGAACATTATATACGTCTATAACGATATATATCCTAACCTAAGGCAACCTAACATCTCGGATGTAATATTTGACAACATTCCTGGCGTGTTAACCCGCACTTCTCTGTGGGAACATCATATACGTCTATAGCGATATATATCGTATCCTAAGGCGACCTAGCAAGTCGAATGTAATATTTTACATCATTCCTGACGTGTCGGCCCCTATTTCTCGGTGGGAACATTATATACGTCTATAACGTTATATATGCTAGCCTAAGGCAACCTAACATGTCGAATGTAATATTTTACAACATTCCTGACGTGTCGGCCCGTAGTGCAAGGTGGTAACGTTATATACGCCTACAACGTTATATATACTAGCCTAAGGCAACCTAACATCTCGGATGTAATATTTGACAACATTCCTGGCGTGTTAGCGCGTACTTCTCGGTGGGAACGTCATATACGTCTATAACGTTATATATCCTGTCGTAAGGCAACATAACATCTCGGATATAATATTTTACAACATTCCTGTTGGGTCGTCGCCCGCTTCTAGATGGGGACATTATATACGTCTATAACGTTGAATATCCTAACCTAAAGCAACCTAACATCTGGGATGTAATATTTTACAAGATCCCTGGCATGTCGGTCCCCACGTCTCGGTGGGAACATTATATACGTCTATAACGATATAAATCATAACCTAAAGCAACCTAGCATCTCGGATGTAATAGTTTACAACATTCCTGGCATGTCGGTCCCTACGTCTCGGTGGGAACATTATATACGTCTATAACGATATATATCCTAACCTAAGGCAACCTAACATCTCGGATGTAATATTTTACAACATTCCTGGCGCTTCGGCTGCTACTTTTCGGTGGGAACATTATATACGTCTATAACGTTACATATCCTAACGTATGGCAACATAACATCTCGGATGTTATATTTTACAACATTCCTGCCGAGTCCTCGCCTGTTTCTCGATGGGGACTTTATATACGTCTATAACGTTGTATATCCTAACCTAATGCAACCTAACATCTGGCATGTAATATTTTACAACATTCCTGGCATGTCGGTCCCTACGTCTCGGTGGGAACGTTATATACGTCTATAACGATATATATCCTAATCTAAGGGAACCTTACGTCTCGGATGTAATATTTCACAACATTCCTGGCATGTCGGGCCCTACTTCTCGGTGGGAACATTGTATACGTCTATAACGATATATATCCTAGCCTAAGGCCACCTAACATGTCGAATGTAATATTTTACAACATTCCTGCCGTGTCGTCGCCTGCTTCTCGATGGGGACATTATATACGTCTATAACGTTGTATATCCTAACCTAACGCAACCTAACATCTGGGATGTAATATTTTACAACATTCCTGGCATGTCGTGGCCCTACTTCTCGGTGGGAAAATTGTATACGTCTATAGCGATATATATCCTAGCCTAAGCCAACCTAACATGTCGAATGTAATATTTTACAACATTCCTGTCGTGTCGTCGCCTGCTTCTCGATGGGTACATTATATACGTCTATAACGTTGTATATTCTAACCTAACGCAACCTAACATTTGGGATGTAATATTTTACAACATTTCTGGCGTGTCGTCGCCTACTTCTGGATGGGGACATTATATACATCTATAACGTCATATATCCTAGCCTAAGGGAACCTAACATCTCGGGTGTAATATTTTACAACATTCCTGGCGTGTCGTCGCCTACTTCTCGATGGGGACATTATATACATCTATAACTTTGTATATCCTAACCTAAGGCAACCTAACATATCGGAAGTAATATTTTACAACATTCTGGCGTGTCGTGGCCTCTTCTACATGGGGACATTATATACGTCTTTAACCTTGCATATACTAACCTAACGCAACCTAACATCTGGGATGTAATATATTACAACATTCCTGGCGTGTCGTCGCCTACTTCTGGATGGGGACATTATATACATCTATAACGTCATATATCCTAACCTAAGGGAACCTAATATCTCGGGGGTAATATTTTACAACATTCCTGTCGTGTCGTCGCCTGCTTCTCGATGGGGACATTCTATACGTCTATAACGTTGTATATCCTAACCTAAGGGAACCTAACATCTCGGGTGTAATATTTTACAACATTCCTGACGCGTCGGCCCCTATTTCTCAGTGGGAACATTATATACGTCTATAACGTTATATATCCTAGCCTAAGGCAACCTAACATGTCGAATGTAATATTTTACATCATTCCTGACGTGTCGGCACGTAGTTCTCGGTGGTAACATTATATAAGTCTATAACGATATATATCCTAACCTAAAGCAACCTATCAACTCGGATGTCATATTTTACAACATTCCTGACGCGTCGGCCCCTATTTCTCGGTGGGAATATTATATACGTCTATAACGTTATATATCCTAGCCTAAGGCAACCTAACATGTCGAATGTAATATTTTACATCATTCTGGCTTGTCGTCGCCTGCATCTCGAAGGGGACATTATATACGTCTATAACGTTGTATATCCTAACCTAACGCAACCTAACATCTGGGATGTTTTATTTTACAACATTCCTGACGCGTCGGTCCCTACTTGTCGGTGGGAACATTGTATACGTCTATAAGGATATATGTCCTAGCCTAAGGCAACCTAACATATCGGATGTAATATTTTACAACATTCTGGCGTGTCGTCGCCTGCTTCTCGATGGGGACATTAGATACGTCTATAACGTTGTATATCCTAACCTAAGGGAACCTAACATCTCGGATGTAATATTTTACAACATTCTGGCGTCTCGTCGCCTGCTTCTCGATGGGGACATTATATACGTCGATAACGTTGTATATCCTAACCAAAAGCAACCTATCTTCTGGGATGTAATATTTTACAACCGTCCAGGCATGTCGGCCCCACGTCTCGGTGGGAACATTATATAAGTCTATAACGATATATATCCTAACCTAAAGCAACCTAACAACTCGGATGTAATATTTTACAACATTCCTGGCATGTCGGTCCCTACATCTCGGTGGGAACATTCTATACGTCTATAACGTTGTATATCCTAACCCAAAGCAACCTAACTTCTGGGATGTAATATTTTACAACATTCCTGGCATGTGGGTCCCCACGTCTCGGTGGGAATATTATATAAGTCTATAACGATATATATCCTAACCTAAAGCAACCTAACAACTCGGATGTAATAGTTTACCACATTCCTGGCGGTCTCTACATCTCGGTGGGAACATTCTATACGTCTACAACGTTGTATATCCTAACCTAAGGGAAGCTAACATCTGGGATGTAATATTTTACAACATACCTGACGCGTCGGCCCCTATTTCTCGGAGGAAACATTATATACGTCTATCATGTTATATATCCTATCCTAAGGCAACCTAACATATCGGATGTAATATTTTACAACATTCTGACGTGCCGTCGCCCGCTTCTCGATGGGGACATTAGATACGTCTATAACGTTGTTTATCCTAACCTAGGGGAACCTAACATCTCGGACGTAATATTTGACAACATTCTGGCGTGTCGTCGCCTTCTTCTCGATGGGGACATTATATACGTCTATAACGTTGTATATCCTAACCCAAAGCAACCTAACTTCTGGGATATAATGTGTTACAACATTCCTGGCATGTCGGTCCCCACATCTCGGTGGGAACATTATATAAGTCTATAACGATATATATCCTAACCTAAAACAACCTAACAACTCGGATGTAATAGTTTACAACATTCCTGGCATGTCGGTTCCTACATCTCGGTGGGAACATTCTATACGTCTATAACGTTGTATATACTAACCTAAGGGAACCTAACATTTCGGGTGTAATATTTTACAACATTCCTGACGCGTCGGCCCCTATTTCTCGGTGGGAATATTATATACGTCTATAACGTCATTTATCCTATCCTAAGGCAACCTAACATGTCGAATGTAATATTTTACATCATTCCTGACGTGTCGGCCCGTTGTTCTCGGTGGTAACATTATATAAGTCTATAACGATATATATCCTAACCTAAAGCAACCTATCAACTCGGATGTCATATTTTACAACATTCCTGACGCGTCGGCCCCTATTTCTCGGTGGGAATATTATATACGTCTATAACGTTATATATCCTAGTATAAGGCAACCTAACATGTCGAATGTAATATTTTACATCATTCTGGCTTGTCGTCGCCTGCTTCTCGAAGGGGACATTATATACGTCTATAACGTTGTATATCCTAACCTAACGCAACCTAACATCTGGGATGTTTTATTTTACAACATTCCTGACGCGTCGGTCCCTACTTGTCGGTGGGAACATTGTATACGTCTATAACGATATATGTCCTAGCCTAAGGCAACCTAACATATCGGATGTAATATTTTACAACATTCTGGCGTGTCGTCGCCTGCTTCTCGATGGGGACATTAGATACGTCTATAACGTTGTATATCCTAACCTAAGGGAACCTAACATCTCGGATGTAATATTTTACAACATTCTGGCGTCTCGTCGCCTGCTTCTCGATGGGGACATTATATACGTCGATAACGTTGTATATCCTAACCCAAAGCAACCTATCTTCTGGGATGTAATATTTTACAACCTTCCAGGCATGTCGGCCCCACGTCTCGGTGGGAACATTATATAAGTCTATAACGATATATATCCTAACCTAAAGCAACCTAACAACTCGGATGTAATAGTTTACAACATTCCTGGCATGTCGGTCCCTACATCTCGGTGGGAACATTCTATACGTCTATAACGTTGTATATCCTAACCCAAAGCAACCTAACTTCTGGGATGTAATATTTTACAACATTCCTGGCATGTAGGTCCCTACTTCTCGGTGGAAACAATGTATACGTCTATAACGACATATATCCTAGCCTAAGGCAACCCAAAATGTAGAATGTAATATTTTACAACATTCCTGGCGTGTCGTCGCCTACTTCTCGATGGGGACGTTATATACATCTATAACGTTGTATATCCTACCCTAAGGCAACCTAACAAACTCGGATGTAATATTTTACAACATTCCTGGCATGTCGGTCCCTACTTCTCGGTGGGAACATTGTATATGTCTATAACGATATATATTCTAGCCTAAGGCAACCTAACATGTCGAATGTAATATTTTACAACATTCCTGTCGTGTCGTCGCCTGCTTCTCGATGGGGACATTATATACGTCTATAACGTTGTATATTCTAACCTAACGCAACCTAAAATCTGGGATGTAATATTTTACAACATTCCTGGCGTGTCGTCGCCTACTTCTGGATAGGGACATTATATACATCTATAACGTCATATATCCTAACCTAAGGGAACCTAACATCTCGGGTGTAATATTTTACAACATTCCTGGCGCGTCGTTGCCTACTTCTGGATGGGGACATTATATACATCTATAACGTCATATATCCTAACCTAAGGGAACCTAACATCTCGGCTGTAATATTTTACAACATTCCTGGCGTGTCGTCGCCTACTTCTCGATGGGGACATTATATACATCTATAACGTTGTATATTCTAACCTAACGCAACCTAACATCTGGGATTTAATATTTTAGAACATTCCTGGCATGTAGGTCCCTACTTCTCGGTGGGAACATTCTATACGTCTATAACGTTGTATATCCTAACCTAAGGGAACCTAACATCTCGGGTGTAATATTTTAGAACATTCCTGACGCGTCGGTCCCTATTTCTCGGTGGGAACATTATATACGTCTATAACGTTATATATCCTAGCCTACGGCAACCTAACTTGTCGAATGTAATATTTTACAACATTCCTGGCGTGTCGTCGCCTACTTCTCGATGGGGACATTATATACATCTATAACGTTGTATATCCTAACCTAAGGCAACCTAACATCTGGGATGTAATATTTTACAACATTTCTGGCATGTCGGTCCCTACGTCTCCGTGGGTACATTATATACGTCTGTAACGTTGTATATCCTAACCTAACGCAACCTAACGTCTGGGATGTAATAGTTTACAACATTCCTGGCATGTCGGTCCCTACTTCTCGGTGGGAACATTGTATACGTCTATAACGATATATATCCTAGCCTAAGGCAACCTAACATGTCGAATGTAATATTTTACAACATTCCTGCCGTGTCGTCGCCTGCTTCTCGATGGGGACATTATATACGTCTATAACGTTGTATATCCTAACCTAACGCAACCTAACATCTGGGATGTAATATTTTACAACATTCCTGGCATGTCGTGGCCCTACTTCTCGGTGGGAAAATTGTATACGTCTACAGCGATATATATCCTAGCCTAAGCCAACCTAACATGTCGAATGTAATATTTTACAACATTCCTGTCGTGTCGTCGCCTGCTTCTCGATGGGTACATTATATACGTCTATAACGTTGTATATTCTAACCTAACGCAACCTAACATCCGGGATGTAATATTTTACAACATTCCTGGCGTGTCGTCGCCTACTTCTGGATGGGGACATTATATACATCTATAACGTCATATATCCTAACCTAAGGGAACCTAATATCTCGGGTGTAATATTTTACAACATTCCTGTCGTGTCGTCGCCTGCTTCTCGATGGGGACATTCTATACGTCTATAACGTTGTATATCCTAACCTAAGGGAACCTATCATCTCGGGTGTAATATTTTAGAACATTCCTGACGCGTCAGTCCCTATTTCTCGGTGGGAACATTATATACGTCTATAACGTTATATATCCTAGCCTAAGGCAACCTAACTTGTAGAATGTAATATTTTACAACATTCCTGGCGTGCCGTCACCTACTTCTCGATGGGGACAATATATACATCTATAACGTTGTATATCCTAACCTAAGGCAACCTAACATCTCGGATGTAGTATTTCACAACATTCCTGGCATGTCGGTCCGTACTTCTCGGTGGGAACATTGTGTACGTCTATAACGATATATATCCTAGCCTAAGGCAACCTAACATGTCGAATGTAATATTTTACTACATTTCTGTCGTGTCGTCGCCTGCTTCTCGATGGGGACATGATATACGTCTATAATGTTGTATATTCTAACCTAACGCAACCTAACATCTGGGATGTAATATTTTACAACATTCCTGGCGTGTCGTCGCCTACTTCTCGGTGGGAACATTGTATACGTCTATAACGATATATATCCTAGCCTAAGGCAACCTAACATGTCGAATGTAATATTTTACAACATTCCTTTCGTGTCGTCGCCTGCTTCTCGATGGGTACATTATATACGTCTATAACGTTGTATATTCTAACCTAACGCAACCTAACATCTGGGATGTAATATTTTACAACATTCCTGGCATGTCGGTCCCTACGTCTCCGTGGGTACATTATATACGTCTATAACGTTGTATATCCTAACCTAACGCAACCTAACATCTGGGATGTAATATTTTAAAACATTCCTGGCATGTCGGTCCCTACGTCTCGGTGGGAACGTTATATACGTCTATAACGATATATATCCTAAGCTAAGGGTACCTTACATCTCGGATGTAATATTTTACAACATTCCTGGCGCTTCGGCTGCTACTTTTCGGTGGGAACATTATATACGTCTATAACGTTACATATCCTAACGTATGGCAACATAACATCTCGGATGTTATATTTTACAACATTCCTGCCGATTCCGAGCCTGCTTCTCGATGGGGACTTTATATACATCTATAACGTTGTATATCCTAACCTAAGGCAACCTAACATATCGGATGTAATATTTTACAACATTCTGGCGTGTCGTCGCCTGCTTCTCCATGGGGACATTATATACGTCTATAACCTTGTATATACTAACCTAACGCAACCTAACATCTGGGATGTAATATTTTACAACATTCCTGGCGTGTCGTCGCCTACTTCTCGATGGGGACATTATATACATCTATAACGTTGTATATCCTAACCTAAGGCAACCTAACATATCGTATGTAATATTTTACAACATTCTGGCGTGTCGTCGCCTGCTTCTCCATGGGGACATTATATACGTTTATAACCTTGTATATACTAACCTAACGCAACCTAACATCTGGGATGTAATATTTTACAACATTCCTGGCGTGTCGTCGCCTACTTCTCGATGGGGACATTATATACATCTATAACGTTGTATATCCTAACCTAAGGCAACCTAACATATCGTATGTAATATTTTACAACATTCTGGCGTGTCGTCGCCTGCTTCTCCATGGGGACATTATATACGTTTATAACCTTGTATATACTAACCTAACGCAACCTAACATCTGGGATGTAATATTTTACAACATTCCTGGCGTGTCGTCGCCTACTTCTCGATGGGGACATTATATACATCTATAACGTTGCATAGCATAACCTAAGGCAACCTAACATCTCGGATGTAATATTTTACAACATTCCTGGTATGTCGGGCCCTACTTCTCGGTGGGAACATTGTATACGTCTATAACGTTATATATCCTAGCCTAAGGCAACCCAACTTGTAGAATGTAATATTTTACAACATTCCTGCCGTGTCGTCGCCTGCTTCTCGATGGGGACATTATATACGTCTATAACGTTGTATATCCTAACCTAACGCAACCTAACATCTGGGATGTAATATTTTACAACATTCCTGTCGTGTCGTCGCCTGCTTCTCGATGGGGACATTCTATACGTCTATAACGTTGTATATCCTAACCTAAGGGAACCTAACATCTCGGGTGTAATATTTTAAAACATTCCTGGCATGTCGGTCCCTACGTCTCGGTGGGAACGTTATATACGTCTATAACGATATATATCCTAAGCTAAGGGTACCTTACATCTCGGATGTAATATTTTACAACATTCCTGGCGCTTCGGCTGCTACTTTTCGGTGGGAACATTATATACGTCTATAACGTTACATATCCTAACGTATGGCAACATAACATCTCGGATGTTATATTTTACAACATTCCTGCCGATTCCGAGCCTGCTTCTCGATGGGGACTTTATATACATCTATAACGTTGTATATCCTAACCTAAGGCAACCTAACATATCGGATGTAATATTTTACAACATTCTGGCGTGTCGTCGCCTGCTTCTCCATGGGGACATTATATACGTCTATAACCTTGTATATACTAACCTAACGCAACCTAACATCTGGGATGTAATATTTTACAACATTCCTGGCGTGTCGTCGCCTACTTCTCGACGGGGACATTATATACATCTATAACGTTGTATATCCTAACCTAAGGCAACCTAACGTATCGTATGTAATATTTTACAACATTCTGGCGTGTCGTCGCCTGCTTCTCCATGGGGACATTATATACGTTTATAACCTTGTATATACTAACCTAACGCAACCTAACATCTGGGATGTAATATTTTACAACATTCCTGGCGTGTCGTCGCCTACTTCTCGATGGGGACATTATATACATCTATAACGTTGTATAGCATAACCTAAGGCAACCTAACATCTCGGATGTAATATTTTACAACATTCTTGGTATGTCGGGCCCTACTTCTCGGTGGGAACATTGTATACGTCTATAACGTTATATATCCTAGCCTAAGGCAACCCAACTTGTAGAATGTAATATTTTACAACATTCCTGCCGTGTCGTCGCCTGCTTCTCGATGGGGACATTATATACGTCTATAACGTTGTATATCCTAACCTAACGCAACCTAACATCTGGGATGTAATATTTTACAACATTCCTGTCGTGTCGTCGCCTGCTTCTCGATGGGGACATTCTATACGTCTATAACGTTGTATATCCTAACCTAAGGGAACCTAACATCTAGGGTGTAATATTTTAAAACATTCCTGGCATGTCGGTCCCTACGTCTCGGTGGGAACGTTATATACGTCTATAACGATATATATCCTAAGCTAAGGGTACCTTACATCTCGGATGTAATATTTTACAACATTCCTGGCGCTTCGGCTGCTACTTTTCGGTGGGAACATTATATACGTCTATAACGTTACATATCCTAACGTATGGCAACATAACATCTCGGATGTTATATTTTACAACATTCCTGCCGATTCCGAGCCTGCTTCTCGATGGGGACTTTATATACATCTATAACGTTGTATATCCTAACCTAAGGCAACCTAACATATCGGATGTAATATTTTACAACATTCTGGCGTGTCGTCGCCTGCTTCTCCATGGGGACATTATATACGTCTATAACCTTGTATATACTAACCTAACGCAACCTAACATCTGGGATGTAATATTTTACAACATTCCTGGCGTGTCGTCGCCTACTTCTCGATGGGGACATTATATACATCTATAACGTTGTATATCCTAACCTAAGGCAACCTAACATATCGTATGTAATATTTTACAACATTCTGGCGTGTCGTCGCCTGCTTCTCCATGGGGACATTATATACGTTTATAACCTTGTATATACTAACGTAACGCAACCTAACATCTGGGATGTAATATTTTACAACATTCCTGGCGTGTCGTCGCCTACTTCTCGATGGGGACATTATATACATCTATAACGTTGTATAGCATAACCTAAGGCAACCTAACATCTCGGATGTAATATTTTACAACATTCCTGGTATGTCGGGCCCTACTTCTCGGTGGGAACATTGTATACGTCTATAACGTTATATATCCTAGCCTAAGGCAACCCAACTTGTAGAATGTAATATTTTACAACATTCCTGCCGTGTCGTCGCCTGCTTCTCGATGGGGACATTATATACGTCTATAACGTTGTATATCCTAACCTAACGCAACCTAACATCTGGGATGTAATATTTTACAACATTCCTGTCGTGTCGTCGCCTGCTTCTCGATGGGGACATTCTATACGTCTATAACGTTGTATATCCTAACCTAAGGGAACCTAACATCTCGGGTGTAATATTTTAGTACATTCCTGACGCGTCAGTCCCTATTCCTCGGTGGGAACATTATATACGTCTATAACGATATATATCCTAGCCTAAGGCAACCTAACATGTCGAATGTAATATTTTACTACATTCCTGACGTGTCGTCGCCTGCTTCTCGATGGGGACATTATATACGTCTATAACGTTGTATATTCTAACCTATCGCAACCTAACATCAGGGATGTAATATTTTACAACAGTCCTGGCGTGTCGTCGCCTACTTCTGGATGGGGACATTATATACATCTATAACGTCATATATCCTAACCTAAGGGAACCTAACATCTCGAGTGTAATATTTTACAACTTTCCTGACGTGTCGTTGCCTACTTCTCGATGGGGACATTATATACATCTATAACCTTGTTTATCATAACCTAAGGCAACTTAACATCTCGGATGTAATATTTTACAACATTCCTGGTATGTCGGGCCCTACTTCTCGGTGGGAACATTATATACGTCTATAACGTTACATATTCTAATGTATGGCAACATAACATCTCGGATGTTATATTTTACAACATTCCTGACGCTTCCGCGCCTGCTTCTCGATGGGGACTTTATATACATCTATAACGTTGTATATCCTAACCTAAGGCAACCTAAAATATCGGATGTAATATTTTACAGCATTCTGGCGTGTCGTCGCCTGCTCCTCCATGGGGACATTATATACGTCTATAACCTTGTATATACTAACCTAACGCAACCTAACATCTGGGATGTAATATTTTACAACATTCCTGGCGTGTCGTCGCCTACTTCTCGGTGGGAACATTGTATACGTCTATAACGATATATATCCTAGCCTAAGGCAACCTAACATGTCGAATGTAATATTTTACAACATTCCTTTCGTGTCGTCGCCTGCTTCTCGATGGGTACATTATATACGTCTATAACGTTGTATATTCTAACCTAACGCAACCTAACATCTGGGATGTAATATTTTACAACATTCCTGGCGTGTCGTCGCCTACTTCTGGATGGGGACATTATATACATCTATAACGTCATATATCCTAGCCTAAGGGAACCTAACATCTCGGGTGTAATATTTTACAACATTCCTGGCGTGTCGTCGCCTACTTCTCGATGGGGACATTATATACATCTATAACGTTGTATATCCTAACCTAAGGCAACCTAACATATCGTATGTAATATTTTACAACATTCCTGGTATGTCGGGCCCTACTTCTCGGTGGGAACATTGTATACGTCTATAACGTTATATATCCTAGCCTAAGGCAACCCAACTTGTAGAATGTAATATTTTACAACATTCCTGCCGTGTCGTCGCCTGCTTCTCGATGGGGACATTATATACGTCTATAACGTTGTATATCCTAACCTAACGCAACCTAACATCTGGGATGTAATATTTTACAACATTCCTGTCCTGTCGTCGCCTGCTTCTCGATGGGGACATTCTATACGTCTATAACGTTGTATATCCTAACCTAAGGGAACCTAACATCTCGGGTGTAATATTTTAGTACATTCCTGACGCGTCAGTCCCTATTTCTCGGTGGGAACATTATATACGTCTATAACGTTATATATCCTAGCCTAAGGCAACCTAACTTGTAGAATGTAATATTTTACAACATTCCTGGCGTGTCGTCGCCTACTTCTCGATGGGGACATTATATACATCTATAACGTTGTATATCCTAACCTAAGGCAACCTAACATCTCGGATTTAGTATTTTACAACATTCCTGTCATGTCGGTCCCTACTTCTCGGTGGGAACATTGTGTACGTCTATAACGATATATATCCTAGCCTAAGGCAACCTAACATGTCGAATGTAATATTTTACTACATTCCTGTCGTGTCGTCGCCTGCTTCTCGATGGGCACATTATATACGTCTATAACGTTGTATATTCTAACGTAACGCAACCTAACATCTGGGATGTAATATTTTACAACATTCCTGGCATGTCTGTCCCTACGTCTCGGTGGGAACGTTATATACGTCTATAACGATATATATCCTAACCTAAGGGAACCTTACATCTCTGATGTAATATTTTACAACATTCCTGGCATGTCGTGGCCCTACTTCTCGGTGGGAAAATTGTATACGTCTATAGCGATATATATCCTAGCCTAAGCCAACCTAACATGTCGAATGTAATATTTTACAACATTCCTGTCGTGTCGTCGCCGGCTTCTCGATGGGTACATTATATACGTCTATAACGTTGTATATTCTAACCTAACGCAACCTAACATTTGGGATGTAATATTTTACAACATTTCTGGCGTGTCGTCGCCTACTTCTGGATGGGGACATTATATACATCTATAACGTCATATATCCAAGCCTAAGGGAACCTAACATCTCGGGTGTAATATTTTACAACATTCCTGGCGTGTCGTCGCCTACTTCTCGATGGGGACATTATATACATCTATAACTTTGTATATCCTAACCTAAGGCAACCTAACATATCGGAAGTAATATTTTACAACATTCTGGCGTGTCGTCGCCTTCTTCTACATGGGGACATTATATACGTCTATAACCTTGTATATACTAACCTAACGTAACCTAACATCTGGGATGTAATATTATACAACATTCCTGGCGTGTCGTCGCCTACTTCTGGATGGGAACATTATATACATCTATAACGTCATATATCCTAACCTAAGGGAACCTAACATCTCGGGTGTAATATTTTACAACATTCCTGTCGTGTCGTCGCCTGCTTCTCGATGGGGACATTCTATACGTCTATAACGTTGTATATCCTAACCTAAGGGAACCTATCATCTCGGGTGTAATATTTTAGAACATTCCTGACGCGTCAGTCCCTATTTCTCGGTGGGAACATTATATACGTCTATAACGTTATATATCCTAGCCTAAGGCAACCTAACTTGTAGAATGTAATATTTTACAACATTCCTGACGTGTCGTCGCCTACTTCTCGATGGGGACAATATATTCATCTATAACGTTGTATATCCTAACCTAAGGCAACCTAACATCTCGGATGTAGTATTTTACAACATTCCTGGCATGTCGGTCCCTACTTCTCGGTGGGAACATTGTGTACGTCTATAACGATATATATCCTAGCCTAAGGCAACCTGACATGTCGAATGTAATATTTTACAACATTCCTGTCGTGTCGTCGCCTGCTTCTCGATGGGTACATTATATACGTCTATAACGTTGTATATTCTAACCTAACGCAACCTAACATTTGGGATGTAATATTTTACAACATTTCTGGCGTGTCGTCGCCTACTTCTGGATGGGGACATTATATACATCTATAACGTCATATATCCTAGCCTAAGGGAACCTAACATCTCGGGTGTAATATTTTACAACATTCCTGGCGTGTCGTCGCCTACTTCTCGATGGGGACATTATATACATCTATAACTTTGTATATCCTAACCTAAGGCAACCTAACATATCGGAAGTAATATTTTACAACATTCTGGCGTGTCGTGGCCTCTTCTACATGGGGACATTATATACGTCTATAACCTTGCATATACTAACCTAACGCAACCTAACATCTGGGATGTAATATTTTACAACATTCCTGGCGTGTCGTCGCCTACTTCTGGATGGGGACATTATATACATCTATAACGTCATATATCCTAACCTAAGGGAACCTAATATCTCGGGTGTAATATTTTACAACATTCCTGTCGTGTCGTCGCCTGCTTCTCGATGGGGACATTCTATACGTCTATAACGTTGTATATCCTAACCTAAGGGAAGCTATCATCTCGGGTGTAATATTTTAGAACATTCCTGACGCGTCAGTCCCTATTTCTCGGTGGGAACATTATATACGTCTATAACGTTATATATCCTAGCCTAAGGCAACCTAACTTGTAGAATGTAATATTTTACAACATTCCTGGCGTGCCGTCACCTACTTCTCGATGGGGACAATATATACATCTATAACGTTGTATATCCTAACCTAAGGCAACCTAACATCTCGGATGTAGTATTTCACAACATTTCTGGCATGTCGGTCCCTACTTCTCGGTGGGAACATTGTGTACGTCTATAACGATATATATCCTAGCCTAAGGCAACCTAACATGTCGAATGTAATATTTTACTACATTTCTGTCGTGTCGTCGCCTGCTTCTCGATGGGGACATGATATACGTCTATAATGTTGTATATTCTAACCTAACGCAACCTAACAACTGGGATGTAATATTTTACAACAGTCCTGGCGTGTCGTCGCCTACTTCTGGATGGGGACATTATATACATCTATGACGTCATATATCCTAACCTAAGGGAACCTAACATCTCGGGTGTAATATTTTACAACATTCCTGTTGTGTCGTCGCCTGCTTCTCGATGGGGACATTCTATACGTCTATAACGTTACATATCCTAACCTAAGGGAACCTAACATCTGGGATGTAATATTTTACAACATTCCTGGCATGTCGGTCCCTACGTCTCCGTGGGTACATTATATACGTCTATAACGTTGTATATCCTAACCTAACGCAACCTAACATCTGGGATGTAATATTTTAAAACATTCCTGGCATGTCGGTCCCTACGTCTCGGTGGGAACGTTATATACGTCTATAACGATATATATCCTAAGCTAAGGGTACCTTACATCTCGGATGTAATATTTTACAACATTCCTGGCGCTTCGGCTGCTACTTTTCGGTGGGAACATTATATACGTCTATAACGTTACATATCCTAACGTATGGCAACATAACATCTCGGATGTTATATTTTACAACATTCCTGCCGATTCCGAGCCTGCTTCTCGATGGGGACTTTATATACATCTATAACGTTGTATATCCTAACCTAAGGCAACCTAACATATCGGATGTAATATTTTACAACATTCTGGCGTGTCGTCGCCTGCTTCTCCATGGGGACATTATATACGTCTATAACCTTGTATATACTAACCTGACGCAACCTAACATCTGGGATGTAATATTTTACAACATTCCTGTCGTGTCGTCGCCTGCTTCTCGATGGGGACATTCTATACGTCTATAACGTTGTATATCCTAACCTAAGGGAACCTAACATCTCGGGTGTAATATTTTAGTACATTCCTGACGCGTCAGTCCCTATTTCTCGGTGGGAACATTATATACGTCTATAAAGTTATATATCCTAGCCTAAGGCAACCTAACTTGTAGAATGTAATATTTTACAACATTCCTGGCGTGTCGTCGCCTACTTCTCGATGGGGACATTATATTCATCTATAACGTTGTATATCCTAACCTAAGGCAACCTAACATCTCGGATTTAGTATTTTACAACATTCCTGTCATGTCGGTCCCTACTTCTCGGTGGGAACATTGTGTACGTCTATAACGATATATATCCTAGCCTAAGGCAACCTAACATGTCGAATGTAATATTTTACTACATTCCTGTCGTGTCGTCGCCTGCTTCTCGATGGGGACATTATATACGTCTATAACGTTGTATATTCTAACCTATCGCAACCTAACATCAGGGATGTAATATTTTACAACAGTCCTGGCGTGTCGTCGCCTACTTCTGGATGGGGACATTATATACATCTATAACGTCATATATCCTAACCTAAGGGAACCTAACATCTCGGGTGTAATATTTTACAACTTTCCTGGCGTGTCGTTGCCTACTTCTCGATGGGGACATTATATACATCTATAACCTTGTTTATCATAACCTAAGGCAACTTAACATCTCGGATGTAATATTTTACAACATTCCTGGTATGTCGGGCCCTACTTCTCGGTGGGAACATTATATACGTCTATAACGTTACATATTCTAACGTATGGCAACATAACATCTCGGATGTTATATTTTACAACATTCCTGACGCTTCCGCGCCTGCTTCTCGATGGGGACTTTATATACATCTATAACGTTGTATATCCTAACCTAAGGCAACCTAAAATATCGGATGTAATATTTTACAGCATTCTGGCGTGTCGTCGCCTGCTCCTCCATGGGGACATTATATACGTCTATAACCTTGTATATACTAACCTAACGCAACCTAACATCTGGGATGTAATATTTTACAACATTCCTGGCGTGTCGTCGCCTACTTCTGGATGGGGACATTATATACATCTATAACGTCATATATCCTAGCCTAAGGGAACCTAACATCTCGGGTGTAATATTTTACAACATTCCTGGCGTGTCGTCGCCTACTTCTCGATGGGGACATTATATACATCTATAACGTTGTATATCCTAACCTAAGGCAACCTAACATATCGTATGTAATATTTTACAACATTCTGGCGTGTCGTCGCCTGCTTCTCCATGGGGACATTATATACGTTTATAACCTTGTATATACTAACCTAACGCAACCTAACATCTGGGATGTAATATTTTACAACATTCCTGGCGTGTCGTCGCCTACTTCTGGATGGGGACATTATATACATCTATAACGTCATATATCCTAGCCTAAGGGAACCTAACATCTCGGGTGTAATATTTTACAACATTCCTGACGCGTCGGCCCCTATTTCTCGGTGGGAATATTATATACGTCTATAACGTTACATATCCTAGCCTAAGGCAACCTAACATGTCGAATGTAATATTTTACAACATTCTGGCGTGTCGTCGCCTGCTTCTCGAAGGGGACATTATATACGTCTATAACGTTGTATATCCTAACTAAAAAGCATCCTATCTTCTGGGATGTAACAGTTTACAATATTCCTGGCATGTCGGTCCCCACGTCTCGGTGGGAACATTATATAAGTGTATGACGATATATATCCTAACCTAAAGCAACCTAACAACTCGGATGTAATAGTTTACCACATTCCTGGCGGTCCCTACATCTCGGTGGGAACATTATATACGTCTATAACGTTGTATATCCTAACCTAAGGGAACCTAAGATCTCGGGTGTAATATTTTACAACATTCCTGACGCGTCGGCCCCTATTTCTCGGTGGGAATATTATATACGTCTATAACGTTGTATATCCTAACCTAAGGGAACCTAACATTTCGGGTGTAATATTTTGCAACATTCCTGACGCGTCGGCCCCTATTTCTCGGGGGGAATATTATATACGTCTATAACGTTTCATATCCTAGCCTAAGGCAACCTAACATGTCGAATGTAATATTTTACAACATTCTGGCGTGTCGTCGCCTGCTTCTCAAAGGGGACATTCTATACGTCTATAGCGTTGTATATCCTAACCCAAAGCAACCTAACCTCTGGGATGTAATATTTTACAACATTCCTGGCATTTCGGTCCCCACGTCTCGGCGGGAACATTATATAAGTCTATAACGATATATATCCTAACCTAAAGCAACCAAACAACTCGAATGTACTATTTTAGAACATTCTTGGCATGTCGGTCCCTACATCTCGGTGGGAACATTCTATACGTCTATAACGTTGTATATCCTAACCTAAGGGAACCTAACATTTCGGGTGTAATATTTTACATCATTCCTGACGCGTCGGCCCCTATTTCTCGGTGGGAATATTATATACGTCTATAACGTTGTATATCCTAACCTAAGGGAACCTAACATTTCGGGTGTAATATTTTACAACATTCCTGACGCGTCGGCCCCTATTTCTCGGTGGGAATATTATATACGTCTATAACGTTACATATCCTAGCCTAAGGCAACCTAACATGTCGAATGTAATATTTTTCAACATTCTGGCGTGTCGTCGCCTGCTTCTCGAAGGGGACATTATATACGTCTATAACGTTGTATATCCTAACCTGACGTAACCTAACATCTGGGTTGTTTTATTTTACAACATTCCTGACGCGTCGGTCCCTACTTCTCGGTGGGAACATTGTATACGTCTATAACGATATATGTCCTAACCTAAAGCAACCTAACAACTCGGATGTAATATTTTACAACATTCTGGCGTGTCGTCGCGTTCTTCTCGAAGGGGACATTATATACGTCTATAACGTTGTATATCCTAACTAAAAAGCAACCTATCTTCTGGGATGTAATAGTTTACAATATTCCTGGCATGTCGGTCCCCACGTCTCGGTGGGAACATTATACAAGTGTATGACGATATATATCCTAACCTAAAGCAACCTAACAACTCGGATGTAATAGTTTACCACATTCCTGGCGGTCCCTACATCTCGGTGGGAACATTCTATACGTGTATAACGTTGTATATCCTAACCTAAGGGAACCTAACATCTCGGGTGTAATATTTTACAACATTCCTGACGCGTCGGCCCCTATTTCTCTGTGGGAACATTATATACGTCTATAACGTTATATATCCTAGCCTAAGGCGACCTAACATGTCGAATGTAATATTTTACATCATTCCTGACGTGTCGGCCCGTAGTTCTCGGTGATAACATTATATACGTCTATAAGGATAGATATCCTAGCCTAAGGCAACCTATAATGTCGCATGTAATATTGTACAACATTCCTGGCGTGTCGTCATCTACTTCTGGATGGGGACATTATATACATCTATAACGTTGTACATCCTAACCTAAGGCAACCTAACATTTCGGATGTAATATTTAACAACATTCCTGGCATGTCGGTCCCTACTTCTCGGTGACAAAATTGTATACGTCTATAACGATATATATACTAGCCTAAGGCAACCTAACATCTCGGATGTAATATTTTACAACATTCTGGCGTGTCGGTCCCCACGTCTCGATCTGGACATTATATACGTCTATAACGATATTTATCCTAACCTAAAGCAACCTAACATCTCGGGTGTAATATTTTACAACAGTCCTGACGCGTCGGCCCCTATTTCTCGGTGGGAATATTATATACGTCTATAACGTTATATATCCAAGCCTAAGGCAACCTAACATGTCGAATGTAATATTTTACAACATTCCTGGCGTGTCGTCGCCTACTTCGCGATGGGGACATTATATACATCTATAACGTTGTATATCCTAACCTAACGCAACCTAACATCTGGGATGTAATATTTTACAACATTCCTGACGCGTCGGCCATTCTTTCTCGGTGGGAATATCATATACGTCTATAACGTTATATATCCTAGCCTAAGGCAACCCAACATGTCGAATGTAATATTTTACAACATTCCTGGCGTGTCGTCGCCTACTTCGCGATGGGGACATTATATACATCTATAACGTTGTATATCCTAACCTAAGGGAACCTATCACGTCGCATGTAATATTGTACAACATTCCTGGCGTGTCGTCACCTACTTCTGGATGGGGACATTATATACATCTATAACGTTGTACATCCTAACCTAAGGCAACCTAACATTTCGGATGTAATATTTTACAACATTCCTGGCGTGTCGTCGCCTGCTTCTCGATGGGGACACTATATACGTCTATATCGTTGTATATCCTAACCCAAAGCAACTTAACTTCTGGGATGTAATATTTTGCAACATTCCTGGCATGTCGGTCCCCACGTCTCGGTGGGAACATTATATAAGTCTATAACGATATATATCCTAACCTAAAGCAACCTAACATCTCGGATGTCATATTTTACAACATTCCTGGCATGTCGGTCCCTACATCTTCGGTGGGAACATTCTATACGTCTATAACGTCGTATATCCTAACCTAAGGGAACCTAACATTTCGGGTGTAATATTTTACAGCATTCCTGACGCGTCGGCCCCTATTTCTCAGTGGGAATATTATATACGTCTATAACGTTATACATCCTAGCCTAACGCAACTTAACATGTCGAATGTAATATTTTACACCATCTGGCGCGTCGTCGCCTGCTTCTCGAAGGGGACATTATATACGTCTATAACGTTGTATATCCTAACCTGACGTAACCTAACATCTGGGTTGTTTTATTTTACAACATTCCTGACGCGTCGGTCCCTACTTCTCGGTGGGAACATTGTATACGTCTATAACGATATATGTCCTAACCTAAAGCAACCTAACAACTCGGATGTAATATTTTACAACATTCTGACGTGTCGTCGCCTGCTTCTCGATGGGGACATTAGATACGTCTATAACGATGTATATCCTAACCTAAGGGAACCTAACATCTCGGATGTAATATTTTACAACATTCTGGCGTGTCGTCGCGTTCTTCTCGAAGGGGACATTATATACGTCTATAACGTTGTATATCCTAACTAAAAAGCAACCTATCTTCTGGGATGTAACAGTTTACAATATTCCTGGCATGTCGGTCCCCACGTCTCGGTGGGAACATTATATAAGTGTATGACGATATATATCCTAACCTAAAGCAACCTAACAACTCGGATGTAATAGTTTACCACATTCCTGGCGGTCCCTACATCTCGGTGGGAACATTATATACGTCTATAACGTTGTATATCCTAACCTAAGGGAACCTAAGATCTCGGGTGTAATATTTTACAACATTCCTGACGCGTCGGCCCCTATTTCTCGGTGGGAATATTATATACGTCTATAACGTTGTATATCCTAACCTAAGGGAACCTAACATTTCGGGTGTAATATTTTTCAACATTCCTGACGCGTCGGCCCCTATTTCTCGGGGGGAATATTATATACGTCTATAACGTTACATATCCTAGCCTAAGGCAACCTAACATGTCGAATGTAATATTTTACAACATTCTGGCGTGTCGTCGCCTGCTTCTCAAAGGGGACATTCTATACGTCTATAGCGTTGTATATCCTAACCCAAAGCAACCTAACTTCTGGGATGTAATATTTTACAACATTCCTGGCATTTCGGTCCCCACGTCTCGGCGGGAACATTATATAAGTCTATAAGGATATATATCCTAACCTAAAGCAACCAAACAACTCGAATGTACTATTTTAGAACATTCTTGGCATGTCGGTCCCTACATCTCGGTGGGAACATTCTATACGTCTATAACGTTGTATATCCTAACCTAAGGGAACCTAACATTTCGGGTGTAATATTTTACATCATTCCTGACGCGTCGGCCCCTATTTCTCGGTGGGAATATTATATACGTCTATAACGTTGTATATCCTAACCTAAGGGAACCTAACATTTCGGGTGTAATATTTTACAACATTCCTGACGCGTCGGCCCCTATTTCTCGGTGGGAATATTATATACGTCTATAACGTTACATATCCTAGCCTAAGGCAACCTAACATGTCGAATGTAATATTTTTCAACATTCTGGCGTGTCGTCGCCTGCTTCTCGAAGGGGACATTATATACGTCTATAACGTTGTATATCCTAACCTGACGTAACCTAACATCTGGGTTGTTTTATTTTACAACATTCCTGACGCGTCGGTCCCTACTTCTCGGTGGGAACATTGTATACGTCTATAACGATATATGTCCTAACCTAAAGCAACCTAACAACTCGGATGTAATATTTTACAACATTCTGGCGTGTCGTCGCGTTCTTCTCGAAGGGGACATTATATACGTCTATAACGTTGTATATCCTAACTAAAAAGCAACCTATCTTCTGGGATGTAATAGTTTACAATATTCCTGGCATGTCGGTCCCCACGTCTCGGTGGGAACATTATATAAGTGTATGACGATATATATCCTAACCTAAAGCAACCTAACAACTCGGATGTAATATTTTAGATCATTCCTGGCATGTCGGTCCCTACATCTCGGTGGGAACATTCTATACGTCTATAACGTCGTATATCCTAACCTAAGGGAACCTAACATTTCGGGTGTAATATTTTACAGCATTCCTGACGCGTCGGCCCCTATTTCGCGGTGGGAATATTATATACTTCTATAACGTTATATATCCTAACGTAAGGCAACATAACATCACGGATGTAATATTTTACAACATTCCTGACGCGTCGGCCCCTATTTCTCAGTGGGAATATTATATACGTCTATAACGTTATACATCCTAGCCTAAGGCAACTTAACATGTCGAATGTAATATTTTACAACATTCTGGCGCGGCGTCGCCTGCTTCTCGATGGGGTCATTATATACGTCTATAACGTTGTATATCCTAACCCAAAGCAACCTAACTTCTGGGATGTAATATTTTGCAACATTCCTGGCATGTCGGTCCCCACGTCTCAGTGGGAACATTATATAAGTCTATAACGATATATATCCTAACCTAAAGCAAGCTAACATTTCGGATGTAATATTTTACAACATTCCTGGCATGTCGGTCCCTACTTCTCGGTGGGAACATTCTATACGTCTATAACGTTGTATATCCTAACCTAAGGGAACCTAACATCTCGGGTGTAATATTTTACATCATTCCTGACGTGTCGGCCCGTAGTTCTCGGTGGTAACATTATATACGTCTATAAGGTTAGATATCCTAGCCTAAGGCAACCTAACATGTCGCATGTAATATTGTACAACATTCCTGGTGTGTCGTCACCTACTTCTGGATGGGGACATTATATACATCTATAACGTTGTACATCCTAACCTAAGGCAACCTAGCATATCGGATGTAATATTTTACAACATTCCTGACGCGTCGGCCCTTATTTCTGGGTGGGAATATTATATACGTCTATAACGTTATATATCCTAGCCTAAGGCAACCTAACATGTCGAAAGTAATATTTTACAACATTCCTGGCGTGTCGTCGCCTACTTCGCGATGGGGACATTATATACATCTATAACGTTGTATATCCTAACCTAAAGCAACCTAACTTCTGGGATGTAATATTTTACAACATTCCTGGCATGTCGGTCCCCACGTCTCAGTGGGAACATTATATAAGTCTATAACGATATATATCCTAACCTAAAGCAAGCTAACATCTCGGATGTAATATTTTACAACATTCCTGGCATGTCGGTCCCTACTTCTCGGTGGGAACATTATATACGTCTATAACGTTGTATATGCTAACCTAAGGGAACCTAACATCTGGGATGTAATATTTTACAACATTCCTGACGCGTCGGCCCCTATTTCTCGGTGTGAACATTATATACGTCTATAACGTTACATATCCTAGCCTAAGGCAACCTAACATGTCGAAAGTAATATTTTACAACATTCCTGGCGTGTCGTCGCCTACTTCGCGATGGGAACATTATATACATCTATAACGTTGTATATCCTAACCTAAGGCAACCTAACATTTCGGATGTAATATTTTACAACATTCCTGGCATGTCGGTCCCTACTTCTCGGTGGGAACATTCTATACGTCTATAACGTTGTATATCCTAACCTAAGGGAACCTAACATCTCGGGTGTAATATTTTACAACATTCCTGACGCGTCGGCCCCTATTTCTCTGTGGGAACATTATATACGTCTATAACGTTATATATCCTAGCCTCAGGCGACCTAACATGTCGAATGTAATATTTTACATCATTCCTGACGTGTCGGCCCGTAGTTCTCGGTGATAACATTATATACGTCTATAAGGATAGATATCCTAGCCTAAGGCAACCTATAATGTCGCATGTAATATTGTACAACATTCCTGGCGTGTCGTCACCTACTTCTGGATGGGGACATTATATACATCTATAACGTTGTACATCCTAACCTAAGGCAACCTAACATTTCGGATGTAATATTTAACAACATTCCTGGCATGTCGGTCCCTACTTCTCGGTGGCAAAATTGTATACGTCTATAACGATATATATACTAGCCTAAGGCAACCTAACAGCTCGGATGTAATATTTTACAACATTCTGGCGTGTCGGTCCCCACGTCTCGATCTGGACATTATATACGTCTATAACGATATATATCCTAACCTAAAGCAACCTAACATCTCGGGTGTAATATTTTACAACAGTCCTGACGCGTCGGCCCCTATTTCTCGGTGGGAATATTATATACGTCTATAACGTTATATATCCTAGCCTAAGGCAACCCAACATGTCGAATGTAATAATTTACAACATTCTGGCGTGTCGTCGCCTGCTTCTCGAAGGGGACATTATATACGTCTATAACGTTGTATATCCTAACCTAACGCAACCTAACATCTGGCATGTAATATTTTACAACATTCCTGGCATGTCGGTCCCCACGTCTCGGTGGGAACATTATATAAGTCTATAACGATATATATCCTAACCTAAAGCAACCTAACAACTCGTGTGTACTATTTTATAACATTCCTGGCGTGTCGTCGCCTGCTTCTCGATGGGGACATTATATACGTCTATAACGTTATATATCCTAGCCTAAGGCAACCTAACATATCGGATGTAATATTTTACAACATTCCTGACGCGTCGGCCCCTATTTCTCGGTGGGAATATTATATACGTCTATAACGTTATATATCCTAGCCTAAGGCAACCTAACATGTCGCATGTAATATTGTACAACATTCCTGGCGTGTCGTCGCCTGCTTCTCGATGGGGACATTATATACGTCTATAACGTTGTACATCCTAACCTAAGGCAACCTAACATTTCGGATGTAATATTTAACAACATTCCTGGCATGTCGGTCCCCACGTCTTGGTGGGAACATTATATAAGTCTATAACGATATATATCCTAACCTAAAGCAACCTAACAACTCGGAGGTAATATTTTAGAACATTCCTGGCATGTCGGTCCCTACATCTCGGTGGGGACATTCTATACGTCTATAACGTTGTATATCCTAACCTAAGGGAACCTAACATTTCGGGCGTGATATTTTACAACATTCCTGACGCGTCGGCCCCTATTTCTCGGTGGGAATATTATATACGTCCATAACGTTACATATCCTAGCCTAAGGCAACCTAACATGTCGAATGTAATATTTTACAATATTCTGACGTGTCGTCTCCTGCTTCTCGAAGGGGACATTAGATACGTCTATAACGTTCTATATCCTAACCTAACGCAACCTAACATCTGGGATGTAATATTTTACAACATTCCTGACGCGTCGGCCCCTATTTCTCGGTGTGAACATTATATACGTCTATAACGTTACATATCCTAGCCTAAAGCAACCTAACATGTCGAAAGTAATATTTTACAACATTCCTGGCGTGTCGTCGCCTACTTCGCGATGGGGACATTATAAACATCTATAACGTTGTATATCCTAACCTAAGGCAACCTAACATCTCGGATGTAATATTTTACAACATTCCTGGCGTGTCGTCGCCTGCTTCTCGATGGGGACATTATATACGTCTATAACGTTGTATATCCTAACCCAAAGCAACCTAACTTCTGGGATGTAATATTTTACAACATTCCTGGCATGTCGGTCCCCACGTCTCGGTGGGAACATTATATAAGTCTATAACGATATATATCCTAACCTAAAGCTACCTAACAACTCGGATGCAATATTTTAGAACATTCCTGGCATGTCGGTCCCTACATCTCGGTGGGGACATTCTATACGTCTATAGCGTTGTATATACTAACATAAGGGAACCTAACATCTCGGGTGTAATATTTTACAACATTCCTGACGCGTCGGCCCCTATTTCTCGGTGGGAATATTATATACGTCTATAACGTTATATATCCTAGCCTAAGGCAACCCAACATGTCGAATGTAATAATTTACAACATTCTGGCGTGTCGTCGCCTGCTTCTCGAAGGGGACATTATACACGTCTATAACGTTGTATATCCTAACCTAACGCAACCTAACATCTGGGATGTAATATTTTACAACATTCCTGGCATGTCGGTCCCCACGTCTCGGTGGGAACATTATATAAGTCTATAACGATATATATCCTAACCTAAAGCAACCTAACAACTCGTGTGTACTATTTTATAACATTCCTGGCGTGTCGTCGCCTGCTTCTCGATGGGGACATTATATACGTCTATAACGTTATATATCCTAGCCTAAGGCAACCTAACATATCGGATGTAATATTTTACAACATTCCTGACGCGTCGGCCCCTATTTCTCGGTGGGAATATTATATACGTCTATAACGTTATATATCCTAGCCTAAGGCAACCTAACATGTCGCATGTAATATTGTACAACATTCCTGGCGTGTCGTCGCCTGCTTCTCGATGGGGACATTATATACGTCTATAACGTTGTACATCCTAACCTAAGGCAACCTAACATTTCGGATGTAATACTTAAAACATTCCTGGCATGTCGGTCCCCACGTCTTGGTGGGAACATTATATAAGTCTATAACGATATATATCCTAACCTAAAGCAACCTAACAACTCGGAGGTAATATTTTAGAACATTCCTGGCATGTCGGTCCCTACATCTCGGTGGGGACATTCTATACGTCTATAACGTTGTATATCCTAATACAAAGCAACCTAACTTCTGGGATGTAATATTTTACAACATTCCTAGCATGTCGGTCCCCACGTCTCGGTGGGAACATGATATAAGTCTACAACGATATATATCCTAACCTAAAGCAACCTAACAACTCGTGTGTAATATTTTACAACATTCCTGGCATGTCGGTCCATACATCTCGGTGGGAACATTCTATACGTCTATAACGTTGTATATCCTAACCTAAGGGTACCTAACATTTCGGGTGTAATATTTTGCAACATTCCTGACGCGTCGGCCCCTACTTCTCGGTGGGAATATTATATACGTCTATAACGTTACATATCCTAGCCTAAGGCAGCCTAACATGTCGAATGTAATATTTTACAATATTCTGGCGTGTCGTCGCCTGCTTCTCAAAGGGGACATTATATACGTCTATAACGTTGTATATCCTAACCCAAAGCAACATAGCTTCTGGGATATAATATTTTACAACATTCCTGGCATGTCGGTCCCCACGTCTCGGTGGGAACATTATATGAGTCTATAACGATATATATCCTAACCTAAAGCAACCTAACATCTCGGAGGTAATATTTTAGAACATTCCTGGCATGTCGGTCCCTACATCTCGGTGGGGACATTCTATACGTCTATAGCGTTGTATATCCTAACCTAAGGGAACCTAACATGTCGAATGTAATATTTTACAACATTCTGGCGTGTCGTCGCCTGCTTCCCGATAGGGACATTATATACGTCTATAACGTTGTATATCCTTACCTAACGCAACCTAACATCTGGGATGTAATATTTTACAACATTCCTGACGCGTCGGCCCCTATTTCTCGGTGGGAATATTATATACGTCTATAACGTTATATATCCTAGCCTAAGGCAACCCAACATGTCGAATGTAATATTTTACAACATTCTGGCGTGTCGTCGCCTGCTTCTCGAAGGGGACATTATATACGTCTATAACGTTGTATATCCTAACCTAACGCAACCTAACATCTGGGATGTAATATTTTACAACATTCCTGACGCGTCGGCCCCTATTTCCCGGTGTGAACATTATATACGTCTATAACGTTATATATCCTAGCCTAAGGCAACCTAACATGTCGAAAGTAATATTTTACAACATTCCTGGCGTGTCGTCGCCTACTTCGCGATGGGGACATTATATACATCTATAACGTTGTATATCCTAACCTAAGGGAACCTAACATATCGGATGTAATATTTTACAACATTCCTGACGCGTCGGCCCCTATTTCTCGGTGGGAATATTATACACGTCTATAACGTTATATATCCTAACGTAAGGCAACATAACATCTCGGATGTAATATTTTACAACATTCCTGGCGTGTCGTCGCCTGCTTCTCGATGGGGACATTATATACGTCTATATCGTTGTATATCCTAACCCAAAGCAACTTAACTTCTGGGATGTAATATTTTGCAACATTCCTGGCATGTCGGTCCCCACGTCTCGGTGGGAACATTATATAAGTCTATAACGATATATATCCTATCCTAAAGCAACCTAACATCTCGGAGGTAATATTTTAGAACATTCCTGGCATGTCGGTCCCTACATCTCGGTGGGGACATTCTATACGTCTATAGCGTTGTATATCCTAACCTAAGGGAACCTAACATTTCGGGTGTAATATTTTACAACATTCCTGACGCGTCGGCCCCTATTTCTCGGTGGGAATATTATATACGTCTATAACGTTATATATCCTAGCCTAAGGCAACCTAACATGTCGAATGTAATATTTTACAACATTCTGGCGTGTCGTCGCCTGCTTCTCAAAGGGGACATTATATACGTCTATAACATTGTATATCCTAACCCAAAGCAACCTAACTTCTGGGATGTAATATTTTACAACATTCCTGGCATGTCGGTCCCCACGTCTCGGTGGGAACATTGTATACGTCTATAACGGAATATGTCCTAGCCTAAGGCAACCTAACGTCTCGGATGTAATATTTTACAACATTCCTGGCGTGTCGTCGCCTGATTCTCGATGGGGACATTATATACGTCTATAACGTTGTATATCCTAATACAAAGCAACCTAACTTCTGGGATGTAATATTTTACAACATTCCTGGCGTGTCGTCGCCTGCTTCTCGATGGGGACATTATATACGTCTATAACGTTGTATATCCTAACCCAAAGCAACCTAACTTCTGGGATGTAATATTTTACAACATTCCTGGTATGTCGGTCCCCACGTCTCGGTGGGAACATTATATAAGTCTATAACCATATATATCCTAACCTAAAGCTACCTAACAACTCGGATGCAATATTTTAGAACATTCCTGGCATGTCGGTCCCTACATCTCGGTGGGGACATTCTATACGTCTATAGCGTTGTATATACTAACCTAAGGGAACCTAACATCTCGGGTGTAATATTTTACAACATTCCTGACGCGTCGGCCCCTATTTCTCGGTGGGAATATTATATACGTCTATAACGTTATATATCCTAGCCTAAGGCAACCCAACATGTCGAATGTAATAATTTACAACATTCTGGCGTGTCGTCGCCTGCTTCTCGAAGGGGACATTATATACGTCTATAACGTTGTATATCCTAACCTAACGCAACCTAACATCTGGGATGTAATATTTTACAACATTCCTGGCATGTCGGTCCCCACGTCTCGGTGGGAACATTATATAAGTCTATAACGATATATATCCTGACCTAAAGCAACCTAACAACTCGTGTGTACTATTTTATAACATTCCTGGCGTGTCGTCGCCTGCTTCTCGATGGGGACATTATATACGTCTATAACGTTATATATCCTAGCCTAAGGCAACCTAACATATCGGATGTAATATTTTACAACATTCCTGACGCGTCGGCCCCTATTTCTCGGTGGGAATATTATATACGTCTATAACGTTATATATCCTAGCCTAAGGCAACCCAACTTGTCGAATGTAATAATTTACAACATTCTGGCGTGTCGTCGCCTGCTTCTCGAAGGGGACATTATATACGTCCATAACGTTGTATATCCTAACCTAACGCAACCTAACATCTGGGATGTAATATTATACAACATTCTGGCGTGTCGTCGCCTGCTACTCGAAGGGGACATTATATACGTCTATAACGTTGTATATCCTAACCTAACGCAACCTATCATCTGGGATGTAATATTTTACAACATTCCTGACGCGTCGGTCCCTACTTCTCGGTGGGAACATTGTATACGTCTATAACGGAATATGTCCTAGCCTAAGGCAACCTAACATCTCGGATGTAATATTTTACAACATTCCTGGCGTGTCGTCGCCTGATTCTCGATGGGGACATTATATACGTCTATAACGTTGTATATCCTAATACAAAGCAACCTAACTTCTGGGATGTAATATTTTACAACATTCCTAGCATGTCGGTCCCCACGTCTCGGTGGGAACATTATATAAGTCTACAACGATATATATCCTAACCTAAAGCAAGCTAACATCTCGGATGTAATATTTTACAACATTCCTGGCATGTCGATCCCTACTTCTCGGTGGGAACATTATATACGTCTATAACGTTGTATATGCTAACCTATGGGAACCTAACATCTCGGGTGTAATATTTTACAACATTCCTGACGCGTCGGCCCCTATTTCTTGGTGGGAATATTATATACGTCTACAACGTTATATATCCTAGCCTAAGGCAACCTAACATGTCGAATGTAATATTTTACAACATTCTGGCGTGTCGTCGCCTGCTACTCGAAGGGGACATTATATACGTCTATAACGTTGTATATCCTAACCTAACGCAACCTATCATCTGGGATGTAATATTTTACAACATTCCTGACGCGTCGGTCCCTACTTCTCGGTGGGAACATTGTATACGTCTATAACGGAATATGTCCTAGCCTAAGGCAACCTAACATCTCGGATGTAATATTTTACAACATTCCTGGCGTGTCGTCGCCTGATTCTCGATGGGGACATTATATACGTCTATAACGTTGTATATCCTAATACAAAGCAACCTAACTTCTGGGATGTAATATTTTACAACATTCCTAGCATGTCGGTCCCCACGTCTCGGTGGGAACATTATATAAGTCTACAACGATATATATCCTAACCTAAAGCAACCTAACAACTCGGAGGTAATATTTTAGAACATTCCTGGCATGTCGGTCCCTACATCTCGGTGGGGACATTCTATACGTCTATAACGTTGTATATCCTAACCTAAGGGAACCTAACATTTCGGGCGTGATATTTTACAACATTCCTGACGCGTCGGCCCCTATTTCTCGGTGGGAATATTATATACGTCTATAACGTTATATATCCTAGCCTAGGGCAACCTAACATGTCGCATGTAATATTGTACAACATTCCTGGCGTGTCGTCGCCTGCTTCTCGATGGGGCATTATATACGTCCATAACGTTGTACATCCTAACCTAAGGCAACCTAACATTTCGGATGTAATATTTAACAACATTCCTGGTATGTCGGTCCCCACGTCTTGGTGGGAACATTATATAAGTCTATAACGATATATATCCTAACCTAAAGCAATCTAACAACTCGGAGGTAATATTTTAGAACATTCCTGGCATGTGGGTCCCTACATCTCGGTGGGGTCATTCTATACGTCTATAACGTTGTATATCCTAACCTAAGGGAACCTAACATTTCGGGCGTGATATTTTACAACATTCCTGACGCGTCGGCCCCTATTTCTCGGTGGGAATATTATATACGTCTATAACGTTGTATATCCTAGCCTAAGGCAACGCAAAATGTCGAATGTAATAATTTACAACATTCTGGCGTGTCGTCGCCTGCTTCTCAAAGGGGACATTATATACGTCTATAATGTTGTATATCCTAACCTAAGGCAACCTAACATATCGGATGTAATATTTTACAACATTCCTGATGTGTCGTCGCCTGCTTCTCGATGGGGACATTATATACGTCTATAACGTTGTATATCCTAACCTAACGCAACCTAACATCTGGGATGTAATATTTTACAACATTCCTGGCATGTCGGTCCCCACGTCTCGGTGGGAACATTATATAAGTCTATAACGATATATATCCTAACCTAAAGCAACCTAACAACTCGGAGGTAATATTTTAGAACATTCCTGGCATGTCGGTCCCTACATCTCGGTGGGGACATTCTATACGTCTATAACGTTGTATATCCTAACCTAAGGGAACCTAACATTTCGGGCGTGATATTTTACAACATTCCTGACGCGTCGGCCCCTATTTCTCGGTGTGAATATTATATACGTCTATAACGTTACATATCCTAGCCTAAGGCAACCTAACATGTCGAAAGTAATATTTTACAACATTCCTGGCGTGTCGTCGCCTACTTCGCGATGGGGACATTATAAACATCTATAACGTTGTATATCCTAACCCAACGCAACCTAACATCTGGGATGTAATATTTTACAACACTCATGACGCGTCGGCCCCTACTTCTCTGTGGGAACATTATATACGTCTATCACGTTATACATCCTAGCCTAAGGCAACCTAACATATCGGATGTAATATTTTACAACATTCCTGACGCGTCGGCCCCTATTTCTCGGTGGGAATATTATATACGTCTATAACGTTTTATATCCTAACGTAAGGCAACATAACATCTCGGATGTAATATTTTACAACATTCCTGGCGTGTCGTCGCCTGCTTCTCGATGGGCACATTATATACGTCTAAATCGTTGTATATCCTAACCCAAAGCAACTTCACTTCTGGGATGTAATATTTTGCAACATTCCTGGCATGTCGGTCCCCACGTCTCGGTGGGAACATTATATAAGTCTATAACGATATATATCCTAACCTAAAGCAACCTAACATCTCGGATGTCATATTTTACAACATTCCTGGCATGTCGGTCCCTACATCTCAGTGGGAACATTCTATACGTCTATAACGTCGTATATCCTAACCTCAGAGAACCTAACATTTCGGGTGTAATATTTTACAACATTCCTGACGCGTCGGCCCCTATTTCGCGGTGAGTTTGTTATATACTTCTATAACGTTATATATCCTAACGTAAGGCAACATAACATTTCGGGTGTAATATTTTGCAACATTCCTGACGCGTCGGCCCATATTTCTCGGTGGGAATATTATATACGTCTATAACGTTATATATCCTAGCCTAAGGCAACCTAACATATCGAATGTAATATTTTACAACATTCTGGCGTGTCGTCGCCTGCTTCTCGAAGGGGACATTATATACGTCTATAACGTTGTATATCCTAACCCAAAGCAACCTAACTTCTGGGATGTAATATTTTACAACATTCCTGGCATGTCGGTTCCCACGTCTCGGTGGGAACATTGTATAAGTCTATAACGATATATATCCTAACCTAAAGCAACCTAACAACTCGGATGTAATATTTTAGAACATTCCTGGCATGTCGGTCCCTACATCTCGGTGTGGACATTCTATACATCTATAACGTTGTACATCCTAACCTAAGGCAACCTAACATATCGGATGTAATATTTTACAACATTACTGACGCTTCGGCGCCTATTTCTCGGTGGGAATATTATATACGTCTATAACGTTATATATCCTAGCCTAAGGCAACATAACATCTCGGATGTAATATTTTACAACATTCCTGGCGTGTCGTCTCCTGCTTCTCGATGGGGACATTATATACGTCTATAACGTTGTATATCCTATCCTAACGCAACCTAACATCTGGGATGTAATATTTTACAACATTCCTGACGGGTCGGCCCCTATTTCTCGGTGGGAATATTATATACGTCTACAACGTTATATATCCTAGCCTAAGGCGACCTAACATGTCGAATGTAATATTTTACATCATTCCTGTCGTGTCGGCCCGTAGTTCTCGGTGGTAACATTATATACGTCTATAAGGTTAGATATCCTAGCCTAAGGCAACCTAACATGTCGCATGTAATATTGTACAACATTCCTGGTGTGACGTCACCTACTTCTGGATGGGGACATTATATACATCTATAACGTTGTACATCCCAACCTAAGGCAACCTAACATATCGGATGTAATATTGTACAACATTCCTGGTGTGTCGTCACCTACTTCTGGATGGGGACATTATATGCGTCTATAACGTTATATATCCTAGCCTAAGGCAACCTAACATATCGGATGTAATATTTTACAACATTCCTGGCGTGTCGTCGCCTGCTTCTCGATGGGGACATTATATACGTCTATAAAGTTGTATATCCTAACCCAAAGCAACCTAACTTCTGGGATGTAATATTTTACAACATTCCTGGCATGTCGGCCCCACGTCTCGGTGGGAACATTATATAAGTCTATAACGATATATATCCTAACCTAAAGCAACCTAACAACTCGAATGTAAGATTTTAGAATATTCCTGGCATGTCGGTCCCTACATCTCGGTGGGAACATTCTATACGTCTATAACGTTGTATATCCTAGCCTAAGGCAACCTAACATGTCGCATGTAATATTGTACAACATTTCTGGTGTGTCGTCACCTACTTCTGGATGGGGACATTATATACATCTATAACGTTGTATATCCTAACCTAAGGGAACCTAACATTTCGGGTGTAATATTTTGCAACATTCCTGACGCGTCGGCCCCTATTTCTCGGTGGGAATATTATATACGTCTATAACGTTATATATCCTAGCCTAAGGCAACCTAACATATCTGATGTAATATTTTACAACATTCCTGACGCGTCGGCCCCTATTGCTCGGTGGGAATATTATATACGTCTATAACGTTATATATCCTAGCCTAAGGCAACCTAACATGTCGAATGTAATATTTTATAACATTCTGGCGTGTCGTCGCCTGCTTCTCAAAGGGGATATTATATACGTCTATAACGTTGTATATCCTAACCTAAGGCAACCTAACATATCGGATGTAATATTTTACAACATTCCTGGCGTGTCGTCGCCTGCTTCTCGATGGGGACATTATATACGTCTATAACGTTGTATATCCTAACCCAAAGCAACCTAACTTCTGGGATGTAATATTTTACAACATTCCTGGCATGTCGGTCCCCACGTCTCGGTAGGAACATTATATAAGTCTATAACGATATTTATCCTAACCTAAAGCAACCTAACAACTCGTGTGTAATATTTTACAACATTCCTGGCATGTCGGTCCATACATCTCGGTGGGAACATTCTATACGTCTATAACGTTGGATATCCTAACCCAAGGGGACCTAACATTTGGGGTGCACTATTTTGCAACATTCCTGACGCGTCGGCTCCTATTTCTCGGTGGGAATATTATATACGTCTATAACATTATATATCCTAGCCTAAGGCAACCTAACATATCGGATGTAATATTTTACAACATTCCTGACGCGTCGGCCCCTATTTCTCGGTGGGAATATTATATACGTCTATAACGTTATATATCCTAGCCTAAGGCAACCCAACATGTCGAATGTAATATTTTACAACATTCTGGCGTGTCGTCGCCTGCTTCTCGAAGGGGACATTATATACGTCTATAACGTTCTATATCCTAACCTAACGCAACCTAACATCTGGGATGTAATATTTTACAACATTCCTGACGCGTCGGCCCCTATTTCTCGGTGGGAATATTATATACGTCTACAACGTTATATATCCTAGCCTAAGGCGACCTAACATGTCGAATGTAATATTTTACATCATTCCTGTCGTGTCGGCCCGTAGTTCTCGGTGGTAACATTATATACGTCTATAAGGTTAGATATCCTAGCCTAAGGCAACCTAACATGTCGCATGTAATATTGTACAACATTCCTGGTGTGTCGTCACCTACTTCTGGATGGGGACATTATATACATCTATAACGTTGTACATCCCAACCTAAGGCAACCTAACATATCGGATGTAATATTGTACAACATTCCTGGTGTGTCGTCACCTACTTCTGGATGGGGACATTATATACGTTTATAACGTTATATATCCTAGCCTAAGGCAACCTAACATCTCGGATGTAATATTTTACAACATTCCTGGCCTGTCGTCGCCTGCTTCTCGATGGGTACATTATATACGTCTATAACGTTGTATATCCTAACCCAAAGCAACCTAACTTCTGGGATGTAATATTTTACAACATTCCTGGCATGTCGGCCCCACGTCTCGGTGGGAACATTATATAAGTCTATAACGATATATATCCTAACCTAAAGCAACCTAATAACTCGGATGTAATATTTTAGAACATTCCTGGCATGTCGGTCCCTACATCTCGGTGTGGACATTCTATACGTCTATAACATTGTATATCCTAACCTAAGGGAACCTAACATTTCGGGTGTAATATTTTACAACATTCCTGACGCGTCGGCCCCTATTTCTCGGTGGGAATATTATATACGTCTACAACGTTATATATCCTAGCCTAAGGCGACCTAACATGTCGAATGTAATATTTTACATCATTCCTGTCGTGTCGGCCCGTAGTTCTCGGTGGGAATATTATATACGTCTATAACGTTATATATCCTAGCCTAAGGCAACCCAACATGTCGAATGTAATATTTTACAACATTCTGGCGTGTCGTCGCCTGCTTCTCGAAGGGGACATTATATACGTCTATAACGTTCTATATCCTAACCTAACGCAACCTAACATCTGGGATGTAATATTTTACAACATTCCTGACGCGTCGGCCCCTATTTCTCGGTGGGAATATTATATACGTCTACAACGTTATATATCCTAGCCTAAGGCGACCTAACATGTCGAATGTAATATTTTACATCATTCCTGTCGTGTCGGCCCGTAGTTCTCGGTGGTAACATTATATACGTCTATAAGGTTAGATATCCTAGCCTAAGGCAACCTAACATGTCGCATGTAATATTGTACAACATTCCTGGTGTGTCGTCACCTACTTCTGGATGGGGACATTATATACATCTATAACGTTGTACATCCCAACCTAAGGCAACCTAACATATCGGATGTAATATTGTACAACATTCCTGGTGTGTCGTCACCTACTTCTGGATGGGGACATTATATACGTTTATAACGTTATATATCCTAGCCTAAGGCAACCTAACATCTCGGATGTAATATTTTACAACATTCCTGGCCTGTCGTCGCCTGCTTCTCGATGGGTACATTATATACGTCTATAACGTTGTATATCCTAACCCAAAGCAACCTAACATCTGGGATGTAATATTTTACAACATTCCTGGCATGTCGGCCCCACGTCTCGGTGGGAACATTATATAAGTCTATAACGATATATATCCTAACCTAAAGCAACCTAATAACTCGGATGTAATATTTTAGAACATTCCTGGCATGTCGGTCCCTACATCTCGGTGTGGACATTCTATACGTCTATAACATTGTATATCCTAACCTAAGGGAACCTAACATTTCGGGTGTAATATTTTGCGTCATTCCTGACGCGTCGGCCCCTATTTCTCGGTGGGAATATTATATACGTCTATAACGTTATATATCCTAGCCTAAGGCAACCTAACATGTCGAATGTAATATTTTACAACATTCTGGCGTGTCGTCGCCTGCTTCTCAAAGGGGACATTATATACGTCTATAACATTGTATATCCTAACCCAAAGCAACCTAACTTCTGGGATGTAATATTTTACAACATTCCTGGCATGTCGGTCCCCACGTCTCGGTGGGAACATTATATAAGTCTATAACGATATATATCCTGACCTAAAGCAACCTAACAACTCGAATGTAATATTTTAGAATATTCCTGGCATGTCTATCCCTACATCTCGGTGGGAACATTCTATACGTCTATAACGTCGTATATCCTAACCTAAGGGAACCTAACATTTCGGGTGTAATATTTTACAACATTCCTGACGCGTCGGCCCCTATTTCTCGGTGGGAATATTATATACTTCTATAACGTTATATATCCTAACGTAAGGCAACATAACATCACGGATGTAATATTTTACAACATTCCTGACGCGTCGACCCCTATTTCTCAGTGGGAATATTATATACGTCTATAACGTTATACATCCTAGCCTAAGGCAACTTAACATGTCGAATGTAATATTTTACAACATTCTGGCGTGTCGTCGCCTGCTTCTCGATGGGGACATTAGATACGTCTATAACTTTGTATATCCTAGCCTAAGGGAACCTAACATCTCGGACGTAATATTTTACAACATTCTGGCGTGTCGTCGCCTTCTTCTTGATGGGGACATTATATACGTCTATAACGTTGTATATCCTAACCGAAAGCAACCAAACTTCTGGGATGTAATATTTTACAACATTCCTGGCATGTCGGTCCCCACGTCTCGGTGGGAACATTATATAAGTCTATAACGATATATATCCTAACCTAAAGCAACCAAACAACTCGAATGTAATATTTTAGAACATTCCTGGCATGTCGGTCCCTACATCTCGTTGGGAACATTCTATACGTCTATAACGTGGTATATCCTAACCTAAGGGAACCTAACATTTCGGGTGTAATATTTTACAACATTCCTGATGCGTCGGCCCCTATTTCTCGGTGGGAATATTATATACGTCTATAACGTTGTATATCCTAACCTAAGGGAACCTAACATTTCGGGTGTAATATTTTCCAACATTCCTGACGCGTCGGCCCCTATTTCTCGGAGGGAATATTATATACGTCTATATCGTGACATATCCTAGCCTAAGGCAACCTAACATGTCGAATGTAATATTTTACAACATTCTGGCGTGTCGTCGCCTGCTTCTCAAAGGGGACATTATATACGTCTATAACGTTGTATATCCTAACCTAACGCAACCTAACATCTGGGATGTAATATTTTACAACATTCCTGACGCGTCGGCCCCTATTTCTCGGTGGGAATATTATATACGTCTACAACGTTATATATCCTAGCCTAAGGCGACCTAACATGTCGAATGTTATATTTTACATCATTCCTGTCGTGTCGGCCCGTAGTTCTCGGTGGTAACATTATATACGTCTATAAGGTTAGATATCCTAGCCTAAGGCAACCTAACATGTCGCATGTAATATTGAACAACATTCCTGGTGTGTCGTCACCTACTTCTGGATGGGGACATTATATACATCTATAACGTTGTACATCCTAACCTAAGGCAACCTAACATATCGGATGTAATATTTTACAACATTCCTGACGCGTCGGCCCCTATTTCTCGGTGGGAATATTATATACGTCTATAACGTTATATATCCTAGCCTAAGGCAACCTTACATCTCGGATGTAATATTTTACAACATTCCTGGCGTGTCGTCGCCTGCTTCTCGATGGGGACATTATATACGTCTATAACGTTGTATATCCTAACCCAAAGCAACATAACTTCTGGGATGTAATATTTTACAACATTCCTGGCATGTCGGTCCCCACGTCTCGGTGGGAACATTATATAAGTCTATAACGATATATATCCTAACCCAAAGCAACCTAACTTCTGGGATGTAATATTTTACAACATTCCTGGCATGTCGGTCCCCACGTCTCGGTGGGAACATTATATAAGTCTATAACGATATATATCCTAACCTAAAGCAACCTAACGACACGGATGTAATATTTTAGAACATTCCTGGCATGTCGGTCCCTACATCTCGGTGTGGACATTCTATACGTCTATAACGTTGTATATCCTAACCTAAGGGAACCTAACATATCGGGTGTAATATTTTGCAACATTCCTGACGCGTCGGCCCCTATTTCTCGGTGGGAATATTATATACGTCTATAACGTTATATATCCTAGCCTAAGGCAACCTAACATATCTGATGTAATATTTTACAACATTCCTGACGCGTCGGCCCCTATTGCTCGGTGGGAATATTATATACGTCTATAACGTTATATATCCTAGCCTAAGGCAACCTAACATGTCGCATGTAATATTGTACAACATTCCTGGTGTGTCGTCACCTACTTCTGGATGGGGACATTATATACATCTATAACGTTGTACATCCCAACCTAAGGCAACCTAACATATCGGATGTAATATTGTACAACATTCCTGGTGTGTCGTCACCTACTTCTGGATGGGGACATTATATACGTCTATAACGTTATATATCCTAGCCTAAGGCAACCTAACATCTCGGATGTAATATTTTACAACATTCCTGGCGTGTCGTCGCCTGCTTCTCGATGGGGACATTATATACGTCTATAACGTTGTATATCCTAACCCAAAGCAACCTAACTTCTGGGATGTAATATTTTACAACATTCCTGGCATGTCGGCCCCACGTCTCGGTGGGAACATTATATAAGTCTATAACGATATATATCCTAACCTAAAGCAACCTAATAACTCGGATGTAATATTTTAGAACATTCCTGGCATGTCGGTCCCTACATCTCGGTGTGGACATTCTATACGTCTATAACGTTGTATATCCTAACCTAAGGGAACCTAACATCTCGGGTGTAATATTTATCATCATTCCTGACGTGTCGGCCCGTAGTTCTCGGTGGTAACATTATATAAGTCTATAAGGTTAGATATCCTAGCCTAAGGCAACCTAACATGTCGCATGTAATATTGTACAACATTCCTGGCGTGTCGTCACCTACTTCTGGATGGGGACATTTTATACATCTATAACGTTGTACATCCTAACCTAAGGCAACCTAACATATCGGATGTAATATTTTACAACATTCCTGACGCTTCGGCGCCTATTTCTCGGTGGGAATATTATATACGTCTATAACGTTATATATCCTAGCCTAAGGCAACATAACATCTCGGATGTAATATTTTACAACATTCCTGGCGTGTCGTCTCCTGCTTCTCGATGGGGACATTATATACGTCTATAACGTTGTATATCCTATCCTAACGCAACCTAACATCTGGGATGTAATATTTTACAACATTCCTGACGCGTCGGCCCCTATTTCTCGGTGGGAATATTATATACGTCTACAACGTTATATATCCTAGCCTAAGGCGACCTAACATGTCGAATGTAATATTTTACATCATTCCTGTCGTGTCGGCCCGTAGTTCTCGGTGGTAACATTATATACGTCTATAAGGTTAGATATCCTAGCCTAAGGCAACCTAACATGTCGCATGTAATATTGTACAACATTCCTGGTGTGTCGTCACCTACTTCTGGATGGGGACATTATATACATCTATAACGTTGTACATCCCAACCTAAGGCAACCTAACATATCGGATGTAATATTGTACAACATTCCTGGTGTGTCGTCACCTACTTCTGGATGGGGACATTATATACGTCTATAACGTTATATATCCTAGCCTAAGGCAACCTAACATCTCGGATGTAATATTTTACAACATTCCTGGCGTGTCGTCGCCTGCTTCTCGATGGGGACATTATATACGTCTATAACGTTGTATATCCTAACCCAAGGCAACCTAACTTCTGGGATGTAATATTTTACAACATTCCTGGCATGTCGGCCCCACGTCTCGGTGGGAACATTATATAAGTCTATAACGATATATATCCTAACCTAAAGCAACCTAATAACTCGGATGTAATATTTTAGAACATTCCTGGCATGTCGGTCTCTACATCTCGGTGTGGACATTCTATACGTCTATAACGTTGTATATCCTAACCTAAGGGAACCTAACATTTCGGGTGTAATATTTTGCGTCATTCCTGACGCGTCGGACCCTATTTCTCGGTGGGAATATTATATACGTCTATAACGTTATATATCCTAACGTAAGGCAACATAACATCACGGATGTAATATTTTACAACATTCCTGACGCGTCGACCCCTATTTCTCAGTGGGAATATTATATACGTCTATAACGTTATACATCCTAGCCTAAGGCAACTTAACATGTCGAATGTAATATTTTACAACATTCTGGCGTGTCGTCGCCTGCTTCTCGATGGGGACATTAGATACGTCTATAACTTTGTATATCCTAACCTAAGGGAACCTAACATCTCGGACGTAATATTTTACAACATTCTGGCGTGTCGTCGCCTTCTTCTTGATGGGGACATTATATACGTCTATAACGTTGTATATCCTAACCGAAAGCAACCAAACTTCTGGAATGTAATATTTTACAACATTCCTGGCATGTCGGTCCCCACGTCTCGGTGGGAACATTATATAAGTCTATAACGATATATATCCTAACCTAAAGCAACCAAACAACTCGAATGTAATATTTTAGAACATTCCTGGCATGTCGGTCCCTACATCTCGGTGGGAACATTCTATACGTCTATAACGTTGTATATCCTAACCTAAGGGAACCTAACATTTCGGGTGTAATATTTTACAACATTCCTGATGCGTCGGCCCCTATTTCTCGGTGGGAATATTATATACGTCTATAACGTTGTATATCCTAACCTAAGGGAACCTAACATTTCGGGTGTAATATTTTGCAACATTCCTGACGCGTCGGCCCCTATTTCTCGGGGGGAATATTATATACGTCTATAACGTGACATATCCTAGCCTAAGGCAACCTAACATGTCGAATGTAATATTTTACAACATTCTGGCGTGTCGTCGCCTGCTTTTCAAAGGGGACATTATATACGTCTATAACGTTGTATATCCTAACCTAACGCAACCTAACATCTGGGATGTAATATTTTACAACATTCCTGACGCGTCGGCCCCTATTTCTAAGTGGGAATATTATATACGTCTACAACGTTATATATCCTAGCCTAAGGCGACCTAACATGTCGAATGTAATATTTTACATCATTCCTGTCGTGTCGGCCCGTAGTTCTCGGTGGTAACATTATATACGTCTATAAGGTTAGATATCCTAGCCTAAGGCAACCTAACATGTCGCATGTAATATTGTACAACATTCCTGGTGTGTCGTCACCTACTTCTGGATGGGGACATTATATACATCTATAACGTTGTACATCCCAACCTAAGGCAACCTAACATATCGGATGTAATATTGTACAACATTCCTGGTGTGTCGTCACCTACTTCTGGATGGGGACATTATATACGTCTATAACGTTATATATCCTAGCCTAAGGCAACCTAACATGTCGAATGTAATATTTTACAACATTCTGGCGTGTCGTCGCCTGCTTCTCAAAGGGGACATTATATACGTCTATAACATTGTATATCCTAATCCAAAGCAACCTAACTTCTGGGATGTAATATTTTGCAACATTCCTGGCATGTCGGTCCCCACGTCTCGGTGGGAACATTATATAAGTCTATAACGATATATATCCTAACCTAAGGCAACCTAACATGTCGAATGTAATATTTTATAACATTCTGGCGTGTCGTCGCCTGCTTCTCAAAGGGGACATTATATACGTCTATAACGTTGTATATCCTAACCTAAGGCAACCTAACATATCGGATGTAATATTTTACAACATTCGTGGCGTGTCGTCGCTTGCTTCTCGATGGGGACATTATATACGTCTATAACGTTGTATATCCTAACCCAAAGCAACCTAACATCTGGGATGTAATATTTTACAACATTCCTGGCATGTCGGTCCCCACGTCTCGGTGGGAACATTATATAAGTCTATAACGATATATATCCTGTCCTAAAGCAACCTAACAACTCGGATGTAATATTTTAGAACATTCCTGGCATGTCGGTCCCTACATCTCGGTGGGGACATTCTATACGTCTATAACGTTGTATATCCTAACCTAAGGGATCCTAACATTTCGGATGTAATATTTTACAACATTCCTGGCATGTCGGTCCCTACTTCTCGGTGGGAACATTCTATACGTCTATAACGTTGTATATCCTAACCTAAGGGAACCTAACATCTCGGGTGTAATATTTTACATCATTCCTGACGTGTCGGCCCGTAGTTCTCGGTGGTAACATTATATAAGTCTCTAAGGTTAGATATCCTAGCCTAAGGCAACCTAACATGTCGCATGTAATATTGTACAACATTCCTGGCGTGTCGTCACCTACTTCTGGATGGGGACATTATATACATCTATAACGTTGTACATCCTAACCTAAGGCAACCTAACATATCGGATGTAATATTTTACAACATTCCTGACGCGTCGGCCCCTATTTCTCGGTGGGAATATTATATACGTCTATAACGTTATATATCCTAGCCTAAGGCAACATAACATCTCGGATGTAATATTTTACAACATTCCAGGCGTGTCGTCCCCTGCTTCTCGATGGGGACATTATATACGTCTATAACTTTGTATATCCTAACCCAAAGCAACATAACTTCTGGGATGTAATATTTTACAACATTCCTGGCATGTCGGTCCCCACGTCTCGGTGGGAACATTATATAAGTCTATAACGATATATATCCTAACCTAAAGCAACCTAACATCTCGGAGGTAATATTTTCGAACATTCCTGACGCGTCGGCCCCTATTTCTCGGTGTGAACATTATATACGTCTATAACGTTACATATCCTAGCCTAAGGCAACCTAACATGTCGAAAGTAATATTTTACAACATTCCTGGCGTGTCGTCGCCTACTTCGCGATGGGGACATTATAAACATCTATAACGTTGTATATCCTAACCTAAGGCAACCTAACATCTCGGATGTAATATTTTACAACATTCCTGGCGTGTCGTCGCCTGCTTCTCGATGGGGACATTTTATACGTCTATAACGTTGTATACCGTAACCCAAAGCAACCTAACTTCTGGGATGTAATATTTTACAACATTCCTGGCATGTCGGTCCCCACGTCTCGGTGGGAACATTATATAAGTCTATAACGATATATATCCTAACCTAAAGCAAGCTAACATCTCGGATGTAATATTTTACAACATTCCTGGCATGTCGGTCCCTACTTCTCGGTGGGAACATTATATACGTCTATAACGTTGTATATGCTAACCTCAGGGAACCTAACATCTCGGATGTAATATCTGACAACATTCCTGGCGTGTGGGCCCGTACTTCTCGCTGGGAATATCATATACGTCTATAACGTTACATATCCTAGCGTAAGGCAATCCTAACAGGTCGAATGTAATATTTTACAACATTCCTAGTGCGTCGGCCCCTACTTCTCGGTTGGAACATTATATAAGTCAATAACGTTATATATCCTAGCCTAAGGCAACCTAACATGTCGAATGTAATATTTTACAACATTCCTGGCTCGTCCGCTCTTACTTCTCGGTGGGAACATTATATACGTCTATAACGTTATATATCCTAACCTAAGGCAACCTAACATCTCGGATGTAATATTTGATAACATTCCTGGCGTGTTAACCCGCACTTCTCGGTGGGAACATCATATACGTTTATAGCGATATATATCCTAGCCTAAGGCGACCTAACATGTCGAATGTAATATTTTACATCATTCCTGACGTGTCGGCCCGTAGTTCACGGTGGTAACATTATATACGCTTACAACGTTATATATGCTAGCCTAAGGCAACCTGACAGCTCGGATGTAATATTTGACAACATTTCTGGCGTGTGAGCGCGTACTTCTCGGTGGGAACATCATATACGTCTGTAACGTTATATATCCTGTCGTAAGGCAACATAACATCTCGGATGTACTATTTTACAACATTCCTGGTGGGTCGTCGCCTACTTCTCGATGGGGACATTATATACATCTATAACGTTGTATATCCTAACCTAAGGCAACCTAACATCTCGGATGTAATATTTTACAACATTCCTGGCATGTCGGTCCCTACTTCTCGGTGGGAACATTGTATACGTCTATAACGATATATATTCTAGCCTAAGGCAACCTAACATGTCGAATGTAATATTTTACAACATTCCTGTCGTGTCGTCGCCTGCTTCTCGATGGGGACATTATATACGTCTATAACGTTGTATATTCTAACCTAACGCAACCTAACATCTGGGATGTAATATTTTACAACATTCCTGGCGTGTCGTCTCCTACTTCTGGATAGGGACATTATATACATCTATAACGTCATATATCCTAACCTAAGTGAACCTAACATCTGGGGTGTAATATTTTAGAACATTCCTGACTCGTCAGTCCCTACTTCTCGGTGGGAACATTGTATACGTCTATAACGATATATATCGTAGCCTAAGGCAACCTAACATGTCGAATGTAATATTTTACAACATTCCTGTCGTGTCGTCGCCTGCTTCTCGATGGGGACATTATATACGTCAATAACGTGGTATATTCTAACCTAACGCAACCTAACATCTGGGATGTAATATTTTACAACATTCCTGGCGTGTCGTCGCCTACTTCTGGATGTGGACATTATATACATCTATAACGTCATATATCCTAACCTAAAGGAACCTAACATATCGGATGTAATATTTTGATACTTTCCTGGCATGTCGGTCCCTACGTCTCGGTGGGATCATTATATACGTCTATAACGATATATATCCTAACCTAAGGCAACCTAACATCTCGGATGTAATATTTTACAACATTCCTGGCATGTCGGTCACTACATCTCGGTGGGAACATTATATACGTCTGTAACGATATATACCCTAACCTAAGGCAACCTAACATCTCGGATGTAATATTTTACAACATTCCTGGCATGTCGGTCCCTACTTGTCGGTGGGAACATTCTATACGTCTATAACGTTGTATATCCTAACCTAAGGGAACCTAACATCTCGGGTGTAATATTTTACAACATTGCTGACGCGTCGGCCCCTACTTCTCGGTGGGAACATTCTATACGTCTATAACGATATATATCCTAACCTAAGGCAACCTAACATCTCGGATGTAATATTTTACAACATTCCTGGCGCTTCGGCTGCTACTTTTCGGTGGGAACATTATATACGTCTATAACGTTACATATCCTAACGTATGGCAACATAACATCTCGGATGTTATATATTACAACATTCCTGCCGTGTCGTCGCCTGCTTCTCGATGGGGACTTTATGTACGTCTATAACGTTGTATATCCTAACCTAAGGGAACCTTACATCTCGGATGTAATATTTTACAACATTCCTGGCATGTCGGTCCCTACTTCTCGGTGGGAACATTGTATACTTCTATAGCGATATATATTCTAGCCTAAGGCTACCTAACATGTCGAATGTAATATTTTACAACGTTCCTGTCGTGTCGTCGCCTGCTTCTCGATGGGGACATTATATACGTCAATAACGTTGTATATTCTAACCTAACGCAACCTAACATCTGGGATGTTATATTTTACAACATTCCTGGCGTGTCGTCGCCTACTTCTGGATGGGGACATTGTATACATCTATAACGTCATATATCCTAACCTAAGGGAACCTAACATCTCGGGTGTAATATTTTACAACATTCCTGGCGTGTCGTCGCCTACTTCTCGATGGGAACATTATATACGTCTATAACGTTATATATCCTAGCCTAAGGCAACCTAACTTGTAGAATGTAATATTTTACAACATTCCTGGCGTGTCGTCGCCTACTTCTCTATGGGAACATTATATACATCTATAACGTTGTATATCCTCACCTAAGGCAACCTAACATCTCGGATGTAATATTTTACAACATTCCTGTCGTGTCGTCGCCTGCTTCTCGATGGGGACATTATATACGTCAATAACGTGGTATATTCTAACCGAAAGCAACCAAACTTCTGGGATGTAATATTTTACAACATTCCTGGCATGTCGGTCCCCACGTCTCGGTGGGAACATTATATAAGTCTATAACGATATATATCCTAACCTAAAGCTACCTAACAACTCGAATGTAATATTTTAGAACATTCCTGGCATGTCGGTCCCTACATCTCGTTGGGGACATTCTATACGTCTATAACGTTGTATATCCTAACCTAAGGGAACCTAACATTTCGGGTGTGATATTTTACAACATTCCTGACGCGACGGCCCCTATTTCTCGGTGGGAAAATTATATACGTCTATAACGTTATATATCCTAACGTAAGGCAACATAACATCTCGGATGTAATATTTTACAATATTCCTGGCGTGTTGTCGCCTGCTTCTCGATGGGGACATTATATACGTCTATAACGTTGTATATCCTAACCCAATGCAACCTAACTTCTGGGATGTAATATTTTGCAACATTCCTGGCATGTCGGTCCCCACGTCTCGGTGGGAACATTATATAAGTCTATAACGATATATATCCTAACCTAAAGCAAGCTAACATCTCGGATGTAATATTTTACAACATTCCTGGCATGTCGGCCCCTACTTCTCGGTGGGAACATTATATACGTCTATAACGTTGTATATGCTAACCTCAGGGAACCTAACATCTCGGATGTAATATCTGACAACATTCCTGGCGTGTGGGCCCGTACTTCTCGCTGGGAATATCATATACGTCTATAACGTTACATATCCTAGCGTAAGGCAATCCTAACAGGTCGAATGTAATATTTTACAACATTCCTAGCGCGTCGGCCCCTACTTCTCGGTTGGAACATTATATAAGTCAATAACGTTATATATCCTAGCCTAAGGCAACCTAACATGTCGAATGTAATATTTTACAACATTCCTGGCTCGTCCGCTCTTACTTCTCGGTGGGAACATTATATACGTCTATAACGTTATATATCCTAACCTAAGGCAACCTAACATCTCGGATGTATTATTTGATAACATTCCTGGCGTGTTAACCCGCACTTCTCGGTGGGAACATCATATACGTTTGTAGCGATATATATCCTAGCCTAAGGCGACCTAACATGTCGAATGTAATATTTTACATCATTCCTGACGTGTCGGCCCGTAGTTCACGGTGGTAACAATATATACGCTTACAACGTTATATATGCTAGCCTAAGGCAACCTGACAGCTCGGATGTAATATTTGACAACATTTCTGGCGTGTGAGCGCGTACTTCTCGGTGGGAACATCATATACGTCTGTAACGTTATATATCCTGTCGTAAGGCAACATAACATCTCGGATGTACTATTTTACAACATTCCTGGCGTGTCGTCGCCTACTTCTGGATAGGGACATTATATACATCTATAACGTCATATATCCTAACCTAAGGGAACCTAACATCTGGGGTGTAATATTTTAGAACATTCCTGACTCGTCAGTCCCTACTTCTCGGTGGGAACATTGTATACGTCTATAACGATATATATCCTAGCCTAAGGCAACCTAACATGTCGAATGTAATATTTTACAACATTCCTGTCGTGTCGTCGCCTGCTTCTCGATGGGGACATTATATACGTCAATAACGTGGTATATTCTAACCTAACGCAACCTAACATCTGGGATGTTATATTGTACAACATTCCTGGCGTGTCGTCGCCTACTTCTGGATGGGGACATTATATACATCTATAACGTAATATATCCTAACCTAAGGCAACCTAACATCTCGGATGTAATATTTTACAACATTCCTGTCGTGTCGTCGCCTACTTCTCGATAGGGACATTATATACGTCAATAACGTGGTATATTCTAACCTAACGCAACCTAACATCTGGGATGTAATAGTTTACAACATTCCTGGCGTGTCGTCGCCTACTTCTGGATGGGGACGTTATATACATCTATAACGTCATATATCCTAACCTAAGGGAACCTAACATCTCGGGTATAATATTTTACAACATTCCTGGCGTGTCGTCGCCTACTTCTCGATGGGAACATTATATACGTCTATAACGTTATATATCCTAGCCTAAGGCAACCTAACTTGTAGAATGTAATATTTTACAACATTCCTGGCGTGTCGTCGCCTACTTCTCTATGGGAACATTATATACATCTATAACGTTGTATATCCTAACCTAAGGCAACCTAACATCTCGGATGTAATATTTTACCACATTCCTGTCATGTCGGTCCCTACTTCTCGGTGGGAACATTGTATACGTCTATAACGATATATATCCTAGCCTAAGGCAACCTAATATGTCGAATGTAATATTTTACAACATTCCTGTCGTGTCGTCGCCTGCTTCTCGATGGGGACATTATATACGTCTATAACGTTGTATATTCTAACCTAACGCAACCTAACATCTGGGATGTAATATTTTACAACATTCCTGGCATGTCGGTCCCCACGTCTCGGTGGGAACATTATATAAGTCTATAACGATATATATCCTAACCTAAAGCAACCTAACAACTCGAATGTAATATTTTAGAATATTCCTGGCATGTCGGTCCCTACATCTCGGTGGGAACATTCTATACGTCTATAACGTCGTATATCCTAACCTAAGGGAACCTAACATTTCGGGTGTAATATTTTACAACATTCCTGACGCGTCGGCCCCTATTTCTCGGTGGGAATATTATATACATCTATAACGTTATACATCCTAACGTAAGGCAACATAACATCACGGATGTAATATTTTACAACATTCCTGACGCGTCGGCCCCTATTTCTCAGTGGGAATATTATATACGTCTATAACGTTATACATCCTAGCCTAAGGCAACTTAACATGTCGAATGTAATATTTTACAACATTCTGGCGTGTCGTCGCCTGCTTCTCGATGGGGACATTAGATACGTCTATAACTTTGTATATCCTAACCTAAGGGAACCTAACATCTCGGACGTAATATTTTACAACATTCTGGCGTGTCGTCGCCTTCTTCTTGATGGGGACATTATATACGTCTATAACGTTGTATATCCTAACCGAAAGCAACCAAACTTCTGGGATGTAATATTTTACAACATTCCTGGCATGTCGGTTCCCACGTCTCGGTGGGAACATTATATAAGTCTATAACGATATATATCCTAACCTAAAGCAACCAAACAACTCGAATGTAATATTTTAGAACATTCCTGGCATGTCGGTCCCTACATCTCGGTGGGAACATTCTATACGTCTATAACGTTGTATATCCTAACCTAAGGGAACCTAACATCTCGGGTGTAATATTTTACAACATTGCTGACGCGTCGACCCCTACTTCTCGGTGGGAACATTCTATACGTCTATAACGATATATATCCTAACCTAAGGCAACCTAACATCTCGGATGTAATATTTTACAACATTCCTGGCGCGTCGGCCCCTACTTCTCGGTGGGAACATTCTATACGTCTATAACGATATATATCCTAACCTAAGGCAACCTAACATCTCGGATGTAATATTTTACAACATTCCTGGCGCTTCGGCTGCTACTTTTCGGTGGGAACATTATATACGTCTATAACGTTACATATCCTAACGTATGGCAACATAACATCTCGGATGTTATATATTACAACATTCCTGCCGTGTCGTCGCCTGCTTCTCGATGGGGACTTTATGTACGTCTATAACGTTGTATATCCTAACCTAAGGGAACCTTACATCTCGGATGTAATATTTTACAACATTCCTGGCATGTCGGTCCCTACTTCTCGGTGGGAACATTGTATACTTCTATAGCGATATATATTCTAGCCTAAGGCTACCTAACATGTCGAATGTAATATTTTACAACGTTCCTGTCGTGTCGTCGCCTGCTTCTCGATGGGGACATTATATACGTCTATAACGTTGTATATTCTAACCTAACGCAACCTAACATCTGGGATGTTATATTTTACAACATTCCTGGCGTGTCGTCGCCTACTTCTGGATGGGGACATTATATACATCTATAACGTCATATATCCTAACCTAAGGGAACCTAACATCTCGGGTGTAATATTTTACAACATTCCCGGCGTGTCGTCGCCTACTTCTCGATGGGAACATTATATACGTCTATAACGTTATATATCCTAGCCTAAGGCAACCTAACTTGTAGAATGTAATATTTTACAACATTCCTGGCGTGTCGTCGCCTACTTCTCTATGGGAACATTATATACATCTATAACGTTGTATATCCTAACCTAAGGCAACCTAACATCTCGGATGTAATATTTTACAACATTCCTGTCGTGTCGTCGCCTGCTTCTCGATGGGGACATTATATACGTCAATAACGTGGTATATTCTAACCGAAAGCAACCAAACTTCTGGGATGTAATATTTTACAACATTCCTGGCATGTCGGTCCCCACGTCTCGGTGGGAACATTATATAAGTCTATAACGATATATATCCTAACCTAAAGCTACCTAACAACTCGAATGTAATATTTTAGAACATTCCTGGCATGTCGGTGCCTACATCTCGTTGGGGACATTCTATACGTCTATAACGTTGTATATCCTAACCTAAGGGAACCTAACATTTCGTGTGTGATATTTTACAACATTCCTGACGCGACGGCCCCTATTTCTCGGTGGGAAAATTATATACGTCTATAACGTTATATATCCTAACGTAAGGCAACATAACATCTCGGATGTAATATTTTACAATATTCCTGGCGTGTCGTCGCCTGCTTCTCGATGGGGACATTATATACGTCTATAACGTTGTATATCCTAACCCAATGCAACCTAACTTCTGGGATGTAATATTTTGCAACATTCCTGGCATGTCGGTCCCCACGTCTCGGTGGGAACATTATATAAGTCTATAACGATATATATCCTAACCTAAAGCAAGCTAACATCTCGGATGTAATATTTTACAACATTCCTGGCATGTCGGCCCCTACTTCTCGGTGGGAACATTATATACGTCTATAACGTTGTATATGCTAACCTCAGGGAACCTAACATCTCGGATGTAATATCTGACAACATTCCTGGCGTGTGGGCCCGTACTTCTCGCTGGGAATATCATATACGTCTATAACGTTACATATCCTAGCGTAAGGCAATCCTAACAGGTCGAATGTAATATTTTACAACATTCCTAGCGCGTCGGCCCCTACTTCTCGGTTGGAACATTATATAAGTCAATAACGTTATATATCCTAGCCTAAGGCAACCTAACATGTCGAATGTAATATTTTACAACATTCCTGGCTCGTCCGCTCTTACTTCTCGGTGGGAACATTATATACGTCTATAACGTTATATATCCTAACCTAAGGCAACCTAACATCTCGGATGTATTATTTTACTACATTCCTCGCACGTCGGCCCCTACTTCTCGGTGGGAACATTATATACGTCTATAACGCTATATATCCTAACCTAAGGCAAACTAACATCTCTACCGTACAATTTTACAACATTCCTGGCATGCAAGTACCTATATCTCTGTGGTAACATTATATACGTCTATAACGTTATATATGCTAGCGTATGGCAACCTAACATCTCGGGTGTAATATTTTACAACATTCCTGACGCGTCGGCCGCTATTCCTCGGTGGGAATATTGTATACGTCTATAACGTTATATATCGTAGCCTAAGGCAACCTAACATCTCGGATGTAATATTTGATAACATTCCTGGCGTGTTAACCCGCACTTCTCGGTGGGAACATCATATACGTTTGTAGCGATATATATCCTAGCCTAAGGCGACCTAACATGTCGAATGTAATATTTTACATCATTCCTGACGTGTCGGCCCGTAGTTCACGGTGGTAACAATATATACGCTTACAACGTTATATATGCTAGCCTAAGGCAACCTGACAGCTCGGATGTAATATTTGACAACATTTCTGGCGTGTGAGCGCGTACTTCTCGGTGGGAACATCATATACGTCTGTAACGTTATATATCCTGTCGTAAGGCAACATAACATCTCGGATGTACTATTTTACAACATTCCTGGTGGGTCGTCGCCTACTTCTCGATGGGGACATTATATACATCTATAACGTTGTATATCCTAACCTAAGGCAACCTAACATCTCGGATGTAATATTTTACAACATTCCTGACATGTCGGTCCCTACTTCTCGGTGGGAACATTGTATACGTCTATAACGATATATATTCTAGCCTAAGGCAACCTAACATGTCGAATGTAATATTTTACAACATTCCTGTCGTGTCGTCGCCTGCTTCTCGATGGGGACATTATATACGTCTATAACGTTGTATATTCTAACCTAACGCAACCTAACATCTGGGATGTAATATTTTACAACATTCCTGGCGTGTCGTCGCCTACTTCTGGATAGGGACATTATATACATCTATAACGTCATATATCCTAACCTAAGGGAACCTAACATCTGGGGTGTAATATTTTAGAACATTCCTGACTCGTCAGTCCCTACTTCTCGGTGGGAACATTGTATACGTCTATAACGATATATATCCTAGCCTAAGGCAACCTAACATGTCGAATGTAATATTTTACAACATTCCTGTCGTGTCGTCGCCTGCTTCTCGATGGGGACATTATATACGTCAATAACGTGGTATATTCTAACCTAACGCAACCTAACATCTGGGATGTAATATTTTACAACATTCCTAGCTCGTCCGCTCTTACTTCTCGTTGGGAACATTATATACGTCTATAACGTTATATATCCTAACCTAAGGCAACCTAACATCTCGGATGTATTATATTACTACATTCCTCGCACGTCGGCCCCTACTTCTCGGTGGGAACATTATATACGTCTATAACGCTATATATCCTAACCTAAGGCAAACTAACATCTCGGATATAATATTTTACAACATTCCTGGCATGTCGGTCACTACATCTCGGTGGGAACATTATATACGTCTGTAACGATATATACCCTAACCTAAGGCAACCTAACATCTCGGATGTAATATTTTACAACATTCCTGGCATGTCGGTCCCTACTTGTCGGTGGGAACATTCTATACGTCTATAACGTTGTATATCCTAACCTAAGGGAACCTAACATCTCGGGTGTAATATTTTACAACATTGCTGACGCGTCGGCACCTACTTCTCGGTGGGAACATTCTATACGTCTATAACGATATATATCCTAACCTAAGGCAACCTAACATCTCGGATGTAATATTTTACAACATTCCTGGCGCTTCGGCTGCTACTTTTCGGTGGGAACATTATATACGTCTATAACGTTACATATCCTAACGTATGGCAACATAACATCTCGGATGTTATATATTACAACATTCCTGCCGTGTCGTCGCCTGCTTCTCGATGGGGACTTTATGTACGTCTATAACGTTGTATATCCTAACCTAAGGGAACCTTACATCTCGGATGTAATATTTTACAACATTCCTGGCATGTCGGTCCCTACTTCTCGGTGGGAACATTGTATACTTCTATAGCGATATATATTCTAGCCTAAGGCTACCTAACATGTCGAATGTAATATTTTACAACGTTCCTGTCGTGTCGTCGCCTGCTTCTCGATGGGGACATTATATACGTCTATAACGTTGTATATTCTAACCTAACGCAACCTAACATCTGGGATGTTATATTGTACAACATTCCTGGCGTGTCGTCGCCTACTTCTGGATGGGGACATTATATACATCTATAACGTCATATATCCTAACCTAAGGCAACCTAACATCTCGGATGTAATATTTTACAACATTCCTGTCGTGTCGTCGCCTGCTTCTCGATAGGGACATTATATACGTCAATAACGTGGTATATTCTAACCTAACGCAACCTAACATCTGGGATGTAATAGTTTACAACATTCCTGGCATGTCGGTCCCCACGTCTCGGTGGGAACATTATATAAGTCTATAACGATATATATCCTAACCTAAAGCAACCTAACAACTCGAATGTAATATTTTACAATATTCCTGGCATGTCGGTCCCTACATCTCGGTGGGAACATTCTATACGTCTATAACGTCGTATATCCTAACCTAAGGGAACCTAACATTTCGGGTGTAATATTTTACAACATTCCTGACGCGTCGGCCCCTATTTCTCGGTGGGAATATTATATACTTCTATAACGTTATACATCCTAACGTAAGGCAACATAACATCACGGATGTAATATTTTACAACATTCCTGACGCGTCGGCCCCTATTTCTCAGTGGGAATATTATATACGTCTATAACGTTATACATCCTAGCCTAAGGCAACTTAACATGTCGAATGTAATATTTTACAACATTCTGGCGTGTCGTCGCCTGCTTCTCGATGGGGACATTAGATACGTCTATAACTTTGTATATCCTAACCTAAGGGAACCTAACATCTCGGACGTAATATTTTACAACATTCTGGCGTGTCGTCGCCTTCTTCTTGATGGGGACATTATATACGTCTATAACGTTGTATATCCTAACCGAAAGCAACCAAACTTCTGGGATGTAATATTTTACAACATTCCTGGCATGTCGGTTCCCACGTCTCGGTGGGAACATTATATAAGTCTATAACGATATATATCCTAACCTAAAGCAACCAAACAACTCGAATGTAATATTTTAGAACATTCCTGGCATGTCGGTCCCTACATCTCGGTGGGAATATTCTATACGTCTATAACGTTGTATATCCTAACCTAAGGGAACCTAACATTTCGGGTGTAATATTTTGCAACATTCCTGACGCGTCGGCCCCTATTTCTCGGGGGGAATATTATATACGTCTATAACGTGACATATCCTAGCCTAAGGCAACCTAACATGTCGAATGTAATATTTTACAACATTCCTGACGCGTCGGCCCCTATTTCTCGGTGGGAATATTATATACGTCTATAACGTTATACATCCTAGCCTAAGGCAACTTAACATGTCGAATGTAATATTTTACAACATTCTGGCGTGTCGTCGCCTGCTTCTCGATGGGGAGATTAGATACGTCTATAACTTTGTATATCCTAACCTAAGGGAACCTAACATCTCGGACGTAATATTTTACAACATTCTGGCGTGTCGTCGCCTCTTCTTGATGGGGACATTATATACGTCTATAACGTTGTATATCCTAACCGAAAGCAACCAAACTTCTGGGATGTAATATTTTACAACATTCCTGGCATGTCGGTCCCCACGTCTCGGTGGGAACATTATATAAGTCTATAACGATATATATCCTAACCTAAGGCAACCTAACATGTCGAATGTAATATTTTATAACATTCTGGCGTGTCGTCGCCTGCTTCTCAAAGGGGACATTATATACGTCTATAACGTTGTATATCCTAACCTAAGGCAACCTAACATATCGGATGTAATATTTTACAACATTCGTGGCGTGTCGTCGCTTGCTTCTCGATGGGGACATTATATACGTCTATAACGTTGTATATCCTAACCCAAAGCAACCTAACATCTGGGATGTAATATTTTACAACATTCCTGGCATGTCGATCCCCACGTCTCGGTGGGAACATTATATAAGTCTATAACGATATATATCCTGTCCTAAAGCAACCTAACAACTCGGATGTAATATTTTAGAACATTCCTGGCATGTCGGTCCCTACATCTCGGTGGGGACATTCTATACGTCTGTAACGTTGTATATCCTAACCTAAGGGAACCTAACATTTCGGGTGTAATATTTTGCAACATTCCTGACGCGTCGGCCCCTATTTCTCGGGGGGAATATTATATACGTCTATAACGTTATATATCCTAGCCTAAGGCAACCTAACATATCGGATGTTATATTTTACAACATTCCTGACGCGTCGGCCCCTATTTCTCGGTGGGAATATTATATACGTCTATAACGTTATATATCCTAGCCTAAGGCAACCCAACATGTCGAATGTAATATTTTACAACATTCTGGCGTGTCGTCGCCTGCTTCTCGAAGGGAACATTATATACGTCTATAACGTTCTATATCCTAACCTAACGCAACCTAACATCTGGGATGTAATATTTTACAACATTCCTGACGCGTCGGCCCCTATTTCTCGGTGTGAACATTATATACGTCTATAACGTTACATATCCTAGCCTAAGGCAACCTAACATGTCGAAAGTAATATTTTACAACATTCCTGGCGTGTCGTCGCCTACTTCGCGATGGGGACATTATAAACACCTATAACGTTGTATATCCTAACCTAAGGCAACCTAACATCTCGGATGTAATATTTTACAACATTCCTTGCGTGTCGTCACCTGCTTCTCGATGGGGACATTATATACGTCTATAACGTTGTATATCCTAACCCAAAGCAACCTAACTTCTGGGATGTAATATTTTACAAATTCCTGGCATGTCGGTCCCCACGTCTGGGTGGGAACATAATATAAGTCTATAACGATATATATCCTAACCTAAAGCAACCTAACAACTCGTGTGTGATATTTTATAACATTCCTGGCGTGTCGTCGCCTGCTTCTCGATGGGGACATTATATACGTCTATAACGTTGTATATCCTAACCCAAAGCAACCTAACTTCTGGGATGTAATGTTTTACAACATTCCTGGCATGTCGGTCCCCACGTCTCGGTGGGAACATTATATAAGTCTATAACGATATATATCTTGTCCTAAAGCAACCTAACAACTCGGATGTAATATTTTAGAACATTCCTGGCATGTCGGTCCCTACATCTCGGTGGGGACATTCTATACGTCTATAACGTTGCATATCCTAACCTAAGGGATCCTAACATTTCGGATGTAATATTTTACAACATTCCTGGCATGTCGGTCCCTACTTCTCGGTGGGAACATTCTATACGTCTATAACGTTGTATATCCTAACCTAAGGGAACCTAACATCTCGGGTGTAATATTTTACATCATTCCTAACGTGTCGGCCCGTAGTTCTCGGTGGTAACATTATATACGTCTATAAGGTTAGATATCCTAGCCCAAGGCAACCTAACATGTCGCATGTAATATTGTACAACATTCCTGGCGTGTCGTCACCTACTTCTGGATGGGGACACTATATACATCTATAACGTTGTACATCCTAACCTAAGGCAACCTAACATATCGGATGTAATATTTTACAACATTCCTGACGCGTCGGCCCCTATTTCTCGGTGGGAATATTATATACGTCTATAACGTTATATATCCTAGCCTAAGGCAACATAACATCTCGGATGTAATATTTTACAACATTCCTGGCGTGTCGTCGCCTGGTTCTCGATGGGGACATTATATACGTCTATACCGTTGTATATCCTAACCCAAAGCAACATAACTTCTGGGATGTAATATTTTACAACATTCCTGGCATGTCGGTCCCCACGTCTCGGTGGGAACATTATATAAGTCTATAACGATATATATCCTAACCTAAAGCTACCTAACAACTCGAATGTAATATTTTAGAACATTCCTGTCATGTCGGGCCCTACATCTCGTTGGGGACATTCTATACGTCTATAACGTTGTATATCCTAACCTAAGGGAACCTAACATTTCGGGTGTGATATTTTAGAACATTCCTGACGCGTCGGCCCCTATTTCTCGGTGGGAAAATTATATACGTCTATAACGTTATATATCCTAACGTAAGGCAACATAACATCTCGGATGTAATATTTTACAATATTCCTGGCGTGTCGTCGCCTGCTTCTCGATGGGGACATTATATACGTCTATAACGTTGTATATCCTAACCCAATGCAACCTAACTTCTGGGATGTAATATTTTGCAACATTCCTGGCATGTCGGTCCCCACGTCTCGGTGGGAACATTATATAAGTCTATAACGATATATATCCTAACCTAAAGCAAGCTAACATCTCGGATGTAATATTTTACAACATTCCTGGCATGTCGGTCCCTACTTCTCGGTGGGAACATTATATACGTCTATAACGTTGTATATGCTAACCTCAGGGAACCTAACATCTCGGATGTAATATCTGACAACATTCCTGGCGTGTGGGCCCGTACTTCTCGCTGGGAATATCATATACGTCTATAACGTTATATATCCTAGCGTAAGGCAATACTAACAGGTCGAATGTAATATTTTACAACATTCCTAGCGCGTCGGCCCCTACTTCTCGGTTGGAACATTATATAAGTCAATAACGTTATATATCCTAGCCTAAGGCAACCTAACATGTCGAATGTCATATTTTGCAACATTCCTGGCTCGTCCGCTCTTACTTCCCGGTGGGAACATTATATACGTCTATAACGTTATATATCCTAACCTAAGGCAACCTAACATCTCGGATGTATTATTTTACTACATTCCTCGCACGTCGGCCCCTACTTCTCGGTGGGAACATTATATACGTCTATAACGCTATATATCCTAACCTAAGGCAACCCAACATCTCTACCGTACAATTTTACAACATTCCTGGCATGCAAGTACCTATATCTCTGTGGTAACATTATATACGTCTATAACGTTATATATCCTAGCGTATGGCAACCTAACATCTCGGGTGTAATATTTTACTATATTCCTGGCACGTCGGCCCCTACTCCTCGGTGGGAACATTATATACGTCTATAACGCTATATATCCTAGCCTAAGGCAACCTGACATCTCGAATGTAATATTTTACAACATACCTGGCGCGTCGGCACCTACTTCTTGGTGGGAACAATATATAAGTCAATAACGTTATATATCCTAACCTAAGGCAACCTAACATCTCGGATGTAATATTTAACTACATTCCTGGCACGTCGGCCCCTACTCCTCGGTGGGAACATTATATACGTCTATAACGCTATATATCCTAGCCTAAGGCAACCTGACATGTCGAATGTAATATTTTACAACATACCTGGCGCGTCGGCACCTACTTCTTGGTGGGAACAATATATAAGTCAATAACGTTATATATCCTAACCTAAGGCAACCTAACATCTCGGATGTAATATTTAACTACATTCCTGGCACGTCGGCCCCCACTTCTCGGTGGGAACATTATATACGTCTATAACGCTATATCTCCTAGCCTTAGGCAACCTAATCTTTCGAATGTAATATTTTATAACATTCCTGGCTAGTCGGCCCCCACTTCTCGGTGGGACCATTATATACGTCTATAACGCTATATATCCTAGTCTAAGGCAATCCTAACATGTCGATTGTAATATTTTACAACATTCCTGGCATGTCGGCTCCTACTTCTCGGTGGGAACAGTATATACATCTATAACGTTATATATCCTAGCCTAAGGCAACCTAACATCTGGGAAGTAATATTTTACAACATTCGTGACGTGTCGCCGCCTACTTCTGGATGGGGACATTATATACATCTATAACGTCATATATCCTAACCTAAGGGAACCTAACATCTCGGGTGTAATATTTTACAACATTCCTGACGCGTCGGCCGCTATTCCTCGGTGGGAATATTGTATACGTCTATAACGTTATATATCCTAGCCTAAGGCAACCTAACATCTCGGATGTAATATTTGATAACATTCCTGGCGTGTTAACCCGCACTTCTCGGTGGGAACATCATATACGTTTATAGCGATATATATCCTAGCCTAAGGCGACCTAACATGTCGAATGTAATATTTTACATCATTCCTGACGTGTCGGCCCGTAGATCACGGTGGTAACATTATATACGCTTACAACGTTATATATGCTAGCCTAAGGCAACCTGACAGCTCGGATGTAATATTTGACAACATTTCTGGCGTGTGAGCGCGTACTTCTCGGTGGGAACATCATATACGTCTGTAACGTTATATATCCTGTCGTAAGGCAACATAACATCTCGGATGTACTATTTTACAACATTCCTGGTGGGTCGTCGCCTACTTCTCGATGGGGACATTATATACATCTATAACGTTGTATATCCTAACCTAAGGCAATCTAACATCTCGGATGTAATATTTTACAACATTCCTGGCATGTCGGTCCCTACTTCTCGGTGGGAACATTGTATACGTCTATAACGATATATATTCTAGCCTAAGGCAACCTAACATGTCGAATGTAATATTTTACAACATTCCTGTCGTGTCGTCGCCTGCTTCTCGATGGGGACATTATATACGTCTATAACGTTGTATATTCTAACCTAACGCAACCTAACATCTGGGATGTAATATTTTACAACATTCCTGGCGTGTCGTCGCCTACTTCTGGATAGGGACATTATATACATCTATAACGTCATATATCCTAACCTAAGGGAACCTAACATCTGGGGTGTAATATTTTAGAACATTCCTAACTCGTCAGTCCCTATTTCTCGGTGGGAACATTATATACGTCTATAACGTTATATATCCTAGCCTAAGGCAACCTAACTTGTAGAATGTAATATTTTACAACATTCCTGGCGTGTCGTCGCCTACTTCTCTATGGGAACATTATATACATCTATAACGTTGTATATCCTAACCTAAGGCAACCTAACATCTCGGATGTAATATTTTACAACATTCCTGTCATGTCGGTCCCTACTTCTCGGTGGGAACACTGTATACGTCTATAACGATATATATCCTAGCCTAAGGCAACCTAACATGTCGAATGTAATATTTTACAACATTCCTGTCGTGTCGTCGCCTGCTTCTCGATGGGGACATTATATACGTCAATAACGTGGTATATTCTAACCTAACGCAACCTAACATCTGGGATGTAATATTTTACAACATTCCTGGCGTGTCGTCGCCTACTTCTGGATGTGGAAATTATATACATCTATAACGTCATATATCCTAACCTAAAGGAACCTAACATATCGGATGTAATATTTTGATACTTTCCTGGCATGTCGGTCCCTACGTCTCGGTGGGATCATTATATACGTCTATAACGATATATATCCTAACCTAAGGCAACCTAACATTTCGGATGTAATATTTTACAACATTCCTGGCATGTCGGTCCCTACTTCTCGGTGGGAACATTCTATACGTCTATAACGTTGTATATCCTAACCTAAGGGAACATAACATCTCGGATGTAATATTTTACAACATTCCAGGCGTGTCGTCTCCTGCTTCTCGATGGGGACATTATATACGTCTATAACTTTGTATATCCTAACCCAAAGCAACATAACTTCTGGGATGTAATATTTTACAACATTCCTGGCATGTCGGTCCCCACGTCTCGGTGGGAACATTATATAAGTCTATAACGATATATATCCTAACCTAAAGCAACCTAACATCTCGGAGGTAATATTTTCGAACATCCCTGTCATGTCGGTCCCTACATCTCGGTGGGGACATTCTATACGTCTATAACGTTGTATATCCTAACCTAAGGGAACCTAACATTTCGGGTGTAATATTTTGCAACATTCCTGACGCGTCGGCCCCTATTTCTCGGTGGGAATATTATATACGTCTATAACGTTATATATCCTAGCCTAAGGCAACCTAACATATCGGATGTTATATTTTACAACATTCCTGACGCGTCGGCCCCTATTTCTCGGTGGGAATATTGTATACGTCTATAACGTTATATATCCTAGCCTAAGGCAACCTAACATCTCGGATGTAATATTTGATAACATTCCTGGCGTGTTAACCCGCACTTCTCGGTGGGAACATCATATACGTTTATAGCGATATATATCCTAGCCTAAGGCGACCTAACATGTCGAATGTAATATTTTACATCATTCCTGACGTGTCGGCCCGTAGTTCACGGTGGTAACATTATATACGCTTACAACGTTATATATGCTAGCCTAAGGCAACCTGACAGCTCGGATGTAATATTTGACAACATTTCTGGCGTGTGAGCGCGTACTTCTCGGTGGGAACATCATATACGTCTGTAACGTTATATATCCTGTCGTAAGGCAACATAACATCTCGGATGTACTATTTTACAACATTCCTGGTGGGTCGTCGCCTACTTCTCGATGGGGACATTATATACATCTATAACGTTGTATATCCTAACCTAAGGCAACCTAACATCTCGGATGTAATATTTTACAACATTCCTGGCATGTCGGTCCCTACTTCTCGGTGGGAACATTGTATACGTCTATAACGATATATATTCTAGCCTAAGGCAACCTAACATGCCGAATGTAATATTTTACAACATTCCTGTCGTGTCGTCGCCTGCTTCTCGATGGGGACATTATATACGTCTATAACGTTGTATATTCTAACCTAACGCAACCTAACATCTGGGATGTAATATTTTACAACATTCCTGGCGTGTCGTCGCCTACTTCTGGATAGGGACATTATATACATCTATAACGTCATATATCCTAACCTAAGGGAACCTAACATCTGGGGTGTAATATTTTAGAACATTCCTGACTCGTCAGTCCCTATTTCTCGGTGGGAACATTATATACGTCTATAACGTTATATATCCTAGCCTAAGGCAACCTAACTTGTAGAATGTAATATTTTACAACATTCCTGGCGTGTCGTCGCCTACTTCTCTATGGGAACATTATATACATCTATAACGTTGTATATCCTAACCTAAGGCAACCTAACATCTCGGATGTAATATTTTACAACATTCCTGTCATGTCGGTCCCTACTTCTCGGTGGGAACACTGTATACGTCTATAACGATATATATCCTAGCCTAAGGCAACCTAACATGTCGAATGTAATATTTTACAACATTCCTGTCGTGTCGTCGCCTGCTTCTCGATGGGGACATTATATACGTCAATAACGTGGTATATTCTAACCTAACGCAACCTAACATCTGGGATGTAATATTTTACAACATTCCTGGCGTGTCGTCGCCTACTTCTGGATGTGGAAATTATATACATCTATAACGTCATATATCCTAACCTAAAGGAACCTAACATATCGGATGTAATATTTTGATACTTTCCTGGCATGTCGGTCCCTACGTCTCGGTGGGATCATTATATACGTCTATAACGATATATATCCTAACCTAAGGCAACCTAACATTTCGGATGTAATATTTTACAACATTCCTGGCATGTCGGTCCCTACTTCTCGGTGGGAACATTCTATACGTCTATAACGTTGTATATCCTAACCTAAGGGAACATAACATCTCGGATGTAATATTTTACAACATTCCAGGCGTGTCGTCTCCTGCTTCTCGATGGGGACATTATATACGTCTATAACTTTGTATATCCTAACCCAAAGCAACATAACTTCTGGGATGTAATATTTTACAACATTCCTGGCATGTCGGTCCCCACGTCTCGGTGGGAACATTATATAAGTCTATAACGATATATATCCTAACCTAAAGCAACCTAACATCTCGGAGGTAATATTTTCGAACATCCCTGTCATGTCGGTCCCTACATCTCGGTGGGGACATTCTATACGTCTATAACGTTGTATATCCTAACCTAAGGGAACCTAACATTTCGGGTGTAATATTTTGCAACATTCCTGACGCGTCGGCCCCTATTTCTCGGTGGGAATATTATATACGTCTATAACGTTATATATCCTAGCCTAAGGCAACCTAACATATCGGATGTTATATTTTACAACATTCCTGACGCGTCGGCCCCTATTTCTCGGTGGGAATATTGTATACGTCTATAACGTTATATATCCTAGCCTAAGGCAACCTAACATCTCGGATGTAATATTTGATAACATTCCTGGCGTGTTAACCCGCACTTCTCGGTGGGAACATCATATACGTTTATAGCGATATATATCCTAGCCTAAGGCGACCTAACATGTCGAATGTAATATTTTACATCATTCCTGACGTGTCGGCCCGTAGTTCACGGTGGTAACATTATATACGCTGACAACGTTATATATGCTAGCCTAAGGCAACCTGACAGCTCGGATGTAATATTTGACAACATTTCTGGCGTGTGAGCGCGTACTTCTCGGTGGGAACATCATATACGTCTGTAACGTTATATATCCTGTCGTAAGGCAACATAACATCTCGGATGTACTATTTTACAACATTCCTGGTGGGTCGTCGGCTACTTCTCGATGGGGACATTATATACATCTATAACGTTGTATATCCTAACCTAAGGCAACCTAACATCTCGGATGTAATATTTTACAACATTCCTGGCATGTCGGTCCCTACTTCTCGGTGGGAACATTGTATACGTCTATAACGATATATATTCTAGCCTAAGGCAACCTAACATGCCGAATGTAATATTTTACAACATTCCTGTCGTGTCGTCGCCTGCTTCTCGATGGGGACATTATATACGTCTATAACGTTGTATATTCTAACCTAACGCAACCTAACATCTGGGATGTAATATTTTACAACATTCCTGGCGTGTCGTCGCCTACTTCTGGATAGGGACATTATATACATCTATAACGTCATATATCCTAACCTAAGGGAACCTAACATCTGGGGTGTAATATTTTAGAACATTCCTGACTCGTCAGTCCCTATTTCTCGGTGGGAACATTATATACGTCTATAACGTTATATATCCTAGCCTAAGGCAACCTAACTTGTAGAATGTAATATTTTACAACATTCCTGGCGTGTCGTCGCCTACTTCTCTATGGGAACATTATATACATCTATAACGTTGTATATCCTAACCTAAGGCAACCTAACATCTCGGATGTAATATTTTACAACATTCCTGTCATGTCGGTCCCTACTTCTCGGTGGGAACACTGTATACGTCTATAACGATATATATCCTAGCCTAAGGCAACCTAACATGTCGAATGTAATATTTTACAACATTCCTGTCGTGTCGTCGCCTGCTTCTCGATGGGGACATTATATACGTCAATAACGTGGTATATTCTAACCTAACGCAACCTAACATCTGGGATGTAATATTTTACAACATTCCTGGCGTGTCGTCGCCTACTTCTGGATGTGGACATTATATACATCTATAACGTCATATATCCTAACCTAAAGGAACCTAACATATCGGATGTAATATTTTGATACTTTCCTGGCATGTCGGTCCCTACGTCTCGGTGGGATCATTATATACGTCTATAACGATATATATCCTAACCTAAGGCAACCTAACATCTCGGATGTAATATTTTACAACATTCCTGGCGCTTCGGCTGCTACTTTTCGGTGGGAACATTATATACGTCTATAACGTTACATATCCTAACGTATGGCAACATAACGTCTCGGATGTAATATTTTACAACATTCCTGGCATGTCGGTCACTACATCTCGGTGGGAACATTATATACGTCTGTAACGATATATACCCTAACCTAAGGCAACCTAACATCTCGGATGTAATATTTTACAACATTCCTGGCATGTCGGTCCCTACTTCTCGGTGGGAACATTCTATACGTCTATAACGTTGTATATCCTAACCTAAGGGAACCTAACATCTCGGGTGTAATATTTTACAACATTGCTGACGCGTCGGCCCCTACTTCTCTGTGGGAACATTCTATACGTCTATAACGATATATATCCTAACCTAAGGCAACCTAACATCTCGGATGTAATATTTTACAACATTCCTGGCGCTTCGGCTGCTACTTTTCGGTGGGAACATTATATACGTCTATAACGTTACATATCCTAACGTACGGCAACATAACATCTCGGATGTTATATATTACAACATTCCTGGCGTGTCGTCACCTGCTTCTCGATGGGGACTTTATGTACGTCTATAACGTTGTATATCCTAACCTAAGGCAACCTAACATCTCGGATGTAATATTTTACAACATTCCTGGCATGTCGGTACCTTCGTCTCGGTGGGAACGTTATATACGTCTATAACGATATATATCCTAACCTAAGGGAACCTTACATCTCGGATGTAATATTTTACAACATTCCTGGCATGTCGGGCCCTACTTCTCGGTGGGAACGTTGTATACGTCTATAACGATATATATACTAGCCTAAGGCAACCTAACGTGTCGAATGTAATATTTTACAACATTCCTGGCGTGTCGTCGCCTACTTCTCGATGGGGACATTATACACATCTATAACGTTGTATATCCTAACCTAAGGCAACCTAACATCTCGGATGCAATATTTTACAACATTCCTGTCATGTCGGTCCCTACTTCTCGGTGGGAACATTGTATACGTCTATAACGATATATATCCTAGCCTAAGGCAACGTAACATGTCAAATGTAATATTTTACAACATTCCTGTCGTGTCGTCGCCTGCTTCTCGATGGGGACATTATATACGTCTATAACGTTGTATATTCTAACCTAACGCAACCTAACATCTGGGATGTAATATTTTACAACATTCCTGGCGTGTCGTCGCCTACTTCTAGATGTGGACATTATATACATCTATAACGTCATATATCCTAACCTAAAGGAACCTAACATATCGGATGTAATATTTTGATACTTTCCTGGCATGTCGGTCCCTACGTCTCGGTGGGATCATTATATACGTCTATAACGATATATATCCTAACCTAAGGCAACCTAACATCTCGGATGTAATATTTTACAACATTCCTGGCATGTCGGTCACTACATCTCGGTGGGAACATTATATACGTCTGTAACGATATATACCCTAACCTAAGGCAACCTAACATCTCGGATGTAATATTTTACAACATTCCTGGCATGTCGGTCCCTACTTCTCGGTGGGAACATTCTATACGTCTATAACGTTGTATATCCTAACCTAAGGGAACCTAACATCTCGGGTGTAATATTTTACAACATTGCTGACGCGTCGGCCCCTACTTCTCGGTGGGAACATTCTATACGTCTATAACGATATATATCCTAACCTAAGGCAACCTAACATCTCGGATGTAATATTTTACAACATTCCTGGCGCTTCGGCTGCTACTTTTCGGTGGGAACATTATATACGTCTATAACGTTACATATCCTAACGTACGGCAACATAACATCTCGGATGTTATATATTACAACATTCCTGGCGTGTCGTCGCCTGCTTCTCGATGGGGACTTTATGTACGTCTATAACGATATATATACTAGCCTAAGGCAACCTAACGTGTCGAATGTAATATTTTACAACATTCCTGGCGTGTCGTCGCCTACTTCTCGATGGGGACATTATATACATCTATAACGTTGTATATCCTAACCTAAGGCAACCTAACATCTCGGATGTAATATTTTACAACATTCTGGCGTGTCGTCGCCTGCTTCTCGATGGGGACATTATATACGTCTATAACCTTGTATATACTAACCTAACGCAACCTAACATCTGGGATGTAATATTTTACATCATTCCTGGTGGGTCGTCGTCCGCTTCTCGATGGGGACATTATATACGTCTATAACGTTGAATATCCTAACCTAAAGAAACCTAACATCTGGGATGTAATATTTTACAAGATCCCTGGCATGTCGGTCCCCACGTCTCGGTGGGAACATTATATACGTCTATAACGATATATATCCTAACCTAAGGCAACCTAACATCTCGGATGTAATATTTTACAACATTCCTGGCATGTCGGTCCCTACTTCTCGGTGGAAACAATGTATACGTCTATAACGATATATATCCTAGCCTAAGGCAACCCAACATGTAGAATGTAATATTTTACAACATTCCTGGCGTGTCGTCGCCTACTTCTCGATGGGGACATTATACACATCTATAACGTTGTATATCCTAACCTAAGGCAACCTAACATCTCGGATGTAATATTTTACAACACTCCTGGCATGTCGGTCCCTACTTCTCGGTGGGAACATTGTATACGTCTATAACGATATATATTCTAGCCTAAGGCAACCTAACATGTCGAATGTAATATTTTACAACATTCCTGTCGTGTCGTCGCCTGCTTCTCGATGGGGACATTATATACGTCTATAACGGTGTATATTCTAACCTAACGCAACCTAACATCTGGGATGTTATATTTTACAACATTCCTAGCGTGTCGTCGCCTACTTCTGGATGGGGACATTATATACATCTATACCGTCATATATCGTAACCTAAGGGAACCTTACATCTCGGATGTAATATTTTACAACATTCCTGGCATGTCGGGCCCTACTTCTTGGTGGGAACATTGTATACGTCTATAACGATATATATACTAGCCTAAGGCAACCTAACGTGTCGAATGTAATATTTTACAACATTCCTGGTGTGTCGTCGCCTACTTCGCGATGGGGACATTATATACATCTATAACGTTGTATATCCTAACCTAAGGCAACCTAACATCTCGGATGTAATATTTTACAACATTCTGGCGTGTCGTCGCCTGCTTCTCGATGGGGACATTATATACGTCTATAACGGTGTATATTCTAACCTAACGCAACCTAACATCTGGGATGTTATATTTTACAACATTCCTAGCGTGTCGTCGCCTACTTCTGGATGGGGACATTATATACATCTATACCGTCATATATCGTAACCTAAGGGAACCTAACATCTCGGGTGTAATATTTTACAACATTCCTGGCGTGTCGTCGCCTACTTCTCGATGGGGACATTATATACATCTATAACGTTGTATATCCTAACCTAAGGCAACCTAACATCTCGGATGTAATATTTTACAACATTCTGGCGTGTCGTCGCCTGCTTCTCGATGGGGACATTATATACGTCTATAACCTTGTATATACTAACCTAACGCAACCTAACATCTGGGATGTAATATTTTACAACATTCCTGGTGGTTCGTCGCCCGCTTCTCGATGGGGACATTATATACGTCTATAACGTTGAATATCCTAACCTAAAGCAACCTAAATCTGGGATGTAATATTTTACAAGATCCCTGGCATGTCGGTCCCCACGTCTCGGTGGGAACATTATATACGTCTATAACGATATATATCCTAACCTAAGGCAACCTAACATCTCGGATGTAATATTTTGCAACATTCCTGGCATGTCGGTCCCTACTTCTCGGTGGAAACAATGTATACGTCTATAACGATCTATATCCTAGCCTAAGGCAACCCAACATGTAGAATGTAATATTTTACAACATTCCTGGCGTGTCCTCGCCTACTTCTCGATGGGGACATTATATACATCTATAACGTTGTATATCCTAACCTAAGGCAACCTAACATCTCGGATGTAATATTTTACAACATTCCTGGCATGTCGGTCCCTACTTCTCGGTGGGAACATTGTATACGTCTATAACGATATATATTCTAGCCTAAGGCTACCTAACATGTCGAATGTAATATTTTACAACGTTCCTGTCGTGTCGTCGCCTGCTTCTCGATGGGGACATTATATACGTCTATAACGTTGTATATTCTAACCTAACGCAACCTAACATCTGGGATGTTATATTTTACAACATTCCTGACGTGTCGTCGCCTACTTCTGGATGGGGACATTATATACATCTATAACGTCATATATCCTAACCTAAGGGAACCTAACACCTCGGGTGTAATATTTTACAACATTCCTGGCGTGTCGTCGCCTACTTCTCGATGGGGACATTATATACGTCTATAACGTTGTATATCCTAACCTAAGGCAACCTAACATCTCGGATTTAATATTTTACAACATTCCTAGCATGACGGTCCCTACTTCTCGGTGGGAACATTGTATACGTCTATAACGATATATATTCTAGCCTAAGGCAACCTAACATGTCGAATGTAATATTTTACAACATTCCTGTCGTGTCGTCGCCTGCTTCTCGATGGGGACATTATATACGTCTATAACGTTGTATATTCTAACCTAACGCAACCTAACATCTGGGATGTTATATTTTACAACATTCCTGGCGTGTCGTCGCCTACTTCTGGATGGGGACATTATATACATCTATAACGTCATATATCCTAACCTAAGGGAACCTAACATCTCGGGTGTAATATTTTAAAACATTCCTGGCGTGTCGTCGCCTACTTCTCGATGGGGACATTATATACGTCTATAACGTTGTATATCCTAACCTAAGGCAACCTAACATCTCGGATTTAATATTTTACAACATTCCTAGCATGTCGGTCCCTACTTCTCGGTGGGAACATTGTATACGCCTATAACGATATATATTCTAGCCTAAGGCAACCTAACATGTCGAATGTAATATTTTACAACATTCCTGTCGTGTCGTCGCCTGCTTCTCGATGGGGACATTATATACGTCTATAACGTTGTATATTCTAACCTAACGCAACCTAACATCTGGGATGTTATATTTTACAACATTCCTGGCGTGTCGTCGCCTACTTCTGGATGGGGACATTATATACATCTATAACGTCATATATCCTAACCTAAGGGAACCTAACATCTCGGGTGTAATATTTTACAACATTCCTGGCGTGTCGTCGCCTACTTCTCGATGGGGACATTATATACATCTATAACGTTGTATATCCTAACCTAAGGCAACCTAACATCTCGGATGTAATATTTTACAACATTCCTGGCATGTCGGGCCCTACTTCTCGGTGGGAACGTTGTATACGTCTATAACGATATATATTCTAGCCTAAGGCTACCTAACATGTCGAATGTAATATTTTACAACGTTCCTGTCGTGTCGTCGCCTGCTTCTCGATGGGGACATTATATACGTCTATAACGTTGTATATTCTAACCTAACGCAACCTAACATCTGGGATGTTATATTTTACAACATTCCTGGCGTGTCGTCGCCTACTTCTGGATGGGGACATTATATACATCTATAACGTCATATATCCTAACCTAAAGGAACCTAACATATCGGATGTAATATTTTGATACTTTCCTGGCATGTCGGTCCCTACGTCTCGGTGGGATCATTATATACGTCTATAAAGATATATATCCTAACCTAAGGCAACCTAACATCTCGGATGTAATATTTTACAACATTCCTGGCGCTTCGGCTGCTACTTTTCGGTGGGAACATTATATACGTCTATAACGTTACATATCCTAACGTATGGCAACATAACATCTCGGATGTTATATATTACAATATTCCTGGCATGTCGGTCCCTACGTCTCGGTGGGAACGTTATATACGTCTATAACGATATATATCCTAACCTAAGGGAACCTTACATCTGGGATGTAATATTTTACAACATTCCTGGCATGTCGGTCCCTACGTCTCGGTGGGAACGTTATATACGTCTATAACGATATATATCCTAACCTAAGGGAACCTTACACCTCGGATGTAATATTTTACAACATTCCTGGCATGTCGGGCCCTACTTCTCGGTGGGAACATTGTGTACGTCTATAACGATATATATACTAGCCTAAGGCAACCTAACGTGTCGAATGTAATATTTTACAACATTCCTGGCGTGTCGTCGCCTACTTCTCGATGGGGACATTATATACATCTATAACGTTGTATATCCTAACCTAAGGCAACCTAACGTCTCGGATGTAATATTTTACAACATTCCTGGCATGTCGGTCACTACATCTCGGTGGGAACATTATATACGTGTGTAACGATATATACCCTAACCTAAGGCAACCTAACATCTCGGATGTAATATTTTACAACATTCCTGGCATGTCGGTCCCTACTTCTCGGTGGGAACATTCTATACGTCTATAACGTTGTATATCCTAACCTAAGGGAACCTAACATCTCGGGTGTAATATTTTACAACATTGCTGACGCGTCGGCCCCTACTTCTCTGTGGGAACATTCTATACGTCTATAACGATATATATCCTAACCTAAGGCAACCTAACATCTCGGATGTAATATTTTACAACATTCCTGGCGCTTCGGCTGCTACTTTTCGGTGGGAACATTATACACGTCTATAACGTTACATATCCTAACGTACGGCAACATAACATCTCGGATGTTATATATTACAACATTCCTGGCGTGTCGTCGCCTGCTTCTCGATGGGGACTTTATGTACGTCTATAACGTTGTATATCCTAACCTAAGGCAACCTAACATCTCGGATGTAATATTTTACAACATTCCTGGCATGTCGGTCCCTACGTCTCGGTGGGAACGTTATATACGTCTATAACGATATATATCCTAACCTAAGGGAACCTTACATCTCGGATGTAATATTTTACAACATTCCTGGCATGTCGGGCCCTACTTCTCGGTGGGAACATAGTATACGTCTATAACGATATATATACTAGCCTAAGGCAACCTAACGTGTCGAATGTAATATTTTACAACATTCCTGGCGTGTCGTCGCCTACTTCTCGATGGGGACATTATATACATCTATAACGTTGTATATCCTAACCTAAGGCAACCTAACATCTCGGATGTAATATTTTACAACATTCTGGCGTGTCGTCGCCTGCTTCTCGATGGGGACATTATATACGTCTATAACCTTGTATATCCTAACCTAAGGCAACCTAACGTCTCGGATGTAATATTTTACAACATTCCTGGCATGTCGGTCACTACATCTCGGTGGGAACATTATATACGTCTGTAACGATATATACCCTAACCTAAGGCAACCTAACATCTCGGATGTAATATTTTACAACATTCCTGGCATGTCGGTCCCTACTTCTCGGTGGGAACATTCTATACGTCTATAACGTTGTATATCCTAACCTAAGGGAACCTCACATCTCGGGTGTAATATTTTACAACATTGCTGACGCGTCGGCCCCTACTTCTCGGTGGGAACATTCTATACGTCTATAACGATATATATCCTAACCTAAGGCAACCTAACATCTCGGATGTAATATTTTACAACATTCCTTGCGCTTCGGCTGCTACTTTTCGGTGGGAACATTATATACGTCTATAACGTTACATATCCTAACGTACGGCAACATAACATCTCGGATGTTATATATTACAACATTCCTGACGTGTCGTCGCCTGCTTCTCGATGGGGACTTTATGTACGTCTATAACGTTGTATATCCTAACCTAAGGCAACCTAACATCTCGGATGTAATATTTTACAACATTCCTGGCATGTCGGTCCCTACGTCTCGGTGGGAACGTTATATACGTCTATAACGATATATATCCTAACCTAAGGGAACCTTACATCTCGGATGTAATATTTTACAACATTCCTGGCATGTCGGGCCCTACTTCTCGGTGGGAACATTGTATACGTCTATAACGATATATATACTAGCCTAAGGCAACCTAACGTGTCGAATGTAATATTTTACAACATTCCTGGCGTGTCCTCGCCTACTTCTCGATGGGCACATTATATACATCTATAACGTTGTATATCCTAACCTAAGGCAACCTAACATCTCGGATGTAATATTTTACAACATTCCTGGCATGTCGGTCCCTACTTCTCGGTGGGAACATTGTATACGTCTATAACGATATATATTCTAGCCTAAGGCTACCTAACATGTCGAATGTAATATTTTACAACGTTCCTGTCGTGTCGTCGCCTGCTTCTCGATGGGGACATTATATACGTCTATAACGTTGTATATTCTAACCTAACGCAACCTAACATCTGGGATGTTATATTTTACAACATTCCTGGCGTGTCGTCGCCTACTTCTGGATGGGGACATTATATACATCTATAACGTCATATATCCTAACCTAAGGGAACCTAACATCTCGGGTGTAATATTTTACAACATTCCTGGCGTGTCGTCGCCTACTTCTCGATGGGGACATTATATACGTCTATAACGTTGTATATCCTAACCTAAGACAACCTAACATCTCGGATTTAATATTTTACAACATTCCTAGCATGTCGGTCCCTACTTCTCGGTGGGAACATTGTATACGTCTATAACGATATATATTCTAGCCTAAGGCAACCTAACATGTCGAATGTAATATTTTACAACATTCCTGTCGTGTCGTCGCCTGCTTCTCGATGGGGACATTATATACGTCTATAACGTTGTATATTCTAACCTAACGCAACCTAACATCTGGGATGTTATATTTTACAACATTCCTGGCGTGTCGTCGCCTACTTCTGGATGGGGACATTATATACATCTATAACGTCATATATCCTAACCTAAGGGAACCTAACATCTCGGGTGTAATATTTTACAACATTCCTGGCGTGTCGTCGCCTACTTCTCGATGGGGACATTATATACATCTATAACGTTGTATATCCTAACCTAAGGCAACCTAACATCTCGGATGTAATATTTTACAACATTCCTGGCATGTCGGGCCCTACTTCTCGGTGGGAACATTGTATACGTCTATAACGATATATATCCTAGCCTAAGGCAACCTAACATGTCGAATGTAATATTTTACAACATTCCTGTCGTGTCGTCGCCTGCTTCTCGATGGGGACATTATATACGTCTATAACGTTGTATATTCTAACCTAACGCAACCTAACATCTGGGATGTAATATTTTACAACATTTCTGGCGTGTCGTCGCCTACTTCTGGATGTGGACATTATATACATCTATAACGTCATATATCCTAACCTAAAGGAACCTAACATATCGGATGTAATATTTTGATACTTTCCTGGCATGTCGGTCCCTACGTCTCGGTGGGATCATTATATACGTCTATAACGATATATATCCTAACCTATGGCAACCTAACATCTCGGATGTAATATTTTACAACATTCCTGGCGTGTCGTCGCCTGCTTCTCGATGGGGACATTACATACGTCTATAACGTTGTATATCCTAACCTAAGGCAACCTAACATCTCGGATGTAATAGTTGATAACATTCCTGGCGTGTCGGCCCGCACTTCTCGGTGGTAACATTACATACGTCTATAACGATATATATCCTAGCCTAAGGCAACCTAACATCTTGGATGTAATATTTTACAACATTCCCGGGGTGTCGTCGCCTGCTTCTCGATGGGGACATTATATAAGTCTATAACGTTGTATATCCTAACCTAAGGCAGCCTAACTTCTCGAATGTAATATTTTACAACATTCCTGGCGTGTCGTCGCCTGCTTCTCGATGGGGACACTATATACGTCTATAACGTTGTATATCCTAACCTAACGCAACCTAACATCTGGGATGCAATATTTTACAACATTCCTGTCATGTCGGTCCCTACGTCTCGGTGGGAACATTCTATACGTCTACAGCGTTGTATATCCTAACCTAAGTGAAGCTAACATCTCAGGTGAAATGTTTTACAACATTCCTGACATGTCGGCCCCCATTTCTCGGTGGGAACATTATATACGTCTATAACGAAATATATCCTAACCTAAGGGAACCTAACATCTCGGATGCTATATTTTACAACATTCCTGGCATGTCGGTCCCAACTTCTCGGTGGGAACATTGTATACGTCTATAACGATATATATCCTAGCCTAAGATAACCTAACATCTGGGATGTAATATTTTTGAACATTCCTGGCGTGTCGTCGCCAACTTCTGGATGGGGACATTATATACATCTATAACGTTATATATCCTAACCTAAGGGAACCTAACATATGGGATGTAATATTTTACATCATTCGTGGCATGTCGGTCCCTACGTCTCGGTGGGAACATTCTATACGTCTACAGCGTTGTATATCCTAACCTAAGGGAACCTAACATCTCAGGTGAAATGTTTTACAACATTCCTGACATGTCGGCCCCTATTTCTCGGTGGGAACATTATATACGTCTATAACGATATATATCCTAACCTAAGGGAACCTAACATCTCGGATGCAATATTTTACAACATTCCTGGCATGTCGGTCCCAACTTCTCGGTGGGAACATTGCATACGTCTATAACGATATATATCCTAGCCTAAGGCGACCTAACATGTCGAATGTAATATTTTACAACATTCCTGGCGTGCCGTCGCCTACTTCTCGATCGGGACATTATATACATCTATAACGTTATATATCCTAACGTAAGGCAACATAACATCTCGGATGTAATATTTTACAACACTCCTGGCATGTCGTCGCCCGCTTCCAGATGGGGACATTATAAACGTCTATAACGTTGTATATCCTAACCTAACGCAACCTAAAATCTGGTATGTAATATTTTACATCATTCCTGGCGTGTCGTCGCCTGCTTCTCGATGGGGACACTTCATACGTCTATAACGTTGTATATCCTAACCTAACGCATCCTAACATTTGCGATGTAACATTTTACAACATTCCTGGCATGTGGGTGCCTACGTCTCGGTGGGAACATTCTATACGTCTACAGCGTTGTATATCCTAACCTAAGGGAACCTAGCATCTCAGGTGAAATGTTTTACAACATTCCTGACATGTCGGCCCCTATTTCTCGGTGGGAACATTATATACGTTATATATCCTAGCCTAAGGCGACCTAACATGTCGAATGTAATATTTTGCAACATTCCTGGCGTGCCGTCGCCTACTTCTCGATCGGGACATTATATACATCTATAACGTTATATATCCTAGCCTAAGGCAACCTAACATCTCGGATGTAATATTTTACAACATTCCTGGCGTGCCGTCGCCTACTTCTCGATCGGGACATTATATACATCTATAACGTTATATATCCTAACCTAAGGGAACTTAATATCTCGGATGTTATATTTTACAACATTCCTGGCGTGGCGTCGCCTGCTTCTCGATGGGGACATTATATACGTCTATAACGTTGTATATCCTAAACTAACGCCACCTAACATCTGGAATGTAATATTTTACAACATTCCTGGCGTGTCGTCGCCTGCTTCTCGATGGGGACATTATACACATCTACAACGTTTTATATCCTAACGTAAGGAAACATAACATCTCGGATGTAATATTTTACAACATTCCTGGCATGTCGGTCCCTACGTCTCGGCGGGTACATTATATACGTCTATAACGTTGTATATACTAACCTAACGCAACCTATCATCTGGGATGTAATATTTTACAACATTCCTGGCATGTCGGTCCCTACGTCTCGGTGGGAACGTTATATACGTCTATAACGATATGTATCCTAACCTAAGGGAACCTAACATCTCGGATGTTATATTTTACAACATTCCTGGCGTGGCGTCGCCTGCTTCTCGATGGGGACATTATATACGTCTATAACGTTGCATATCCTAACATAACGCAACCTAACATCTGGGATGTAATATTTTACATCATTCCTGGCATGTCGGTCCCTACGTCTCGGTGGGAACATTCTATATGTCTACAGCGTTGTATATCCTCACCTAAGGGAACCTAACATCTCAGGTGAAATGTTTTACAACATTCCTGACATGTCGGCCCCTATTTCTCGGTGGGAACATTATATACGTCTATAACGATATATATCCAAACCTAAGGAAACCTAATATCTCGGATGTTATATTTTACAACATTCCTGGCGTGTCGTCGCCTGCTTCTCGATGGGGACATTATATAAGTCTATAACGTTGTATATCCTAACCTAAGGCAACCTAACATTTCGAATGTCATATTTTACAACATTCCTGACGCGTCGGCTCCAACTTTTCGGTGGGAACATTATATACGTCTATAACGTTATATATCCTAACCTAACGCAACCTAACATCTGGTATGTAATATTTTACATCATTCCTGGCGTGTCGTCGCCTACTTCTCGATGGGGACACTTCATACGTCTATAACGTTGTATATCCTAACCTAACGCATCCTAACGTCTGGGATGTAATATTTTACAACATTCCTGGCATGTCGGTCCCTACGTCTCGGTGGGAAGGTTATATACGTCTATAACGATATGTATCCTAACCTAAGGGAACCTAACATCTCGGATGTTATATTTTACAACATTCCTGGCGTGTCGTCGCCTGCTTCTCGATGGGGACATTATATAAGTCTATAACGTTGTATATCCTAACCTAAGGCAACCTAACATTTCGAATGTCATATTTTACAACATTCCTGACGTGTCGGCTCCAATTTTTCGGTGGGAACATTATATACGTCTATAACGTTATATATCCTGACGTAAGGCAACATAACATCTCGGATGTAATATTTTACAACATTCTTGGCGTGTCGTCGCCTGCTTCTCGATGGGGACATTATATACGTCTATAACGTTGTATATCCTCACCTAACGCAACCTAACATTTGGGATGTAATATTTTACATCATTCCTGGCATGTCGGTCCCTACGTCTCGGTGGGAACATTCTATACGTCTACAGCGTTGTATATCCTAACCTAAGGGAACCTAACATCTCAGGTGAAATGCTTTACAACATTCCTGACATGTCGGCCCCTATTTCTCGGTGGGAACATTATATACGTCTATAACGATATATATCCTGGCCTAAGGCGACCTAACATGTCGAATGTAATATTTTACAACATTCCTGGCGTGCCGTCGCCTACTTCACGGTCGGGACATTATATACATCTATAACGTTATATATCCTAGTCTAAGGCGACCTAACATGTCGAATATAATATTGTACATCATTCCTGGCGTGTCGTCGCCTGCTTCTCGATGGGAACATTACATACGTCTATAACGTTGTGTATCCTAACCTAACGCAACCTAACATTTGGGATGTAATATTTTACATCATTCCTGGCATGTCGGTCCCTACGTCTCGGTGGGAACATTCTATACGTCTACAGCGTTGTATATCCTAACCTAAGGGAACCTAACATCTCAGGTGAAATGCTTTACAACATTCCTGACATGTCGGCCCCTATTTCTCGGTGGGAACATTATATACGTCTATAACGATATATATCCTGGCCTAAGGCGACCTAACATGTCGAATGTAATATTTTACAACATTCCTGGCGTGCCGTCGCCTACTTCACGATCGGGACATTATATACATCTATAACGTTATATATCCTAACCTAAGGGAACTTAATATCTCGGATGTTATATTTTACAACATTCCTGGCGTGGCGTCGCCTGCTTCTCGATGGGGACATTATATACGTCTATAACGTTGTATATCCTAACCTAACGCAACCTAACATCTGGGATGTAATATTTTACATCATTCCTGGCATGTCGGTCCCTACGTCTCGGTGGGAACATTCTATACGTCTACAGCGTTGTATATCCTAACCTAAGGGAACCTAACATCTCAGGTGAAATGTTTTACAACATTCCTGACATGTCGGCCCCTATTTCTCGGTGGGAACATTATATACGTCTATAACGATATATATCCTGACCTAAGGGAACCTAACATCTCGGATGTAATAGTTGATAACATTCCTGGCGTGTCGGCCCGTACTTCTCGGTGGTAACATTACATACGTCTATAACGGTATATATCCTAGCCTAAGGCAACTTAACATGTCGAATGTAATATTTTACAACATTCATGGCGTGTCGTCGCCTACTTCTCAATGCGGACATTATATACATCTATAACGTTATATATGCTAACCTAAGGCAACCTAACATCTCGAATGTAATATTTTACATCATTCCTGGCATGTCAGAACCTACGTCCCGGTGGGAACATTCTATACGCATATAACGTTGTATATCCTAACCTAACGCAACCTAATATCTGGGATGTAATATTTTACAACATTCCTGGCGTGTCGTCGCCTACTTCTGGATGGGGACATTATATACATCTACAACGTTTTATATCCTAACGTAAGGAAACATAACATCTCGGATGTAATATTTTACATCATTCCTGGCATGTCAGAACCTACGTCCCGGTGGGAACATTCTATACGCATATAACGTTGTATATCCTAACCTAACGCAACCTAATATCTGGGATGTAATATTTTACAACATTCCTGGCGTGTCGTCGCCTACTTCTGGATGGGGACATTATATACATCTATAACGTTGTATATGCTAACCTAAGGCAACCTAACATCCCGAATGTAATATCTTACAACATTCCTGGCATGTCAGAACATACGTCCCGGTGGGAACATTCTATACGCATATAACATTGTATATCCTAACCTAACGCAACCTAATATCTGGGATGTAATATTTTACATCATTCCTAGCATGTCGGTCCCTACGTCTCGGTGGGAACATTCTATACGTCTATAGCGTTGTATATGTTAACCTAAGGGAACCTAACATCTCGGATGTAATATTTTACAACATTCCTGGCATGTCGGTCTCTACTTCTTGGTGGGAACATTGTATACGTCTATAACGATATATGTCCTAGCCTAAGGCAACCTAACATGTCGAAAGTAATGCTTTACAACATTCTGGCGTGTCGTCGCCTGCTTCTCGAAGGGGACATTATAAACGTCTATAACGTTGTATATCCTAACGTAAGGCAACATAACATCTCGGATGCAATATTTTACAACATTCCTGGCGTGTCGTCGCCTGCTTCTCGATGGGGACATTATATACGTCTATAACGTTGTATATCCTCACCTAACGCAACCTAACATTTGGGATGTAATATTTTACATCATTCCTGGCATGTCGGTCCCTACGTCTCGGTGGGAACATTCTATACGTCTACAGCGTTGTATATCCTAACCTAAGGGAACCTAACATCTCAGGTGAAATGCTTTACAACATTCCTGACATGTCGGCCCCTATTTCTCGGTGGGAACATTATATACGTCTATAACGATATATATCCTGGCCTAAGGCGACCTAACATGTCGAATGTAATATTTTACAACATTCCTGGCGTGCCGTCGCCTACTTCACGGTCGGGACATTATATACATCTATAACGTTATATATCCTAGTCTAAGGCGACCTAACATGTCGAATATAATATTGTACATCATTCCTGGCGTGTCGTCGCCTGCTTCTCGATGGGAACATTACATACGTCTATAACGTTGTGTATCCTAACCTAACGCAACCTAACATTTGGGATGTAATATTTTACATCATTCCTGGCATGTCGGTCCCTACGTCTCGGTGGGAACATTCTATACGTCTACAGCGTTGTATATCCTAACCTAAGGGAACCTAACATCTCAGGTGAAATGCTTTACAACATTCCTGACATGTCGGCCCCTATTTCTCGGTGGGAACATTATATACGTCTATAACGATATATATCCTGGCCTAAGGCGACCTAACATGTCGAATGTAATATTTTACAACATTCCTGGCGTGCCGTCGCCTACTTCACGATCGGGACATTATATACATCTATAACGTTATATATCCTAACCTAAGGGAACTTAATATCTCGGATGTTATATTTTACAACATTCCTGGCGTGGCGTCGCCTGCTTCTCGATGGGGACATTATATACGTCTATAACGTTGTATATCCTAACCTAACGCAACCTAACATCTGGGATGTAATATTTTACATCATTCCTGGCATGTCGGTCCCTACGTCTCGGTGGGAACATTCTATACGTCTACAGCGTTGTATATCCTAACCTAAGGGAACCTAACATCTCAGGTGAAATGTTTTACAACATTCCTGACATGTCGGCCCCTATTTCTCGGTGGGAACATTATATACGTCTATAACGATATATATCCTGACCTAAGGGAACCTAACATCTCGGATGTAATAGTTGATAACATTCCTGGCGTGTCGGCCCGTACTTCTCGGTGGTAACATTACATACGTCTATAACGGTATATATCCTAGCCTAAGGCAACTTAACATGTCGAATGTAATATTTTACAACATTCATGGCGTGTCGTCGCCTACTTCTCAATGCGGACATTATATACATCTATAACGTTATATATGCTAACCTAAGGCAACCTAACATCTCGAATGTAATATTTTACATCATTCCTGGCATGTCAGAACCTACGTCCCGGTGGGAACATTCTATACGCATATAACGTTGTATATCCTAACCTAACGCAACCTAATATCTGGGATGTAATATTTTACAACATTCCTGGCGTGTCGTCGCCTACTTCTGGATGGGGACATTATATACATCTACAACGTTTTATATCCTAACGTAAGGAAACATAACATCTCGGATGTAATATTTTACATCATTCCTGGCATGTCAGAACCTACGTCCCGGTGGGAACATTCTATACGCATATAACGTTGTATATCCTAACCTAACGCAACCTAATATCTGGGATGTAATATTTTACAACATTCCTGGCGTGTCGTCGCCTACTTCTGGATGGGGACATTATATACATCTATAACGTTGTATATCCTAACCTAAGGCAACCTAACATCTCGGATGTAATATTTTACAATATTCCTGGCATGTCGGTCCCAACTTCTCGGTGGGAACATTGTATACGTCTATAACGATATATATCCTAGCCTAAGGCAACCTAACATCTCGAATGTAGTATTTTACAACATCCCTGGCGTGTCGTCGCCTGCTTCTCGATGGGGACATTATATACGTCTATAACGTTGTATATCCTAACGTAACGCAACATATCATCTCGGATGTAATATTTTACAACTTTCCTGGCATGTCGGCCCCTATTTCTCGGTGGGAACATTAAATATGTCTATAACGTTATATATCCTAGCCTAAGGCGACCTAATATGTCGAATGTAATATTTTACAACATTCCTGGCGTGCCGTCGCCTACTTCTCGATCGGGACATTATATACATCTATAACGTTATATATCCTAACGTAAGGCAACATAACATCTCGGATGTAATATTTTACAATATTCCTGGCATGTCGTCGCCGGCTTCCCGATGGGGACATTATATACGTCTATAACGTTGTATATCCTAACCTAACGCAACCTAACATCTGGTATGTAATATTTTACATCATTCCTGGCGTGTCGTCGCCTGCTTCTCGATGGGGACACTTCATACGTCTATAACGTTGTATATCCTAACCTAACGCAACCTATCATCTGGGATGTAATATTATACAACATTCCTGGCATGTCGGTCCCTACGTCTCGGTGGGAAGGTTATATACGTCTATAACGATATGTATCCTAACCTAAGGAAACCTAACATCTCGGATGTTATATTTTACAACATTCCTTGCGTGGCGTCGCCTGCTTCTCGATGGGGACATTATATACGTCTATAACGTTGTATATCCTAAACTAACGCCACCTAACATCTGGAATGTAATATTTTACAACATTTCTGGCATGTCGGTCCCTACTTCTCGGTGGGAACATTGTATACGTCTGTAACCATATATATCCTAGCCTAAGGCCACCTAACATCTCGGATGTAATATTTTACAACATTCCTGGCGTGTCGTCGCCTGCTTCTCGATGGGGACATTATATACGTCTATAACGTTGTATGTCCTAACCTAAGGCAACCTAACATCTCGGATGTAATAGTTGACAACATTCCTGGCGTGTCGGCCCGTACTTCTCGGTGGTAACATTACATACGTCTATAACGTTATATATCCTAGCCTAAGGCAACTCAACATGTCGAATGAAATATTTTACAACATTCATGGCGTGTCGTCGCCTGCTTCTCGATGGGGACATTATATACGTCTATAACGTTGTATGTCCTAACCTAACGCAACCTAACATCTTGGATGTAATATTTTTGAACATTCCTGGCGTGTCGTCGCCTGCTTCTCGATGGGGACATTATATAAGTCTATAACGTTATGTATCCTATCGTAAGGCAACATAACATCTCGGATGTAATATTTTACAACATTCCTGGCGTGTTGTCGCCTGATTCTCGATGGGGACATTATATACGTCTACAACGTTTTATATCCTAACCTAACGCAACCTAACATCTGGGATGTAATATTTTACATCATTCCTGGCATGTCGGTCCCTACGTCTCGGTGGGAACATTAAATACGTCTATAACGTTATATATCCTAGCCTAAGGCGACCTAACATGTCGAATGTAATATTTTACAACATTCCTGGCGTGCCGTCGCCTACTTCTCGATCGGGACATTATATACATCTATAACGTTATATATCCTAACGTAAGGCAACATAACATCTCGGATGTAATATTTTACAATATTCCTGGCATGTCGTCGCCGGCTTCCCGATGGGGACATTATATACGTCTATAACGTTGTATATCCTAACCTAACGCAACCTAACATCTGGTATGTAATATTTTACATCATTCCTGGCGTGTCGTCGCCTGCTTCTCGATGGGGACACTTCATACGTCTATAACGTTGTATATCCTAACCTAACGCATCCTAACATCTGGGATGTAATATTTTACAACATTCCTGGCATGTCGGTCCCTACGTCTCGGTGGGAACATTCTATACGTCTATAACGTTATATATCCTAGCCTAAGGCGACCTAACATGTCGAAAGTAATATTTCACAACATTCCTGGCGCGTCGTCGCCTACTTCTCGATGGGGACATTATATACGTCCATAACGTTATATATCCTAGCCTAAGGCAACCTAACATGTCGAATGTAATATTTTACTACATTCTGGCGTGTCGTCGCCTGCTTTTCGATGGGGACATTATATACGTCTATAACGTTGTATATCCTAACCTGACGCAACCTAACATCTGGTATGTAATATTTTATAACATTCCTGGCATGTCGGTCCCTCCTTCTCGGTGGGAACATTGTATTCGTCTATAACGATATAGATCCTAGCCTAAGGCAACCTAACATGTCGAATGTAATATTTTACAACATTCCTGGCATGTCGGTCCCTACTTCTCGGTGGGAACATTCTATACCTCTATAACGTTGTATATCCTAACCTAAGGGAACCTAACATCTCGGGTGTAATATTTTACAACATTCCTGACGCGTCGGCCCCTATTTCTCGGGGGGAACATTCTATACCTCTATAACGTTGTATATCCTAACCTAAGGGAACCTAACAACTCGGGTGTAATATTTTACAACATTCCTGACGCGTCGGCCCCTATTTCTCGGCGGGAACATTCTATACGTCTATAACGTTGTATATGCTAACCTTAGGGAACCTAACATCTCGGGTGTAATATTTTACAACATGCCTGACGCGTCGGCTCCAACTTTCCGGTGGGAACATTATATACGTCTATAACGTTATGTATCCTAACGTAAGGCAACATAACATCTCGTATGTAATATTTTACAACATTCCTGGCGTGTTGTCGCCTGATTCTCGATGGGGACATTATATACGTCTACAACGTTTTATATCCTAAGCTAACGCAACCTAACATCTGGGATGTAATATTTTACATCATTCCTGGCATGTCGGTCCCTACGTCTCGGTGGGAACATTCTATACGTCTACAGCGTTGTATATCCTAACCTAAGGGAACCTAACATGTCAGGTGAAATATTTTACAACATGCCTGACATGTCGGCCCCTATTTCTCGGTGGGAACATTATATACGTCTATAACGTTATATATCCTAGCCTAAGGCGACCTAACATGTCGAATGTAATATTTTACAACATTCCTTGCGTGTCGTCGCCCACTTCTCGGTGGGAACATTGTATACGTCTATAACGATATATATCCTAGCCTAAGGCAACCTAACATCTTGGATGTAATATTTTACAACATTCCCGGCGTGTCGTCGCCTGCTTCTCGATGGGGACATTATATACGTCTATAACGTTGTATATCCTAACCTAACGCAACCTAACATCTGGGATGTAATATTTTTGAACATTCCTGGCGTGTCGTCGCCAACTTCTGGATGGGGACATTATATACATCTATAACGTTATATATCCTAGCCTAAGGCAACCTAAGGTCTCGGATGTAATAGTTGATAACATTCCTGGCGCGTCGGCTCCTACTTTTCGGTGGGAACATTATATACGTCTATAACGTTATATATCCTAACCTGAGGGAACCTAACATCTCGGGTGTAATATTTTACAACATTCCTGACGCGTCGGCCCCTATTTCTCGGTGGGAACATTACATACGTCTATAACGTTATATATCCTAGCCTAAGGCAACCTAACATGTCGAATGTAATATTTTACAACATTCCTGGCGTGCCGTCGCCTACTTCTCGATCGGGACATTATATACATCTATAACGTTATATATCCTAACGTAACGAAACATAACATCTCGGATGTAATATTTTACAACATTCCTGGCGTGTCGTCGCCTGCTTCTCGATGGGGACATTATATAAGTCTATAACGTTGTATATCCTAACCTAAGGCAACCTAACATCTCGAATGTAATATTTTACAACATTCCTGCTATGTCGGCTCCTACTTCTCGGTGAGAACATTCTATACGTCTATAAAGATATATATCCTAGCCTAAGGCAAACTAACATCTCGGATGTAATATTTTACAACATTCCTGGCGTTTCGTCGCCTGCTTCTCGATGGGGACATTATATACGTCTATAACGTTATATATCCTAGCCTAAGGCAACCTAACATGTCGAATGTAATATTTTACTATATTCTGACGTGTCGTCGCCTGCTTCTCGAAGGGGACATTATATACGTCTATAACGTTGTATATCCTAACCTAACGCAACCTAACATCTGGGATGTAATATTTTACATCATTCCTGGCATGTCGGTCCCTACGTCTCGGTGCGAACATTCTATACGTCTATAGCGTTGTATATGTTAACCTAAGGGAACCTAACATCTCAGGTGTAATATTTCACAACATTCCTCACGCGTCGGCTCCAACTTTTCGGTGGGAACATTATATACATCTATAACGTTATGTATCCTAACGTAAGGCAATATAACATCTCGGATGTAATATTTTACAACATTCCTGGCGTGTTGTCGCCTTATTCTCGATGGGGGCATTATATACGTCTACAACGTATTATATCCTAACCTAACGCAACCTAACATCTGGGATGTAATATTTTACAACATTCCTGGCATGTCGGTCCCTACGTCTCGGTGGGAACATTCTATACGTCTACAGCGTTGTATATCCTAACGTAAGGGTACCTAACATCTCAGGTGAAATATTTTACTACATGCCTGACATGTCAACCCCTATTTCTCGGTGGGAACATTATATACATCTATAACGTTATATATCCTAGCCGAAGGCGACCTAACATGTCGAATGTAATATTTTACAACATTCCTGGCGTGTCGTCGCCTACTTCTCGGTGGGAACATTGTATACGTCCATAACGATATATATCCTAGCCTAAGGCAACCTAACATCTTGGATGTAATATTTTACAACATTCCCGGCGTGTCGTCGCCTGCTTCTCGATGGGGACATTATATAAGTCTATAACGTTGTATATCCTAACCTAAGGCAACCTAACTTCTCGAATGTAATATTTTACAACATTCCTGGCATGTCGGCCCCTACTTCTCGGTGAGAACATTGTATACGTCTATAACGATATATATCCTAGCCTAAGGCAACCTAACATCTCGGATGTAATATTTTACAACATTCCTGGCGTGTCGTCGCCTGCTTCTCGATGGGGACATTATATACGTCTATAACGTTATATATCCTAGCCTAAGGCAACCTAACATGTCGAATGTAATATTTTACTATATTCTGACGTGTCGTCGCCTGCTTCTCGAAGGGGACATTATATACGTCTATAACGTTGTATATCCTAACCTAACGCAACCTAACATCTGGGATGTAATATTTTACATCATTCCTAGCATGTCGGTCCCTACGTCTCGGTGGGAACATTCTATACGTCTATAGCGTTGTATATGTTAACCTAAGGGAACCTAACATCTCGGATGTAATATTTTACAACATTCCTGACGCGTCGGCTCCAACTTTTCGGTGGGAACATTATATACGTCTATAACGTTATGTATCCTAACGTAAGGCAACATAACATCTCGGATGTAATATTTTACAACATTCCTGGCATGTCGTCGCCCGCTTCCCGATGGGGACATTATATACGTCTATAACGTTGTATATCCTAACCTAACGCATCCTAACATCTGGGATGTAATATTTTACAACATTCCTGGCATGTCGGTCCCTACGTCTCGGTGGGAACATTCTATACGTCTACAGCGTTGTATATCCTAACGTAAGGGTACCTAACATCTCAGGTGAAATATTTTACTACATGCCTGACATGTCAACCCCTATTTCTCGGTGGGAACATTATATACATCTATAACGTTATATATCCTAGCCGAAGGCGACCTAACATGTCGAATGTAATATTTTACAACATTCCTGGCGTGTCGTCGCCTACTTCTCGGTGGGAACATTGTATACGTCCATAACGATATATATCCTAGCCTAAGGCAACCTAACATCTTGGATGTAATATTTTACAACATTCCCGGCGTGTCGTCGCCTGCTTCTCGATGGGGACATTATATAAGTCTATAACGTTGTATATCCTAACCTAAGGCAACCTAACTTCTCGAATGTAATATTTTACAACATTCCTGGCATGTCGGCCCCTACTTCTCGGTGAGAACATTGTATACGTCTATAACGATATATATCCTAGCCTAAGGCAACCTAACATCTCGGATGTAATATTTTACAACATTCCTGGCGTGTCGTCGCCTGCTTCTCGATGGGGACATTATATACGTCTATAACGTTGTATGTCCTAACCTAACGCAACCTAACATCTGGGATGTAATATTTTTGAACATTCCTGGCATGTCGGCCCCTACTTCTCGGTGAGAACATTGTATACGTCTATAACGATATATATCCTAGCCTAAGGCAACCTAACACCTCGGATGTAATATTTTACATCATTCCTGGCGTGTCGTCGCCTGCTTCCCGAAGGGGACATTATATACGTCTATAACGATGTATATCCTAACCTAGCGCAACCTAACATCTGGGATGTAATATTTTACAACATTCCTGGCATGTCGGTCCCTACGTCTCGGTGGGAACATTCTATACGTCTACAGCGTTGTATATCCTAACCTAAGGCAACCTAACATCTCGGATGTAATATTTTACAACATTCCTGGCGTGTCGTCGCCTGCTTCTCGATGGGGACATTATATACGTCTATAACGTTATATATCCTAGCCTAAGGCAACCTAACTTGTCGAATGTAATATTTTACTACATTCTGGCGTGGTCGTCGCCTGCTTCTCGAAGGGGACATTATATACGTCTATAACGATGTATATCCTAACCTAACGCAACCTAACATCTGGGATGTAATATTTTACATCATTCCTGGCATGTCGGTCCCTACGTCTCGGTGGGAACATTCTATACGTCTATAGCGTTGTATATGTTAACCTAAGGGAACCTAACATCTCACGGTGTAATATTTTACAACATTCCTGACGCGTCGGCTCCAACTTTTCGGTGGGAACATTATATACGTCTATAACGTTATGTATCCTAACGTAAGGCAACATAACATCTCGGATGTAATATTTTACAACATTCCTGGCGTGTTGTCGCCTGATTCTCGATGGGGACATTATATACGTCTACAACGGTTTATATCCTGACCTAACGCAACCTAACATCTGGGATGTAATATTTTACATCATTCCTGGCGTGTCGGTCCCTACGTCTCGGTGGGAACATTCTATACGTCTACAGCGTTGTATATCCTAACCTAAGGGAACCTAACATCTCAGGTGAAATATTTTACAGCATGCCTGACATGTCGGCCCCTATTTCTCGGTGGGAACATTATATACGTCTATAACGTTATATATCCTAGCCTAAGGCGACCTAACATGTCGAATGTAATATTTTACAACATTCCTGGCGTGTCGTCGCCTACTTCTCGGTGGGAACATTGTATACGTCTATAACGATATATATCCTAGCCTAAGGCGACCTAACATGTCGAATGTAATATTTTACAACATTCCCGGCGTGTCGTCGCCTGCTTCTCGATGGGGACATTATATAAGTCTATAACGTTGTATATCCTAACCTAAGGCAACCTAACTTCTCGAATGTAATATTTTACAACATTCCTGGCATGTCGGCCCCTACTTCTCGGTGAGAACATTGTATACGTCTATAACGATATATATCCTAGCCTAAGGCAACCTAACATCTTGGATGTAATATTTTACAACATTCCTGGCGTGTCGTCGCCTGCTTCTCGATGGGGACATTATATACGTCTATAACGTTGTATGTCCTAACCTAACGCAACCTAACATCTGGGATGTAATATTTTTGAACATTCCTGGCATGTCGGCCCCTACTTCTCGGTGAGAACATTGTATACGTCTATAACGATATATATCCTAGCCTAAGGCAACCTAACATCTCGGATGTAATATTTTACATCATTCCTGGCGTGTCGTCGCCTGCTTCTCGAAGGGGACATTATATACGTCTAAAACGATGTATATCCTAACCTAACGCAACCTAACATCTGGGATGTAATATTTTACATCATTCCTGGCATGTCGGTCCCTACGTCTCGGTGGGAACATTCTATACGTCTATAGCGTTGTATATATTAACCTAAGGGAACCTAACATCTCAGGTGTAATATTTTACAACATTCCTGACGCGTCGGCTCCAACTTTTCGGTGGGAACATTATATACGTCTATAACGTTATGTATCCTAACGTAAGGCAACATAACATCTCGGATGTAATATTTTACAACATTCCTGGCGTGTTGTCGCCTGATTCTCGATGGGGACATTATATACGTCTACAACGGTTTATATCCTGACCTAACGCAACCTAACATCTGGGATGTAATATTTTACATCATTCCTGACGTGTCGGTCCCTACGTCTCGGTGGGAACATTCTATACGTCTATAGCGTTGTATATGTTAACCTAAGGGAACCTAACATCTCAGGTGAAATATTTTACAGCATGCCTGACATGTCGGCCCCTATTTCTCGGTGGGAACATTATATACGTCTACAACGTTATATATCCTAGCCTAAGGCGACCTAACATGTCGAATGTAATATTTTACAACATTCCTGGCGTGTCGTCGCCTACTTCTCGGTGGGAACATTGTATACGTCTATAACGATATATATCCTAGCCTAAGGCAACCTAACATCTTGGAAGTAATATTTTACAACATTCCCGGCGTGTCGTCGCCTGCTTCTCGATGGGGACATTATATAAGTCTATAACGTTGTATATCCTAACCTAAGGCAACCTAACTTCTCGAATGTAATATTTTACAACATTCCTGGCATGTCGGTCCCTACGTCTCGGTGGGAACATTCTATACGTCTACAGCGTTGTATATCCTAACCTAAGGGAACCTAACATCTCAGGTGAAATATTTTACAACATGCGTGACATGTCGGCCCCTATTTCTCGGTGGGAACATTATATAAGTCTATAACGTTATATATCCAAGCCTAAGGCGACCTAACATGTCGAATGTAATATTTTACAACATTCCTGGCGTGTCGTCGCCTACTTCTCGGTGGGAACATTGTATACGTCTATAACGATATATATCCTAGCCTAAGGCAACCTAACATCTTGGATGTAATATTTTACAACATTCCCGGCGTGTCGTCGCCTGCTTCTCGATGGGGACATTATATAAGTTTATAACGTTGTATATCCTAACCTAAGGCAACCTAATTTCTCGAATGTAATATTTTACAACATTCCTGGCATGTCGGCCTCTACTTCTCGGTGAGAACATTGTATACGTCTATAACGATATATATCCTAGCCTAAGGCAACCTAACATCTCGGATGTAATATTTTACAACATTCCTGGCGTGTCGTCGCCTGCTTCTCGATGGGGACATTATATACGTCTATAACGTTATATATCCTAGCCTAAGGCAACCTAACTTGTCGAATGTAATATTTTACTACATTCTGGCGTGGTCGTCGCCTGCTTCTCGAAGGGGACATTATATACGTCTATAACGATGTATATCCTAACCTAACGCAACCTAACATCTGGGATGTAATATTTTACATCATTCCTGGCATGTCGGTCCCTACGTCTCGGTGGGAACATTCTATACGTCTATAGCGTTGTATATGTTAACCTAAGGGAACCTAACATCTCAGGTGTAACATTTTACAACATTCCTGACGCGTCGGCTCCAACTTTTCGGTGGGAACATTATATACGTCTATAACGTTATGTATCCTAACGTAAGGCAACATAACATCTCGGATGTAATATTTTACAACATTCCTGGCGTGTTGTCGCCTGATTCTCGATGGGGACATTATATACGTCTACAACGGTTTATATCCTGACCTAACGCAAGCTAACATCTGGGATGTAATATTTTACATCATTCCTGGCATGTCGGTCCCTACGTCTCGGTGGGAACATTCTATACGTCTACAGCGTTGTATATCCTAACCTAAGGGAACCTAACATCTCAGGTGAAATATTTTACAGCATGCCTGGCATGTCGGCCCCTATTTCTCGGTGGGAACATTATATACGTCTATAACGTTATATATCCTAGCCTAAGGCGACCTAACATGTCGAATGTAATATTTTACAACATTCCTGGCGTGTCGTCGCCAAATTCTGGATGGGGACATTATATACATCTATAACGTTATATATCCTAACCTATGGCAACCTAACATCTCGGATGTAATAGTTGACAACATTCCTGGCGTGTCCGCCCGTACTTCTTCTTGGGAACATCATATGCGTCTATAGCGATATATATCCTAACCGAAGGCAACCTAACATCTCGGATGTAATATTTTACAACATTCCTGGCGCGTCGGCTCCTACTTTTCGGTGGGAACATTATATACGTCTATAACGTTACATATCCTAACCTAACGGAACCTAACATCTCGGGTGTAATATTTTACAACATTCCTGACGCGTCGGCCCCTATTTCTCGGTGGGAACATTACATACGTCTATAACGTTATATATCCTAGCCTAAGGCAACCTAACATGTCGAATGTAATATTTTACAACATTCCTGGCGTGCCGTCGCCTACTTCTCGATCGGGACATTATATACATCTATAACGTTTTATATCCTAACGTAAGGAAACATAACATCTCGGATGTAATATTTTACAACATTCCTGGCGTGTCGTCGCCTGCTTCTCGATGGGGACATTATATACGTCTATAACGTTGTATATCCTAACCTAACGCAACCTATCATCTGGGATGTAATATTTTATAACATTCCTGGCATGTCGGCCCCTATTTCTCGGTGGGAACATTAAATACGTCTATAACGTTATATATCCTAGCCTAAGGCGACCTAACATGTCGAATGTAATATTTTACAACATTCCTGGCGTGCCGTCGCCTACTTCTCGATCGGGACATTATATACATCTATAACGATGTATATCCTAACCTAACGCAACCTAACATCTGGGATGTAATATTTTACATCATTCCTGGCATGTCGGTCCCTACGTCTCGGTGGGAACATTCTATACGTCTATAGCGTTGTATATGTTAACCTAAGGGAACCTAACATCTCACGGTGTAATATTTTACAACATTCCTGACGCGTCGGCTCCAACTTTTCGGTGGGAACATTATATACGTCTATAACGTTATGTATCCTAACGTAAGGCAACATAACATTTCGGATGTAATATTTTACAACATTCCTGGCGTGTTGTCGCCTGATTCACGATGGGGACATTATATACGCCTACAACGGTTTATATCCTGACCTAACGCAACCTAACATCTGGGATGTAATATTTTACATCATTCCTGGCGTGTCGGTCGCTACGTCTCGGTGGGAACATTCTATACGTCTACAGCGTTGTATATCCTAACCTAAGGGAACCTAGCATCTCAGGTGAAATATTTTACAGCATGCCTGACATGTCGGCCACTATTTCTCGGTGGGAACATTATATACGTCTATAACGTTATATATCCTAGCCTAAGGCGACCTAACATGTCGAATGTAATATTTTACAACATTCCTGGCGTGTCGTCGCCTACTTCTCGGTGGGAACATTGTATACGTCTATAACGATATATATCCTAGCCTAAGGCGACCTAACATGTCGAATGTAATATTTTACAACATTCCCGGCGTGTCGTCGCCTGCTTCTCGATGGGGACATTATATAAGTCTATAACGTTGTATATCCTAACCTAAGGCAACCTAACATGTCGAATGTAATATTTTACAACATTCCCGGCGTGTCGTCGCCTGCTTCTCGATGGGGACATTATATAAGTCTATAACGTTGTATATCCTAACCTAAGGCAACCTAACTTCTCGAATGTAATATTTTACAACATTCCTGGCATGTCGGCCCCTACTTCTCGGTGAGAACATTGTATACGTCTATAACGATATATATCCTAGCCTAAGGCAACCTAACATCTTGGATGTAATATTTTACAACATTCCTGGCGTGTCGTCGCCTGCTTCTCGATGGGGACATTATATACGTCTATAACGTTGTATGTCCTAACCTAACGCAACCTAACATCTGGGATGTAATATTTTTGAACATTCCTGGCATGTCGGCCCCTACTTCTCGGTGAGAACATTGTATACGTCTATAACGATATATATCCTAGCCTAAGGCAACCTAACATCTCGGATGTAATATTTTACATCATTCCTGGCGTGTCGTCGCCTGCTTCTCGAAGGGGACATTATATACGTCTAAAACGATGTATATCCTAACCTAACGCAACCTAACATCTGGGATGTAATATTTTACAGCATTCCTGGCATGTCGGTCCCTACGTCTCGGTGGGAACATTCTATACGTCTATAGCGTTGTATATATTAACCTAAGGGAACCTAACATCTCAGGTGTAATATTTTACAACATTCCTGACGCGTCGGCTCCAACTTTTCGGTGGGAACATTATATACGTCTATAACGTTATGTATCCTAACGTAAGGCAACATAACATCTCGGATGTAATATTTTACAACATTCCTGGCGTGTTGTCGCCTGATTCTCGATGGGGACATTATATACGTCTACAACGGTTTATATCCTGACCTAACGCAACCTAACATCTGGGATGTAATATTTTACATCATTCCTGACGTGTCGGTCCCTACGTCTCGGTGGGAACATTCTATACGTCTATAGCGTTGTATATGTTAACCTAAGGGAACCTAACATCTCAGGTGAAATATTTTACAGCATGCCTGACATGTCGGCCCCTATTTCTCGGTGGGAACATTATATACGTCTACAACGTTATATATCCTAGCCTAAGGCGACCTAACATGTCGAATGTAATATTTTACAACATTCCTGGCGTGTCGTCGCCTACTTCTCGGTGGGAACATTGTATACGTCTATAACGATATATATCCTAGCCTAAGGCAACCTAACATCTTGGAAGTAATATTTTACAACATTCCCGGCGTGTCGTCGCCTGCTTCTCGATGGGGACATTATATAAGTCTATAACGTTGTATATCCTAACCTAAGGCAACCTAACTTCTCGAATGTAATATTTTACAACATTCCTGGCATGTCGGTCCCTACGTCTCGGTTGGAACATTCTATACGTCTACAGCGTTGTATATCCTAACCTAAGGGAACCTAACATCTCAGGTGAAATATTTTACAACATGCGCGACATGTCGGCCACTATTTCTCGGTGGGAACATTATATACGTCTATAACGTTATATATCCTAGCCTAAGGCGACCTAACATGTCGAATGTAATATTTTACAACATTCCTGGCGTGTCGTCGCCTACTTCTCGGTGGGAACATTGTATACGTCTATAACGATATATATCCTAGCCTAAGGCGACCTAACATGTCGAATGTAATATTTTACAACATTCCCGGCGTGTCGTCGCCTGCTTCTCGATGGGGACATTATATAAGTCTATAACGTTGTATATCCTAACCTAAGGCAACCTAACATGTCGAATGTAATATTTTACAACATTCCCGGCGTGTCGTCGCCTGCTTCTCGATGGGGACATTATATAAGTCTATAACGTTGTATATCCTAACCTAAGGCAACCTAACTTCTCGAATGTAATATTTTACAACATTCCTGGCATGTCGGCCCCTACTTCTCGGTGAGAACATTGTATACGTCTATAACGATATATATCCTAGCCTAAGGCAACCTAACATCTTGGATGTAATATTTTACAACATTCCTGGCGTGTCGTCGCCTGCTTCTCGATGGGGACATTATATACGTCTATAACGTTGTATGTCCTAACCTAACGCAACCTAACATCTGGGATGTAATATTTTTGAACATTCCTGGCATGTCGGCCCCTACTTCTCGGTGAGAACATTGTATACGTCTATAACGATATATATCCTAGCCTAAGGCAACCTAACATCTCGGATGTAATATTTTACATCATTCCTGGCGTGTCGTCGCCTGCTTCTCGAAGGGGACATTATATACGTCTAAAACGATGTATATCCTAACCTAACGCAACCTAACATCTGGGATGTAATATTTTACATCATTCCTGGCATGTCGGTCCCTACGTCTCGGTGGGAACATTCTATACGTCTATAGCGTTGTATATATTAACCTAAGGGAACCTAACATCTCAGGTGTAATATTTTACAACATTCCTGACGCGTCGGCTCCAACTTTTCGGTGGGAACATTATATACGTCTATAACGTTATGTATCCTAACGTAAGGCAACATAACATCTCGGATGTAATATTTTACAACATTCCTGGCGTGTTGTCGCCTGATTCTCGATGGGGACATTATATACGTCTACAACGGTTTATATCCTGACCTAACGCAACCTAACATCTGGGATGTAATATTTTACATCATTCCTGACGTGTCGGTCCCTACGTCTCGGTGGGAACATTCTATACGTCTATAGCGTTGTATATGTTAACCTAAGGGAACCTAACATCTCAGGTGAAATATTTTACAGCATGCCTGACATGTCGGCCCCTATTTCTCGGTGGGAACATTATATACGTCTACAACGTTATATATCCTAGCCTAAGGCGACCTAACATGTCGAATGTAATATTTTACAACATTCCTGGCGTGTCGTCGCCTACTTCTCGGTGGGAACATTGTATACGTCTATAACGATATATATCCTAGCCTAAGGCAACCTAACATCTTGGAAGTAATATTTTACAACATTCCCGGCGTGTCGTCGCCTGCTTCTCGATGGGGACATTATATAAGTCTATAACGTTGTATATCCTAACCTAAGGCAACCTAACTTCTCGAATGTAATATTTTACAACATTCCTGGCATGTCGGTCCCTACGTCTCGGTGGGAACATTCTATACGTCTACAGCGTTGTATATCCTAACCTAAGGGAACCTAACATCTCAGGTGAAATATTTTACAACATGCGTGACATGTCGGCCCCTATTTCTCGGTGGGAACATTATATAAGTCTATAACGTTATATATCCAAGCCTAAGGCGACCTAACATGTCGAATGTAATATTTTACAACATTCCTGGCGTGTCGTCGCCTACTTCTCGGTGGGAACATTGTATACGTCTATAACGATATATATCCTAGCCTAAGGCAACCTAACATCTTGGATGTAATATTTTACAACATTCCCGGCGTGTCGTCGCCTGCTTCTCGATGGGGACATTATATAAGTTTATAACGTTGTATATCCTAACCTAAGGCAACCTAATTTCTCGAATGTAATATTTTACAACATTCCTGGCATGTCGGCCTCTACTTCTCGGTGAGAACATTGTATACGTCTATAACGATATATATCCTAGCCTAAGGCAACCTAACATCTCGGATGTAATATTTTACAACATTCCTGGCGTGTCGTCGCCTGCTTCTCGATGGGGACATTATATACGTCTATAACGTTATATATCCTAGCCTAAGGCAACCTAACTTGTCGAATGTAATATTTTACTACATTCTGGCGTGGTCGTCGCCTGCTTCTCGAAGGGGACATTATATACGTCTACAACGGTTTATATCCTGACCTAACGCAAGCTAACATCTGGGATGTATTATTTTACATCATTCCTGGCATGTCGGTCCCTACGTCTCGGTGGGAACATTCTATACGTCTACAGCGTTGTATATCCTAACCTAAGGGAACCTAACATCTCAGGTGAAATATTTTACAGCATGCCTGACATGTCGGCCCCTATTTCTCGGTGGGAACATTATATACGTCTATAACGTTATATATCCTAGCCTAAGGCGACCTAACATGTCGAATGTAATATTTTACAACATTCCTGGCGTGTCGTCGCCAAATTCTGGATGGGGACATTATATACATCTATAACGTTATATATCCTAACCTATGGCAACCTAACATCTCGGATGTAATAGTTGACAACATTCCTGGCGTGTCCGCCCGTACTTCTTCTTGGGAACATCATATGCGTCTATAGCGATATATATCCTAACCGAAGGCAACCTAACATCTCGGATGTAATATTTTACAACATTCCTGGCGCGTCGGCTCCTACTTTTCGGTGGGAACATTATATACGTCTATAACGTTACATATCCTAACCTAACGGAACCTAACATCTCGGGTGTAATATTTTACAACATTCCTGACGCGTCGGCCCCTATTTCTCGGTGGGAACATTACATACGTCTGTAACGTTATATATCCTAGCCTAAGGCAACCTAACATGTCGAATGTAATATTTTACAACATTCCTGGCGTGCCGTCGCCTACTTCTCGATCGGGACATTATATACATCTATAACGTTATATATCCTAACGTAAGGAAACATAACATCTCGGATGTAATATTTTACAACATTCCTGGCGTGTCGTCGCCTGCTTCTCGATGGGGACATTATATACGTCTATAACGTTGTATATCCTAACCTAACGCAACCTATCATCTGGGATGTAATATTTTATAAAATTCCTGGCATGTCGGCCCCTATTTCTCGGTGGGAACATTAAATACGTCTATAACGTTATACATCCTAGCCTAAGGCGACCTAACATGTCGAATGTAATATTTTACAACATTCCTGGCGTGCCGTCGCCTACTTGTCGATCGGGACATTATATACATCTATAACGATGTATATCCTAACCTAGAGCAACCTAACATCTGGGATGTAATATTTTACATCATTCCTGGCATGTCGGTTCCTACGTCTCGGTGGGAACATTCTATACGTCTATAGCGTTGTATATATTAACCTAAGGGAACCAAACATCTCAGGTGTAATATTTTACAACATTCCTGACGCGTCGGCTCCAACTTTTCGGTGGGAACATTACATACGTCTATAACGTTATGTATCCTAACGTAAGGCAACATAACATCTCGGATGTAATATTTTACAACATTCCTGGCATGTCGTCGCCCGCTTCCAGATGGGGACATTATATACGTCTATAACGTTGTATATCCTAACCTAACGCAACCTAACATCTGGTATGTAATATTTTACATCATTCCTGGCGTGTAGTCGCCTGCTTCTCGCTGGGGACACTTCATACGTCTCTATAACGTTGTATATCCTAACCTAACGCATCCTAACATCTGGGATGTAATTTTTTACAACATTCCTGGCATGTCGGTCCCTACGTCTCGGTGGGAACATTCTATACGTCTACAGCGTTGTATATCCTAACCTAAGGGAACCTAACATCTCAGGTGAAATATTTTACAACATGCGTGACATGTCGGCCCCTATTTCTCGGTGGGAACATTATATAAGTCTATAACGTTATATATCCAAGCCTAAGGCGACCTAACATGTCGAATGTAATATTTTACAACATTCCTGGCGTGTCGTCGCCTACTTCTCGGTGGGAACATTGTATACGTCTATAACGATATATATCCTAGCCTAAGGCAACCTAACATCTTGGATGTAATATTTTACAACATTCCCGGCGTGTCGTCGCCTGCTTCTCGATGGGGACATTATATACGTCTATAACGTTATATATCCTAGCCTAAGGCAACCTAACTTGTCGAATGTAATATTTTACTACATTCTGGCGTGGTCGTCGCCTGCTTCTCGAAGGGGACATTATATACGCCTACAACGGTTTATATCCTGACCTAACGCAACCTAACATCTGGGATGTAATATTTTACATCATTCCTGGCGTGTCGTCGCCTACTTCTCGGTGGGAACATTGTATACGTCTATAACGATATATATCCTAGCCTAAGGCGACCTAACATGTCGAATGTAATATTTTACAACATTCCCGGCGTGTCGTCGCCTGCTTCTCGATGGGGACATTATATAAGTCTATAACGTTGTATATCCTAACCTAAGGCAACCTAACATGTCGAATGTAATATTTTACAACATTCCCGGCGTGTCGTCGCCTGCTTCTCGATGGGGACATTATATAAGTCTATAACGTTGTATATCCTAACCTAAGGCAACCTAACTTCTCGAATGTAATATTTTACAACATTCCTGGCATGTCGGCCCCTACTTCTCGGTGAGAACATTGTATACGTCTATAACGATATATATCCTAGCCTAAGGCAACCTAACATCTTGGATGTAATATTTTACAACATTCCTGGCGTGTCGTCGCCTGCTTCTCGATGGGGACATTATATACGTCTATAACGTTGTATGTCCTAACCTAACGCAACCTAACATCTGGGATGTAATATTTTTGAACATTCCTGGCATGTCGGCCCCTACTTCTCGGTGAGAACATTGTATACGTCTATAACGATATATATCCTAGCCTAAGGCAACCTAACATCTCGGATGTAATATTTTACATCATTCCTGGCGTGTCGTCGCCTGCTTCTCGAAGGGGACATTATATACGTCTAAAACGATGTATATCCTAACCTAACGCAACCTAACATCTGGGATGTAATATTTTACATCATTCCTGGCATGTCGGTCCCTACGTCTCGGTGGGAACATTCTATACGTCTATAGCGTTGTATATATTAACCTAAGGGAACCTAACATCTCAGGTGTAATATTTTACAACATTCCTGACGCGTCGGCTCCAACTTTTCGGTGGGAACATTATATACGTCTATAACGTTATGTATCCTAACGTAAGGCAACATAACATCTCGGATGTAATATTTTACAACATTCCTGGCGTGTTGTCGCCTGATTCTCGATGGGGACATTATATACGTCTACAACGGTTTATATCCTGACCTAACGCAACCTAACATCTGGGATGTAATATTTTACATCATTCCTGACGTGTCGGTCCCTACGTCTCGGTGGGAACATTCTATACGTCTATAGCGTTGTATATGTTAACCTAAGGGAACCTAACATCTCAGGTGAAATATTTTACAGCATGCCTGACATGTCGGCCCCTATTTCTCGGTGGGAACATTATATACGTCTACAACGTTATATATCCTAGCCTAAGGCGACCTAACATGTCGAATGTAATATTTTACAACATTCCTGGCGTGTCGTCGCCTACTTCTCGGTGGGAACATTGTATACGTCTATAACGATATATATCCTAGCCTAAGGCAACCTAACATCTTGGAAGTAATATTTTACAACATTCCCGGCGTGTCGTCGCCTGCTTCTCGATGGGGACATTATATAAGTCTATAACGTTGTATATCCTAACCTAAGGCAACCTAACTTCTCGAATGTAATATTTTACAACATTCCTGGCATGTCGGTCCCTACGTCTCGGTTGGAACATTCTATACGTCTACAGCGTTGTATATCCTAACCTAAGGGAACCTAACATCTCAGGTGAAATATTTTACAACATGCGTGACATGTCGGCCACTATTTCTCGGTGGGAACATTATATACGTCTATAACGTTATATATCCTAGCCTAAGGCGACCTAACATGTCGAATGTAATATTTTACAACATTCCTGGCGTGTCGTCGCCTACTTCTCGGTGGGAACATTGTATACGTCTATAACGATATATATCCTAGCCTAAGGCGACCTAACATGTCGAATGTAATATTTTACAACATTCCCGGCGTGTCGTCGCCTGCTTCTCGATGGGGACATTATATAAGTCTATAACGTTGTATATCCTAACCTAAGGCAACCTAACATGTCGAATGTAATATTTTACAACATTCCCGGCGTGTCGTCGCCTGCTTCTCGATGGGGACATTATATAAGTCTATAACGTTGTATATCCTAACCTAAGGCAACCTAACTTCTCGAATGTAATATTTTACAACATTCCTGGCATGTCGGCCCCTACTTCTCGGTGAGAACATTGTATACGTCTATAACGATATATATCCTAGCCTAAGGCAACCTAACATCTTGGATGTAATATTTTACAACATTCCTGGCGTGTCGTCGCCTGCTTCTCGATGGGGACATTATATACGTCTATAACGTTGTATGTCCTAACCTAACGCAACCTAACATCTGGGATGTAATATTTTTGAACATTCCTGGCATGTCGGCCCCTACTTCTCGGTGAGAACATTGTATACGTCTATAACGATATATATCCTAGCCTAAGGCAACCTAACATCTCGGATGTAATATTTTACATCATTCCTGGCGTGTCGTCGCCTGCTTCTCGAAGGGGACATTATATACGTCTAAAACGATGTATATCCTAACCTAACGCAACCTAACATCTGGGATGTAATATTTTACATCATTCCTGGCATGTCGGTCCCTACGTCTCGGTGGGAACATTCTATACGTCTATAGCGTTGTATATATTAACCTAAGGGAACCTAACATCTCAGGTGTAATATTTTACAACATTCCTGACGCGTCGGCTCCAACTTTTCGGTGGGAACATTATATACGTCTATAACGTTATGTATCCTAACGTAAGGCAACATAACATCTCGGATGTAATATTTTACAACATTCCTGGCGTGTTGTCGCCTGATTCTCGATGGGGACATTATATACGTCTACAACGGTTTATATCCTGACCTAACGCAACCTAACATCTGGGATGTAATATTTTACATCATTCCTGACGTGTCGGTCCCTACGTCTCGGTGGGAACATTCTATACGTCTATAGCGTTGTATATGTTAACCTAAGGGAACCTAACATCTCAGGTGAAATATTTTACAGCATGCCTGACATGTCGGCCCCTATTTCTCGGTGGGAACATTATATACGTCTACAACGTTATATATCCTAGCCTAAGGCGACCTAACATGTCGAATGTAATATTTTACAACATTCCTGGCGTGTCGTCGCCTACTTCTCGGTGGGAACATTGTATACGTCTATAACGATATATATCCTAGCCTAAGGCAACCTAACATCTTGGAAGTAATATTTTACAACATTCCCGGCGTGTCGTCGCCTGCTTCTCGATGGGGACATTATATAAGTCTATAACGTTGTATATCCTAACCTAAGGCAACCTAACTTCTCGAATGTAATATTTTACAACATTCCTGGCATGTCGGTCCCTACGTCTCGGTGGGAACATTCTATACGTCTACAGCGTTGTATATCCTAACCTAAGGGAACCTAACATCTCAGGTGAAATATTTTACAACATGCGTGACATGTCGGCCCCTATTTCTCGGTGGGAACATTATATAAGTCTATAACGTTATATATCCAAGCCTAAGGCGACCTAACATGTCGAATGTAATATTTTACAACATTCCTGGCGTGTCGTCGCCTACTTCTCGGTGGGAACATTGTATACGTCTATAACGATATATATCCTAGCCTAAGGCAACCTAACATCTTGGATGTAATATTTTACAACATTCCCGGCGTGTCGTCGCCTGCTTCTCGATGGGGACATTATATAAGTTTATAACGTTGTATATCCTAACCTAAGGCAACCTAATTTCTCGAATGTAATATTTTACAACATTCCTGGCATGTCGGCCTCTACTTCTCGGTGAGAACATTGTATACGTCTATAACGATATATATCCTAGCCTAAGGCAACCTAACATCTCGGATGTAATATTTTACAACATTCCTGGCGTGTCGTCGCCTGCTTCTCGATGGGGACATTATATACGTCTATAACGTTATATATCCTAGCCTAAGGCAACCTAACTTGTCGAATGTAATATTTTACTACATTCTGGCGTGGTCGTCGCCTGCTTCTCGAAGGGGACATTATATACGTCTACAACGGTTTATATCCTGACCTAACGCAAGCTAACATCTGGGATGTATTATTTTACATCATTCCTGGCATGTCGGTCCCTACGTCTCGGTGGGAACATTCTATACGTCTACAGCGTTGTATATCCTAACCTAAGGGAACCTAACATCTCAGGTGAAATATTTTACAGCATGCCTGACATGTCGGCCCCTATTTCTCGGTGGGAACATTATATACGTCTATAACGTTATATATCCTAGCCTAAGGCGACCTAACATGTCGAATGTAATATTTTACAACATTCCTGGCGTGTCGTCGCCAAATTCTGGATGGGGACATTATATACATCTATAACGTTATATATCCTAACCTATGGCAACCTAACATCTCGGATGTAATAGTTGACAACATTCCTGGCGTGTCCGCCCGTACTTCTTCTTGGGAACATCATATGCGTCTATAGCGATATATATCCTAACCGAAGGCAACCTAACATCTCGGATGTAATATTTTACAACATTCCTGGCGCGTCGGCTCCTACTTTTCGGTGGGAACATTATATACGTCTATAACGTTACATATCCTAACCTAACGGAACCTAACATCTCGGGTGTAATATTTTACAACATTCCTGACGCGTCGGCCCCTATTTCTCGGTGGGAACATTACATACGTCTGTAACGTTATATATCCTAGCCTAAGGCAACCTAACATGTCGAATGTAATATTTTACAACATTCCTGGCGTGCCGTCGCCTACTTCTCGATCGGGACATTATATACATCTATAACGTTTTATATCCTAACGTAAGGAAACATAACATCTCGGATGTAATATTTTACAACATTCCTGGCGTGTCGTCGCCTGCTTCTCGATGGGGACATTATATACGTCTATAACGTTGTATATCCTAACCTAACGCAACCTATCATCTGGGATGTAATATTTTATAAAATTCCTGGCATGTCGGCCCCTATTTCTCGGTGGGAACATTAAATACGTCTATAACGTTATACATCCTAGCCTAAGGCGACCTAACATGTCGAATGTAATATTTTACAACATTCCTGGCGTGCCGTCGCCTACTTGTCGATCGGGACATTATATACATCTATAACGATGTATATCCTAACCTAGAGCAACCTAACATCTGGGATGTAATATTTTACATCATTCCTGGCATGTCGGTTCCTACGTCTCGGTGGGAACATTCTATACGTCTATAGCGTTGTATATATTAACCTAAGGGAACCAAACATCTCAGGTGTAATATTTTACAACATTCCTGACGCGTCGGCTCCAACTTTTCGGTGGGAACATTACATACGTCTATAACGTTATGTATCCTAACGTAAGGCAACATAACATCTCGGATGTAATATTTTACAACATTCCTGGCATGTCGTCGCCCGCTTCCAGATGGGGACATTATATACGTCTATAACGTTGTATATCCTAACCTAACGCAACCTAACATCTGGTATGTAATATTTTACATCATTCCTGGCGTGTAGTCGCCTGCTTCTCGCTGGGGACACTTCATACGTCTCTATAACGTTGTATATCCTAACCTAACGCATCCTAACATCTGGGATGTAATTTTTTACAACATTCCTGGCATGTCGGTCCCTACGTCTCGGTGGGAACAATCTATACGTCTACAGCGTTGTATATCCTAACCTAAGGGAACCTAACATCTCAGGTGAAATATTTCACAACATGCCTGACATGTCGGCCCCTATTTCTCGGTGGGAACATTATATACGTCTATAACGTTATATATCCTAGCCTAAGGCGACCTAACATGTCGAATGTAATATTTTACAACATTCCTGGCGTGCCGTCGCCTACTTCTCGATCGGGACATTATATACATCTATAACGTTATATATCCTAACGTAAGGCAACATAACATCTCGGATGTAATATTTTACAACATTCCTGGCGTGTCGCCGCCTGCTTCTCGATGGGGACATTATATACGTCTATAACGTTATATATCCTAGCCTAAGGCAACCTAACTTGTCGAATGTAATATTTTACTACATTCTGGCGTGGTCGTCGCCTGCTTCTCGAAGGGGACATTATATACGTCTATAACGATGTATATCCTAACCTAACGCAACCTAACATCTGGGATGTAATATTTTACATCATTCCTGGCATGTCGGTCCCTACGTCTCGGTGGGAACATTCTATACGTCTATAGCGTTGTATATGTTAACCTAAGGGAACCTAACATCTCAGGTGTAATATTTTACAACATTCCTGTCGCGTCGGCTCCAACTTTTCGTTGGGAACATTATATACGTCTATAACGTTATGTATCCTAACGTAAGGCAACATAACATCTCGGATGTAATATTTTACAACATTATTGGCGTGTTGTCGCCTGATTCTCGATGGGGACATTATATACGTCTACAACGGTTTATATCCTGACCTAACGCAACCTAACATCTGGGATGTAATATTTTACATCATTCCTGGCATGTCGGTCCCTACGTCTCGGTGGGAACATTCTATACGTCTACAGCGTTGTATATCCTAACCTAAGGGAACCTAACATCTCAGGTGAAATATTTTACAGCATGCCTGACATGTCGGCCCCTATTTCCCGGTGGGAACATTATATACGTCTATAACGTTATATATCCTAGCCTAAGGCGACCTAACATGTCGAATGTAATATTTTACAACATTCCTGGCGTGTCGTCGCCAAATTCTGGATGGGGACATTATATACATCTATAACGTTATATATCCTAACCTATGGCAACCTAACATCTCGGATGTAATAGTTGACAACATTCCTGGCGTGTCCGCCCGTACTTCTTCTTGGGAACATCATATGCGTCTATAGCGATATATATCCTAACCGAAGGCAACCTAACATCTCGGATGTAGTATTTTCCAACATTCATGGCGGTTCGGCCGCTACTTCTCTGTGGGAACATTATATACGTCTATAACGTAATAGAACCTAACCTAACCCATCTATACCCTCGCTGGTAATGTTTTATAGAATCTCGTTCGTGTCGGCCAGTACTTCTCGGTGGGGACAATATATACGTCTATAACGTTGTATATAATAACATAAGGCAACCTAACATCTCGAATGTAGTATTTCACAACATACTTGGCGGGTCGGACCCACTTCTCGGAGGGATCATTATATACTTCTATAACGTAATATAACCTAACCTAACCCATCTAGCCTCTCGGTGGTAGTGTTTTACAAGATTCCAGGCGTGTCGGTTCCTTCATATCGGTGGGAACATAATCCCATGTCATGAGATGCCATACCTATTCCCTGCAGAGTTGGGTTCAAATAACTTCTTCTTGGCTCTGGGGAATCAGTAATGGCTCCAGGAGTTCTACAGCCGCCTAATTCGACACATAGGAGTAGACATACCGTAACTGGGGCCATAAGATTTGGTATCATTTAATCACCTGTTGACGCTGTGTTTTTATTAACGGTTCCAACGGTTATCCAGGCTCCTAATTCGAATCAGATGGCCGGAGATGCCATACCTAGGCCCTTCAGAATTGGGTTCATATAACTGCATATTGGCTCCGGGGCATTAGTAACCGCTGCAGGAGTTCTCCAGCCTCCAAATTCGACACCTTTTTTTTCGTTGGGAAATGTTCATAGATTCCACTCGACTTGGATTAATTTGCTAGATGGTTATGCCAGACTCTTACTGACTAAAACCTAACAGTGCTTATCATAGCGCACAAATATATGGAGGAGGCCCGGCACTTAACATCGTTTACATCAGCCCCCCCCCTCCCCGCGCTGAGAGTCTCTGAATGTTTTCAGGAGACTCTCTTCTGGGCAGTGCACGCACTGCATTGTGCTCTTGATGTGCCAAGGCATGTGGGAGATAGACGTGATCACCCGTTTATCTCCGCATCTCGCAATACGCGTGCAATGGCTCAAAGGTTGATCCCGAATCTTTTGAGTCTGTGTGTTTTGTACGAGCATGATAATCTAAGTCCATTTCTTTTTTTTTTCTTTGAGTTACCCACCTGGTTACAGTGTCTTGCGTCGTCGGTAACTTCTGTTTTTCCTCTGTCGTTTGGTTACATGGATCTTCTTGAGTTACCGACCTTGGTTATTAAACATTCAGGTGTCGGTAACTATCCGTCTACTTTTATTTTTCCTCTTCTTCATTTGTGTTCGACCAGTTACCGACCATTATGTATTCAGCAACTGTCTGCCACGCAATGTCTTCTTTCTTCATTTATTTATCCATTGCCAGTACCTTGTCTCGCTTTCGGTTGTCATTTTGCAAATGTTTGTCATGATGACTCCCGTACACGAAAACCTCGCGCATTCACACACACGAAATTCTCGCGCACTCACGCACACGAGATTGTTCGCGCCCGCACTATACGCATTGTTCACCACTTTCCTCTTGGGGTTTTTCTTCTTTCTTCGGTCTGTGGTTTCCAACGATGCAACTCTTCTGTGTATATATCATTGTTTTTGTCTTCAGCGAAGCTTCGTCTTCGTCTTCGCATGATCCGCGAAGATCGCGTCTCCATTGAGTTTGCCACTAGCGTCATGGTAGCAATGCAGGAGAAGACCAGCCTACCGAAAGGATCTTTGAAGCTGAACTGTCGTACAGTTTCAGGAAACAACAGCCCCCGCTCGCACGGTTGGACGCGGCAGACGTCTACGACGCCGACCACGCAGGACACGCCGGGCAGGGAATTCGCGCTCTTCCTCCTCCTTCCTCCTCCTTCCTCCTCCTTCCTTCCACTTCCTTCAAAGCCGTGACTTTATCACAAAACAAAGCCATTGCCTGCCAGGAACTCTGTTTTAGCATCATTTTATCAAAGATACTGCTCAGAGTTAAATCTGGCCCTACCTCGCTTACCAGAGCGCGTCGTGGCAGCTCCCGTGCTGGATAGCGCTGTAGCGTGTGACACCCGCTGTCGTCCTCCTCTTCGCAATGGGGGCACAATGACGTGTTTTCTTTGCCCATCCGCTTCAGAAATGACGCAAAATATCCTGGTGAATATCTGCGTCATTCTGTATGTGAGCACGCCGCTTTTTCTTTCCGTCCATCTCATGAGATTTTGACGGAGCAAACTTATCGTCTAATGGTTCGTGTGACGGCTCATGGCTTGCTTTCGTACGAGATCGTCCTGTATACTCTTATCGCATCCTCTCTCCACGGTCTACGCACCGTTTTTAAGTTCTTTTTACTCGCGACAAGAACTTCGCTCTATACGGGCGCACCCTATAGAGCGATACTTCGCTGTATACGATACTGCCGTACAACCGTTTGACATTTGCGTTCGGACCACCGAGATTTGGCATAATGTGGCTAAAATGTAGTGTCGCACTATCCAATCTGGGCGCCAATCTTATAAAATGCGACTCGAAATTCCACTTGCTATCCAGGTGAAGTCCAAGATATTTAATATCTTTTTTTACCTCAACAGTTGTATTCGCAATTTTTTTCATCTCTCGGCATTCAGCTCTTCTTTTATTGTCACGCGGGTCAATCAAGAGTAAAACTTCCGTTTTTTCCACGGCAATCTGAAAGCCAAGTTCACGGAACTTCATCGTTACCGATACCACTCCCCCTTCTGCACGACAGATGGTCCTGCTTTCGTTGCTTCTAGTGGCAAGTACTAGCGTGTCATCGGCATAACATGTAATATGTACTCCTATCGGAAGTGGCTGAAAGATAGCTATGTTATATCCGATGTTCCACAGTAACGGTTCAAGAACCGATCCCTGCGGAACACCGCGATTGTCCACCCTCTCAAAGTATCTGTCTTTTCCATTGTAAGTAATGGTTCTATCGCTCAGGTAGTTATTTATTACCACATGTAGGTATTCCGGAAAATCATTGCTCCACGTATGGCCGCACACGAGAGGGAATTGAAGGCATTCTTTATGTCAAAAGATACCGCAAAAGCAATCCCCCCGTTTTTTGTAGCTGTTTCTGCAATCGACTTTACATTTCTTATCGCATCGATTACGGATCGACCTTCCCTGAAACCGTACTGGCAATCCGCTAAATCTCGTCCTCTCGTCGTAAAATGCTGAACGAGTCTCCGGTGAATTCCTCTTTCGAAGATTTTTCCTATCTCGTCCAGCAGAACGATAGGACGATAAGCAGACGGATCTTCTTCCGGCCATCCGGGCTTTTTCAGCAAGAACATTCTGCCAGATTTCCACTTTCTTAGAAATTTTCCGGTCTGCAAGCATTCCGTGAAGATCCTCTGCAGCCGTCGGGCAAAGAAACCTAGAATTCCTAGCCAAGTTCAGCCAGGAACTTCATTCGGGCCTGGCGCAGTGCTCTTTCTCTTAAGTTTTTGCACTGCGCGGGCGATCTCTGGTTGCACCATTTTCCTCTCGTGGAAATAGATTCTCAACAACCCGCTCCAGGAAGTTTGGTTGCATCGTTTCTGATATAGGAGGCACTCATGGTCTTAGTTTGTCCATTACCATTTTGTATGGACGCCCCCACGGATCCTCTTGCAAGGTGGACATTAGTCGCTCCCGTGCCCGTGTCTTGGAGTCAGATATTGCGGACTGCAGCTTGTTTTTCTTATTTTTATAGCTTTCGTTGCACCGCAGGATGTTTTCTATGTTTCTCATGGACCGGCGACCCTTCTCTCTTTTGTACTGGTGGCGCGTTAGCGTATATTCTGCACAAATTCGCGATATTGTTTGGTTCCACCAATACACAGGTCGTCTTTGCACATTGGGTTTTGTACGTAGCATGCAAGCGTTGTACACCGCTGTCACGGAATCCATTAATTCTGCTATTTCCTCGTCCACATTCACTGGACCTTCTTTTTTTCGAGTCTATGTTGCGGATAAAGCAGCAACCCGCATATAATCGTCGTTCAGCTTCTTAACGGCTCATTTTCTTACGTGGTGCTGCTATCAAGAATTTCTGAGGCGTTTTGCTTGGGCTGTGGATATCTGTATCCAAATACACTTATGGTCCGACAGATTGTCCATGTTGTCGACTTCTCAATTTTGCACTCTTTTCGCTGTGAGAGCATTTCCCACGGAGATATCTACTATGCTATCTCCTTGAAATCGCGAGCACGTTGCTTCCGCTCCACGATTTAGGATCTGTAAGTTTGCAGCATCCGCCCACTTCAGCATCGAGTGACCGCGATCTATTGTGCTTTTCGAATGTCACATGACTGCATGCGCATTGAAATCTCCAAGTACAAATACTGGGCGGTTCCAAATGTTTTTAATTGCGCTCCATATTTCGTCCAGTAAGCGCTCTTAATCGCTCAACGGCTAATTCAGCGGTGCGTACACACCCACCACCACGTATTCCGCCCAGTTCACCGCGATGTAGCTGTTTCCATTTGCTATTTTGGTTATAGGCTTGTATCCTCGATCCAATATTGACTCAATGGTATCCGATACGGTTCTGCGATGACTATAAGTTCCACCATGCTGCGCTTCATTTCGCTTATTACTCAGTCCTGTGCTTTGGCAGCATGGTGCACATTCACTTGTAGTATTTGACACAGCAGGGTGAATTTTAAGCTTTGTCCATCGCCTCCTCCAGGCTAAATTCATTTTCATTTGAATCTCCTTCGATATCTAGGGCCGCAAACCTGTTTTCCACCGCCATTCCAACGATGGAGTGCTTTATTTTTTTGCCGCCACTCATTCCCTTGCTAGTTGTCGGGACGGCGTCGTCTTTAAGCAGCTCTTTTATTTCCTTTCTAAAATATTTGGTGATCCTGTTGTCACCGCTGCTCTTTTTACTGGTTTCCGTTTTATTACCAGCTTTGTTTTCCGTCTTATTGGCGGTTTTACCGGTGTAAAAACTGCCAGCTTTGCTCTAATTTGAAACTCTCGCATTGATTGTTTGCATTTTTATCTGTTTAGGTACGTATGGTATTGTTTGCATCCTTCCCACTACGCACTTGTTACAAATCTTCTCTTCTCTTCTCTCAGCTTTATGCACCGTTAATTATCTTAGTACTTATTGCCTGTTTTAGGCACGCGTGGAGAGATTTATCTCCAACCCGCACGTAGGAACTGTATTCTAGACTCTCTATTTACAGAGGTATGATATGTTCGTTTTTTGACATGTAAACAGATTGTACATTCTTCTTCTTCTAACTCTTGAAATTCTTTCTTTTAGGTGTGCAATGAGCTTTATTCACACCAGGAGCTCCTTATTATTCGTTTTTCTATAGTACGCGTGAATCAGATTTCGTTTTCAGTATGTATTAAACAGCCTTTAACCTATCTTTGTTATGTCTGCTAGACACTTAGTTCTTTCTCTTCAGTTATAGTTTCTCACTTCACAATATATATCTATCACAATATGTGCCTTTTTAGTGAATAGTTCTTATAATTGTTTGTGTTACAGATATGGAGAGGATTACAAACACTCTACCCACGTCTTGGTCTTCTTAATATTACACACTTACTGCAGTTTGTTGAACAATGTCTTTTATACCATTCACTTTAACTTTTTGTAATGCATGTAATATTTTTATTCTGTCTTTCTTTGTTTGGAATTGATTCTGTCGTATCTTCACTATGTTTGTTTCACTTATCATACATTTGCATGTAGAAAGTGTTTATTTACTTCACTGCAAACTGCACAGGATGTAAAGCTTCCGTATTTAACGAGCTTTTTAACCTGTTTTGACTTGTCGACATGCGTGCGACGCCGACGAGTGTTTACCCCCTCCACACTGTCTATTTATTGCCTTCCTGTCCCCCTTTTTTGTAGGTAAACAGGTTGGCACTTGAGAGGTAGGTCAGTGACAGTCGACTTTTGAGAACACTTTCCGCGGTGGGTCAAGAGCTCCCCTGCCGTGAAACACTTATCTGCCCGACCCCCTTCTGTCAGCGTGGGCACAAGTCTTTTTTCTTTTAACTTTTCATGTTTATTTTCACCCATCCGGTAGTTTTAATTTATTTATAATCAAAACTACTTTTATTGCACTTGATGTACGATTGTTACTTACAATTCTGTGTCATTCTGTTTACAGTGTGTGCTCGCACTCACTGCGCTTATTTGTTGTCTTTCTTCGGTGCGTTACGAATTTATTAGAGTTTTTATTTACTTTTAAATTCGTGACGTATCACGAATTATAATCATTATTGAGATGCTGTCGCTCTCGCACTACGGGTCCTTTATCACCGTGACAGATTGATACTTGCGATCTATTGTCTACTCGCTTACACCTCTGCACCTTTGTCCCTCGCGAAAGGTAAAGTTTGCTGATAGTGAACGTACGTTGGCGCTCGGTCTACTATTTCAACTCTTTTTATCGTTGTTTTTGGCGATTAATATCCCGTTTTGTGAATGTGTCAACACCTTCTTGAGGTGTTGACCGGTGCATCTTCCGATATCCTCTTCCTCTTCAGTTCTCCCACGACGTCGTCAGCAGCCTCCACGACTCGAAATTAGATTTGGAAATGGCGAACGACGGCGCACGTGTCGTAACCGTGAAGGATTGCGAATCCGAGCACGAAATTCGCTATTATTCGACCCTAATACCGAAAGAATTCCAGATTTTTACGTCTGGATTTCACGCGATACTTACCAAATTCGATTAAGCCGTAGCTTGTATTCGAAATCTCAAGATTTCCACTCGAAAACTCGAAAATGCACGGAGCGATGTGAAATGCGTCTATACTCTTCCCCCAAATTCAACACCTAAGGGCGGATATACCGTATCTGGAGTCCATAAAATTGGATTCATTTAATCACTTATTGACACTGTGTTGATATTAACGGCGCCAAGCGGAATTGGCAATAAAATTTGTCAAATCCAGTAAAATGAAATCACCATTCACGTTTGAAACGAGCTAAAATTTCAAAAAAATCTCTCATAGAATTTTTATTAAACTTCCAGTTCAATTATTTTTCACGAATTCGAAAAGTATTACATTTTTTAAATTCTCCTCCTATAATACGAATTTTAATCAAATATCAGAGATAAACGATTTATTTATTTAACATTTTTACTGGGGTAACCAGTTGATAATTTCATAGGATCAGGGTTGGTGTTACATCCTCGTTCGTACTATGAATTTTGATCAGCGCTATTCGCGGAATAACGTTCGACGTAACAAAATCGTTCTAGATGTAGCAATCGGAATGAATTTTTTTTTAACCGGTCAGAGGCATTAAAGTAGGAGGGATATGCAAGGAAAACGCCAGAATGTGTCGCGTTACCGCGTTTCGAATTTTAATGGCCCGGTGGAATGATAAAGCGGTAATTAATCGTTGTCCATTGCTGCCGTCGTGAGATTTCAATGGATGCGACGCTTGGCGTCTTTCCAAATAATTATTCCTTCCTTTTTCGCCAATTAATGTTCATATATTTTTCCTTTCGAGATAGTGGTCTCCTTTTTTAAATTCCTTGTTCCTTCTTCCTTTTATGACAAATTTTTCGTCGGCAGAGGAGAAATACAACTTTTACTTCAAATATCTATTGTTAGATTTGTATAATTTATTGCAGCGTGGAAAGTTATAGAAAGATAATTTGCTTCCTTTATATTCGATGTATTTTGACGAGCAACAAAAAAGTCAATAATGTTTTTATCATTCGTGAAGCATGGAGATATAGTTGATGCTTGTTACTTGATTTTTATCGGTTTTCAATACAGAAAGTATAAGAGGATTCGTTTTATGTATAATTTCGAACGAAATTCCTGATCGTTTAGACAAAACTTTATCGTATCGGGTCATTCTGGCTAATGGAAGCGGAATTCTCAATCCTTTTCACCGATGCGAAATATTTTAATCGCATTTCAGCGAATAGAGGGATTTCTTAACATTTTCTCTTCAAATTAATTCCTTTACCAATTTTCTTTTATTAGCAATTACACATTCTGTCCTCTCTCTCTCCCTCCCTCTCTCTCTCTCTCTCTCTCTCGATGAGGCTTGTAAAATGTCCGAGAAATATCGACATGTAAAGCGATAGAAGAATTAAAAGTAAAGTAATAATATTCCTTAGGAGCGAGACGCCATTCATTATGAATTATGGGACGTATAATGGACGCTCTCCCTGACAAATGAGTTAATGCTCCCTCGATGGACCTGTTTAAATCGTTAAGCACCATTAGCGACTTGAAAGTCTGATTCGTAATGGAAAAGAGTGCTGGCGGCAAGCCGGGCGCGTATCGCGACGGATTTTCGCGAAAATTCAAGGACTTAAGGAATTTTAATGTAACCGCGGAGGCAGCTACCGCGCGCAAGCCTGTTTAAATATCCACAGCAGCGAAGAAATAATTCAACAGCTCAGCCAAGACAAACACTGAGCGATGCGAGATATTTAGGTGAGGAACCGTGTTCGTTTTTACGAGACGCATACCGAAAACGTTGCTGGCCGGGTAAAATTCAGTTGCGCCAGTCTCATTTAGGTTTCCTACTACACTCAGAAAATACGACTGGCACTGATCAAATTACGCCGGAGCGTGCTTCGACTACGAACGAAGTTTAAAGGCCTGTGGGCGCAGTGTATTAAATCCAAAGGGAGACACTGGCTGCTTCAAAATAGCGGCTGTTATTTGAGCGAACGAAGTAAGTTTACGAATGAAGATTCCGCATAAATTAGAAATATATTTTTAATCGAAAATAAATGTGGAGTGTGATATCGAGTGAGAGAAATTGGGAAATTTTGGATAATTTTAACACGTGACAACAGTTTCATTAAATGAATTGAATAATTGGTTGATAGAGACCTAAATGCTTGTGAAGGCGCAAGGTAGAAAGGCGTAGCATGCTTTCAGTGGGGTGTGGGTTCCGTTGCAATTGGAGTCGAGTTACTAGGTAGTTTGAAATCGTAGTTGATCATTAAACATCGGCGTATCCCATAATTAGTTAATTGTAACGTTACATTGGTTACTTAACCGCTTACGTCGTAAAATTACTGTATGTTCGTACGTTTCAAGGATCTCGTAAAAAATGGCCAAATACTAGCCTATTTAAGTGAAGTAATAAAGAATAGAGAGTAATTCTACATTCAGTAATAGCACGATCGTTGTTACACTCAATTTTGTTCGTCGATGATCTCATCCTGGTTTGCAACAAGAAATAATAAGAGAAGTAAAATTTGTAGAATTTGTGGGTCAGGAACAAGTATATACATATGTATATCATTCCCTGACGAATCGATGGATAAATAATTGTTCATTGTTTTACGCTGCTCAGTTTGACATCATTATTATCCCCGTCAGTTGGCGTCATAATAGCTGTGAACGAGGATGATGTGGTCAGAGACCTGGGAAAGTCTGTAAATAATTTATGTTGCGTCACATCTACGTGCAAGCGTGAGTACGTTACTATAAGCAATTCTTCCGTTTCTATTTACATCAGTCCTTTGTGCGGTTTAATCGAATCTCTGGGGTCTATTCAGTGCGACTTTTAATTGCTCCTGGTCATCCCATAATGGGATGCAGAAGGGATGCAGTCCTGAATCTGCGGTGTCAAATCCTCTCTAATTCGAACGACTTTTGATAACGACTTGCGATAATGAATGAACGTAATCTGTTTTTCGAAAGTTGGCGAACTATTGAGGAGGGTTGGTTAATTATTCGGTGCGCTATTGATCGCAGACGCTATGAAGATTAATCGAATGTTTTTTGCAAACGAATACCTTACGCGTGCTTTTCACTATTATTTTTAAACGTAATTGAGCGTTGTCTGAAATTTGTCTAGTTTCGTAATTCAGTCTTGACTCGATTCGATGGTGGTACACTAATTATTAGCTATAAGTGAAGGGATATGCTAATTGGGGAAAAGGGTTATGTCGCGAAAGTTCTCGATGGTTCTCCAGCTGTCACTTCTGAACTAAATCTAATGGAAAATTGTGCTAATTATAGCAATCTTCTGGCTACCTCTGTTGCGTCGTAAAAGCTTAAAAGTTGACGATATCCTTTACGCATCTGTTCTCCAGTGGCGTGGTTTACTACACCGTGGTTTCGCGAAACTTGGCCGTTTCTCGTGCTGGATATTCATTTTAATACCAGGATAACTTCAGTGTCTACTACACCTTTCCCCCGTGACAAATGCGCGATATTGAATTAATGGACTTTAGAAGTCCATTTCCTCATGCTTCGTACTTACAGTTTCGCGTTTAAGCTGTAACACTGAAACAATCTCATTGTTCGTTCTTTTCTGCCTTTTATTATACCCATGCATACCCATGCATACCCATGCATTATTTTTTCTTTCGTACGTTCTCCTTCTTTCCGTTCGTTCTCCCGTTAATTTCTGATTTTGTTCTCTAAATATTTCGTGAGCGCTGACTGCGAGGAACCAGAAAAACACAGAAAATAGAAATTCCAACAAACCCTTGTCGTTTCTCTTTCCCGTGATTCTGTTTATCAGTGAAATTTCGTACTTCGCAAACAGGAAGGTCGTAAACGGCGTTTGGTCGTGATAATTTCGAAGCGAGCGATGCGCTGCCAGCATGATTATCTTCCCGTCCCGCTTTCAGGGTTTATCGTCGCAACTGCAAGAAGCATCTGGACTAACGATTCAGGAAAATTGTTAGGTTGTTTTAATGTTGCGACTTTGCCGCGCGTCCCTCTCCATTAGCGCGCGAAGTAACACTCTGATTTATTAATATATGATGTTATAATATATTTGTTTAATTGCTCAGCGGCAAACTGCAGGATTGTTCGAAAGTTGCTTTGATTCTTTTATTCTAAATCAGCTTTAGTCGCTCGTATATCGGCTGAACAAACATTCGGAATGCATAGGATACAGTCCATAAATTTCAATGCTGTTTTACAATGTTTACGAATCTCACGATTGAACGTAGCTTCATATAACTCGAGATAAAAGTTTTTCCTTTCTATTTGATTTTCTGCAAAAAAATGTGCGAAACAACAAACATCCATTATCAGTCTATTTCCGCGTTCAAAATTCGACGGTCTCTCAAGGTTTTTAAAAATTACGACGAATTAATTCTCCAAATCGACGGAAATATACTCGAGTTTCTGAGGGTGAACCGTTTTACCTTCTGCGCAACGCGCAGATCGTTAGCATACGAAAAAACGGAGAAAACGTAAGCTTAGCGACCTCGTTATTCTCAGTTACTCACCTCTTATGAAATCCACCGCCATCTCCAGACCGTACGTGTCCTTATCACAATCGTCAAGGATGTGCGCCCCGATTTTCACACCCGGCAGAATGCCCTCGCCCTCATTGAGGTTATCCAGGGTGTAAAGCCTCGCCTCCAATGCTTGTACTCCGCCCTACGGCATAACAGGGCCGCACGTGATCGGGTCCTCCCTCTCGTGCAACAGCATAAACCCTCCGAGGAAGAGGTCGCCCTCGACGACCGCCTTCTTCTTCACTGGTCAGGCGACGAGAACCTGCGCGCTCGGGTCCATAGATCGGAACTATCTGCGGCCGTATCGAATCAGATGATGAGTTTCCGGGTTCTCGAACCGGAAGCCACGCTCGTGTCGCGCCCTCAAACGAGCGCGATCCCTTTTCGCGTCGATGGACCAGCCCGGGGTGGAAAGTCTCGGCGAAGTTCCTGATTAATTTTTTCACGATCGATCGACTCGCTATTGGAGTAATCGTCGCCGTCGTCGTCGAGTCGAACCTGCTCGGAGCTCAATAACCATCTATCGCCCGGCTCGCTGTTGGCCGAGCACATGTATATCAGCACGGCAGGTAACAGAAGCTTCATGACTTCATAATTGTGAATGGTTGAGCTTGCGAACGGCTTCACACGTTGTCCTGTGTTTGCGTCGGGTGGTGGGTTCGAGTGGAACTTGCAGTTCAGAGCGGCTATGGTCGCTCCTCAATGGGAGATCGGTGGTCCGCTTTCTCCAAGTCCATGGTTTCTAGTTACGTTGCGTTGCGGCGTTGGATGGTACATCGCGATGGTAGTCGATGGTGACAGGGCCTTTATGGGGCCACTGGAACCGGCTGTTTTGGAGCAAGAAAGTTCGATCCGTTTCACTTTCGCTGAGAGTTCCGCTGGTCTGGTACTAATTGCTGAAGTTCTGCGATCGGGTAAAGAAACGAAAAGTGGAGGTTGACACGGCGCTGCGGAAGTTTAGAGTGATGAATGGGTGATCGTGGATGGTGACTTGTTTGCGGGGTAACCGGTGTAATCGTTCGTTCCACGTGGAACTGTTGATTCGTTTGGTAGTCTCGCGATATTCTGGATTTACTCGAATGTCATGGGAAATATCTACCTAGCTTTGCTCCTCGCAAGAGAGCTCATCGAGAAGGAAAGTAAGCAACATTTGCTTTTGGCCACTGTTCGTTAGCAGTTACCCCTTTCTCGTCAGTGGTACGGTTCCTGTTTGCTTCTAAAACTTTTGTCACGATTACAAATGTTTCTCCTAGGCTTGGGATCCTTATTTTTATTTCGCAAATATTCGCGAAATCGTCTATGTGTCGCGACTGCTTCTCGATAAAATTCCGAGTCGAACTTGAGGCAGGGCAATTTTCTTACGTTTACATGTCGACGAGATCGAAAGCCTATTTGAAAACGCCGCGCCAGCAGCCTCGGAACTATCGGGATTCTCTGATTGGATAATTTCGTCGGAGAATCTATAGGGCATGGACCAGTCGGTGCCAAGACAGCAAAAGTGTAAATTGCTTTTGATTTGCAACGAGCCACTCGCGTTCCGATAGCGACCCGATCGCTTCGCGAACTAATTAAAAACTTTGACACGTCGCGCCCTTCTTGGTTCTCGTGTCTCCGGTGGCTGGTGGAACTTCCTTTCTCCGTCCGAATTACCGTTTATCGCGCCCGCGATAATTCGTTACGAGGCGTACCTGTTGCTCCGCGGTGGTGGCCACGAAAATCCATTTCCATTTCATTATGCCTCCCTCCCGTTCTCGTCGCTGTGATTTTTGGACCGCTCCTCGTGTTTTTTCAAACGCGACGAACTGTTACGCAGCGCATTATAACGAGGGATGTGGTCGCGTTACCTGTTGCGTCCCTCGACGAGGAACCGTTACCTGGTCTAGCGTAGTTTTGTCCGACTCTATCTGGAAATGGATCACGGATTGTCTAGGAAGTAACTCGACAACGATCGATATTGAGAACGCGACGCCTTGCACCGTTGCCACTCGATGGTTCCAAGTGACGCTGACGGACGTCTGGATGGCTACTCTGTCGAACGCCTGACGGAGAACGGACGTTCGTTTTGTGGGCGTTCGAGGATCTTTTCTACGAGATCTATTCTATTGGTCATTACTGATTTAGTTCAGGGAAGACAATGATCAGAATTTCCAATCTCTACAGTTTTGAATTTGCATAATTATGATTAATAAAGTTTTTAATTCTCAAATTTTAACTCATAATTCATCGCGAAACACTTTTCAGGTTCGAACCGTGTACAATTTTGACAAAAGCTGTAGGTGTTGGCGAAACCTGTGTATAATAAATATAAATGACGCATTGAGTAATTAAATCCCACGTTCTGTAGTAATTGAGAATCAAGCCAAGGATGGTGGTTAATAATGCGATGAGTTCATGCTGTATTCGAATGGCACAAATGGCACTGTCTATTGCTGATGAAACTGTATGGTGTACAGTGGTATTTACATATTTTTTTGGATCTATTCTATTGGTCATTACTGATTTAGTTCAGGGAAGTCAATGATCAGAATTTCCAATCTCTACAGTTTTTAATTTGCATAATTATGATTAAGAAAGTTTTTAATTCCCAAATTTTAACTCATAATTCATCGCGAAACCACGATTGGAATCGATCAAATTGGAATAAACGGACGGATATTTTATTGTATCTGTTTGGTATTCGCTATTATTCTGTGGCTAAATGGAGATGGTGTATAATTAATGTAAAAAGTTCCCGAGAGAAAGTTTGCTGAAGCACTGTTAGTTTCTGTTTCAACCGCGATGAATAGAATATAATATTATATTACAATTTCGGAATCTCATTGAAAAACAAAGGAGCCTTTCCAGATAGCCATAGGCTTTTTTCTTTCATTCCATTTTGTCTGTCTGCCTAGTTTTTCCTTTTTCGTACAAAACTTCATCACGTTGAAAAAAAATTCGCATATACTGTGCAGCATTACGAAACTTTTGACATGAAAATTTATATGACTTTCTAAATGATTCGGTTAAACGGACGTGAAAGAGAATAGAACGTTGCAGTGTGCACGTATCAGTTTGTTTTTCCCTCGAAATTAATCTCAATTAAATTACAAATAAGTGAAGTCTTCTGTCAGTTAACAGCATTAATTGGTTGTGGGGAAACATTCGTATAATTTTTACTGGATTTCCTATTCCGCTAGAATTGTCAAATAATACATTTTTATCGCCAGAGAATATCTTTTAAAATGTAAACATTTGTTATTCGCATGATGGAGTATATTATATATCTTTTTCTTTTTATAAAAATTAATTTATCAAGCTAATGTGTGTGGATTATTGGATACAGAATGGATTTGTTTCCTGAACCGACATAAACATTTTTCATCGTTACTTCCAGTAATTATCTTTGAGCATTGTGGAACGAGTGATTTATGAATGCGTTGAAAAATGTAAACCACAGGAATAACAGGTCCACGAGACACATCTGTTCATTTCTCTAAGTTTGGGGATTATTTTTTAATCTGATTTGCACGCTTTGTATAGTGTGGGCCCGGTTCGCGGTGTTCCGACTTTGAAATTTACTTTTTTTAAACGGCTTCCTGAAAATGTTAATTACAAAAGGCATCGACGATGATATGGAAGCTACGACTGGTTTCACCGCTTACTCGGTAATTAAATTTCTCATTAACAGATCTTACGCTCGAAGCCTCTAATCTGACCGATTACGGTCAACGACGGATAGCATTTACTTTCCTTCATTCATTACCAGAAAATTGTACCGACGCGTGCTTCTGGTAACGCTATCTCGAAAATGTTACTCGAACCTACGAAAAAAGTTTTCAAACAGTCTCTTTTCTTTTTCCTTCATTTTCATTGAGACAATTATTCACTAGTTTACGGCGCAATTACTCCGGCGATAACGTTCTTGCGTGCGCGACAAGCACAGGGTCGCGTAAATTGCTATAAAACCGCGACAGCTGCCACTTAACGAACGTGGTATTTTTCAATCACCTGCGTCTCGTCAAGCTGTATTGCCAGAGAATTTCAGAAGTAATCTTCCAAACTGTTTCTCATGTTATATCATGCGCTAAGCGTAATCGCATGGGGATTAGTTTCTCCCTTTTGCCATTGTTTCATTTTTGTTTTAAACGGTTTTTGTTAAACTATGTGTTCATTCTTTACCCGCGAAGGAATTTCCGTAGTTAATTTCTTTTTGCTCCTCGCTCGAATAATTTTGCCCCCCGTGTTATCCAGTGGATCGATCGATTACACCTGTGTCTTCAATGTACTCTGTTATCAGAGAGATATTTTAACGATGCTTACGATTTTCACATCGGTGACGGAACACCACTGTGACAATAGCAATTTCATGGAATCGTTCAATAAAACGCCGAAGAACCGCGGCAGGATTCGCGGGACACGAGCCGGTCGGTTTTTCGTCCACTTGTTTGACTCTTCGTACACATTTCTTCGGCCATAATAATCCAACGGCATCGTAGGACAGAGAGCCGTTGGAGTAGTTGGAGCACACGCGCGCGGCCCCGTGTCGTAGCAGCTACTGACTGGCTCTGCGACTGTATCAACACTACCCTCCTGTGGAACGCATCAACCCTCCGTCACCCTCGAAGCCCTGCCTCGTTCCCTACTACCCTACCTTCCCTCTCCCTCCCGTTCATTCTCTTCCTCGCTTCCTCCAAACCGTCTTACCCTGTCCCACGTCACGCCTCGCGAATTCTGTTCCTTTCATTTTGCCGCGTGCGACTGTTTAAATCGTCGATCATAATTCTCTCGCGGGTAGGAATTAAAGAAAGCCAGAACGAAATGTAAAGAAGAGAGGAACGGAAGAAGTGGAAGTTTTTTTTATTCCACCGGTTGTCAGCATTGGCACTTTTAGTCTTGTAAGAAGTACTTTGATAAATTATTGTCGTCGTACGTAAGGAGCTAATCCCGTGATGGTCGGTATGCGCGTGTGCACGTGTCCCATGTAGATGGTCTGGGAGCGAAAGGCGAGGAAAATAACGGGACCGGGGTTGTGTCTTTTGATTGCTGCGAAAGTTGGTTCACGGGGAGGCTGGAGGTAATAAAAGACAAATTTTAGAATATTACGATTCGGTTAAGCGGAGCAGGTTACTTCTCGCAGAATGAAGCTGCAGAATTTTCCCTTCTTCGGTTCATAACTTCGGTTCTGTCACCGAGATAGAAGAAAAAATTTGACGAGTAATTATAAATTTCCAAGCCGTCACGTCGCGAGTTGGGAGATTCATATCGAATCCACATTGCGCATTACTTACTACGCGTTTCAGCGTTGCTTTGTGTTTGCAACCAGCGCGGTTCTGTTTCGTTGTCCGAAAGTTTCGCGCATCGCGTTCTCATTAAATTCAGGCATCGAAGTTAATCGGGTTCGTAGCGATACCCGGAACAAGTTCCCGCAACAGGAACGAACAGTGAGGGAAAACTGATGCGAGCCATCCAATTATAGCGGCGGATCGTGTAGCTATGTCGGATAAGACGCGCGATTATCGGGTTTGTCAAATGGCGGACAGATTCATTTTTCGAAAAAGAATTTCCCTTTTGACGGGTGCGTGACAGTTATACAACACGTCGGATGCTTTTTCATGGAGGCAGCGCATCGATTCGGACCGCTTTTGGCGTTGTTTTACTTTGACGTTTCTCTTTTTTCGCTCGTTCCCCTTGTATTATTATTCCTTTCATTACATCACGCCGGATCGCTCCTTCTATTGGAAACTTGTAATGGGTGCGGTAGGTGTGAAAGGATTCGAGACCAACATCGCAGGAAATGCCATAACGGTATTGCTCGGGCATTACGTCGCGTCGATGGTATCGGTCTGCAGCGACATAAAAAAAATTCCCATGTTGCAAAAGGACGGAAATTACTTCAAAAGCGAGTTCAAGCTCCTCCTTCTTTGACCTCTCCGTCGAGACATTAATTTCGTTTTCCTTTTGGCTCGAGTAAAACGGCGATGTTTGGAATGGAACTTGGAACGAGATGGATACACTGGAATAAAAGTGAATGATGTGTAGTAAGCATCTGTGCGGATGAAGTATGCGATGCCGAAAAACATCATCGGCGACGTGAATTTCATTGGTTCCTCTAGACTCGATGAATCTCCATATCCCTTCCAGTCGATGGTGAAAAATAGGATGACACGTGCAAGCGTTAAACGTTCCTTCACTAAGTTCCGAGAACTGGGTGCCCAGAACTCGTTGCGGAGTATCTTATTAACGAAAGCGTTCGCTTTTTGCCTACGATATCCTAACTGAATATTATCCCTCGCAACAAGCAGAGAGGCGTTATATTTACACGATAAGGAAAGTTTATGAGGCAATTTTCTTCACGAACAAGCCACAAACTTCTGCGTAATTTCAGTCCTTTCCTTTCAGTGGTTTCGTTCCTTCTTTTCCCCTAACTTTCCCGCCCCATTTTTTGATATTTATCGTCTAGTGGTAAGAAACCAGAAAATAAGTATCTACACCTGAGACATCTCTCTGGAAAAAGAAGAAATTTCGCGCGATCATTGTATCCCATTGAACGTTACCCTAAATAATTCGTGGATTGATGGTTAATTGAACGTTTAATCGACCGTTTCCTTCAGTGGACAAGGTTGCTTGTATCTTATCTAGTCGGATTATCACAATTAAAACGAAATCCGATACGGGCGATTCGATATTTCAGGATAATTGATTCGATGCGAATAATGGGAGGGCTTTCTAGACCGTTGAAAATTCCAGGTTCAAAATGTTACAGGCATTGTTGCATTATTCATCGAGGAAAATGCGATGAACGCGGGAAACGCGTAGTCTAATTTCAAAGAGCAAATATCTGCAGCTACGATCGAAGTTTCATCTTTTTGAAGAAACACTTTCAAGTCGTAGAGAAGAGGTCAGAAAGTGGAGAGTCGCTGCGCGTGAGCGGGCGTAGAGAATATTTTTTCAGACTGCTGTTGTTATCGCTAGGCGAATTAACTTTTTAATCGCCGCGTGATAAAAGAAGATAACGATGGATAAATTAAAATCTGCATTTTAACAGGTTATGAAATGACGTTGCTAATGAACAAGTTTGTATCTTATAAATATTGAAAATCGATAAACGCAGAGGCAGAAATGATACAACTTTCATTTTTTTTTTCTCACTTTCTCTCGAACAAAACGTATGCGGCGAAACCGACGAGTCTGTTCGATTTCGTCGGCACAAAGGGTGTATGATTGTGTTTGGTGGTTCGCTATAAATTGGTTACAACTACCTTTAAATATACCAGCATCGAAACATCGTCGATCGTTATACAATTCTCGAGTCGTATAGGAAATGCATATGAAGTCTATTATACTGGGCTTCCTCTATTACACTAGATACACTATATTACACTATCCTTTATGGTACGAGTTTTCATATTTTCTTCATAGTTTGCAGCATGAAAATTTAATGCAGTCATTTCGAATTGGCTGCGAGGTGAAGAGGTGTATCATTTTAATTCGAAACGTTACATTCTTCAGTTAACAGGAACGTTGCTGAACCAGGATGCTTTAATTTTTCCATAATGAAATGTTGCTTCTTATTTTTGCCTCCTTTTAATTAAATTTTATTATTTTGTAACGAGGCGTCACTCGTTTCCCTCCGTTGAAGCTGCACACCTCTAACTCTCGCACTTCCGGCTTGTGAGCGAATTTTTTCTCTCTTGTGTTGTTTAACGGGTGTTTATTAACATTCACTCGAGCTTCGCTGTTCGTTTTCAGCGTCACCTTAAAGTTCTCTCGAGATCTCGTCGTTCTGCTCCCAGCGGTTATGAATACAAACTGCTCCTTCTTTTATTCTTCAGTTCCTTGAAAATCGAATAAATTCGCTATTTTTCGACCTCATCCGCTTCATAAATACAGAATACACCATGGTTCTTATTTTTATTTACATGACTGGCTACCTGGCCGTGTCAAGCGTCGACGGTTACACGAAAAATCGTCCAACAGAGGACGAGTCTTCCACCAGAAGAGATGCTTCCGCGTTTATGGAATATCTGAAGCATCGTTCTCGAGTTAATGAGTGTGAACAAGAAATTTCTGTGTCGCTCTTCTTCATACTTTTTTTTTTCACTCCGTCTTAATTAATGATTAATTGACACTATCGTAGCGTCTCGTCTTCTTTGATATACTACGTGAAATATCTTTCCGTTTGAACAGGAAAATCGTGGACGGTGACGCCTGATCCGTGCTATTATTTGTAAATATTTTTGTCTAATGAATAAAAAAGAAGATATGAACGTTTCCAATTTAACTAGATAATTATAAAAATCGTTCTCTAGGGATCGCTCGACGGTGCCGACATTTTTCTTTTCTGCGCAAATCGTAATTAAAATTGAAAAGCGATTCGACTAATTTCAATGGGAAAGTTAATTATCCACGAACAGCTAGAACGAGGAAAACGAAAAAGCTGGAAGCCTTCACGTGCAAAAGGAGGTCAACGTGGTATTACAATAATCATATGCTAACTCAACTAGTTTGCCGTTATATTACATTCATTACCATCGAACTTTCGTGTAGTTATTAACTTCAACCTGTGTAATTTAATAAAATTCACGTTCAGTAAAGAGTTCATTTGCAAAGCAGCGTATTTGACGTGTTCCTTTACACAGAAGAATTTTATACAGCCAGTGCGCTGGGCACAAAAGTTTGTTCCTTTACGCGAATAAAGTACATAATTTTCATACCATGATTCCTTTTTCATCTCTCTGTTTTATTCAATTTTAGACGAGGTTTTCCTCGAACACGTCACGATATCGTGGCCAACCAGTGGGTTATGAAAATTGTTGAAATATTTACGCTATGGAATTACGTACGTTCCCTACGTACGAATCTCCCGATACGTATACGTGTTCCACGTTCGCTGAGAAGCTTTAAAAGAAAAAGAAAAAAACAGGAAAAAAGAGGACGTCGGAAAAAGAAAAAAGTGGAAAAGGCTAGGCGAGAGTGGAATAGCAACACCTCCACGTCTGATCTGCAGAATATCCGAGTGCACGCGTTTTAAGCACTGCCCATAAAAGTATTAATAAAAACTCGAATACTACTTTGAATATCAACGAGATTGCGTCAGCAAGAGTAACTGGGTGGAGGAGCTTGGACGTTAAAAACTGTAACCCAGATTACACCTACCATTACTTTGTAGCGAGATTAAACGTTGAGGTTTGAATATTTAATTGAACAAGTAGTGAGGAACGGCATTGCACCGACGATAGACATTCGCGGAGTAATAAAGCGTGCTTCTTATTGAGCTCGTAAAATTTCTGCATTTATGGCTAGCGTGCTTCGTGTTTAGTTTATAATATAGTCAAGTTTCTGGAAAATTATGTGTACGATTGTACAATTTTTGTTACTTTTAATTTTGCTCTTGTTTGAGGAAAATTGTTGGTCACTTAATTGCCAGTCTGGTATATTGATTGATATCACTGAAAATTAGAGAAAGAATAAATGGTTTTATATATCGGCAAATATTTCTAAATCTAATTGAATTACGCAAATAGTTGTAACAATTCGAGTTTCGTGAAGATTTTTAAAAGTTATCAGATTTTGATATTGGAGAGATTGTTGTTACCGGTAAAAGCTACGAGTTAGCAGTGAAAGCTCTACTACTTCCCTTACGACTATGATCAAAGTACGATCACCAAAGTCGTACAATTTTACTGTCTTTCGAAATGTTACCAATTCAGCATATGGCTCCAAATAGGTACCGGAAGTAGCAATAGTGATCCCAGTAGATGCATCTTGTCCGCGATAATAATACATAAATGATTAAGAAGTAAACTCGCGAAGAATAACAATAATTCTCTTTTAAAACGTAAATGTAGCTTTAGTTTACATAAAATTTATAAATGATTATTACCAATAGTTGTGAGTAATCGTTAAGAATATTAATTGGTAAAAAAATTGCGAAAATCGGTAAATTACGGCCAATTTTAACGAAAAATCAATTTAAAATATAAGCGCAGGGGTGGGGAGCCATGGGTATATAAGGAGGGCACTTCCGCTGATTTAATCAGTTGCTCGATAGACGCGGTACCGATCGGAGCTCCTCTTGGGCCTAGTTCAGGAAGATGGACCATGATCAACGTGTTATGATGGTGGTGGGGGACCACGAAGAGGGTGCTGCCCTCCATGGTGGCGGACACTGGTCAGCCTGATGATCCCTTGGTAGGTGACAGTGGTCAAGCGAGCTGAGTCGATGGTGGTGGATCACGGAGAGGCTGCTGAGCCCCATGATAGTGGACACTGGTCATCGCGATAACCCCTTGGTAATGGAAAGTGGTCAGCGAGCTGAGTCGATGCTGGAGGATTACGGAGAGGGTGCTGACTGCATAGTAGTGGACAATGGTCAGCTAGCTGAGTCGAGGGTAGAGGATCATGGAGAGGATGCTAGCCGCTGATGACGTCACTTGTCTGCGAACGGTGAGTTTGTACAAACCGAATTTTTAATTAGAGGTGGTGGGGTAGATGAGGTAGCAGTAGTAGTAATTTTGATATATACTTGAACAAACTGGAGGGCTATCAGCTAGCGCATTCGACTGAATGCTAGCATATATAGCCCTCCTATTTTATATAACTGTAATCGTTCTTTTTATTAGTTTATCGGTTTAAAAAATGCGAGATTGTTATGTGTTGAGAATAGTTTCGCGATTGAATGACTAGTGTATATCGCGAAAACTCTTGGGATTGAACGATTAGTTTTATTACTTTTATTAGTTTTATGATTTATTATTTCTTTTTCTTATTTTTCAATTTTAATTTTCTTTTTGCTACCAAACTTTTGTATTTGAAGAATTTAGCTTTTTGCAATTGTTACCGAATTTTTGACGTGTCTCCGAATTCTTGACATATTACTGAAATATTTTTGGACTTCAGAGAATTGAAAGTCCACACCTATTATATGTTAGATTTATAATAAAAATAGTTTATTAAAGTAACGATATAACAAAATAAAAATAGTGTATTAGAGTAACGATAAAAGAATTCCTAATAAGTTGCGTGCGTAAGCAAATAGCCGTGCTGCGCACCGTATCCATTTGGCATTACACAAGTTTAAGAGAAAAGTTGAATGAAATCTTGGTACCTCAGTGCCGAGGCTGCATACAATGGAAGGGTGGATGGGATTTGGGTTTGGGGATAGGTCCCTGCGTACTCATATCTAAACGTGGAGGCAAGTATGCAGGGACCTAATTCCTTGATAACGTTTCTGAAAGACCGGTCTTTCTAAAACGATATCGAGTAACATTAGATTTAAGACTTATATTTAAGAGTTAAATTTAAGAGTCAGATTTAAGAGTCAGATTTAAGTTATTTGCGTAAGGATATCAATGTTCGTTGCGATGTTCTTGTCAAGTGTCGATATTATTCCATTATTCCATATTCTGTTTTATTTCGCATCTCTTTTCGTTCGAATTCTTACTCTGTCATTCTTCGTTGGTATCTGATCTCGCTCCTTTATCTCGTACTTCAGATTTCTGTGAAAATAAATCAAATTTCTGCGTTACTCGTGGGATCGCCGAGGGATGAGAATACGTCTTTAGTTAGAATTAATTTAGATTTATATGCTAAATAATATAATTTTAATTACTATTGTAATGAAATTGTGAAACAATACATTTTCTTACCCAAAGTAAACACAACTTATCCCTATTTTCCTTATACTTCTCGTTTAAGAAAACAGAATTACTAATTGCTCTAGTGCAAATCAATTCATATTTGCTTGGTATTAATAAATCATTTAGCTGCGCATTCGCTTGCATGCATCGCATGCTGCATGTAAGTAAGGGTCCCTGCGCAGTCACCTCCACGTGGTGGACTTGGGCCCTTGGTAACGTTTTCGAGAGACCGGCCTCCCGAAAACGATATCATGCTAAGGACTACGCACGTAGATTATATAATTAGTGTAATTAGAGAATAAGATATAGTTTAAGATAATTTTTGCGTTCGCAGCTGGATCGCCGTTGGATGACTTGATATAACTTGTTAAATTTATCGTGCCTCATCGAAGGAGGGTTGTTTGATTCTTTAATGTTCGATGGGTAGGTGATTGATGTTCGGAAATCCGCTTAGTTTTTGGTTTATTCTGATTTATTTTAACCCCTCCCTTCGCCGCTGGAACGCGGCTGGATGTCGTGATATAACTTACTACATATTCTCCATTAATAAAATTTAATTACGTTCCATCTTTGTTCCTTTCCCATGACTATTTTCATGCTAATCAATTCATTCGGTATTAGTAATCTATTCAGTGATCGGTAGATGAGTTATCTTAAGTATTGAAACTGAGAGCAGGTGTAGTTGAAATAGAAGTAATCATTCTGTGATTAAAGAAATATATGCGACGGTGGAAAATCAGGGAATTGTTTAAATAATCCGGCATCTCTCTCTCTCCATCTCTCTTTCTCTCTCTTTCTGTCTCCATGGTATCTTCCCTTGATCAAAGGTTGGCTCTTGATTTCAATAATTACAACAACAGAAAATTTAATTCTGTAGTCGCAAAGTGACTTCATTATTCTCTTTAAATTTGGAAATGAGGAAATGATATTTTCGGTGAATGCAGCGTTTGACGCATGGTATTGTTTTACGTAAAGAAATTGCCATTTCCACGTTTTCCAAGGTTCTTTCCAATTGTTTCACGCAAATAGGCTGTACGAAATTATAATTGAGAATGATTATTAGGGAATCGTGAAATTTGACGTATTTTCTCCGTTCTTGTCAAAAATTCAATGGTTTTGAGTCGAATTTCAACCAATCCTTTTCATTTCCATTCTGTTATCCAATTTTTATGATTTCTATAATAAAATTCCTGTGATGTCAATAAATAATTTCAACAGATATTTCTACGTTCGCCGCTGGATCGCCGCTGGATGCGTATATTATTAGTCATAAATAATAATAATTATAATTAGATAATAGTAATTGTGATAATAATTGTAATGAAATTGTAAGGGAGTATGTACATTGTCTTATCAAGAGCGAAACCATAGAATTTTTCCTCAAAATCCCCGTTTTATCGAAATTGAATATAATTATTCTTAGTCTCCATTTGCACACTACTGATGTTATCAGTAATAGTTTTATTACTCTGCGTACTCGCTGGCATGCATCGCATGTGGCAAGCAAGTAGTGAGCACGCTAACTTAATGTTACACGTAAGTCGCTGCCATGAGTAGCTCCATGGGTCGAAAAGACCGTGGTTTGGAAAGTGGACAGCGCCGGAAAAATTTAGTTAGCAAATCTACATGATTACGTAGATCCACGTGAGTATGTAGAGTACCTTTGGTCACGTCGCGAATGTTATGTTCACTTTTCTCTTTGATTTATTACTTATCACAAGTTTGTCCAACTTTAATTACCTTTTTAATTTCATTTTTTCAGAATAGAGTATAATAGAGTTTAGTGTTTATCGCATCGTAATCCCTTTTGAGAAACGCTTTAATGTTTCTAAAGTGTCGATAAAGAGACTTTGTAAATTACTCTCTGGATAAGAACATGATATATACTTCCAGTCCCTTCTTCCCTTTCGCGATTCGTAAAGTCCACGTTGCAATTTCTAAGAAAATGACCCTGGATTTGGCGTGTATTGAATTCAAGTAGAGTCGGATCTCGGTACCTTCTGTACCGAGATCGTAAACATGTAATGGAGGGTGGATGGGATTAGGGAAATATGATGTGTTCCTGCGTAGTCACCTCCTCGTTAGTGGACCTGGGTACTTGGTAACGTTTTCGAGAGCCTGGTCTCTGAAAGATGATATCATGCTAAGGACTGCGCTTGTAGACATAAGTATTGTAGTAAACTTGATGCTAGATGTACCAAACTAGTTAAAAGATGGTGGTCGTAGCTTTTGATAGAGATAGATAGATTTTTCACTTGATCAAAGGTTTCATAGATTTACTTTCAACAATTTTCTATGATACTCATTCATTCCATTATTTCATTAACTTTGCGCGAGATTAGAATAACTGGATTACTGGTATTTTTAGCATCGAGTACTTTGCAGTACAATTTAAATTATCCAAGTCCTTTTCAGGACTTGGAAATTTTATTTACGTTGTACTTCAGGTAATAGTTGAAGCCATAATTTAAATTAAGTTAAGTAAAATTTTACTCTCGTGGCATCAACCTGGAACCGTCGAAGAATTATACTTTCTCTCTGGTCTTTTTGGATTTTAATTTAAATCAAATCTTTATCTGGCAAGAGGTTTTATGTCTGCAATAATTCACATTTTATGAGCTTTGGAAAATTTTTAATTCGGTCCTCCCTTTTGCGTAAAATATATCCACGAATTTTGCAAGAACTGCTACTTTATCAATTTTGAATCCTATATTGTAGAGAGTGTAAAAATTTGTACGCGATCAATATTTCGGACAGTAATGGTCATAAAATTCCATTAGATCAGTGGCCTATCTTGTAGCTCGTCGGTACTAGGATAAATCGAGACGAAGTTATCGACTTGAGCTTGCAGAGTATCACGAGCTTACCGACAGGCGATACTTGAGCTTGCAGTGCACCGTGGAAAGCTTCACGAGACCTCCGTATCGACTCGTCTCGATGCCTGCATGTTATCTATGCGGGATTCTAGATTTATTCAGAAGCAAATTTCGTTGTAGATACAATCGCAGCACGGAGCAGAAAATCTCCTTACCGATATTCAATCAAATAGCGTATATGTTGCAAGTGTATTATATTCGTACAAGAAATCAATTAGTCGATCAGAAATCGTTAGAACCGCGCAACAAGCAAAGACAGAGAATCTCGCGAATTTTTTGAAACATTCGCGACATCAATCTCGAAATTTGTATTAGCATTGCATTCTCATACAGCAACTTATAAAAGGAATTCAGTAATTCTATACTTCTGCCAGAGTTTTTCATTTAGAAACGCTATGTCCGCTCTGCCTCATCTTTGCAGTGTTTGGACGTTTCGTTCGCCTGCTTTCGCATTCGTGCAGCGGTGAAATTGTCAGTATCGCGACGTGATCTCGCGGAAACACATGAATAATGTCAACTTCCAATGCGAATTCGCTTTCACCGAGTGTCGGGCTATTGCTACGGACATCAAATTTTAATATCCGCACTTTACTTTACCGCCGAGTGCATGGGAAGTTGTGTTCTTTTCATTGGAATTTTTATGCCTCGTAACGGTCCAGCCGCCAGCGACTGAATGTCTTCTCTAGTTAAGAGATGATCTACTCTGGGGAATGGAGTTCCCCTAGCCTGTATAATGGAAGCAAACGAAACGTCAAGTATTCTTCGTTACACGGAAATCTAACAATGGCGAAGGGTAGGAAAGATGCTTTCATTCGGATGAGGCGGTCTTCTATACACGCGTTCTTACATCTTTTTTGTACGTAAAAGGATGAGGCTGTATTGTTCTGTTTTGTTGCATCTCGATGGGTATTTAAAAGCAGTGTCGCATGTTTTTGCTGTAGATTCTGATTGTTTCGGAACAAGGGAAATCCTAATTACCTATTTCTGTAGGAGAGTGCAGTATCGTGATATAACGCACGTCTATCACGAATGCAAACTATCTCACGGTAAACTAGCAGTGTGATAGCTCTGCATTTACGATTTCCTTCTCAAGGAAATTGAATTCTATAGAGCTTATCGTTTCAGAATTGTCTAGTGCCGCTTCTTGTTATATTATATCTTAATTTTTATTCTAATTGAAAGACAAATATGACAACTACTAGATAACTTTGGAGAACGTGTATTAATGTTAGAATCATTTTGAAGTTTCGACATTTAGATTAGCGATGTTAACTATTCAGTTGATCTTTATTGTGTTTGTGACACAGTAATAATTCAGTAGTTGCGTACGTTAACAATTTTAAATACCAAATTACTTTGTGAAAATGGTTCGATTAAAGAAACTTCGCTCGACACACGATAGGCTTTACAGCGAAGCAGTTTGCGCCCTCTGAATTGTGTTAATTAGAAACTTGATTGTAGGTCCAGCGCGCGTTTTCGCTGGAGCTATCATTCACGTCAATTAAAATAGCTCTGCGCTAACAATTCGTTAACTGGTTTGCTTCAATGCCCCGTGAAATTACCCACTAGCAAAAACGTAATCCGTGTGTTGATTCCATTCAAAGGAAGCAAATTAGATTAAATATCCAGGATTTGAATCTCTGGGGAGACGTAAACCGTATGCTGAAATTAATTCATAATTATGTAATGGTCGCTAGGTCATAGATGTTTCTATTGAAGTTTCATTTTCGTAGCGTTCAGCTCGTTAGGCATTGCATATTTTTAGAACCTGAAGTAGAAATACAAATTTTTCTTCTCCGTTCCGAGCGGAGTTTTGTGTAACTTTCCGTTCGGTATCCCAACAGAGTATACTCTTCTTTCTTCAAGGGGTACAATTTTTCATCACCACTGCATCGCTATAGAGGCTCATGTTCACTGTCGAAAGAAACGGTCCTAGAATCTATCAAACCTGGTCGCGCATCGATAATCGTGTAGAAAGGATAAATTAACATCTGGCATTGACCAAATATCTAGGTCGAGAATTTACTGAGGAATCATTAGAGAGAAAAAACGACAATACGAATCTCCGACACAATGTATACAATGTATTCACACTCGCTTCGAAATGAGAAAGGGTGATAAAATGAAATACAAGAAGTAAAAACAACGGTTCGGTATTTCCACAGACGAATTCGTTACGTCAAAGAACGCGATGTAACCGATGTAAAATTCGACGAAGTTCAAGTACGCGTGACGAGGCTTCTTTTATTATACTACGTTCGTTCTTTGATTTGAAGGTTGATGAAACTTCCTGTCGGGTTGATTCATTTGGTAAACATGGACCTGGCATTTCGCGGAGAATAATAGATTAACATGACTCGTGACAGAGAGGAGAGAATGAAAAAGTTGGAAGAAAGTTGCCGCAATTCCATCTAGCACCGCGCCGCGTAAGTTCGTTACACGAGCGGAATTTTCCATATAAAGCATCGCGCACGCTGAACATCTTATCGCTTCTTTGAGCTATCGCTGTGAGATTCCCCTAGCCTTCAAAGCAGTTAAAATTTTCACAGTTTCAGTGGAATCGTGCCCACAGCGTGACCTACATTCGCGGAATTTCATTTTTCTCCCTATAATGTGAATGCATGTGATTGTATTGTTGGATTGAAAAATTCAGAGTACGCAATGGTTCCGTAGACCTCCGTGAGATATTCGCGAAGTTTCACATTGTCAATTTCACTTGTCGTATCTTGGAAATGAACGAACTTAAGCAAATCGAACATTCTCTTTACCTCTGAAAAAGAATGAAGTCGGCAAATAAGCGGTGTTCTTTCCATTTTTCTGATCTTTGCAAATAATTAGTAACAATGTGGTGAAACGGAACATCTTTTTCCTTTAAAGAGAAATTCAATTTTGTTAGTCGTTTAACTCGAATTGTTTCTCTAATCAATAACATATTAAACACGTTGACAGTTGCTCACGGGTATTGCTGAAACTCGTACGAATTTACATTTCCGACGCGCGAATGCATCGCACTCGTCAATCATAACATCAATCTACAACATCGGACACCGACGACCATTGAATTATCAGCCTTCAGCTAATCAACTGACAAAACAACACGTACCTTTGATAAAGTCCACAGCCATTCCCAAGCCGTACGTATCCTTGTCGTAATCGTCGAGAATGTAGGCGCCGATCTTAACACCGGGTACAATTCCACGATCGTTGAGCCTGTCCAGAGTGTAAAGCATCACCTCGAGCGCTTGAACGTCACGTTGCGGCATCACTGGCCCGCAGGTGATGGTATCCTTCCTCTCATGGACTATCATTAGACGACTCAACACTAGATTATACTCGACCATCGCGCTGTGCTTAACTGGCCACTGATTCGGCGGTTCCAGCTCATGCGACGAGTTGTTCGTCGTTTGCGAGGACGCCTCGTCCATGGTAACGGTTCATGGTCAGAAGAAGTGGCGATCATGTCAAAAGTGAACAAAAATTGGTTCACGTCGTTAATCAATCCGATGGTCGACGTTTCGGCGGTAACTGGAAGTTGTTCCCTCTCTGTAGACGAAAGCGCGAGATTTTCGTTAAGGTAGTTGTCCAGAGAACCATTCGTACTTTTCAAACGGGAGCGAAACCTTTGATCAATCCTGCACTCTGGAGACGAATTCTAGTGGACGTGTCAACGAGACTCTTAGCCCCCCGGGAGCATCGTTGCTGGCATTCGCTTGGACGTATTCCATTTGCATGGTCGAGGCGGTTCTTCGTTGGACCTCGTCCTTGACCCACGTCGGCGTAGAAGTTCGTCCCGACACCGGGCCTCCGACCTTCATAGATGAATCAAGTTTCAGGCTCGTCGATGTCGAAGTTTGCACCGTGGACGACCTGGACTTTCGTTCTCTCGTAGGATGATCGATCACCGGGATGGGCATCGTGCTCAAGGAGTTAAACCCGTCGGACGGATTAACTTCATTCACCGTTCCATTATCCAACGAGCGGGTTTGAGCCCTCTCATTTTTCGAGCTAAACCCGACGGACGGTTCATCAGGCTTAATGTCGCAGTCATGTTTGAATATTTCGATTCAACGACTCTGTCGCCCTTGAACCGACGGGTTGCCGTTTCTTCGAAACCATTAGAGGATCGTTAAACGTTACTTCATCATCTTCTGTCAAACCATCCGTAGCTGTATCGAACCGTTCCGCCTGGTCGTCGATTTTCCTATTTATCGTCCCAATTGTTTGGATAACGGCTTTTCTAGACGGGGATGGTCGTTCAGAAAGGGTTAAAGGAAGCTTCGATTTCGAATATTTCGTTTTATTCACGAGCGATTGCTTATGGTTCGCGTTTATTTTGATATCCTTCGTAATCTTCCGCTCTTGCTCAGTCGAAGATGAGTTCCTGAACGTATCGTCGGAATTTCCCTCGCCGAATTCAGGAAGGCCACTGTTCTCCGACGTATAGCCCCTTTCGGTTAGACAGTTCATATCGTTTCTTAGGTACGAGGCACTCCTTGGCGCCGCAACAGAGCTATGCTCGGAGTTCACGAGGACGCCGTCAGACTCCTTTGTCACGTTACTTTGCGCAAAAGCCTCTTCCGTTGTCGCTTTATTCGCCTCTTCTTTAGCCTTATCAATCTCGCTCCGCGGAGCGTCTAATTCCATATCTTGCGACGAATCCGCGCTCAAATTGAGTCTTATCGAGATCACATCGTTACTTAGACTTGAAACGTTTTCCGGTAACTGTGCATTGTCATTTCAACGTCGAATTCGGTTTGCCATTTAACATCGAGCTATCCGATAGCAGTGAATCGTTCTCACTCACCACATCTGGTGCTTCGAGTGTTACTCTGTTAACTCATCCTGTGCTTCCGTCGTGACTTGTTGAACTGAATTCATTGCTCAATGTTAAAGTACTCAAATTTAACGTCGAATCATTCCACTGCTGTACGTGTGCTGCAGCATCTCGATCGTCCAGTGAGTTATACTTAACGTTCTCTGAAATGAAGTCGATCTCCAATTCTGTCTCAACAATTTTCGCATCGTTATCCAAAAAATCATTTGTCGTTTCGTTGAAAGTAACATTCAATGAAGTTCCATCGTATTGCGACGAATGCAACGTGACCGCGTCGCTAGACGGAATAATATTTCTCTTCTCGCGGATCGAAAAATTTCCACGGGTTCTCCTGTCTGCCTCATCATCGCTTCCATTTGTTGATATCTGTTTCACGGAGATTCCATTCAACTGGCGCGTATACTCCATCTCTCTCCGAATCAACGTTGATTTACGAGACGTCGACGTTCACCAGGAACCTTCGAACTCTGAAGAATGAGGAGTCCTCCCTTCTGTCTTGATTGCTTTGACTCTTTTGCCTCGCGGCTCGCAATTCGAGGATCCCGAATTCTGGCAGAGGTACGACCACTCCAGATTTATTACATCACCAAAATCGAACGACCTCGGCTCTTCGTCAAGTTTTATTCCCGAATTTTAATGGACCTTCTGCTCATCAACTGATACATGGAATTATCATGCCCGTCGACTTCTATTTCCGATTTCCCTTTTGGTATCAATTCTCCGTCGAACAGTTCACTAATAGAAGCGGAAGATTTAGGAGTTTCAATGAAATATCGTTTCTGGATGTATCCTTTGGGCTCAACATCTCGCGTATCTTTCTTACCTTTCGTAGATGCTCGTCTCTTCGCGTCTTTTAATCTTTTTCGACCCGTCAGCGTTTTCAATTTCAACCGTCGAATCCTTAATAGTTGATTAATAGAGGTGGAAGACTCGGCGGAATCGATTAAATATTGCTCAACCGAGCCTTCCGACGGCTTCCTACCACTCAATCCCCCTGGATCCGCGAATTTCTCCGATTTCAATCCTGTTTCGAATGCTTTACCGATAGAAACAACGGATTCAGGAATCTCAGTCGAATGTCGCTTCCATTGCGGTTTCCTCGCCATCTCCCAAGCTCCGAGAACCCACGATACCGTCAGCCTGAAAATAGTCCATGGTCCTTTGACCGTCCACCCTATAGGATCTTTTCATCCGAAGACGTCGAAGCTCGCCACTGAATCCCCTTTGCCTTCTCACGTCCTTGTTCTCTCGTCTGAAAGCCTTTAGCGAGTCGTCATTGCACGAATCCACAACAACGTGACCGTAATCAACGGTCGCATCGCCGCCTCTCTAGCGACGTCTTTCATCGCGACACGGGAAACCCGGGAGGATAAGCGGGGCTCTTCCGGAATATTCACTGAACTCCCGGTGAATCCGGTCGATCCCCTCGCAGTTGGCCCGGCTCGGCGTTTATCGCGTCGTTCCTTGTGGCAGTCGTTCGACGGGTCGGGATCCGCGAGTCGACGATCGCTCGACCGGATCGATCGATCGTCATCTTCGTCGGTTTGATTCGCGCCCACCGCCTGGGCGGTTCGCCAGGAAATTGCTCTCGACGACTCCTCCGTGATGTCATTCTTGACGAGTGGACGGAATGTTTGCCGACCGGTAGTTGATGGCAATGATAACTTTTAAGGGTGCCGGGATGACGGAGTATTTGAATGGTTTTGGAATTTCAGGGATGGTTCATTAGCGCCGCGAGCCCCGTAAGCGACTTCGGCGCGGTTAACCGACAGCTGGTTGTTACCATAATCGAGCGGATACCGTTCGCCCGCCAAACTGTTTCGAAGAATCGATAGCACCACTGACACGGCCAGTACGGCCAGCCAACAGTTGTTCCGCCGCACCACCTGCCTCCCGTGACAAACATGTCCTGGTCCTGCAAAAATACGCAGCGTCTCTGTGAATCCACCACATCGCATAATAAGACCTATCGATCTAGTAATCTTATGCTAATCGAGGAGAAACGTATCGAATATCGTTCTCTACGAGATGTACGTGTTTGTTGCACCGAGACGGTTCGAGGCAATTTGGTTGAAACTATTTGAATGGTACAAAAGGGTTAAATTTGATTCGCTCTGTTTGAGAGCGGTTTAATCTATTTGCAGAGGAATGGAAATGTTTGAAGATTAATTATTCATACGTATATTGTGTATGCAATCAACTTAGAGGTTAAGGGTTGAAGCTTTGTATTACAGATACGTGAAGTGCATTAATATCGTGGAGTTTATTTTGAGCTAAGTTATTAATCATGATGCAATAACGAACCAGTAAATATCTCTGCGAGTGTTGCACATTTTCGAAATTACAGAAGAATACCGCATAGTTGGAACTCCGAGCATTACACGTGCATAGTCAAAGCAGGAACTAACCTCGATCAAACATTGGCTATCAGTTAAGCGTGGAATATTACCACTAAATTTCTCGTATCCAAATCGAAGGAGCCAGTGGCCGCAACAGGCGCATACAGAGTCCTGGTGCACCGTTGTACATATTTTAGCATCGGTGTATTGATTAATTGTGTTCAATGCGTTCATATTAAATTCTCCATCACTTCTGATAGTACATTCAAGTGACTGTAAAAGATTAATACCCTGGAAATCCATTTATTTGAACAGCGTCGGTGGAAATCTCGCTCGTGCGAATGCTTTTTGTAGCCATAATACGTTGATCCGATTACTCTTAGTACAAGCGTTTTCATTTGGTTGGCACGGAGCCAAACTGCGATTTGATCGAGAGTGATTTTCCTAGTTTCTATAAATCAGATTTATCGATCGCCTTTCTATAGACCGATACGATCAGCAGTATCGTTGATGGATCACCCTCGCGCAGTTAATCGAATGAAATTTTAATAATCCGAGAATATGATAGCTTAGGAACGAAGCTATCGCGATGTCGATATAATCTATACAATTGATGCAGAATTAATTACCACTCGGTTAACGCTATCTCGAAAGCCAATATAATCTCTTTAAGCGACATCTTATTGTTGCCAGGCCGCGCAGCGATCCCCTAATCGCTCTTCCAGAAAATTAACCCCTCGCGCTATAACCGTTGTATCCTATCTAACCGTGGATCGTCGCGATTCAACGCGAGCATCCATTATTTTAACACTGCTTGTGCGTTAATTAGTCCGTTTCGAGGCACGGTCTTTCCTCTTTGTCCAATAAATTTCGCGCGGCTGCGAATCCTGAAGGAAAGCCTCGGAAACGAAGGTTATATTACTTGATCTCCTTTCCGTGCTCGTGTCCAGGTTTGACGCGTTCGTGGGCTAAATATCTGTCGGAACAATGGAGTTACAGGGCTTTCATAAGGCCGTTACTTTATCGAAGGGCAGCCGCGCTCGATAGGATTGAATCGTACGAAATGGACCCCGTTTCGCCCCGTCTCTCGGAGTAGGCACATGCCAGGTTTATTGTCAGATGTATCGACGGAAACGGTGATTTCGCGGGGACAGCGATAGGTTGGTAGGAATCGATCGAGCCCCGTTAAACGGTTATTGGACGATTTAGGTGAGGTAAGCATACTTCCTTGCAGAGCGTATTAAACTTGGTCTTCGATTCTCACGACACTTTCCAGCTTAAATTGACATTTTGGAGGTCTCAGATGTCTTTAATTCAATTATCTTCACGGGTAATTTCAACGGTAACTTTGATTTCCTAATCTTCTCTTATCCATGGGTGATAATTTGAATGGAATATCCGAAGGATTCATTTTTTACCTTTCAGTTGATGAAATCAGTAATTCATGTTGTAAGTAGTTCATTTCTGTTTTATCGCTTGACGAATTCACTAGAGAATTTGACGGTTTACGGAAAGGAACCAGCATTAGTAAGAAACTTGAAAATTTGTTTGAAAAGGGAGCAACAAAACTGGATATGGTGAATACTGGGTAGTACATATTACTATCTGGATGTGGATTTTGGGAGCGATGCCTTCATCAAGAGAAAATAAGAAGCCAATATTGAAGAGGAAGAGAATAAGAAGAACAGTATGCCGAGGGAAAAATTCAGGGATTCTTCCATTGTTCGTGTTTGAACATTTTTTTCATCTACCCCCGTATTTCGAGGTATAAAGTTAAACTGATAACAAATATTACATACAAGAATGCATGTTTTCGTGAAATTTTATCACGACAGTCTACCATTATCCTCAACAGCGAAAATTAGTAGCCAATATTGTGTTCCGTTCCTTCTCAACCCCTGAAAGAGAAATTACACTTTCTAAAAGACTTTAGACATCCTGTAGAATCCGCAACTGAAGGGGTTACCGTAAATACCTTTCTAATTACAGTAGCCCGGCAGATGTTGATTAACCGTCCGTCGAAGTAATCTGATGCTCTAATCCTGCAAACAATCTGAATATCCCGTGTCGTTTAACAACAGCGTTTCGTCTAATGGAGCTTTGATCGATGGTTTTACTAGATTAGTAAATATCGTTAATTACAGTGGTGTTAAAATTTGACACGCGTGTGACAGAGATAATCTGTCGTGAATTTATTCAAACGGAATCTGAATTGTCATCTTTTAATGATCGATCTCTTAATCGCGACCAGTAGAAGGAATTCAGCGCGAAGTGATCAGCAAATCCTCATTGTTGGATCGTTTAACTGGTGCATGTAATTACGACTGTATATTGTACATTTGTATCAGCTCCTCGCCCTAATTGGTCTGGTTCGAGCCGCTGACATCTGCATTGTCTATGACAACATATGTTGTCGTAACTTTCTCAATCGTATTCGGGATCCGTTCAATTATACAGGCTTGTATAAGGTACATGTGCGCGAAACAGATGGTTGTGATCACTCCTTGGTTCGATTGAGGAATCCGCGTGGCATTTTTCTAAGGATTTTAATCATTTCGACGAGTTCCATGACGGCGTTTCCACCTGGCATTCAAGTGCTACAAAATATTTTTCGTCAAGCGAATTCCACGGATACAATTTCGAACGTGGTCGCGTACGTTCTTTCGTCCGCGAGAAGAAAGAACCCATAGAATGGAGTTCCGCGGCGACGCAGCATCCCCTGCAAGTCAAAAGGGGACCAAGGTGGGAACAAAGGGAATCCTTAATGGCACGCAAAGACCGTCTACTGGGAAATAATTGGAGACAAAAGTCTCCATTCCCGTGACGTGTAAAGTGGATTGATTATACTTGTGACGATATATCTTTGTTCGATTATACGGAACTGCACCTTAGAAGAGGGAAGTTGTTTTTGTTCTCGATAGGTATCCCTCGTTTACTTTCGAGAACACTCGCTAATGGAGCGATTTTTCCATTTGATGGGTTTACATTGGTTCAGCGGCCGTGCTCTTTTTGTTTCACGAGCGACTTCGCGGCCGGCGCAAGGGTCTCCGCTTTAATCTCCCGCATAGACGGTGAGAATGGACCTTTAATCTTCTCCGAACGATCAGTGCTACCTCTTTTGAAAAGCAAGCAATGTATTGTTAATATTGGATGCTTTCCAACCGACCTTTTAAATCGGCGCTATCATTTAAATTCGCAGCTAGATTGGTCCGTGATCTGTTGGCGAGCTTAACTGCTCCCTTCTTTTTTTGTTTGTCCGCTACGATGTACCACTGTTGATAATCTGTGGCGAACGATGACTGGAATGTGATAAGAGGAATTTTTATCGGGAGCCAGCGAACGATTTTTTCCCAGGGAAAAGCTTCTATAAACGCAGCAAGGTTTTATTTCTTACGAAACTTTAATGCTCTTATAATTTCTCTTAAAGTTTTTATTAAAACTCCATGAAGATTTAAGCTGAGTTTTTCCCCCCTCCGCCGATGGGAGTGATCGCGAGATTTTTATTAGAAATTTCGTAGACTGGCTGTAAGCAGCTTTCGTTGTACCTTGGATTTTCTTATCGTCGCGTATAGGAAATGATACCATGAACGATTTGAACTAGAAGTTCGTTGATACAGTTTTATAACCGCCTATAACGCCGTGTAATTGAGGAAGAGCAGCACGTTCGCGTAAGCACACACAACGCGATATAGGATACGAGGAATTCATTTTTCCATTTTCCGCATTGATTGGCAAAGCAGAAAGTCCAAGAAAAAGCGCGAGGTCCTAAGAGGCGACGTTCCAAAGGGGTGGCTAGCGTAGAGTCATAATGCTCGCAGATGTGCCTGCGAACAAAAATTGCGACCAGTGGCATTTCGCGTTTGTATCTGCTTCACGGATCTCGAGATTTCGATACTCCTTGACACCGAATGATTCCGCGATTTTCGCAATAAATAGCGGAGACACGCGTGCATCGTAACGCATCAGCTACCGCTCCTACAAATTCTACACCTAGCAGATGACATACCGAATCTCGGGCCTCTAGAATTTTTTTCATTCAAGTACATATTCTCTATGGGCCACTAGTGACCGCTCCAGGAGTTCGCTCTCCGCATATTTCGACTCCCAGAGCCAGACATGCCGTATCTGGTACCCCTAGAATTGACTTCAATTATGTACTGATTCGCTCTGCGCCATTAATAATCAATCCATGAGTTCTACCTCCTTATACGAAACATAGGGTCGGACATATCATGTCTGTGGACCCTAGTATTGGTTTGATTTAAGTATATATTGGTTGTTGGCCATTAACGACCCCTCCAGAAGTTCATCAACCTCCACTTATTTGACACCTAGGGCCGGATATGCCGTGCCTGGGGCCCCTAATATTGGATTCATTTAAGTACTTATTGGCTCTTGGCCAGTAGTAATCGCTCCAGGAGTTCTATAGCCGCCTACTTCGAAACATAGGACCGAACATACTATAACAGGGGCCTTTAGAATTGGATTCATACAACCCCCTATTGAAGCTGTGCTATTACTAACAGCGCCAAGAGATTCCCTGGCAACTAATTCGACACCCAGGGTCAGAGATGCGTTCCAAGGGCCTGTAGTGTTGGTCTCATTTAATTACTTATTGGCTCTGGGTCATTCGTAAACCCCCTAGGACTTCGTAGCCCGCATATTCAACCCAAGGTATTCCAAACATGCCACATTTTACCCGCTCGACCATTATATATAAATAGAACCAAATATAACCTAACCTAACACAACCCAACCTCTCGGCGTTAATATTTTATAAAATTCCTGACGTGTCGGCCCCTACTTCTCGGCGGGAACATTATTTACGTCTACAATGTTATATATCCTAACCTAAGGCAACCTAACATCTCGGCAGTAATATTTTACAACATTCCTGACGTGTCGGCCACTACTTCTCGTAGGGAACATTATACATACATAGAACCTAAAATAAATTAACCTAATTCCACCCAGCACTTGTGTAGTAGTGCTTCACAGGATCCCGGGCATGCTGGCCCAACATCGCGGTGGGAACATTATATGCGTCTATAACGTTATATATTATAACTTACGGCAGCCTAACCTCTCGGCGGTCACATTTTACAACGTTCCTGGCGTGTCGGAACCTACATCTCGGTAATAACATTATATACGTCTATAACGTACTATAACCTAACCTAACCCATCTAGCCCTACGATGGTAGTGTTTTAAAGAATCTAAAACAAAACATGACCGCCGAGACCTCAGCTTGCGTGAGGTCAGGTTACGCAGCGCTACAGACGTAGATAACGTTCCGACCGAGAAGTATGGGCCGACACGCCACTAATGTTGTAAAATGTTACGAGCGAGAGGTTAGGTTGCGATACGTTAGGTTATATAACGTCATAGAACGTATATAATGTTCACGCCGTGAAGCAGGGACTAACCTGCTAGGAATGTTGTTAAATATTACCCTCGAGAGGTTAGGTTGCCTTAGGTTATGCCATATAACGTTATAGACGTACATAATGTTCCCACCTAGAAGAAGGGTCTTACTTGCCGGGAATGTTGTAAAATATTACATCCGAGATGTACGGTTACCTTAGGTTAGGATATATAACGTTATAGACGTATATAATATTCCCACCCAATACCTAGGAGCTGAAACGTCTGGGCTTTTGTAAAACACTACCACCCAGTGATTAAGTTGTGTCATGCTACGCTATATAACGTTACAAGCGTATATAATGTTCCCACCCAGAAGTAGGGGCCGACACGCCAGAAATGTTGTAAAATATTACATCGGAGATGTTAGGTTGCCTTAGGTTAGGATATATAACATTCTAGACTTATATAATGTCCCCACCGAGAAGTAGGGGCTGACGCTCCAGGAATGTTGTAAAACATTACATCCGAGATGTTAGGTTGCCTTAGGTTAGGATGTATAACGATATAGACATATGTACGGTCCCCATCGAGACGTACGGGCCAAGATGACCAGGATTCTGTAAAACATTTCCACCGAGGGGCTAGATGGGACAGGGTAGGTTATAGTACGTTATAGACGTATATAATGTTTCCATCGAGAAGTACGGGCCGACCCGTCAGGAATATTGTAAGGTATTATGGTCGAGAGGTTAGGTTGCGTTAGGTTCAGTTACTTAACTCTATGGACCTATATAATGTTCCCATCGGAAAGCAGGGGCCGACACGCCCGGGATATTGTAAAACATTATTACCCACGGGATAACTGGGTTAGGTTAGGTTACATTAGGTTATAGACCTATACAATGTTCCCACCAAGAAGTAGTGCCCGACATGCCAGGAATGTTGTAAAATATTACATCCGTGATTGTTACACTGGCTTAGGTTAGGATATATAACGTTATAGGCGTATATAATGTCTCCACCGAGAAGGACGGGGCGACACGAACGGAATGTTGTAAAATATTACCGCCGAGAGGTTAGATTTCCTTATGTTAGGATATATAACGATATTGACGTATATAATTAGCCCGCCGTGAAGTAGAGGCCGACGCGCCAGCAATGTTGTAGAAAATCACGGTGGGAATATCATATACGTCTATGACGGTATATATCCTCACCTAAGGCAACCTAACAGCTCGACGGTATTATTTTACAATATACCTCGCGGGTCGGCATGTTGTACTCGGTGGGAACATTATATACGTCTATAGAATAATATAACCTATCCTATCCTATCTAGCACCTCACGGGTAATGTTTTACAGCATCCCGGGCGTTTCGGCCCGTTCGTCTCGGTGGGGATATTATATACGGCTATATCGTTATATGTCCTAACCTAAGGCAGCCTAACATGTCGGATGTAGTATTTTACAACATTCCTGGGAAAGTCGGCCTCTACTTCTCGGTGGGAACATTATATACGTCTATATCGTAATATAACCTAAGATAACCCATCTTGCCCCTCGGTAATAATGTTTTACAGAATCCAGGTCGTGTCGGCCCGTACGTCTCGGTTGGGACATTATATACATCTATAACGATATATATCCTAACCTAAGGCAACCTAACATGTCGAGCGTAATATTTTACAACATTCCTGGCTCGTCGGCTCCTACTTCTCGGTGGGAATATTATATACGTCTATAACGTTATATATCCTAACCTAAGGCAACCTAACATCTCTACCGTAATATTTTACAATACTCCTCTCTCTTTGGCCCCTACTCCTCTGTGGTAACATTATATACGTCTACAACGCTATATATCCTAGCCTAAGGCAACCTAACATTTCGAATGTAATATTTTCCAACATTCCTGGCGCGTCGGAACCTACTTCTCTGTGGGAACAGTATATACGTCTCTAACGCTATATATCCTAGCCTAAGGTAACCTGACATGTCGAGCGTAATATTTTACAACATTCCTCGCTGGTCGGCCCCTACTTCTCGGTGGGAATATCATATACGTCTATAACGATATGTATCCTAGCTTAAGGCAACCTAACATGTCGAGCGCAATATTTTACAACATTCCTGGCGTGTCGGCCAGTACTTCTCGGTGGAAATATCATATACGTCTATAACGCTATATATCCTAACCAATCATATCGGATGTAATATTTTACTACATTCCTGGTGCACCGGCCCCTATTTCTCGTTAGGAACATTATATATGTTTACAACGTCATATATCCGAACCTAAGGCAAAATACCATATCTTATGTAATATTTTACTACATTCCTGGCACGTCGGCCCCTACTTCTGGGTGGGAACATTATATACGTCAATAACGTTATATATCCTAACCTGAGGGAAAATAACGGCTCGGATGTAATATTTTACAACATTCTGGCTTGTCGGTCCCCACGTCTCGATCTGGACATTATATACATCAATAACGATATATATCCAAACTTAGGGGAAACTAACATCTCGGATGTAATATTTTACAACATTTCTGGCGCTTCGGCTCCTACTTTTCGGTGGGAACATTATATACGTCTATAACGTTACATATCCTAACGTAAGGCAACATAGCATCTCGGATGTAATATTTTACAACATTCCTGGCGTGTCGTCGCCTGGTTCTCGATGGGGACATTATATACGTCTATAACGTTGTATATCCTAACCTAATGCAACCTAACATCTAGGATGTAATATTTTACAACATTCCTGGCATGTCAGTCCGTACGTCTCGCTGGGAACATTATATACGTCTATAACGATATATATCCTAACCTAACGCAACCTAACATCTCGGATGTAATATTTTACAACATTCCTGGTGTGTCGTCGGCTACTTCTCGATGGGGACATTATATACGTCTATAGCGATATATATCCTAACGGAAGGCAAGCTAACATCTCGGATGTATTACTTTACAACATTCCTGGCGCGTCTGCTCCTATTTTTCGGTGGGAACATTATATACGTCTATAACGTTATATATTATAACCTAAGGCAACCTAACATCTCTGCGGTAATATTTTACAACATTCCTGGCGTGTCGGCTCGTACTTCTCGGTGCGAACATTATATACGTCTATAACGTTATATATCCTAACGTAAGGCAACATAACATCTCGGATGTAATATTTTACAACATTCCTGGCGTGTCGTCGCCTGCTTCTCGATGGGGACATTATATACGTCTATAACGTTGTATATCCTAACCTAACGCAACCTAACATCTGGGATGTAATATTTTACAACATTCCTGGCATATCGGTACCCAAGTCTCGGTGGGAACGTTATATACGTCTATAACGATATGTATCCAAACTTAAGGGAAACTAACATCTCGGATGTAATATTTTACAACATTCCTGGCGCTTCGGCTCCTACTTTTCGGTGGGAACATTATATACGTCTATAACGTTACATATACTAACGTAAGGCAACATAACTTCTCGGATGTTATATTTCACAACATTCCTGGCGTGTCGTCGCCTGCTTCTCGATGGGGACATTATTTACGTCTATAACGTTGTATATCCTAACCTAACGCAAACCAACATCTGGGACGTAATATTTTATAACATTCCTGGAATGTCGGTCCGTACTTCTCGGTGGGAAAATCATATACACCAATAGCGATATATTTCCTAACGGAAGGCAAGCTAACATCTCGGATGTATTACTTTACAACATTCCTGGCGCGTCTGCTCCTACTTTTCGGTGGGAACATTCTATATGTCTATAACGTTGTATATCCTCACCTAAGGAAACCTAACATCTCGGGTGTAGTATTTTACAACATTCCTGACGCGTCGGGCCCTATTTCTCGGTGGGAACATTGTATACGTCTATAACGATATATATCCTAGCCTAAGCAATCTAACATCTCGGACGTAATATTTTACAACATTCCTGGCGTGTCGTCGCCTGCTTCTCGATGGGGACATTATATACGTCTATAACGTTGTATATCCTAACGTAACGCAACCTAGCATCTGGGATGTAATATTTTACAACATTCCTGGGATGTCGGTCCCTACGTCTCGGTCGGAACGTTATATACGTCTATAACGCTATATATCCAATCTTAAGGGAACCTAACATCTCGGATGTAATATTTTACAACATTCCTGACGCGTCGGCCCCTATTTCTCGGTGGGAACATTATATGCGTCTATAATGTTGTATATCTTAACCTAACGCAACCTAACTTCTGGGATGATATATTTTACTACATTCCTGGCATGTCGGTCCCTACGTCTCGGTGGGAACATTATATACTTCTATAACGATATATATCCTAACCTAAGGCAACCTAACATCTCGGATGTAATAGTTAACAACATTCCTGGCGTGTAGGCCCGTACTTCTCGGTGGGAACATTATATACGTCTATAACGTTATATATCCTAGCCTAAGACGACCTAATATGTCGAATGTAATATTTTACATCATTCCTGGCGTGTCGTCGCCTGCTTCTCAATGGGGACATTATGTACATCTATAACGTTGTATATCCTAACCTAAGGCAACCTATCATCTCGGATGTAATATCTGCCATCATTCCAGGCGTGTCGGACCGTACTTCTCGGTGGGAACATCATATACGTCTATAGCGATATATATCCTAACCGAAGTCAACATAACATCTCAGATGTAATATTTTACAACATTCATGGCGCGTCGGCTCCTACATATCGATGGGAACATTATATACGTCTATAACGTTATATATCCTAACGTAAGGCAACATAACACCTGGGATGTAATATTTTGCAACATTCCTGGCGTGTCGTCGCCTGCTTCTCGATGGGGACATTATATACGTCTACAACGTTGTATATCCTAACCTAACGCAACCTAACACCTGGGATGTAATATTTTGCAACCTTCCTGGCGTGTCGTCGCCTGCTTCTCGATGGGGACATTATATACGTCTATAACGTTGTATATCCTAACCTAACGCAACCTAACATCTGGGATGTAATATTTTACAACATTCCTGACGCGTCGGCACCTATTTCTCGGTGGGAACTTTATATACGTCTTTAACTTTATATATCCTAGCCTAAGGCGACCTAGCATGTCGAATGTAATATTTTACATCATTCCTGTCTTGTGGACCCGTATTTCTCGGTGGTAACATTATATGCGTCTATAACGTTACATATCGTAGCCTAAGGCGACCTAACGTGTCGAATGTAATATTTTACAACATTCCTGGCGTCTAATCGCCTACTTCTCGATGGGAACAATATATACATCTATAACCTTGTATATCCTAACCTAAGGCAACCTAACATCTCGTATGTAATATTTTACTACATTCCTGGCATGTCGGTCCCTACTTCTAGGTGGAAACATTGTATACGTCTATAACGATATACATTCTATCCTAAGGCAACCTAGCATCTCGGATGTAATATTTTACAACATTCTGGCGTGTCGGCCCCTATTTCTCGGTGGGAACATTATATACGTCTATAACGTTATATATCATAACCTATGGCAACATAACATCTCGGATGTAATATTTTACAACATTCCTGGCGTGTCGTCGCCTGCTTCTCGATGGGGACATTATATACGTCTATAACGTTGTATATCCTACCCTAAGCAATCTAACATCTCGGATGTAATATTTTACAACATTCCTGGCGTGTCGTCGCCTGCTTCCCGATGGGGACATTATATACGTCTATAACGTTGTATATCCTAACCTAACGCAACCGAACATCTGGGATGTAATATTTTACAACATTCCTGGCATGTCGGTCCCTACGTCTCGGTGGGAACGTTATATACGTCTATAACGATATATATCCAAACTTAAGGGAAACTAACATCTCAGATGTAATATTTTATAACATTCCTGGCGCTTCGGCTCCTACTTTTCGGTGGGAACATTATATACGTCTATAGCGTTATACATCCTAGCCTAAGGCGACCTGACATGTCGAATGTAATATTTTACATCATTCCTGGCGTGTCCGCCCGTAGATCTCGGTGGTAACATTATATACGTCTATAACGTTATGTATTCTAGCCTAAGGCAACCTAACATGCCGAATGTAATATTTTACAACATTCCTGGCCTGTTGTCGCCTGCTTCTCGGTGGGGACATTAAATACATCTATAACGTTGTATATCCTAACCTAAGGCAACCCAACATCTCGGATGTAATATTTTACATCATTCCTGTCATGTCGGTCCCTACGTCTCGTTGGGAACACTCTATGCGTCTATAGCGTTGTATATCCTAACCTAAGGGAACCTAACATCTCAGGTGTAATATTTTACAACATTCCTGACGCGTCGGCCCCTATTTCTCGGTGGGACCATTATATACGTCTATAGCGTTATATATCCTAGCCTAAAGCGACCTGACATGTCGAATGTAATATTTTACATCATTCCTGGCGTATCGGCCCGTAGATCTCGGTGGTAACATGATATACGTCTATAACGTTATGTATTCTAGCCTAAGGCAACTTAACATGCCGAATGTAATATTTTACAACATTCCTGGCGTGTTGTCGCCTGCTTCTCGGTGGGGACATTATATATGTCTATAACGTTGTATATCCTAACCTAACGAAACCTAACATCTGGGATGTAATATTTTACAACATTCCTGGCGTGTCGTCGCCTGCTTCTTGATGGGGACATTATATACGTCTATAACGTTGTATATCCTAACCTAACACAACCTAACATCTGGGATGTAATATTTTACAACATTCCTGGCATGTCGGTCCCTACGTCTCGGTGGGAACGTTATATACGTCTATAACGATATATATCCAAACTTAAGGGAAACTAACATCTCGGATGTAATATTTTATAACATTCCTGGCGCTTCGGCTCCTACTTTTCGGTGGGAACATTATGTACGTCTATAACGTTACATATCCTAACCTAACGCAACCTAACATCTCGGATGTTATATTTTACAACATTCCTGGCGTGTCGTCGCCTGCTTCTCGATGGGGTCATTATATACGTCTATAACGTTGTATATCCTAACCTAAGGCAACCTAACATTTCGGATGTAATATTTTATAACATTCTGGCTTGTCGGTCCCCACGTCTCGATCTGGACATTATATACGTCTATAACAATATATATCCAAACTTAAGGGAAACTAACATCTCGGATGTAATATTTTACAACATTCCTGGCGCTTCGGCTCCTACTTTTCGGTGGGAACATTATATACGTCTATAACGTTACATATCCTATCGTAAGGCAACATAACATCTCGGATGTTATGTTTTACATCATTCCTGGCGTGTCGTCGCCTGCTTCTCAATGGGGACATTATGTACATCTATAACGTTGTATATCCTAACCTAAGGCAACCTATCATCTCGGATGTAATATCTGCCATCATTCCAGGCGTGTCGGACCGTACTTCTCGGTGGGAACATCATATACGTCTATAGCGATATATATCCTAACCGAAGTCAACATAACATCTCAGATGTAATATTTTACAACATTCATGGCGCGTCGGCTCCTACATATCGATGGGAACATTATATACGTCTATAACGTTATATATCCTAACGTAAGGCAACATAACACCTGGGATGTAATATTTTGCAACATTCCTGGCGTGTCGTCGCCTGCTTCTCGATGGGGACATTATATACGTCTACAACGTTGTATATCCTAACCTAACGCAACCTAACACCTGGGATGTAATATTTTGCAACCTTCCTGGCGTGTCGTCGCCTGCTTCTCGATGGGGACATTATATACGTCTATAACGTTGTATATCCTAACCTAACGCAACCTAACATCTGGGATGTAATATTTTACTACATTCCTGACGCGTCGGCACCTATTTCTCGGTGGGAACTTTATATACGTCTTTAACTTTATATATCCTAGCCTAAGGCGACCTAGCATGTCGAATGTAATATTTTACATCATTCCTGTCTTGTGGACCCGTATTTCTCGGTGGTAACATTATATGCGTCTATAACGTTACATATCGTAGCCTAAGGCGACCTAACGTGTCGAATGTAATATTTTACAACATTCCTGGCGTCTAATCGCCTACTTCTCGATGGGAACAATATATACATCTATAACCTTGTATATCCTAACCTAAGGCAACCTAACATCTCGTATGTAATATTTTACTACATTCCTGGCATGTCGGTCCCTACTTCTAGGTGGAAACATTGTATACGTCTATAACGATATACATTCTATCCTAAGGCAACCTAGCATCTCGGATGTAATATTTTACAACATTCTGGCGTGTCGGCCCCTATTTCTCGGTGGGAACATTATATACGTCTATAACGTTATATATCATAACCTATGGCAACATAACATCTCGGATGTAATATTTTACAACATTCCTGGCGTGTCGTCGCCTGCTTCTCGATGGGGACATTATATACGTCTATAACGTTGTATATCCTACCCTAAGCAATCTAACATCTCGGATGTAATATTTTACAACATTCCTGGCGTGTCGTCGCCTGCTTCCCGATGGGGACATTATATACGTCTATAACGTTGTATATCCTAACCTAACGCAACCGAACATCTGGGATGTAATATTTTACAACATTCCTGGCATGTCGGCACCTATTTCTCGGTGGGAACTTTATATACGTCTTTAACTTTATATATCCTAGCCTAAGGCGACCTAGCATGTCGAATGTAATATTTTACATCATTCCTGTCTTGTGGACCCGTATTTCTCGGTGGTAACATTATATGCGTCTATAACGTTACATATCGTAGCCTAAGGCGACCTAACGTGTCGAATGTAATATTTTACAACATTCCTGGCGTCTAATCGCCTACTTCTCGATGGGAACAATATATACATCTATAACCTTGTATATCCTAACCTAAGGCAACCTAACATCTCGTATGTAATATTTTACTACATTCCTGGCATGTCGGTCCCTACTTCTAGGTGGAAACATTGTATACGTCTATAACGATATATATCCAAACTTAAGGGAAACTAACATCTCGGATGTAATATTTTATAACATTCATGGCGCTTCGGCTCCTACTTTTCGGTGGGAACATTATGTACGTATATAACGTTACATATCCTAACCTAACGCAACCTAACATCTCGGATGTTATATTTTACAACATTCCTGGCGTGTCGTCGCCTGCTTCTCGATGGGGTCATTATATACGTCTATAACGTTGTATATCCTAACCTAAGGCAACCTAACATTTCGGATGTAATATTTTATAACATTCTGGCTTGTCGGTCCCCACGTCTCGATCTGGACATTATATACGTCTATAACAATATATATCCAAACTTAAGGGAAACTAACATCTCGGATGTAATATTTTACAACATTCCTGGCGCTTCGGCTCCTACTTTTCGGTGGGAACATTATATACGTCTATAACGTTACATATCCTATCGTAAGGCAACATAACATCTCGGATGTTATATTTTACAACATTCCTGGCGTGTCGTCGCCTGCTTCTCGATGGGGACATTATATACGTCTATAACGTTGTCTATCCTAGCCTAAGCAATCTAACATCTCGGATGTAATATTTTACAACATTCCTGGCGCTTCGGCTCCTACTTTTCGGTGGGAACATTATATACGTCTATAACGTTACATATCCTTACGTAAGGCAACATAACATCTCGGATGTAATATTTTACAACATTCCTGGCATGTCAGTTCCTACGTCTCGCTGGGAACATTATATACGTTTATAATGATATATATCCTATCCTAAGCAATCTAACATCTCGGATGTAATATTTTACAACATTCCTGGCGTGTCGTCGCCTGCTTCTCGATGGGGACATTATATACGTCTATAACGTTGTATATCCTAACCTAACGCAACCTAACATCTGGGATTTAATATTTTACATCATTCCTGGCGTGTCTTCGCCTGCTTCTCGATAGGGACATTATATACGTCTATAACGTTGTATATCCTAACCTAACGCAACCTAAAATCTGGGATGTAATATTTTACAACATTCCTGGCATGTCGGTCCCTACGTCTCGGTGGGAACATTCTATACGTCTATAACGTTGTATATCCTAACCTAAGGGAACCTAACATCTCGGGTGTAGTATTTTACAACATTCCTGACGCGTCGGCCCCTATTTCTCGGTGGGACCATTATATACGTCTATAGCGTTATATATCCTAGCCTAAAGCGACCTGACATGTCGAATGTAATATTTGACATCATTCCTGGCGTATCGGCCCTTCGATCTCGGTGGTAACGTGATATACGTCTATGACGTTATGTATTCTAGCCTAAGGCAACCTAACATGCCGAATGTAATATTTTACAACATTCCTGGCGTGTTGTCGCCTGCTTCTCGGTGGGGACATTATATATGTCTATAACGTTGTATATCCTAACCTAACGAAACCTAACATCTGGGATGTAATATTTTACAACATTCCTGGCGTGTCGTCGCCTGCTTCTTGATGGGGACATTATATACGTCTATAACGTTGTATATCCTAACCTAACGCAACCTAACATCTGGGATGTAATATTTTACAACATTCCTGACGCGTCGGCACCTATTTCTCGGTGGGAACTTTATATACGTCTTTAACGTTATATATCCTAGCCTAAGGCGACCTAGCATGTCGAATGTAATATTTTACATCATTCCTGTCGTGTCGACCCGTATTTCTCGGTGGTAACATTATATGCGTCTATAACGTTACATATCGTAGCCTAAGGCGACCTGACATGTCGAATGTAATATTTTACAACGTTCCTGGCGTGTCGTCGCCTGCTTCTCGATGGGGACATTATATACGTCTATAACGTTGTATATCCTAACCTAAGGCAACCCAACATCTCGGATGTAATATTTTACATCATTCCTGTCATGTCGGTCCCTACGTCTCGTTGGGAACACTCTATGCGTCTATAGCGTTGTATATCCTAACCTAAGGGAACCTAACATCTCAGGTGTAATATTTTACAACATTCCTGGCGTGTTGTCGCCTGCTTCTCGATGGGGACATTATATACGTCTATAACGTTACATATCCTAACGTAAGGCAACACAACATCTCGGATGTTATATTGTACAACATTCCTGGCGTGTCGTCGCCTGCTTCTCGATGGGGACATTATATACGTCTATAACGTTGTATATCCTAGCCTAAGCAATCTAACATCTCGGATGTAATATTTTACAACATTCCTGGCGCTTCGGCTCCTACTTTTCGGTGGGAACATTATATACGTCTATAACGTTACATATCCTAACGTAAGGCAACATAACATCTCGGATGTAATATTTTACAACATTCCTGGCATGGTAGTTCCTACGTCTCGCTGGGAACATTATATACGTTTATAACGATATATATCCTAACCTAACGCAACCTAACATCTCGGATGTAATATTTTACAACATTCCTGGCGTGTCGTCGCCTACTTCTCGATGGGGACATTAAATACATCTATAACGTTGTATATCCTAACCTAAGGCAACCCAACATCTCGGATGTAATATTTTACATCATTCCTGTCATGTCGGTCCCTACGTCTCGTTGGGAACACTCTATGCGTCTATAGCGTTGTATATCCTAACCTAAGGGAACCTAACTTCTCAGGTGTAATATTTTACAACATTCCTGGCGTGTTGTCGCCTGCTTCTCGATGGGGACATTATATATGTCTATAACGTTGTATATCCTAGCCTAAGCAATCTAACATCTCGGATGTAATATTTTACAACATTCCTGGCGTGTCGTCGCCTGCTTCTCGATGGGGACATTATATACGTCCATAACGTTGTATATCCTAACCTAACGCAACCTAACATCTGGGATTTAATATTTTACATCATTCCTGGCGTGTCTTCGCCTGCTTCTCGATAGGGACATTATATACGTCTATAACGTTGTATATCCTAACCTAACGCAACCTAAAATCTGGGATGTAATATTTTACAACATTCCTGGCATGTCGGACCCTACGTCTCGGTGGGAACATTCTATACGTCTATAACGTTGTATATCCTAACCTAAGGGAACCTAACATCTCGGGTGTAGTATTTTACAACATTCCTGACGCGTCGGCCCCTATTTCTCGGTGGGACCATTATATACGTCTATAGCGTTATATATCCTAGCCTAAAGCGACCTGACATGTCGAATGTAATATTTTACATCATTCCTGGCGTATCGGCCCGTAGATCTCGGTGGTAACATGATATACGTCTATAACGTTATGTATTCTAGCCTAAGGCAACCTAACATGCCGAATGTAATATTTTACAACATTCCTGGCGTGTTGTCGCCTGCTTCTCGGTGAGGACATTATATATGTCTATAACGTTGTATATCCTAACCTAACGAAACCTAACATCTGGGATGTAATATTTTACAACATTCCTGGCGTGTCGTCGCCTGCTTCTTGATGGGGACATTATATACGTCTATAACGTTGTATATCCTAACCTAACACAACCTAACATCTGGGATGTAATATTTTACAACATTCCTGGCATGTCGGTCCCTACGTCTCGGTGGGAACGTTATATACGTCTATAACGATATATATCCAAACTTAAGGGAAACTAACATCTCGGATGTAATATTTTATAACATTCAAGGCGCTTCGGCTCCTACTTTTCGGTGGGAACATTATGTACGTCTATAACGTTACATATCCTAACCTAACGCAACCTAACATCTCGGATGTTATATTTTGCAACATTCCTGGCGTGTCGTCGCCTGCTTCTCGATGGGGTCATTATATACGTCTATAACGTTGTATATCCTAACCTAAGGCAACCTAACATTTCGGATGTAATATTTTATAACATTCTGGCTTGTCGGTCCCCACGTCTCGATCTGGACATTATATACGTCTATAACAATATATATCCAAACTTAAGGGAAACTAACATCTCGGATGTAATATTTTACAACATTCCTGGCGCTTCGGCTCCTACTTTTCGGTGGGAACATTATATACGTCTATAACGTTACATATCCTTACGTAAGGCAACATAACATCTCGGATGTAATATTTTACATCATTCCTGTCATGTCGGTCCCTACGTCTCGTTGGGAACACTCTATGCGTCTATAGCGTTGTATATCCTAACCTAAGGGAACCTAACTTCTCAGGTGTAATATTTTACAACATTCCTGGCGTGTTGTCGCCTGCTTCTCGATGGGGACATTATATATGTCTATAACGTTGTATATCCTAGACTAAGCAATCTAACATCTAGGATGTAATATTCTACAACATTCCTGGCGTGTCGTCGCCTGCTTCTCGATGGGGACATTATATACGTCTATAACGTTGTATATCCTAACCTAACGCAACCTAACATCTGGGATTTAATATTTTACATCATTCCTGGCGTGTCTTCGCCTGCTTCTCGATAGGGACATTATATACGTCTATAACGTTGTATATCCTAACCTAACGCAACCTAAAATCTGGGATGTAATATTTTACAACATTCCTGGCATGTCGGTCCCTACGTCTCGGTGGGAACATTCTATACGTCTATAACGTTGTATATCCTAACCTAAGGGAACCTAACATCTCGGGTGTAGTATTTTACAACATTCCTGACCCGTCGGACCCTATTTTTCGGTGGGAACATTATATACATCTATAACGTTAGATATCCTGGCCGAAGGCAACCTAACATGTCGAATGTAATATTTAACAACATTCCTGGCGTCTCGTCGCCTACTTCTCGATGGGAACGCTATATACATCTATAACCTTGTATATCCTAACCTAAGGCAACCTAACATCTCGTATGTAATATTTTACTACATTCCTGGCATGTCGGCTCGTACTTCTCGGGGCGAACATTATATACGTCTATAACGTTATATATCCTAACGTAAGGCAACATAACATCTCGGATGTTATATTTTACAACATTCCTGGCCTGTCGTCGCCTGCTTCTCGATGGGGACATTATATACGTCTATAACGTTGTATATCCTAGCCTAAGCAATCTAACATCTCGGATGTAATATTTTACAACATTCCTGGCGTGTCGTCGCCTGCTTCCCGATGGGGACATTATATACGTCTATAACGTTGTATATCCTAACCTAACGCAACCGAACATCTGGGATGTAATATTTTACAACATTCCTGGCATGTCCGTCCCTACGTCTCGGTGGGAACGTTATATACGTCTATAACGATATATATCCAAACTTAAGGGAAACTAACATCTCGGATGTAATATTTTACAACATTCCTGGCATGTCAGTTCCTACGTCTCGCTGGGAACATTATATACGTTTATAACGATATATATCCTAACCTAACGCAACCTAACATCTCGGATGTAATATTTTACAACATTCCTGGCGTGTCGTCGCCTACTTCTCGATGGGGACATTAAATACATCTATAACGTTGTATATCCTAACCTAAGGCAACCCAACATCTCGGATGTAATATTTTACATCATTCCTGTCATGTCGGTCCCTACGTCTCGTTGGGAACACTCTATGCGTCTATAGCGTTGTATATCCAAACCTAAGGGAACCTAACATCTCAGGTGTAATATTTTACAACATTCCTGGCGTGTTGTCGCCTGCTTCTCGATGGGGACATTATATATGTCTATAACGTTGTATATCCTAACCTAACGAAACCTAACATCTGGGATGTAATATTTTACTACATTCCTGGCGTGTCGTCGCCTGCTTCTCGATGGGGACATTATATACGTCTATAACGTTGTATATCCTAACCTAAGGCATCCCAACATCTCGGATGTAATATTTTACATCATTCCTGTCATGTCGGTCCCTACGTCTCGTTGGGAACACTCTATGCGTCTATAACGTTGCATATCCTAAGGTAAGGCAACATAACATCTCGGATGTAATATTTTACAACATTCCTGGCGTGTCGTCGCCTACTTCACGATGGGGACATTAAATACATCTATAACCTTGTATATCCTAACCTAAGGCAACCCAACATCTCGGATGTAATATTTTACATCATTCCTGTCATGTCGGTCCCTACGTCTCGTTGGGAACACTCTATGCGTCTATAGCATTTTATATCCTAACCTAAGGGAACCTAACATCTCAGGTGTAATATTTTACAACATTCCTGGCGTGTTGTCGCCTGCTTCTCGATGGGGACATTATATATGTCTATGACGTTGTATATCCTAGCCTAAGCAATCTAACATCTCGGATGTAATATTTTACAACATTCCTGGCGTGTCGTCGCCTGCTTCTCGATGGGGACATTATATACGTCTATAACGTTGTATATCCTAACCTAACACAACCTAACATCTGGGATTTAATATTTTACATCATTCCTGGCGTGTCTTCGCCTGCTTCTCGACAGGGACATTATATACGTCTATAACGTTGTATATCCTAACCTAACGCAACCTAAAATCTGGGATGTAATATTTTACAACATTCCTGGCATGTCGGTCCCTACGTCTCGGTGGGAACATTCTATACGTCTATAACGTTGTATATCCTAACCTAAGGGAACCTAACATCTCGGGTGTAGTATTTTACAACATTCCTGACGCGTCGGCCCCTATTTCTCGGTGGGATCATTATATACGTCTATAGCGTTATATATCCTAGCCTAAGGCGACCTGACATGTCGAATGTAATATTTTACATCATTCCTGGCGTGTCGGCCCGTAGATCTCGGTGGTAACATTATATACGTCTATAACGTTATGTATTCTAGCCTAAGGCAAGCTAACATGCCGAATGTAATATTTTACAACATTCCTGGCGTGTTGTCGCCTGCTTCTCGGTGGGGACATTATATATGTCTATAACGTTGTATATCCTAACCTAACGAAACCTAACATCTGGGATGTAATATTTTACAACATTCCTGGCGTGTCGTCGCCTGCTTCTTGATGGGGAGATTATATACGTCTATAACGTTGTATATCCTAACCTAACGCAACCTAACATCTGGGATGTAATATTTTACAACATTCCTGACGCGTCGGCACCTATTTCTCGGTGGGAACTTTATATACGTCTTTAACGTTAAATATCCTAGCCTAAGGCGACCTAGCATGTCGAATGTAATATTTTACATCATTCCTGGCGTGTCGGCCCGTAGATCTCGGTGGTAACATGATATACGTCTATAACGTTATGTATTCTAGCCTAAGGCAACCTAACATGCCGAATGTAATATTTTACAACATTCCTGGCGTGTTGTCGCCTGCTTCTCGATGGGGACATTATATATGTCTATGACGTTGTATATCCTAGCCTAAGCAATCTAACATCTGGGATGTAATATGTTACAACATTCCTGGCGTGTCGTCGCCTGCTTCTTGATGGGGACATTATATACGTCTATAACGTTGTATATCCTAACCTAAGGCAACCCAACATCTCGGATGTAATATTTAACATCATTCCTGTCATGTCGGTCCCTACGTCTCGTTGGGAACACTCTATGCGTCTATAACGTTACATATCCTAACGTAAGGCAACCTAACATCTCAGGTGTAATATTTTACAACATTCCTGGCGTGTTGTCGCCTGCTTCTCGATGGGGACATTATATATGTCTATAACGTTGTATATCCTAACCTAACGAAACCTAACATCTGGGATGTAATATTTTACAACATTCCTGGCGTGTCGTCGCCTGCTTCTCGATGGGGACATTATATATGTCTATGACGTTGTATATCCTAGCCTAAGCAATCTAACATCTCGGATGTAATATTTTACAACATTCCTGGCGTGTCGTTGCCTGCTTCTCGATGGGGACATTATATACGTCTATAACGTTGTATATCCTAACCTAAGGGAACCTAACATCTCGGATGTAATATTTTACATCATTCCTGGCGTGTTGTCGCCTGCTTCTCGATGGGGACATTATATATGTCTATAACGTTGTATATCCAAACCTAACGAAACCTAACATCTGGGATGTAATATTTTACAACATTCCTGGCGTGTCGTCGCCTGCTTCTCGATGGGGACATTATATACGTCTATAACGTTGTATATCCTAACCTAAGGCATCCCAACATCTCGGATGTAATATTTTACATCATTCCTGTCATGTCGGTCCCTACGTCTCGTTGGGAACACTCTATGCGTCTATAACGTTGCATATCCTAAGGTAAGGCAACATAACATCTCGGATGTAATATTTTACAACATTCCTGGCGTGTCGTCGCCTACTTCTCGATGGGGACATTAAATACATCTATAACCTTGTATATCCTAACCTAAGGCAACCCAACATCTCGGATGTAATATTTTACATCATTCCTGTCATGTCGGTCCCTACGTCTCGTTGGGAACACTCTATGCGTCTATAGCATTTTATATCCTAACCTAAGGGAACCTAACATCTCAGGTGTAATATTTTACAACATACCTGGCGTGTTGTCGCCTGCTTCTCGATGGGGACATTATATATGTCTATGACGTTGTATATCCTAGCCTAAGCAATCTAACATCTCGGATGTAATATTTTACAACATTCCTGGCGTGTCGTTGCCTGCTTCTCGATGGGGACATTATATACGTCTATAACGTTGTATATCCTAACCTAACGCAACCTAACATCTGGGATTTAATATTTTACATCATTCCTGGCGTGTCTTCGCCTGCTTCTCGACAGGGACATTATATACGTCTATAACGTTGTACATCCTAACCTAACGCAACCTAAAATCTGGGATGTAATATTTTACAACATTCCTGGCATGTCGGTCCCTACGTCTTGGTGGGAACATTCTATACGTCTATAACGTTGTATATCCTAACCTAAGGGAACCTAACATCTCGGATGTAATATTTTACATCATTCCTGTCATGTCGGTCCCTACGTCTCCTTGGGAACACTCTATGCGTCTATAGCATTTTATATCCTAGCCTAAGGGAACCTAACATCTCAGGTGTAATATTTTACAACATTCCTGGCGTGTTGTCGCCTGCTTCTCGATGGGGACATTATATATGTCTATAACGTTGTATATCCTAGCCTAAGCAATCTAACATCTCGGATGTAATATTTTACAACATTCCTGGCGTGTCGTCGCCTGCTTCTCGATGGGGACATTATATACGTCTATAACGTTGTATATCCTAACCTAACACAACCTAACATCTGGGATTTAATATTTTACATCATTCCTGGCGTGTCTTCGCCTGCTTCTCGACAGGGACATTATATACGTCTATAACGTTGTATATCCTAACCTAACGCAACCTAAAATCTGGGATGTAATATTTTACAACATTCCTGGCATGTCGGTCCCTACGTCTCGGTGGGAACATTCTATACGTCTATAACGTTGTATATCCTAACCTAAGGGAACCTAACATCTCGGGTGTAGTATTTTACAACATTCCTGACGCGTCGGCCCCTATTTCTCGGTGGGATCATTATATACGTCTATAGCGTTATATATCCTAGCCTAAGGCGACCTGACATGTCGAATGTAATATTTTACATCATTCCTGGCGTGTCGGCCCGTAGATCTCGGTGGTAACATTATATACGTCTATAACGTTATGTATTCTAGCCTAAGGCAAGCTAACATGCCGAATGTAATATTTTACAACATTCCTGGCGTGTTGTCGCCTGCTTCTCGGTGGGGACATTATATATGTCTATAACGTTGTATATCCTAACCTAACGAAACCTAACATCTGGGATGTAATATTTTACAACATTCCTGGCGTGTCGTCGCCTGCTTCTTGATGGGGAGATTATATACGTCTATAACGTTGTATATCCTAACCTAACGCAACCTAACATCTGGGATGTAATATTTTACAACATTCCTGACGCGTCGGCACCTATTTCTCGGTGGGAACTTTATATACGTCTTTAACGTTATATATCCTAGCCTAAGGCGACCTAGCATGTCGAATGTAATATTTTACATCATTCCTGTCGCGTCGACCCGTATTTCTCGGTGGTAACATTATATGCGTCTATAACGTTACATACCGTAGCCTGAGGCGACCTGACATGTCGAATGTAATATTTTACAACATTCCTGGCGTGTCGTCGCCTGCTTCTCGATGGGGACATTATATACGTCTATAACGTTGTATATCCTAACCTAAGGCAACCTAACATCTGGGATTTAATATTTTACATCATTCCTGACGTGTCTTCGCCTGCTTCTCGATAGGGACATTATATACGTCTATAACGTTGTATATCCTAACCTAACGCAACCTAAAATCTGGGATGTAATATTTTACAACATTCCTGGCATGTCGGTCCCTTCGTCTCGGTGGGAACATTGTATACGTCTATAACGTTGTATATCCTAACCTAAGGGAACCTAACATTTCGGGTGTAGTATTTTACAACATTCCTGACGCGTCGGCCCCTATTTCTCGGTGGGACCATTATATACGTCTATAGCGTTATATATCCTAGCCTAAAGCGACCTGACATGTCGAATGTAATATTTTACATCACTCCTGGCGTGTCGGCCCGTAGATCTCGGTGGTAACATGATATACGTCTATAACGTTATGTATTCTAGCCTAAGGCAACCTAACATGCCGAATGTAATATTTTACAACATTCCAGGCGTGTTGTCGCCTGCTTCTCGGTGGGGACATTATATATGTCTATAACGTTTTATATCCTAACCTAACGAAACCTAACATCTGGGATGTAATATTTTACAACATTCCTGGCGTGTCGTCGCCTGCTTCTTGATGGGGACATTATATACGTCTATAACGTTGTATATCCTAACCTAAGGCAACCCAACATCTCGGATGTAATATTTTACATCATTCCTGTCATGTCGGACCCTACGTCTCGTTGGGAACACTCTATGCGTCTATAACGTTACATATCCTAACGTAAGGCAACATAACATCTCGGATGTTATATTTTACAACATTCCTGGCGTGTCGTCGCCTGCTTCTCGATGGGGACATTATATACGTCTATAACGTTGTATATCCTAGCCTAAGCAATCTAACATCTCGGATGTAATATTTTACAACATTCCTGGCGCTTCGGCTCCTACTTTTCGGTGGGAACATTATATACGTCTATAACGTTACATATCCTAACGTAAGGCAACATAACATCTCGGATGTAATATTTTACAACATTCCTGGCATGTCAGTTCCTACGTCTCGCTGGGAACATTATATACGTTTATAACGATATATATCCTAACCTAACGCAACCTAACATCTCGGATGTAATATTTTACAACATTCCTGGCGTGTCGTCGCCTACTTCTCGATGGGGACATTAAATACATCTATAACGTTGTATATCCTAACCTAAGGCAACCCAACATCTCGGATGTAATATTTTACATCATTCCTGTGATGTCGGTCCCTACGTCTCGTTGGGAACACTCTATGCGTCTATAGCGTTGTATATCCAAACCTAAGGGAACCTAACATCTCAGGTGTAATATTTTACAACATTCCTGGCGTGTTGTCGCCTGCTTCTCGATGGGGACATTATATATGTCTATAACGTTGTATATCCTAACCTAACGAAACCTAACATCTGGGATGTAATATTTTACAACATTCCTGGCGTGTCGTCGCCTGCTTCTCGATGGGGACATTATATACGTCTATAACGTTGTATATCCTAACCTAAGGCATCCCAACATCTCGGATGTAATATTTTACATCATTCCTGTCATGTCGGTCCCTACGTCTCGTTGGGAACACTCTATGCGTCTATAACGTTGCATATCCTAAGGTAAGGCAACATAACATATCGGATGTAATATTTTACAACATTCCTGGCGTGTCGTCGCCTACTTCACGATGGGGACATTAAATACATCTATAACCTTGTATATCCTAACCTAAGGCAACCCAACATCTCGGATGTAATATTTTACATCATTCCTGTCATGTCGGTCCCTACGTCTCGTTGGGAACACTCTATGCGTCTATAGCATTTTATATCCTAACCTAAGGGAACCTAACATCTCAGGTGTAATATTTTACAACATTCCTGGCGTGTTGTCGCCTGCTTCTCGATGGGGACATTATATATGTCTATGACGTTGTATATCCTAGCCTAAGCAATCTAACATCTCGGATGTAATATTTTACAACATTCCTGGCGTGTCGTTGCCTGCTTCTCGATGGGGACATTATATACGTCTATAACGTTGTATATCCTAACCTAACGCAACCTAACATCTGGGATTTAATATTTTACATCATTCCTGGCGTGTCTTCGCCTGCTTCTCGACAGGGACATTATATACGTCTATAACGTTGTATATCCTAACCTAACGCAACCTAAAATCTGGGATGTAATATTTTACAACATTCCTGGCATGTCGGTCCCTACGTCTCGGTGGGAACATTCTATACGTCTATAACGTTGTATATCCTAACCTAAGGGAACCTAACATCTCGGATGTAATATTTTACATCATTCCTGGCGTGTTGTCGCCTGCTTCTCGATGGGGACATTATATATGTCTATAACGTTGTATATCCTAACCTAACGAAACCTAACATCTGGGATGTAATATTTTACAACATTCCTGGCGTGTCGTCGCCTGCTTCTCGATGGGGACATTATATACGTCTATAACGTTGTATATCATAACCTAAGGCATCCCAACATCTCGGATGTAATATTTTACATCATTCCTGTCATGTCGGTCCCTACGTCTCGTTGGGAACACTCTATGCGTCTATAGCGTTGTATATCCAAACCTAAGGGAACCTAACATCTCAGGTGTAATATTTTACAACATTCCTGGCGTGTTGTCGCCTGCTTCTCGATGGGGACATTATATATGTCTATAACGTTGTATATCCTAACCTAACGAAACCTAACATCTGGGATGTAATATTTTACAACATTCCTGGCGTGTCGTCGCCTGCTTCTCGATGGGGACATGATATACGTCTATAACGTTGTATATCCTAACCTAAGGCATCCCAACATCTCGGATGTAATATTTTACATCATTCCTGTCATGTCGGTCCCTACGTCTCGTTGGGAACACTCTATGCGTCTATAACGTTGCATATCCTAAGGTAAGGCAACATAACATCTCGGATGTAATATTTTACAACATTCCTGGCGTGTCGTCGCCTACTTCTCGATGGGGACATTAAATACATCTATAACCTTGTATATCCTAACCTAAGGCAACCCAACATCTCGGATGTAATATTTTACATCATTCCTGTCATGTCGGTCCCTACGTCTCGTTGGGAACACTCTATGCGTCTATAGCATTTTATATCCTAACCTAAGGGAACCTAACATCTCAGGTGTAATATTTTACAACATTCCTGGCATGTTGTCGCCTGCTTCTCGATGGGGACATTATATATGTCTATGACGTTGTATATCCTAGCCTAAGCAATCTAACATCTCGGATGTAATATTTTACAACATTCCTGGCGTGTCGTTGCCTGCTTCTCGATGGGGACATTATATACGTCTATAACGTTGTATATCCTAACCTAACGCAACCTAACATCTGGGATTTAATATTTTACATCATTCCTGGCGTGTCTTCGCCTGCTTCTCGACAGGGACATTATATACGTCTATAACGTTGTATATCCTAACCTAACGCAACCTAAAATCTGGGATGTAATATTTTACAACATTCCTGGCATGTCGGTCCCTACGTCTCGGTGGGAACATTCTATACGTCTATAACGTTGTATATCCTAACCTAAGGGAACCTAACATCTCGGATGTAATATTTTACATCATTCCTGGCGTGTTGTCGCCTGCTTCTCGATGGGGACATTATATATGTCTATAACGTTGTATATCCTAACCTAACGAAACCTAACATCTGGGATGTAATATTTTACAACATTCCTGGCGTGTCGTCGCCTGCTTCTCGATGGGGACATTATATACGTCTATAACGTTGTATATCCTAACCTAAGGCATCCCAACATCTCGGATGTAATATTTTACATCATTCCTGTCATGTCGGTCCCTACGTCTCGTTGGGAACACTCTATGCGTCTATAACGTTGCATATCCTAAGGTAAGGCAACATAACATCTCGGATGTAATATTTTACAACATTCCTGGCGTGTCGTCGCCTACTTCTCGATGGGGACATTAAATACATCTATAACCTTGTATATCCTAACCTAAGGCAACCCAACATCTCGGATGTAATATTTTACATCATTCCTGTCATGTCGGTCCCTACGTCTCGTTGGGAACACTCTATGCGTCTATAGCATTTTATATCCTAACCTAAGGGAACCTAACATCTCAGGTGTAATATTTTACAACATTCCTGGCGTGTTGTCGCCTGCTTCTCGATGGGGACATTATATATGTCTATGACGTTGTATATCCTAGCCTAAGCAATCTAACATCTCGGATGTAATATTTTACAACATTCCTGTCGTGTCGTTGCCTGCTTCTCGATGGGGACATTATATACGTCTATAACGTTGTATATCCTAACCTAACGCAACCTAACATCTGGGATGTAATATTTTACAACATTCCTGGCGTGTCGTCGCCTGCTTCTTGATGGGGAGATTATATACGTCTATAACGTTGTATATCCTAACCTAACGCAACCTAACATCTGGGATGTAATATTTTACAACATTCCTGACGCGTCGGCACCTATTTCTCGGTGGGAACTTTATATACGTCTTTAACGTTAAATATCCTAGCCTAAGGCGACCTAGCATGTCGAATGTAATATTTTACATCATTCCTGGCGTGTCGGCCCGTAGATCTCGGTGGTAACATGATATACGTCTATAACGTTATGTATTCTAGCCTAAGGCAACCTAACATGCCGAATGTAATATTTTACAACATTCCTGGCGTGTTGTCGCCTGCTTCTCGATGGGGACATTATATATGTCTATGACGTTGTATATCCTAGCCTAAGCAATCTAACATCTGGGATGTAATATGTTACAACATTCCTGGCGTGTCGTCGCCTGCTTCTTGATGGGGACATTATATACGTCTATAACGTTGTATATCCTAACCTAAGGCAACCCAACATCTCGGATGTAATATTTAACATCATTCCTGTCATGTCGGTCCCTACGTCTCGTTGGGAACACTCTATGCGTCTATAACGTTACATATCCTAACGTAAGGCAACCTAACATCTCAGGTGTAATATTTTACAACATTCCTGGCGTGTTGTCGCCTGCTTCTCGATGGGGACATTATATATGTCTATAACGTTGTATATCCTAACCTAACGAAACCTAACATCTGGGATGTAATATTTTACAACATTCCTGGCGTGTCGTCGCCTGCTTCTCGATGGGGACATTATATATGTCTATGACGTTGTATATCCTAGCCTAAGCAATCTAACATCTCGGATGTAATATTTTACAACATTCCTGGCGTGTCGTTGCCTGCTTCTCGATGGGGACATTATATACGTCTATAACGTTGTATATCCTAACCTAAGGGAACCTAACATCTCGGATGTAATATTTTACATCATTCCTGGCGTGTTGTCGCCTGCTTCTCGATGGGGACATTATATATGTCTATAACGTTGTATATCCAAACCTAACGAAACCTAACATCTGGGATGTAATATTTTACAACATTCCTGGCGTGTCGTCGCCTGCTTCTCGATGGGGACATTATATACGTCTATAACGTTGTATATCCTAACCTAAGGCATCCCAACATCTCGGATGTAATATTTTACATCATTCCTGTCATGTCGGTCCCTACGTCTCGTTGGGAACACTCTATGCGTCTATAACGTTGCATATCCTAAGGTAAGGCAACATAACATCTCGGATGTAATATTTTACAACATTCCTGGCGTGTCGTCGCCTACTTCTCGATGGGGACATTAAATACATCTATAACCTTGTATATCCTAACCTAAGGCAACCCAACATCTCGGATGTAATATTTTACATCATTCCTGTCATGTCGGTCCCTACGTCTCGTTGGGAACACTCTATGCGTCTATAGCATTTTATATCCTAACCTAAGGGAACCTAACATCTCAGGTGTAATATTTTACAACATACCTGGCGTGTTGTCGCCTGCTTCTCGATGGGGACATTATATATGTCTATGACGTTGTATATCCTAGCCTAAGCAATCTAACATCTCGGATGTAATATTTTACAACATTCCTGGCGTGTCGTTGCCTGCTTCTCGATGGGGACATTATATACGTCTATAACGTTGTATATCCTAACCTAACGCAACCTAACATCTGGGATTTAATATTTTACATCATTCCTGGCGTGTCTTCGCCTGCTTCTCGACAGGGACATTATATACGTCTATAACGTTGTACATCCTAACCTAACGCAACCTAAAATCTGGGATGTAATATTTTACAACATTCCTGGCATGTCGGTCCCTACGTCTTGGTGGGAACATTCTATACGTCTATAACGTTGTATATCCTAACCTAAGGGAACCTAACATCTCGGATGTAATATTTTACATCATTCCTGTCATGTCGGTCCCTACGTCTCCTTGGGAACACTCTATGCGTCTATAGCATTTTATATCCTAGCCTAAGGGAACCTAACATCTCAGGTGTAATATTTTACAACATTCCTGGCGTGTTGTCGCCTGCTTCTCGATGGGGACATTATATATGTCTATAACGTTGTATATCCTAGCCTAAGCAATCTAACATCTCGGATGTAATATTTTACAACATTCCTGGCGTGTCGTCGCCTGCTTCTCGATGGGGACATTATATACGTCTATAACGTTGTATATCCTAACCTAACACAACCTAACATCTGGGATTTAATATTTTACATCATTCCTGGCGTGTCTTCGCCTGCTTCTCGACAGGGACATTATATACGTCTATAACGTTGTATATCCTAACCTAACGCAACCTAAAATCTGGGATGTAATATTTTACAACATTCCTGGCATGTCGGTCCCTACGTCTCGGTGGGAACATTCTATACGTCTATAACGTTGTATATCCTAACCTAAGGGAACCTAACATCTCGGGTGTAGTATTTTACAACATTCCTGACGCGTCGGCCCCTATTTCTCGGTGGGATCATTATATACGTCTATAGCGTTATATATCCTAGCCTAAGGCGACCTGACATGTCGAATGTAATATTTTACATCATTCCTGGCGTGTCGGCCCGTAGATCTCGGTGGTAACATTATATACGTCTATAACGTTATGTATTCTAGCCTAAGGCAAGCTAACATGCCGAATGTAATATTTTACAACATTCCTGGCGTGTTGTCGCCTGCTTCTCGGTGGGGACATTATATATGTCTATAACGTTGTATATCCTAACCTAACGAAACCTAACATCTGGGATGTAATATTTTACAACATTCCTGGCGTGTCGTCGCCTGCTTCTTGATGGGGAGATTATATACGTCTATAACGTTGTATATCCTAACCTAACGCAACCTAACATCTGGGATGTAATATTTTACAACATTCCTGACGCGTCGGCACCTATTTCTCGGTGGGAACTTTATATACGTCTTTAACGTTATATATCCTAGCCTAAGGCGACCTAGCATGTCGAATGTAATATTTTACATCATTCCTGTCGCGTCGACCCGTATTTCTCGGTGGTAACATTATATGCGTCTATAACGTTACATACCGTAGCCTGAGGCGACCTGACATGTCGAATGTAATATTTTACAACATTCCTGGCGTGTCGTCGCCTGCTTCTCGATGGGGACATTATATACGTCTATAACGTTGTATATCCTAACCTAAGGCAACCTAACATCTGGGATTTAATATTTTACATCATTCCTGACGTGTCTTCGCCTGCTTCTCGATAGGGACATTATATACGTCTATAACGTTGTATATCCTAACCTAACGCAACCTAAAATCTGGGATGTAATATTTTACAACATTCCTGGCATGTCGGTCCCTTCGTCTCGGTGGGAACATTGTATACGTCTATAACGTTGTATATCCTAACCTAAGGGAACCTAACATTTCGGGTGTAGTATTTTACAACATTCCTGACGCGTCGGCCCCTATTTCTCGGTGGGACCATTATATACGTCTATAGCGTTATATATCCTAGCCTAAAGCGACCTGACATGTCGAATGTAATATTTTACATCACTCCTGGCGTGTCGGCCCGTAGATCTCGGTGGTAACATGATATACGTCTATAACGTTATGTATTCTAGCCTAAGGCAACCTAACATGCCGAATGTAATATTTTACAACATTCCAGGCGTGTTGTCGCCTGCTTCTCGGTGGGGACATTATATATGTCTATAACGTTTTATATCCTAACCTAACGAAACCTAACATCTGGGATGTAATATTTTACAACATTCCTGGCGTGTCGTCGCCTGCTTCTTGATGGGGACATTATATACGTCTATAACGTTGTATATCCTAACCTAAGGCAACCCAACATCTCGGATGTAATATTTTACATCATTCCTGTCATGTCGGACCCTACGTCTCGTTGGGAACACTCTATGCGTCTATAACGTTACATATCCTAACGTAAGGCAACATAACATCTCGGATGTTATATTTTACAACATTCCTGGCGTGTCGTCGCCTGCTTCTCGATGGGGACATTATATACGTCTATAACGTTGTATATCCTAGCCTAAGCAATCTAACATCTCGGATGTAATATTTTACAACATTCCTGGCGCTTCGGCTCCTACTTTTCGGTGGGAACATTATATACGTCTATAACGTTACATATCCTAACGTAAGGCAACATAACATCTCGGATGTAATATTTTACAACATTCCTGGCATGTCAGTTCCTACGTCTCGCTGGGAACATTATATACGTTTATAACGATATATATCCTAACCTAACGCAACCTAACATCTCGGATGTAATATTTTACAACATTCCTGGCGTGTCGTCGCCTACTTCTCGATGGGGACATTAAATACATCTATAACGTTGTATATCCTAACCTAAGGCAACCCAACATCTCGGATGTAATATTTTACATCATTCCTGTGATGTCGGTCCCTACGTCTCGTTGGGAACACTCTATGCGTCTATAGCGTTGTATATCCAAACCTAAGGGAACCTAACATCTCAGGTGTAATATTTTACAACATTCCTGGCGTGTTGTCGCCTGCTTCTCGATGGGGACATTATATATGTCTATAACGTTGTATATCCTAACCTAACGAAACCTAACATCTGGGATGTAATATTTTACAACATTCCTGGCGTGTCGTCGCCTGCTTCTCGATGGGGACATTATATACGTCTATAACGTTGTATATCCTAACCTAAGGCATCCCAACATCTCGGATGTAATATTTTACATCATTCCTGTCATGTCGGTCCCTACGTCTCGTTGGGAACACTCTATGCGTCTATAACGTTGCATATCCTAAGGTAAGGCAACATAACATATCGGATGTAATATTTTACAACATTCCTGGCGTGTCGTCGCCTACTTCACGATGGGGACATTAAATACATCTATAACCTTGTATATCCTAACCTAAGGCAACCCAACATCTCGGATGTAATATTTTACATCATTCCTGTCATGTCGGTCCCTACGTCTCGTTGGGAACACTCTATGCGTCTATAGCATTTTATATCCTAACCTAAGGGAACCTAACATCTCAGGTGTAATATTTTACAACATTCCTGGCGTGTTGTCGCCTGCTTCTCGATGGGGACATTATATATGTCTATGACGTTGTATATCCTAGCCTAAGCAATCTAACATCTCGGATGTAATATTTTACAACATTCCTGGCGTGTCGTTGCCTGCTTCTCGATGGGGACATTATATACGTCTATAACGTTGTATATCCTAACCTAACGCAACCTAACATCTGGGATTTAATATTTTACATCATTCCTGGCGTGTCTTCGCCTGCTTCTCGACAGGGACATTATATACGTCTATAACGTTGTATATCCTAACCTAACGCAACCTAAAATCTGGGATGTAATATTTTACAACATTCCTGGCATGTCGGTCCCTACGTCTCGGTGGGAACATTCTATACGTCTATAACGTTGTATATCCTAACCTAAGGGAACCTAACATCTCGGATGTAATATTTTACATCATTCCTGGCGTGTTGTCGCCTGCTTCTCGATGGGGACATTATATATGTCTATAACGTTGTATATCCTAACCTAACGAAACCTAACATCTGGGATGTAATATTTTACAACATTCCTGGCGTGTCGTCGCCTGCTTCTCGATGGGGACATTATATACGTCTATAACGTTGTATATCATAACCTAAGGCATCCCAACATCTCGGATGTAATATTTTACATCATTCCTGTCATGTCGGTCCCTACGTCTCGTTGGGAACACTCTATGCGTCTATAGCGTTGTATATCCAAACCTAAGGGAACCTAACATCTCAGGTGTAATATTTTACAACATTCCTGGCGTGTTGTCGCCTGCTTCTCGATGGGGACATTATATATGTCTATAACGTTGTATATCCTAACCTAACGAAACCTAACATCTGGGATGTAATATTTTACAACATTCCTGGCGTGTCGTCGCCTGCTTCTCGATGGGGACATGATATACGTCTATAACGTTGTATATCCTAACCTAAGGCATCCCAACATCTCGGATGTAATATTTTACATCATTCCTGTCATGTCGGTCCCTACGTCTCGTTGGGAACACTCTATGCGTCTATAACGTTGCATATCCTAAGGTAAGGCAACATAACATCTCGGATGTAATATTTTACAACATTCCTGGCGTGTCGTCGCCTACTTCTCGATGGGGACATTAAATACATCTATAACCTTGTATATCCTAACCTAAGGCAACCCAACATCTCGGATGTAATATTTTACATCATTCCTGTCATGTCGGTCCCTACGTCTCGTTGGGAACACTCTATGCGTCTATAGCATTTTATATCCTAACCTAAGGGAACCTAACATCTCAGGTGTAATATTTTACAACATTCCTGGCATGTTGTCGCCTGCTTCTCGATGGGGACATTATATATGTCTATGACGTTGTATATCCTAGCCTAAGCAATCTAACATCTCGGATGTAATATTTTACAACATTCCTGGCGTGTCGTTGCCTGCTTCTCGATGGGGACATTATATACGTCTATAACGTTGTATATCCTAACCTAACGCAACCTAACATCTGGGATTTAATATTTTACATCATTCCTGGCGTGTCTTCGCCTGCTTCTCGACAGGGACATTATATACGTCTATAACGTTGTATATCCTAACCTAACGCAACCTAAAATCTGGGATGTAATATTTTACAACATTCCTGGCATGTCGGTCCCTACGTCTCGGTGGGAACATTCTATACGTCTATAACGTTGTATATCCTAACCTAAGGGAACCTAACATCTCGGATGTAATATTTTACATCATTCCTGGCGTGTTGTCGCCTGCTTCTCGATGGGGACATTATATATGTCTATAACGTTGTATATCCTAACCTAACGAAACCTAACATCTGGGATGTAATATTTTACAACATTCCTGGCGTGTCGTCGCCTGCTTCTCGATGGGGACATTATATACGTCTATAACGTTGTATATCCTAACCTAAGGCATCCCAACATCTCGGATGTAATATTTTACATCATTCCTGTCATGTCGGTCCCTACGTCTCGTTGGGAACACTCTATGCGTCTATAACGTTGCATATCCTAAGGTAAGGCAACATAACATCTCGGATGTAATATTTTACAACATTCCTGGCGTGTCGTCGCCTACTTCTCGATGGGGACATTAAATACATCTATAACCTTGTATATCCTAACCTAAGGCAACCCAACATCTCGGATGTAATATTTTACATCATTCCTGTCATGTCGGTCCCTACGTCTCGTTGGGAACACTCTATGCGTCTATAGCATTTTATATCCTAACCTAAGGGAACCTAACATCTCAGGTGTAATATTTTACAACATTCCTGGCGTGTTGTCGCCTGCTTCTCGATGGGGACATTATATATGTCTATGACGTTGTATATCCTAGCCTAAGCAATCTAACATCTCGGATGTAATATTTTACAACATTCCTGTCGTGTCGTTGCCTGCTTCTCGATGGGGACATTATATACGTCTATAACGTTGTATATCCTAACCTAACGCAACCTAACATCTGGGATTTAATATTTTACATCATTCCTGGCGTGTCTTCGCCTGCTTCTCGACAGGGACATTATATACGTCTATAACGTTGTATATCCTAACCTAACGCAACCTAAAATCTGGGATGTAATATTTTACAACATTCCTGGCATGTCGGTCCCTACGTCTCGGTGGGAACATTCTATACGTCTATAACGTTGTATATCCTAACCTAAGGGAACCTAACATCTCGGATGTAATATTTTACATCATTCCTGTCATGTCGGTCCCTACGTCTCGTTGGGAACACTCTATGCGTCTATAGCATTTTATATCCTAACCTAAGGGAACCTAACATCTCAGGTGTAATATTTTACAACATTCCTGGCGTGTTGTCGCCTGCTTCTCGATGGGGACATTATATATGTCTATAACGTTGTATATCCTAGCCTAAGCAATCTAACATCTCGGATGTAATATTTTACAACATTCCTGGCGTGTCGTCGCCTGCTTCTCGATGGGGACATTATATACGTCTATAACGTTGTATATCCTAACCTAACACAACCTAACATCTCGGATGTAATATTTTACATCATTCCTGTCATGTCGGTCCCTACGTCTCGTTGGGAACACTCTATGCGTCTATAGCGTTGTATATCCAAACCTAAGGGAACCTAACATCTCAGGTGTAATATTTTACAACATTCCTGGCGTGTTGTCGCCTGCTTCTCGATGGGGACATTATATATGTCTATAACGTTGTATATCCTAACCTAACGAAACCTAACATCTGGGATGTAATATTTTACAACATTCCTGGCGTGTCGTCGCCTGCTTCTCGATGGGGACATTATATACGTCTATAACGTTGTATATCCTAACCTAAGGCATCCCAACATCTCGGATGTAATATTTTACATCATTCCTGTCATGTCGGTCCCTACGTCTCGTTGGGAACACTCTATGCGTCTATAACGTTGCATATCCTAAGGTAAGGCAACATAACATCTCGGATGTAATATTTTACAACATTCCTGGCGTGTCGTCGCCTACTTCACGATGGGGACATTAAATACATCTATAACCTTGTATATCCTAACCTAAGGCAACCCAACATCTCGGATGTAATATTTTACATCATTCCTGTCATGTCGGTCCCTACGTCTCGTTGGGAACACTCTATGCGTCTATAGCATTTTATATCCTAACCTAAGGGAACCTAACATCTCAGGTGTAATATTTTACAACATTCCTGGCGTGTCGTCGCCTGCTTCTCGATGGGGACATTATATACGTCTATAACGTTGTATATCCTAACCTAACACAACCTAACATCTGGGATTTAATATTTTACATCATTCCTGGCGTGTCTTCGCCTGCTTCTCGACAGGGACATTATATACGTCTATAACGTTGTATATCCTAACCTAACGCAACCTAAAATCTGGGATGTAATATTTTACAACATTCCTGGCATGTCGGTCCCTACGTCTCGGTGGGAACATTCTATACGTCTATAACGTTGTATATCCTAACCTAAGGGAACCTAACATCTCGGGTGTAGTATTTTACAACATTCCTGACGCGTCGGCCCCTATTTCTCGGTGGGATCATTATATACGTCTATAGCGTTATATATCCTAGCCTAAGGCGACCTGACATGTCGAATGTAATATTTTACATCATTCCTGGCGTGTCGGCCCGTAGATCTCGGTGGTAACATTATATACGTCTATAACGTTATGTATTCTAGCCTAAGGCAAGCTAACATGCCGAATGTAATATTTTACAACATTCCTGGCGTGTTGTCGCCTGCTTCTCGGTGGGGACATTATATATGTCTATAACGTTGTATATCCTAACCTAACGAAACCTAACATCTGGGATGTAATATTTTACAACATTCCTGGCGTGTCGTCGCCTGCTTCTTGATGGGGAGATTATATACGTCTATAACGTTGTATATCCTAACCTAACGCAACCTAACATCTGGGATGTAATATTTTACAACATTCCTGACGCGTCGGCACCTATTTCTCGGTGGGAACTTTATATACGTCTTTAACGTTATATATCCTAGCCTAAGGCGACCTAGCATGTCGAATGTAATATTTTACATCATTCCTGTCGCGTCGACCCGTATTTCTCGGTGGTAACATTATATGCGACTATAACGTTACATATCGTAGCCTGGGGCGACCTGACATGTCGAATGTAATATTTTACAACATTCCTGGCGTGTCGTCGCCTGCTTCTCGATGGGGACATTATATACGTCTATAACGTTGTATATCCTAACCTAAGGCAACCTAACATCTGGGATTTAATATTTTACATCATTCCTGACGTGTCTTCGCCTGCTTCTCGATAGGGACATTATATACGTCTATAACGTTGTATATCCTAACCTAACGCAACCTAAAATCTGGGATGTAATATTTTACAACATTCCTGGCATGTCGGTCCCTTCGTCTCGGTGGGAACATTCTATACGTCTATAACGTTGTATATCCTAACCTAAGGGAACCTAACATCTCGGGTGTAGTATTTTACAACATTCCTGACGCGTCGGCCCCTATTTCTCGGTGGGACCGTTATATACGTCTATAGCGTTATATATCCTAGCCTAAAGCGACCTGACATGTCGAATGTAATATTTTACATCATTCCTGGCGTGTCGGCCCGTAGATCTCGGTGGTAACATGATATACGTCTATAACGTTATGTATTCTAGCCTAAGGCAACCTAACATGCCGAATGTAATATTTTACAACATTCCTGGCGTGTTGTCGCCTGCTTCTCGGTGGGGACATTATATATGTCTATAACGTTGTATATCCTAACCTAACGAAACCTAACATCTGGGATGTAATATTTTACAACATTCCTGGCGTGTCGTCGCCTGCTTCTTGATGGGGACATTATATACGTCTATAACGTTGTATATCCTAACCTAAGGCAACCCAACATCTCGGATGTAATATTTTACATCATTCCTGTCATGTCGGACCCTACGTCTCGTTGGGAACACTCTATGCGTCTATAACGTTACATATCCTAACGTAAGGCAACATAACATCTCGGATGTTATATTTTACAACATTCCTGGCGTGTCGTCGCCTGCTTCTCGATGGGGACATTATATACGTCTATAACGTTGTATATCCTAGCCTAAGCAATCTAACATCTCGGATGTAATATTTTACAACATTCCTGGCGCTTCGGCTCCTACTTTTCGGTGGGAACATTATATACGTCTATAACGTTACATATCTTAACGTAAGGCAACATAACATCTCGGATGTAATATTTTACAACATTCCTGGCATGTCAGTTCCTACGTCTCGCTGGGACATTATATACGTTTATAACGATATATATCCTAACCTAACGCAACCTAACATCTCGGATGTAATATTTTACAACATTCCTGGCGTGTCGTCGCCTACTTCTCGATGGGGACATTAAATACATCTATAACGTTGTATATCCTAACCTAAGGCAACCCAACATCTCGGATGTAATATTTTACATCATTCCTGTCATGTCGGTCCCTACGTCTCGTTGAGAACACTCTATGCGTCTATAGCGTTGTATATCCAAACCTAAGGGAACCTAACATCTCAGGTGTAATATTTTACAACATTCCTGGCGTGTTGTCGCCTGCTTCTCGATGGGGACATTATATATGTCTATAACGTTGTATATCCTAACCTAACGAAACCTAACATCTGGGATGTAATATTTTACAACATTCCTGGCGTGTCGTCGCCTGCTTCTCGATGGGGACATTATATACGTCTATAACGTTGTATATCCTAACCTAAGGCATCCCAACATCTCGGATGTAATATTTTACATCATTCCTGTCATGTCGGTCCCTACGTCTCGTTGGGAACACTCTATGCGTCTATAACGTTGCATATCCTAAGGTAAGGCAACATAACATCTCGGATGTAATATTTTACAACATTCCTGGCGTGTCGTCGCCTACTTCACGATGGGGACATTAAATACATCTATAACCTTGTATATCCTAACCTAAGGCAACCCAACATCTCGGATGTAATATTTTACATCATTCCTGTCATGTCGGTCCCTACGTCTCGTTGGGAACACTCTATGCGTCTATAGCATTTTATATCCTAACCTAAGGGAACCTAACATCTCAGGTGTAATATTTTACAACATTCCTGGCGTGTTGTCGCCTGCTTCTCGATGGGGACATTATATATGTCTATGACGTTGTATATCCTAGCCTAAGCAATCTAACATCTCGGATGTAATATTTTACAACATTCCTGGCGTGTCGTTGCCTGCTTCTCGATGGGGACATTATATACGTCTATAACGTTGTATATCCTAACCTAACGCAACCTAACATCTGGGATTTAATATTTTACATCATTCCTGGCGTGTCTTCGCCTGCTTCTCGACAGGGACATTATATACGTCTATAAGGTTGTATATCCTAACCTAACGCAACCTAAAATCTGGGATGTAATATTTTACAACATTCCTGGCATGTCGGTCCCTACGTCTCGGTGGGAACATTCTATACGTCTATAACGTTGTATATCCTAACCTAAGGGAACCTAACATCTCGGATGTAATATTTTACATCATTCCTGTCATGTCGGTCCCTACGTCTCGTTGGGAACACTCTATGCGTCTATAGCATTTTATATCCTAACCTAAGGGAACCTAACATCTCAGGTGTAATATTTTACAACATTCCTGGCGTGTTGTCGCCTGCTTCTCGATGGGGACATTATATATGTCTATAACGTTGTATATCCTAGCCTAAGCAATCTAACATCTCGGATGTAATATTTTACAACATTCCTGGCGTGTCGTCGCCTGCTTTTCGATGGGGACATTATATACGTCTATAACGTTGTATATCCTAACCTAACACAACCTAACATCTGGGATTTAATATTTTACATCATTCCTGGCGTGTCTTCGCCTGCTTCTCGACAGAGACATTATATACGTCTATAACGTTGTATATCCTAACCTAACGCAACCTAAAATCTGGGATGTAATATTTTACAACATTCCTGGCATGTCGGTCCCTACGTCTCGGTGGGAACATTCTATACGTCTATAACGTTGTATATCCTAACCTAAGGGAACCTAACATCTCGGGTGTAGTATTTTACAACATTCCTGACGCGTCGGCCCCTATTTCTCGGTGGGATCATTATATACGTCTATAGCGTTATATATCCTAGCCTAAGGCGACCTGACATGTCGAATGTAATATTTTACATCATTCCTGGCGTGTCGGCCCGTAGATCTCGGTGGTAACATTATATACGTCTATAACGTTATGTATTCTAGCCTAAGGCAAGCTAACATGCCGAATGTAATATTTTACAACATTCCTGGCGTGTTGTCGCCTGCTTCTCGGTGGGGACATTATATAAGTCTATAACGTTGTATATCCTAACCTAACGAAACGTAACATCTGGGATGTAATATTTTACAACATTCCTGGCGTGTCGTCGCCTGCTTCTTGATGTGGAGATTATATACGTCTATAACGTTGTATATCCTAACCTAACGCAACCTAACATCTGGGATGTAATATTTTACAACATTCCTGACGCGTCGGCACCTATTTCTCGGTGGGAACTTTATATACGTCTTTAACGTTATATATCCTAGCCTAAGGCGACCTAGCATGTCGAATGTAATATTTTACATCATTCCTGTCGCGTCGACCCGTATTTCTCGGTGGTAACATTATATGCGTCTATAACGTTACATATCGTAGCCTGAGGCGACCTGACATGTCGAATGTAATATTTTACAACATTCCTGGCGTGTCGTCGCCTGCTTCTCGATGGGGACATTATATACGTCTATAACGTTGTATATCCTATCCTAAGGCAACCTAACATCTCGGATTTAATATTTTACATCATTCCTGGCGTGTCTTCGCCTGCTTCTCGATAGGGACATTATATACGTCTATAACGTTGTATATCCTAACCTAACGCAACCTAAAATCTGGGATGTAATATTTTACAACATTCCTGGCATGTCGGTCCCTTCGTCTCGGTGGGAACATTCTATACGTCTATAACGTTGTATATCCTAACCTAAGGGAACCTAACATCTCGGGTGTAGTATTTTACAACATTCCTGACGCGTCGGCCCCTATTTCTCGGTGGGACCATTATATACGTCTATAGCGTTATATATCCTAGCCTAAAGCGACCTGACATGTCGAATGTAATATTTTACATCATTCCTGGCGTGTCGGCCCGTAGATCTCGGTGGTAACATGATATACGTCTATAACGTTATGTATTCTAGCCTAAGGCAACCTAACATGCCGAATGTAATATTTTACAACATTCCTGGCGTGTTGTCGCCTGCTTCTCGGTGGGGACATTATATATGTCTATAACGTTGTATATCCTAACCTAACGAAACCTAACATCTGGGATGTAATATTTTACAACATTCCTGGCGTGTCGTCGCCTGCTTCTTGATTGGGACATTATATACGTCTATAACGTTGTATATCCTAACCTAAGGCAACCCAACATCTCGGATGTAATATTTTACATCATTCCTGTCATGTCGGTCCCTACGTCTCGTTGGGAACACTCTATGCGTCTATAACGTTACATATCCTAACGTAAGGCAACATAACATCTCGGATGTTATATTTTACAACATTCCTGGCGTGTCGTCGCCTGCTTCTCGATGGGGACATTATATACGTCTATAACGTTGTATATCCTAGCCTAAGCAATCTAACATCTCGGATGTAATATTTTACAACATTCCTGGCGCTTCGGCTCCTACTTTTCGGTGGGAACATTATATACGTCTATAACGTTACATATCCTAACGTAAGGCAACATAACATCTCGGATGTAATATTTTACAACATTCCTGGCATGTCAGTTCCTACGTCTCGCTGGGAACATTATATACGTTTATAACGATATATATCCTAACCTAACGCAACCTAACATCTCGGATGTAATATTTTACAACATTCCAGGCGTGTCGTCGCCTACTTCTCGATGGGGACATTAAATACATCTATAACGTTGTATATCCTAACCTAAGGCAACCCAACATCTCGGATGTAATATTTTACATCATTCCTGTCATGTCGGTCCCTACGTCTCGTTGGGAACACTCTATGCGTCTATAGCGTTGTATATCCAAACCTAAGGGAACCTAACATCTCAGGTGTAATATTTTACAACATTCCTGGCGTGTTGTCGCCTGCTTCTCGATGGGGACATTATATATGTCTATAACGTTGTATATCCTAACCTAACGAAACCTAACATCTGGGATGTAATATTTTACAACATTCCTGGCGTGTCGTCGCCTGCTTCTCGATGGGGACATTATATACGTCTATAACGTTGTATATCCTAACCTAAGGCATCCCAACATCTCGGATGTAATATTTTACATCATTCCTGTCATGTCGGTCCCTACGTCTCGTTGGGAACACTCTATGCGTCTATAACGTTGCATATCCTAAGGTAAGGCAACATAACATCTCGGATGTAATATTTTACAACATTCCTGGCGTGTCGTCCCCTACTTCTCGATGGGGACATTAAATACATCTATAACCTTGTATATCCTAACCTAAGGCAACCCAACATCTCGGATGTAATATTTTACATCATTCCTGTCATGTCGGTCCCTACGTCTCGTTAGGAATACTCTATGCGTCTATAGCATTTTATATCCTAACCTAAGGGAACCTAACATCTCAGGTGTAATATTTTACAACATTCCTGGCGTGTTGTCGGCTGCTTCTCGATGGGGACATTATATATGTCTATAACGTTGTATATCCTAGCCTAAGCAATCTAACATCTCGGATGTAATATTTTACAACATTCCTGGCGTGTCGTCGCCTGCTTCTCGATGGGGACATTATATACGTCTATAACGTTGTATATCCTAACCTAACACAACCTAACATCTGGGATTTAATATTTTACATCATTCCTGGCGTGTCTTCGCCTGCTTCTCGACAGGGACATTATATACGTCTATAACGTTGTATATCCTAACCTAACGCAACCTAAAATCTGGGATGTAATATTTTACAACATTCCTGGCATGTCGGTCCCTACGTCTCGGTGGGAACATTCTATACGTCTATAACGTTGTATATCCTAACCTAAGGGAACCTAACATCTCGGGTGTAGTATTTTACAACATTCCTGACGCGTCGGCCCCTATTTCTCGGTGGGATCATTATATACGTCTATAGCGTTATATATCCTAGCCTAAGGCGACCTGACATGTCGAATGTAATATTTTACATCATTCCTGGCGTGTCCGCCCGTAGATCTCGGTGGTAACATTATATACGTCTATAACGTTATGTATTCTAGCCTAAGGCAACCTAACATGCCGAATGTAATATTTTACAACATTCCTGGCGTGTTGTCGCCTGCTTCTCGGTGGGGACATTATATATGTCTATAACGTTGTATATCCTAACCTAACGAAACCTAACATCTGGGATGTAATATTTTACAACATTCCTGGCGTGTCGTCGCCTGCTTCTTGATGGGGACATTATATACGTCTATAACGTTGTATATCCTAACCTAACGCAACCTAACATCTGGGATGTAACATTTTACAACATTCCTGGCATGTCGGTCCCTACGTCTCGGTGGGAACATTCTATACGTCTATAACGTTGTATATCCTAACCTAAGGGAACCTAACATCTCGGGTGTAGTATTTTACAACATTCCTGACGCGTCGGCCCCTATTTCTCGGTGGGACCATTATATACGTCTATAGCGTTATATATCCTAGCCTAAAGCGACCTGACATGTGGAATGTAATATTTTACATCATTCCTGGCGTGTCGTCGCCTGCTTCTTGATGGGGAGATTATATACGTCTATAACGTCGTATATCCTAACCTAACGCAACCTAACATCTGGGATGTAATATTTTACAACATTCCTGACGCGTCGGCACCTATTTCTCGGTGGGAACTTTATATACGTCTTTAACGTTATATATCCTAGCCTAAGGCGACCTAGCATGTCGAATGTAATATTTTACATCATTCCTGTCGCGTCGACCCGTATTTCTCGGTGGTAACATTATATGCGTCTATAACGTTACATATCGTAGCCTGAGGCGACCTGACATGTCGAATGTAATATTTTACAACATTCCTGGCGTGTCGTCGCCTGCTTCTCGATGGGGACATTATATACGTCTATAACGTTGTATATCCTAACCTAACACAACCTAACATCTGGGATTTAATATTTTACATCATTCCTGGCGTGTCGTCGCCTGCTTCTCGATGGGGTCATTATATACGTCTATAACGTTGTATATCCTAACCTAACGCAACCTAAAAGATGGGATGTAATATTTTACAACATTCCTGGCATGTCGGTTCCTACGTCTCGGTGGGAACATTCTATACGTCTATAACGTTGCATATCCTAACCTAAGGGAACCTAACATCTCGGGTGTAGTATTTTCAACATTCCTGACGCGTCGGCCCCTATTTCTCGGTGGGACCATTATATACGTCTATAGCGTTATATATCCTAGCCTAAGGCGACCTGACATGTCGAATGTAATATTTTACATCATTCCTGGCGTGTCCGCCCGTAGATCTCGGTGGTAACATTATATACGTCTATAACGTTATGTATTCTAGCCTAAGGCAACCTAACATGCCGAATGTAATATTTTACAACATTCCTGGCGTGTTGTCGCCTGCTTCTCGGTGGGGACATTATATATGTCTATAACGTTGTATATCCTAACCTAACGAAACCTAACATCTGGGATGTAATATTTTACAACATTCCTGGCGTGTCGTCGCCTGCTTCTTGATGGGGACATTATATACGTCTATAACGTTGTATATCCTAACCTAACGCAACCTAACATCTGGGATGTAATATTTTACAACATTCCTGACGCGTCGGCACCTATTTCTCGGTGGGAACTTTATATACGTCTTTAACGTTATATATCCTAGCCTAAGGCGACCTAGCATGTCGAATTTAATATTTTACATCATTCCTGTCGCGTCGACCCGTATTTCTCGGTGGTAACATTATATGCGTCTATAACGTTACATATCGTAGCCTAAGGCGACCTGACATGTCCAATGTAATATTTTACAACGTTCCTGGCGTGTCGTCGCCTGCTTCTCGATGGGGACATTATATACGTCTATAACGTTGTATATCCTAACCTAAGGCAACCCAACATCTCGGATGTAATATTTTACATCATTCCTGTCATGTCGGACCCTACGTCTCGTTGGGAACACTCTATGCGTCTATAGCGTTGTATATCCAAACCTAAGGGAACCTAACATCTCAGGTGTAATATTTTACAACATTCCTGGCGTGTTGTCGCCTGCTTCTCGATGGGGACATTATATATGTCTATAACGTTGTATATCCTAACCTAACGAAACCTAACATCTGGTATGTAATATTTTACATCATTCCTGGCGTGTCCGACCGTAGATCTCGGTGGTAACATTATATACGTCTATAACGTTATGTATTCTAGCCTAAGGCAACCTAACATGCCGAATGTAATATTTTACAACATTCCTGGCGTGTTGTCGCCTGCTTCTCGGTGGGGACATTATATATGTCTATAACGTTGTATATCCTAACCTAACGCAACCTAACATCTGGGATGTAATATTTTACAACATTCCTGACGCGTCGGCACCTATTTCTCGGTGGGAACTTTATATACGTCTTTAACGTTATATATCCTAGCCTAAGGCGACCTAGCATGTCGAATGTAATATTTTACATCATTCCTGTCGTGTCGACCCGTATTTCTCGGTGGTAACATTATATGCGTCTATAACGTTACATATCGTAGCCTAAGGCGACCTGACATGTCGAATGTAATATTTTGCAACGTTCCTGGCGTGTCGTCGCCTGCTTCTCAATGGGGACATTATATACGTCTATAGCGTTGTATATCCTAACCTAATGCAACCTAACATCTAGGATGTAATATTTTACAACATTCCTGGCATGTCAGTCCCTACGTCTCGCTGGGAACGTTATATACGTCTATAAAGACATATATCCAAACTTAAGGGAAACTAACATCTCGGATGTAATATTTTACAACATTCCTGGCGATTCGGCTCCTACTTTTCGGTGGGAACGTTATATACGTCTATAACGTTGTATATCCTAACCTAAGGCAACCCAACATCTCGGATGTAATATTTTACATCATTCCTGTCATGTCGGTCCCTACGTCTCGTTGGGAACACTCTATGCGTCTATAGCGTTGTATATCCTAACCTAAGGGAACCTAACATCTCAGGTGTAATATTTTACAACATTCCTGGCGTGTTGTCGCCTGCTTCTCGATGGGGACATTATATATGTCTATAACGTTGTATATCCTAGCCTAAGCAATCTAACATCTCGGATGTAATATATTACAACATTCCTGGCGTGTCGTCGCCTGCTTCTCGATGGGGACATTATATACGTCTATAACGTTGTATATCCTAACCTAACACAACCTAAAATCTAGGATGTAATATTTTACAACATTCCTGGCATGTCGGTCCCTACGTCTCGGTGGGAACATTCTATACGTCTATAACGTTGCATATCCTAACCTAAGGGAACCTAACACCTCGGGTGTAGTATTTTCAACATTCCTGACGCGTCGGCCCCTATTTCTCGGTGGGACCATTATATAAGTCTATAGCGTTATATATCCTAGCCTAAGGCGACCTGACATGTCGAATGTAATATTTTACATCATTCCTGGCGTGTCCGCCCGTAGATCTCGGTGGTAACATGATATACGTCTATAACGTTATGTATTCTAGCCTAGGGCAAGCTAACATGCCGAATGTAATATTTTACAACATTCCTGGCGTGTTGTCGCCTGCTTCTCGGTGGGGACATTATATATGTCTATAACGTTGTATATCCTAACCTAACGAAACCTAACATCTGGGATGTAATATTTTACAACATTCCTGGCGTGTCGTCGCCTGCATCTCGATGGGGACATTATATACGTCTATAACGTTGTATATCGTAACCTAACGCAACCTAACATCTGGGATTTAATATTTTACATCATTCCTGGCGTGTCGTCGCCTGCTTCTCGATGGGGACATTATATACGTCTATAACGTTGTATATCCTAACCTAACGCAACCTAACATCTGGGATGTAATATTTTACAACATTCCTGACGCGTCGGCACCTATTTCTCGGTGGGAACTTTATATACGTCTTTAACGTTATATATCTTAGCCTAAGGCGACCTAGCATGTCGAATGTAATATTTTACATCATTCCTGTCCCGTCGACCCGTATTTCTCGGTGGTAACATTATATGCGTCTATAACGTTACATATCGTAGCCTAAGGCGACCTGACATGTCCAATGTAATATTTTACAACGTTCCAGGCGTGTCGTCGCCTGCTTCTCGATGGGGACATTATATACGTCTATAACGTTGTATATCCTAACCTAAGGCAACCCAACGTCTCGGATGTAATATTTTACATCATTCCTGTCATGTCGGTCCCTACGTCTCGTTGGGAACACTCTATGCGTCTATAGCGTTGTATATCCTAACCTAAGGGAACCTAACATCTCAGGTGTAATATTTTACAACATTCCTGGCGTGTCGTCGCCTGCTTCTCGATGGGGACATTATATACGTCTATAACGTTGTATATCCTAACCTAAGGCAACCCAACGTCTCGGATGTAATATTTTACATCATTCCTGTCATGTCGGTCCCTACGTCTCGTTGGGAACACTCTATGCGTATATAACGTTACATATCCTAACGTAAGGCAACATAACATCTCGGATGTTATATTTTACAACATTCCTGGCGAGTCGTCGCCTGCTTCTCGATGGGGACATTATATACGTCTATAACGTTGTATATCCTAGCCTAAGCAATCTAACATCTCGGATGTAATATTTTACAACATTCCTGGCGTGTCGCCGCCTGCATCTCGATGGGGACATTATATACGTCTATAACGTTGTATATCGTAACCTAACGCAACCTAACATCTGGGATTTAATATTTTACATCATTCCTGGCGTGTCGTCGCATGCTTCTTGATGGGGTCATTATATACGTCTATAACGTTGTATATCCTAACCTAACGCAACCTAAAATCTGGGATGTAATATTTTACAACATTCCTGGCATGTCGGTCCCTACGTCGCGGTGGGAACATTCTATACGTCTATAACGTTGCATATCCTAACCTAAGGGAACCTAACATCTCGGGTGTAGTATTTTACAACATTCCTGACGCGTCGGCACCTATTTCTCGGTGGGAACTTTATATACGTCTTTAACGTTATATATCCTAGCCTAAGGCGACCTAGCATGTCGAATGTAATATTTTACATCATTCCTGTCGCGTCGACCTGTATTTCTCGGTGGTAACATTATATGCGTCTATAACGTTACATATCGTAGCCTGAGGCGACCTGACATGTCGAATGTAATATTTTACAACATTCCTGGCGTGTCGTCGCCTGCTTCTCGATGGGGACATTATATACGTCTATAACGTTGTATATCCTAACCTAAGGCAACCCAACATCTCGGATGTAATATTTCACATCATTCCTGTTATGTCGGTCCCTACGTCTCGTTGGGAACACTCTATGCGTCTATAACGTTACATATCCTAACGTAAGGCAACATAACATCTCGGATGTAATATTTTACAACATTCCTGGCATGTCAGTTCCTACGTCTCGCTGGGAACATTATATACGTTTATAACGATATATATCCTAACCTAACGCAACCTAACATCTCGGATGTAATATTTTACAACATTCATGGCGTGTCGTCGCCTACTTCTCGATGGGGATATTAAATACATCTATAACGTTGTATATCCTAACCTAAGGCAACCCAACATCTCGGATGTAATATTTTACATCATTCCTGTCATGTCGGACCCTACGTCTCGTTGGGAACACTCTATGCGTCTATAGCGTTGTATATCCAAACCTAAGGGGACCTAACATCTCAGGTGTAATATTTTACAACATTCCTGGCGTGTTGTCGCCTGCTTCTCGATGGGGACATTATATATGTCTATAACGTTGTATATCCTAACCTAACGAAACCTAACATCTGGGATGTAATATTTTACAACATTCCTGGCGTGTCGTCGCCTGCTTCTCGATGGGGACATTATATACGTCTATAACGTTGTATATCCTAACCTAACACAACCTAACATCTGGGATTTAATATTTTATATCATTCCTGGCGTGTCGTCGCCTGCTTCTCGATGGGGTCATTATATACGTCTATAACGTTGTATATCCTAACCTAACACAACCTAAAATCTGGGATGTAATATTTTACAACATTCCTGGCATGTCGGTCCCTACGTCTCGGTGGGAATATTCTATACGTCTATAACGTTGCATATCCTAACCTAAGGGAACCTAACATCTCGGGTGTAGTATTTTCAACATTCCTGACGCGTCGGCCCCTATTTCTCGGTGGGACCATTATATACGTCTATAGCGTTATATATCCTAGCCTAAGGCGACCTGACATGTCGAATGTAATATTTTACATCATTCCTGGCGTGTCCGCCCGTAGATCTCGGTGGTAACATTATATACGTCTATAACGTTATGTATTCTAGCCTAAGGCAACCTAACATGCCGAATGTAATATTTTACAACATTCCTGGCGTGTTGTCGCCTGCTTCTCGGTGGGGACATTATATATGTCTATAACGTTGTATATCCTAACCTAACGAAACCTAACATCTGGGATGTAATATTTTACAACATTCCTGGCGTGTCGTCGCCTGCTTCTTGATGTGGACATTATATACGTCTATAACGTTGTATATCCTAACCTAACGCAACCTAACATCTGGGATGTAATATTTTACAACATTCCTGACGCGTCGGCACCTATTTCTCGGTGGGAACTTTATATACGTCTTTAACGTTATATATCCTAGCCTAATGCGACCTAGCATGTCGAATGTAATATTTTACATCATTCCTGTCGTGTCGACCCGTATTTCTCGGTGGTAACATTATATGCGTCTATAACGTTACATATCGTAGCCTAAGGCGACCTGACATGTCGAATGTAATATTTTGCAACATTCCTGGCGTGTCGTCGCCTGCTTCTCGATGGGGACATTATATACGTCTATAACGTTGTATATCCTAACCTAAGGCAACCCAACGTCTCGGATGTAATATTTTACATCATTCCTGTCATGTCGGTCCCTACGTCTCGTTGGGAACACTCTATGCGTATATAACGTTACATATCCTAACGTAAGGCAACATAACATCTCGGATGTTATATTTTACAACATTCCTGGCGAGTCGTCGCCTGCTTCTCGATGGGGACATTATATACGTCTATAACGTTGTATATCCTAGCCTAACGCAACCTAACATCTGGGATGTAATATTTTACAACATTCCTGACGCGTCGGCACCTATTTCTCGGTGGGAACTTTATATACGTCTTTAACGTTATATATCTTAGCCTAAGGCGACCTAGCATGTCGAATGTAATATTTTACATCATTCCTGTCCCGTCGACCCGTATTTCTCGGTGGTAACATTATATGCGTCTATAACGTTACATATCGTAGCCTAAGGCGACCTGACATGTCCAATGTAATATTTTACAACGTTCCAGGCGTGTCGTCGCCTGCTTCTCGATGGGGACATTATATACGTCTATAACGTTGTATATCCTAACCTAAGGCAACCCAACGTCTCGGATGTAATATTTTACATCATTCCTGTCATGTCGGTCCCTACGTCTCGTTGGGAACACTCTATGCGTCTATAGCGTTGTATATCCTAACCTAAGGGAACCTAACATCTCAGGTGTAATATTTTACAACATTCCTGGCGTGTCGTCGCCTGCTTCTCGATGGGGACATTATATACGTCTATAACGTTGTATATCCTAACCTAAGGCAACCCAACGTCTCGGATGTAATATTTTACATCATTCCTGTCATGTCGGTCCCTACGTCTCGTTGGGAACACTCTATGCGTATATAACGTTACATATCCTAACGTAAGGCAACATAACATCTCGGATGTTATATTTTACAACATTCCTGGCGAGTCGTCGCCTGCTTCTCGATGGGGACATTATATACGTCTATAACGTTGTATATCCTAGCCTAAGCAATCTAACATCTCGGATGTAATATTTTACAACATTCCTGGCGTGTCGCCGCCTGCATCTCGATGGGGACATTATATACGTCTATAACGTTGTATATCGTAACCTAACGCAACCTAACATCTGGGATTTAATATTTTACATCATTCCTGGCGTGTCGTCGCATGCTTCTTGATGGGGTCATTATATACGTCTATAACGTTGTATATCCTAACCTAACGCAACCTAAAATCTGGGATGTAATATTTTACAACATTCCTGGCATGTCGGTCCCTACGTCGCGGTGGGAACATTCTATACGTCTATAACGTTGCATATCCTAACCTAAGGGAACCTAACATCTCGGGTGTAGTATTTTACAACATTCCTGACGCGTCGGCACCTATTTCTCGGTGGGAACTTTATATACGTCTTTAACGTTATATATCCTAGCCTAAGGCGACCTAGCATGTCGAATGTAATATTTTACATCATTCCTGTCGCGTCGACCTGTATTTCTCGGTGGTAACATTATATGCGTCTATAACGTTACATATCGTAGCCTGAGGCGACCTGACATGTCGAATGTAATATTTTACAACATTCCTGGCGTGTCGTCGCCTGCTTCTCGATGGGGACATTATATACGTCTATAACGTTGTATATCCTAACCTAAGGCAACCCAACATCTCGGATGTAATATTTCACATCATTCCTGTTATGTCGGTCCCTACGTCTCGTTGGGAACACTCTATGCGTCTATAACGTTACATATCCTAACGTAAGGCAACATAACATCTCGGATGTAATATTTTACAACATTCCTGGCATGTCAGTTCCTACGTCTCGCTGGGAACATTATATACGTTTATAACGATATATATCCTAACCTAACGCAACCTAACATCTCGGATGTAATATTTTACAACATTCATGGCGTGTCGTCGCCTACTTCTCGATGGGGATATTAAATACATCTATAACGTTGTATATCCTAACCTAAGGCAACCCAACATCTCGGATGTAATATTTTACATCATTCCTGTCATGTCGGACCCTACGTCTCGTTGGGAACACTCTATGCGTCTATAGCGTTGTATATCCAAACCTAAGGGGACCTAACATCTCAGGTGTAATATTTTACAACATTCCTGGCGTGTTGTCGCCTGCTTCTCGATGGGGACATTATATATGTCTATAACGTTGTATATCCTAACCTAACGAAACCTAACATCTGGGATGTAATATTTTACAACATTCCTGGCGTGTCGTCGCCTGCTTCTCGATGGGGACATTATATACGTCTATAACGTTGTATATCCTAACCTAACACAACCTAACATCTGGGATTTAATATTTTATATCATTCCTGGCGTGTCGTCGCCTGCTTCTCGATGGGGTCATTATATACGTCTATAACGTTGTATATCCTAACCTAACACAACCTAAAATCTGGGATGTAATATTTTACAACATTCCTGGCATGTCGGTCCCTACGTCTCGGTGGGAATATTCTATACGTCTATAACGTTGCATATCCTAACCTAAGGGAACCTAACATCTCGGGTGTAGTATTTTCAACATTCCTGACGCGTCGGCCCCTATTTCTCGGTGGGACCATTATATACGTCTATAGCGTTATATATCCTAGCCTAAGGCGACCTGACATGTCGAATGTAATATTTTACATCATTCCTGGCGTGTCCGCCCGTAGATCTCGGTGGTAACATTATATACGTCTATAACGTTATGTATTCTAGCCTAAGGCAACCTAACATGCCGAATGTAATATTTTACAACATTCCTGGCGTGTTGTCGCCTGCTTCTCGGTGGGGACATTATATATGTCTATAACGTTGTATATCCTAACCTAACGAAACCTAACATCTGGGATGTAATATTTTACAACATTCCTGGCGTGTCGTCGCCTGCTTCTTGATGTGGACATTATATACGTCTATAACGTTGTATATCCTAACCTAACGCAACCTAACATCTGGGATGTAATATTTTACAACATTCCTGACGCGTCGGCACCTATTTCTCGGTGGGAACTTTATATACGTCTTTAACGTTATATATCCTAGCCTAATGCGACCTAGCATGTCGAATGTAATATTTTACATCATTCCTGTCGTGTCGACCCGTATTTCTCGGTGGTAACATTATATGCGTCTATAACGTTACATATCGTAGCCTAAGGCGACCTGACATGTCGAATGTAATATTTTGCAACATTCCTGGCGTGTCGTCGCCTGCTTCTCGATGGGGACATTATATACGTCTATAACGTTGTATATCCTAACCTAAGGCAACCCAACGTCTCGGATGTAATATTTTACATCATTCCTGTCATGTCGGTCCCTACGTCTCGTTGGGAACACTCTATGCGTATATAACGTTACATATCCTAACGTAAGGCAACATAACATCTCGGATGTTATATTTTACAACATTCCTGGCGAGTCGTCGCCTGCTTCTCGATGGGGACATTATATACGTCTATAACGTTGTATATCCTAGCCTAAGCAATCTAACATCTCGGATGTAATATTTTACAACATTCCTGGCGTGTCGCCGCCTGCATCTCGATGGGGACATTATATACGTCTATAACGTTGTATATCGTAACCTAACGCAACCTAACATCTGGGATTTAATATTTTACATCATTCCTGGCGTGTCGTCGCATGCTTCTTGATGGGGTCATTATATACGTCTATAACGTTGTATATCCTAACCTAACGCAACCTAAAATCTGGGATGTAATATTTTACAACATTCCTGGCATGTCGGTCCCTACGTCGCGGTGGGAACATTCTATACGTCTATAACGTTGCATATCCTAACCTAAGGGAACCTAACATCTCGGGTGTAGTATTTTACAACATTCCTGACGCGTCGGCACCTATTTCTCGGTGGGAACTTTATATACGTCTTTAACGTTATATATCCTAGCCTAAGGCGACCTAGCATGTCGAATGTAATATTTTACATCATTCCTGTCGCGTCGACCTGTATTTCTCGGTGGTAACATTATATGCGTCTATAACGTTACATATCGTAGCCTGAGGCGACCTGACATGTCGAATGTAATATTTTACAACATTCCTGGCGTGTCGTCGCCTGCTTCTCGATGGGGACATTATATACGTCTATAACCTTGTATATCCTAACCTAAGGCAACCCAACATCTCGGATGTAATATTTCACATCATTCCTGTTATGTCGGTCCCTACGTCTCGTTGGGAACACTCTATGCGTCTATAACGTTACATATCCTAACGTAAGGCAACATAACATCTCGGATGTAATATTTTACAACATTCCTGGCATGTCAGTTCCTACGTCTCGCTGGGAACATTATATACGTTTATAACGATATATATCCTAACCTAACGCAACCTAACATCTCGGATGTAATATTTTACAACATTCATGGCGTGTCGTCGCCTACTTCTCGATGGGGACATTAAATACATCTATAACGTTGTATATCCTAACCTAAGGCAACCCAACATCTCGGATGTAATATTTTACATCATTCCTGTCATGTCGGACCCTACGTCTCGTTGGGAACACTCTATGCGTCTATAGCGTTGTATATCCAAACCTAAGGGGACCTAACATCTCAGGTGTAATATTTTACAACATTCCTGGCGTGTTGTCGCCTGCTTCTCGATGGGGACATTATATATGTCTATAACGTTGTATATCCTAACCTAACGAAACCTAACATCTGGGATGTAATATTTTACAACATTCCTGGCGTGTCGTCGCCTGCTTCTCGATGGGGACATTATATACGTCTATAACGTTGTATATCCTAACCTAACACAACCTAACATCTGGGATTTAATATTTTACATCATTCCTGGCGTGTCGTCGCCTGCTTCTCGATGGGGTCATTATATACGTCTATAACGTTGTATATCCTAACCTAACACAACCTAAAATCTGGGATGTAATATTTTACAACATTCCTGGCATGTCGGTCCCTACGTCTCGGTGGGAATATTCTATACGTCTATAACGTTGCATATCCTAACCTAAGGGAACCTAACATCTCGGGTGTAGTATTTTCAACATTCCTGACGCGTCGGCCCCTATTTCTCGGTGGGACCATTATATACGTCTATAGCGTTATATATCCTAGCCTAAGGCGACCTGACATGTCGAATGTAATATTTTACATCATTCCTGGCGTGTCCGCCCGTAGATCTCGGTGGTAACATTATATACGTCTATAACGTTATGTATTCTAGCCTAAGGCAACCTAACATGCCGAATGTAATATTTTACAACATTCCTGGCGTGTTGTCGCCTGCTTCTCGGTGGGGACATTATATATGTCTATAACGTTGTATATCCTAACCTAACGAAACCTAACATCTGGGATGTAATATTTTACAACATTCCTGGCGTGTCGTCGCCTGCTTCTTGATGTGGACATTATATACGTCTATAACGTTGTATATCCTAACCTAACGCAACCTAACATCTGGGATGTAATATTTTACAACATTCCTGACGCGTCGGCACCTATTTCTCGGTGGGAACTTTATATACGTCTTTAACGTTATATATCCTAGCCTAATGCGACCTAGCATGTCGAATGTAATATTTTACATCATTCCTGTCGTGTCGACCCGTATTTCTCGGTGGTAACATTATATGCGTCTATAACGTTACATATCGTAGCCTAAGGCGACCTGACATGTCGAATGTAATATTTTGCAACGTTCCTGGCGTGTCGTCGCCTGCTTCTCGATGGGGACATTATATACGTCTATAGCGTTGTATATCCTAACCTAGTGCAACCTAACATCTAGGATGTAATATTTTACAACATTCCTGGCATGTCAGTCCCTACGTCTCGCTGGGAACGTTATATACGTCTATAACGACATATATCCAAACTTAAGGGAAACTAACATCTCGGATGTAATATTTTACAACATTCCTGGCGATTCGGCTCCTACTTTTCGGTGGGAACATTATATACGTCTATAACGTTGTATATCCTAACCTAAGGCAACCCAACATCTCGGATGTAATATTTTACATCATTCCTGTCATGTCGGTCCCTACGTCTCGTTGGGAACACTCTATGCGTCTATAGCGTTGCATATCCTAACCTAAGGGAACCTAACATCTCAGGTGTAATATTTTACAACATTCCTGGCGTGTTGTCGCCTGCTTCTCGATGGGGACATTATATATGTCTATAACGTTGTATATCCTAGCCTAAGCAATCTAACATCTCGGATGTAATATATTACAACATTCCTGGCGTGTCGTCGCCTGCTTCTCGATGGGGACATTATATACGTCTATAACGTTGTATATCCTAACCTAACACAACCTAACATCTGGGATTTAATATTTTACATCATTCCTGGCGTGTCGTCGCCTGCTTCTCGATGGGGTCATTATATACGTCTATAACGTTGTATATCCTAACCTAACGCAACCTAAAATCTGGGATGTAATATTTTACAACATTCCTGGCATGTCGGTCCCTACGTCTCGGTGGGAACATTCTATACGTCTATAACGTTGCATATCTTAACCTAAGGGAACCTAACATCTCGGGTGTAGTATTTTCAACATTCCTGACGCGTCGGCCCCTACTTCTCGGTGGTACCATTATATACGTCTATAGCGTTATATATCCTAGCCTAAGGCGACCTGACATGTCGAATGTAATATTTTACATCATTCCTGGCGTGTCCGCCCGTAGATCTCGGTGGTAACATTATATACGTCTATAACGTTATGTATTCTAGCCTAAGGCAACCTAACATGCCGAATGTAATATTTTACAACATTCCTGGCATGTTGTCGCCTCCTTCTCGGTGGGGACATTATATATGTCTATAACGTTGTATATCCTAACCTAACGAAACCTAACATCTGGGATGTAATATTTTACAACATTCCTGGCGTGTCGTCGCCTGCTTCTTGATGGGGACATTATATACGTCTATAACGTTGTATATCCTAACCTAACGCAACCTAACATCTGGGATGTAATATTTTATAACATTCCTGACGCGTCGGCACCCATTTCTCGGTGGGAACTTTATATACGTCTTTAACGTTATATATCCTAGCCTAAGGCGACCTAGCATGTCGAATGTAATTTTTTACATCATTCCTGTCGTGTCGACCCGTATTTCTCGGTGGTAACATTATATGCGTCTATAACGTTACATATCGTAGCCTAAGGCGACCTGACATGTCGAATGTAATATTTTGCAACGTTCCTGGCGTGTCGTCGCCTGCTTCTCGATGGGGACATTATATACGTCTATAGCGTTGTATATCCTAACCTAATGCAACCTAACATCTAGGATGTAATATTTTACAACATTCCTGGCATGTCAGTCCCTACGTCTCGCTGGGAACGTTATATACGTCTATAACGACATATATCCAATCTTAAGGGAAACTAACATCTCGGATGTAATATTTTACAACATTCCTGGCGATTCGGCTCCTACTTTTCGGTGGGAACATTATATACGTCTATAACGTTGTATATCCTAACCTAAGGCAACCCAACATCTCGGATGTAATATTTTACATCATTCCTGTCATGTCGGTCCCTACGTCTCGTTGGGAACACTCTATGCGTCTATAGCGTAGTATATCCTAACCTAAGGGAACCTAACATCTCAGGTGTAATATTTTACAACATTCCTGGCGTGTTGTCGCCTGCTTCTCGATGGGGACATTATATATGTCTATAACGTTGTATATCCTAGCCTAAGCAATCTAACATCTCGGATGTAATATATTACAACATTCCTGGCGTGTCGTCGCCTGCTTCTCGATGGGGACATTATATACGTCTATAACGTTGTATATCCTAACCTAACACAACCTAACATCTGGGATTTAATATTTTACATCATTCCTGGCGTGTCGTCGCCTGCTTCTCGATGGGGTCATTATATACGTCTATAACGTTGTATATCCTAACCTAACGCAACCTAAAATCTGGGATGTAATATTTTACAACATTCCTGGCATGTCGGTCCCTACGTCTCGGTGGGAACATTCTATACGTCTATAACGTTGCATATCCTAACCTAAGGGAACCTAACATCTCGGGTGTAGTATTTTACAACATTCCTGACGCTTCCGCCCCTATTTCTCGGTGGGACCATTATATACGTCTATAGCGTTATATATCCTAGCCTAAGGCGACCTGACATGTCGAATGTAATATTTTACATCATTCCTGGCGTGTCCGCCCGTAGATCTCGGTGGTAATATTATATACGTCTATAACGTTATGTATTCTAGCCTAAGGCAACCTAACATGCCGAAGGTAATATTTTACAACATTCCTGGCGTGTTGTCGCCTCCTTCTCGGTGGGGACATTATATATGTCTATAACGTTGTATATCCTAACCTAACGAAACCTAACATCCGGGATGTAATATTTTACAACATTCCTGGCGTGTCGTCGCCTGCTTCTTGATGGGGACATTATATACGTCTATAACGTTGTATATCCTAACCTAACGCAACCTAACATCTGGGATGTAATATTTTACATCATTCCTGTCATGTCGGACCCTACGTCTCGTTGGGAACACTATATGCGTCTATAGCGTTGTATATCCAAACCTAAGGTTACCTAGCATCTCAGGTGTAATATTTTACAACATTCCTGGCGTGTTGTCGCCTGCTTCTCGATGGGGACATTATATATGTCTATAACGTTGTATATCCTAACCTAACGAAACCTAACATCTGGGATGTAATATTTTACAACATTCCTGGCGTGTCGTCGCCTGCTTCTCGATGGGGACATTATATACGTCTATAACGTTGTATATCCTAACCTAACACAACCTAACATCTGGGATTTAATATTTTACATCATTCCAGGCGTGTCGTCGCCTGCTTCTCGATGGGGTCATTATATACGTCTATAACGTTGTATATCCTAACCTAACGCAACCTAAAATCTGGGATGTAATATTTTACAACATTCCTGGCATGTCGGTCCCTACGTCTCGGTGGGAACATTCTATACGTCTATAACGTTGCATATCCTAACCTAAGGGAACCTAACATCTCGGGTGTAGTATTTTACAACATTCCTGACGCGTCGGCCCCTATTTCTCGGTGGGACCATTATATACGTCTATAGCGTTATATATCCTAGCCTAAGGCGACCTGACATGTCGAATGTAATATTTTACATCATTCCTGGCGTGTCCGCCCGTAGATCTCGGTGGTAACATTATATACGTCTATAACGTTATGTATTCTAGCCTAAGGCAACCTAACATGCCGAATGTAATATTTTACAACATTCCTGGCGTGTTGTCGCCTGCTTCTCGGTGGGGACATTATATATGTCTATAACGTTGTATATCCTAACCTAACGAAACCTAACATCCGGGATGTAATATTTTACAACATTCCTGGCGTGTCGTCGCCTGCTTCTTGATGGGGACATTATATACGTCTATAACGTTGTATATCCTAACCTAACGCAACCTAACATCTGGGATGTAATATTTTACATCATTCCTGTCATGTCGGACCCTACGTCTCGTTGGGAACACTCTATGCGTCTATAGCGTTGTATATCCAAACCTAAGGTTACCTAGCATCTCAGGTGTAATATTTTACAACATTCCTGGCGTGTTGTCGCCTGCTTCTCGATGGGGACATTATATATGTCTATAACGTTGTATATCCTAACCTAACGAAACCTAAAATCTGGGATGTAATATTTTACAACATTCCTGGCGTGTCGTCGCCTGCTTCTCGATGGGGACATTATATACGTCTATAACGTTGTATATCCTAACCTAACACAACCTAACATCTGGGATTTAATATTTTACATCATTCCAGGCGTGTCGTCGCCTGCTTCTCGATGGGGTCATTATATACGTCTATAACGTTGTATATCCTAACCTAACGCAACCTAAAATCTGGGATGTAATATTTTACAACATTCCTGGCATGTCGGTCCCTACGTCTCGGTGGGAACATTCTATACGTCTATAACGTTGCATATCCTAACCTAAGGGAACCTAACATCTCGGGTGTAGTATTTTACAACATTCCTGACGCGTCGGCCCCTATTTCTCGGTGGGACCATTATATACGTCTATAGCGTTATATATCCTAGCCTAAGGCGACCTGACATGTCGAATGTAATATTTTACATCATTCCTGGCGTGTCCGCCCGTAGATCTCGGTGGTAACATTATATACGTCTATAACGTTATGTATTCTAGCCTAAGGCAACCTAACATGCCGAATGTAATATTTTACAACATTCCTGGCGTGTTGTCGCCTGCTTCTCGGTGGGGACATTATATATGTCTATAACGTTGTATATCCTAACCTAACGAAACCTAACATCTGGGATGTAATATTTTACAACATTCCTGGCGTGTCGTCGCCTGCTTCTTGATGGGGACATTATATACGTCTATAACGTTGTATATCCTAACCTAACGCAACCTAACATCTGGGATGTAATATTTTACAACATTCCTGACGCGTCGGCACCTATTTCTCGGTGGGAACTTTATATACGTCTTTAACGTTATATATCCTAGCCTAATGCGACCTAGCATGTCGAATGTAATATTTTACATCATTCCTGTCGTGTCGACCCGTATTTCTCGGTGGTAACATTATATGCGTCTATAACGTTACATATCGTAGCCTAAGGCGACCTGACATGTCGAATGTAATATTTTGCAACGTTCCTGGCGTGTCGTCGCCTGCTTCTCGATGGGGACATTATATACGTCTATAGCGTTGTATATCCTAACCTAATGCAACCTAACATCTAGGATGTAATATTTTGCAACATTCCTGGCATGTCAGTCCCTACGTCTCGCTGGGAACGTTATATACGTCTATAACGACATATATCCAAACTTAAGGGAAACTAACATCTCGGATGTAATATTTTACAACATTCCTGGCGATTCGGCTCCTACTTTTCGGTGGGAACATTATATACGTCTATAACGTTGTATATCCTAACCTAAGGCAACCCAACATCTCGGATGTAATATTTTACATCATTCCTGTCATGTCGGTCCCTACGTCTCGTTGGGAACACTCTATGCGTCTATAGCGTTGTATATCCTAACCTAAGGGAACCTAACATCTCAGGTGTAATATTTTACAACATTCCTGGCGTGTTGTCGCCTGCTTCTCGATGGGGACATTATATATGTCTATAACGTTGTATATCCTAGCCTAAGCAATCTAACATCTCGGATGTAATATATTACAACATTCCTGGCGTGTCGTCGCCTGCTTCTCGATGGGGACATTATATACGTCTATAACGTTGTATATCCTAACCTAACACAACCTAACATCTGGGATTTAATATTTTACATCATTCCTGGCGTGTCGTCGCCTGCTTCTCGATGGGGTCATTATATACGTCTATAACGTTGTATATCCTAACCTAACGCAACCTAAAATCTGGGATGTAATATTTTACAACATTCCTGGCATGTCGGTCCCTACGTCTCGGTGGGAACATTCTATACATCTATAACGTTGCATATCCTAACCTAAGGGAACCTAACATCTCGGGTGTAGTATTTTCAACATTCCTGACGCGTCGGCCCCTACTTCTCGGTGGTACCATTATATACGTCTATAGCGTTATATATCCTAGCCTAAGGCGACCTGACATGTGGAATGTAATATTTTACATCATTCCTGGCGTGTCCGCCCGTAGATCTCGGTGGTAACATTATATACGTCTATAACGTTATGTATTCTAGCCTAAGGCAACCTAACATGCCGAATGTAATATTTTACAACATTCCTGGCATGTTGTCGCCTGCTTCTCGGTGGGGACATTATATATGTCTATAACGTTGTATATCCTAACCTAACGAAACCTAACATCTGGGATGTAATATTTTACAACATTCCTGGCGTGTCGTCGCCTGCTTCTTGATGGGGACATTATATACGTCTATAACGTTGTATATCCTAACCTAACGCAACCTAACATCTGGGATGTAATATTTTACAACATTCCTGACGCGTCGGCACCTATTTCTCGGTGGGAACTTTATATACGTCTTTAACGTTATATATCCTAGCCTAAGGCGACCTAGCATGTCGAATGTAATTTTTTACATCATTCCTGTCGTGTCGACCCGTATTTCTCGGTGGTAACATTATATGCGTCTATAACGTTACATATCGTAGCCTAAGGCGACCTGACATGTCGAATGTAATATTTTGCAACGTTCCTGGCGTGTCGTCGCCTGCTTCTCGATGGGGACATTATATACGTCCATAGCGTTGTATATCCTAACCTAATGCAACCTAACATCTAGGATGTAATATTTTACAACATTCCTGGCATGTCAGTCCCTACGTCTCGCTGGGAACGTTATATACGTCTATAACGACATATATCCAAACTTAAGGGAAACTAACATCTCGGATGTAATATTTTACAACATTCCTGGCGATTCGGCTCCTACTTTTCGGTGGGAACATTATATACGTCTATAACGTTGTATATCCTAACCTAAGGCAACCCAACATCTCGGATGTAATATTTTACATCATTCCTGTCATGTCGGTCCCTACGTCTCGTTGGGAACACTCTATGCGTCTATAGCGTAGTATATCCTAACATAAGGGAACCTAACATCTCAGGTGTAATATTTTACAACATTCCTGGCGTGTTGTCGCCTGCTTCTCGATGGGGACATTATATATGTCTATAACGTTGTATATCCTAGCCTAAGCAATCTAACATCTCGGATGTAATATATTGCAACATTCCTGGCGTGTCGTCGCCTGCTTCTCGATGGGGACATTATATACGTCTATAACGTTGTATATCCTAACCTAACACAACCTAACATCTGGGATTTAATATTTTACATCATTCCTGGCGTGTCGTCGCCTGCTTCTCGATGGGGTCATTATATACGTCTATAACGTTGTATATCCTAACCTAACGCAACCTAAAATCTGGGATGTAATATTTTACAACATTCCTGGCATGTCGGTCCCTACGTCTCGGTGGGAACATTGTATACGTCTATAACGTTGCATATCCTAACCTAAGGGAACCTAACATCTCGGGTGTAGTATTTTACAACATTCCTGACGCGTCGGCCCCTATTTCTCGGTGGGACCATTATATACGTCTATAGCGTTATATATCCTAGCCTAAGGCGACCTGACATGTCGAATGTAATATTTTACATCATTCCTGGCGTGTCCGCCCGTAGATCTCGGTGGTAATATTATATACGTCTATAACGTTATGTATTCTAGCCTAAGGCAACCTAACATGCCGAATGTAATATTTTACAACATTCCTGGCGTGTTGTCGCCTGCTTCTCGGTGGGGACATTATATATGTCTATAACGTTGTATATCCTAACCTAACGAAACCTAACATCTGGGATGTAATATTTTACAACATTCCTGGCGTGTCGTCGCCTGCTTCTTGATGGGGACATTATATACGTCTATAACGTTGTATATCCTAACCTAACGCAACCTAACATCTGGGATGTAATATTTTACATCATTCCTGTCATGTCGGACCCTACGTCTCGTTGGGAACACTCTATGCGTCTATAGCGTTGTATATCCAAACCTAAGGTTACCTAGCATCTCAGGTGTAATATTTTACAACATTCCTGGCGTGTTGTCGCCTGCTTCTCGATGGGGACATTATATATGTCTATAACGTTGTATATCCTAACCTAACGAAACCTAACATCTGGGATGTAATATTTTACAACATTCCTGGCGTGTCGTCGCCTGCTTCTCGATGGGGACATTATATACGTCTATAACGTTGTATATCCTAACCTAACACAACCTAACATCTGGGATTTAATATTTTACATCATTCCTGGCGTGTCGTCGCCTGCTTCTCGATGGGGTCATTATATACGTCTATAACGTTGTATATCCTAACCTAACGCAACCTAAAATCTGGGATGTAATATTTTACAACATTCCTGGCATGTCGGTCCCTACGTCTCGGTGGGAACATTCTATACATCTATAACGTTGCATATCCTAACCTAAGGGAACCTAACATCTCGGGTGTAGTATTTTCAACATTCCTGACGCGTCGGCCCCTACTTCTCGGTGGTACCATTATATACGTCTATAGCGTTATATATCCTAGCCTAAGGCGACCTGACATGTGGAATGTAATATTTTACATCATTCCTGGCGTGTCCGCCCGTAGATCTCGGTGGTAACATTATATACGTCTATAACGTTATGTATTCTAGCCTAAGGCAACCTAACATGCCGAATGTAATATTTTACAACATTCCTGGCATGTTGTCGCCTGCTTCTCGGTGGGGACATTATATATGTCTATAACGTTGTATATCCTAACCTAACGAAACCTAACATCTGGGATGTAATATTTTACAACATTCCTGGCGTGTCGTCGCCTGCTTCTTGATGGGGACATTATATACGTCTATAACGTTGTATATCCTAACCTAACGCAACCTAACATCTGGGATGTAATATTTTACAACATTCCTGACGCGTCGGCACCTATTTCTCGGTGGGAACTTTATATACGTCTTTAACGTTATATATCCTAGCCTAAGGCGACCTAGCATGTCGAATGTAATTTTTTACATCATTCCTGTCGTGTCGACCCGTATTTCTCGGTGGTAACATTATATGCGTCTATAACGTTACATATCGTAGCCTAAGGCGACCTGACATGTCGAATGTAATATTTTGCAACGTTCCTGGCGTGTCGTCGCCTGCTTCTCGATGGGGACATTATATACGTCCATAGCGTTGTATATCCTAACCTAATGCAACCTAACATCTAGGATGTAATATTTTACAACATTCCTGGCATGTCAGTCCCTACGTCTCGCTGGGAACGTTATATACGTCTATAACGACATATATCCAAACTTAAGGGAAACTAACATCTCGGATGTAATATTTTACAACATTCCTGGCGATTCGGCTCCTACTTTTCGGTGGGAACATTATATACGTCTATAACGTTGTATATCCTAACCTAAGGCAACCCAACATCTCGGATGTAATATTTTACATCATTCCTGTCATGTCGGTCCCTACGTCTCGTTGGGAACACTCTATGCGTCTATAGCGTAGTATATCCTAACATAAGGGAACCTAACATCTCAGGTGTAATATTTTACAACATTCCTGGCGTGTTGTCGCCTGCTTCTCGATGGGGACATTATATATGTCTATAACGTTGTATATCCTAGCCTAAGCAATCTAACATCTCGGATGTAATATATTGCAACATTCCTGGCGTGTCGTCGCCTGCTTCTCGATGGGGACATTATATACGTCTATAACGTTGTATATCCTAACCTAACACAACCTAACATCTGGGATTTAATATTTTACATCATTCCTGGCGTGTCGTCGCCTGCTTCTCGATGGGGTCATTATATACGTCTATAACGTTGTATATCCTAACCTAACGCAACCTAAAATCTGGGATGTAATATTTTACAACATTCCTGGCATGTCGGTCCCTACGTCTCGGTGGGAACATTGTATACGTCTATAACGTTGCATATCCTAACCTAAGGGAACCTAACATCTCGGGTGTAGTATTTTACAACATTCCTGACGCGTCGGCCCCTATTTCTCGGTGGGACCATTATATACGTCTATAGCGTTATATATCCTAGCCTAAGGCGACCTGACATGTCGAATGTAATATTTTACATCATTCCTGGCGTGTCCGCCCGTAGATCTCGGTGGTAATATTATATACGTCTATAACGTTATGTATTCTAGCCTAAGGCAACCTAACATGCCGAATGTAATATTTTACAACATTCCTGGCGTGTTGTCGCCTGCTTCTCGGTGGGGACATTATATATGTCTATAACGTTGTATATCCTAACCTAACGAAACCTAACATCTGGGATGTAATATTTTACAACATTCCTGGCGTGTCGTCGCCTGCTTCTTGATGGGGACATTATATACGTCTATAACGTTGTATATCCTAACCTAACGCAACCTAACATCTGGGATGTAATATTTTACATCATTCCTGTCATGTCGGACCCTACGTCTCGTTGGGAACACTCTATGCGTCTATAGCGTTGTATATCCAAACCTAAGGTTACCTAGCATCTCAGGTGTAATATTTTACAACATTCCTGGCGTGTTGTCGCCTGCTTCTCGATGGGGACATTATATATGTCTATAACGTTGTATATCCTAACCTAACGAAACCTAACATCTGGGATGTAATATTTTACAACATTCCTGGCGTGTCGTCGCCTGCTTCTCGATGGGGACATTATATACGTCTATAACGTTGTATATCCTAACCTAACACAACCTAACATCTGGGATTTAATATTTTACATCATTCCTGGCGTGTCGTCGCCTGCTTCTCGATGGGGTCATTATATACGTCTATAACGTTGTATATCCTAACCTAACGCAACCTAAAATCTGGGATGTAATATTTTACAACATTCCTGGCATGTCGGTCCCTACATCTCGGTGGGAACATTCTATACGTCTATAACGTTGCATATCCTAACCTAAGGGAACCTAACATCTCGGGTGTAGTATTTTACAACATTCCTGACGCGTCGGCCCCTATTTCTCGGTGGGACCATTATATACGTCTATAGCGTTATATATCCTAGCCTAAGGCGACCTGACATGTCGAATGTAATATTTTACATCATTCCTGGCGTGTCCGCCCGTAGATCTCGGTGGTAACATTATATACGCCTATAACGTTATGTATTCTAGCCTAAGGCAACCTAACATGCCGAATGTAATATTTTACAACATTCCTGGCGTGTTGTCGCCTGCTTCTCGGTGGGGACATTATATATGTCTATAACGTTGTATATCCTAACCTAACGAAACCTAACATCTGGGATGTAATATTTTACAACATTCCTGGCGTGTCGTCGCCTGCTTCTTGATGGGGACATTTTATACGTCTATAACGTTGTATATCCTAACCTAACGCAACCTAACATCTGGGATGTAATATTTTACAACATTCCTGACGCGTCGGCACCTATTTCTCGGTGGGAACTTTATATAGGTCTTTAACGTTATATATCCTAGCCTAATGCGACCTAGCATGTCGAATGTAATATTTTACATCATTCCTGTCGTGTCGACCCGTATTTCTCGGTGGTAACATTATATGCGTCTATAACGTTACATATCGTAGCCTAAGGCGACCTGACATGTCGAATGTAATATTTTGCAACGTTCCTGGCGTGTCGTCACCTGCCTCTCGATGGGGAAATTATATACGTCTATAGCGTTGTATATCCTAACCTAATGCAACCTAACATCTAGGATGTAATATTTTACAACATTCCTGGCATGTCAGTCCCTACGTCTCGCTGGGAACGTTATATACGTCTATAACGACATATATCCAAACTTAAGGGAAACTAACATCTCGGATGTAATATTTTACAACATTCCTGGCGATTCGGCTCCTACTTTTCGGTGGGAACATTATATACGTCTATAACGTTGTATATCCTAACCTAAGGCAACCCAACATCTCGGATGTAATATTTTACATCATTCCTGTCATGTCGGTCCCTACGTCTCGTTGGGAACACTCTATGCGTCTATAGCGTTGTATATCCTAACCTAAGGGAACCTAACATCTCAGGTGTAATATTTTACAACATTCCTGGCGTGTTGTCGCCTGCTTCTCGATGGGGACATTATATATGTCTATAACGTTGTATATCCTAGCTTAAGCAATCTAACATCTCGGATGTAATATATTACACCATTCCTGGCGTGTCGTCGCCTGCTTCTCGATGGGGAAATTATATACGTCTATAACGTTGTATATCCTAACCTAACACAACCTAACATCTGGGATTTAATATTTTACATCATTCCTGGCGTGTCGTCGCCTGCTTCTCGATGGCGTCATTATATGCGTCTATAACGTTGTATATCCTAACCTAACGCAACCTAAAATCTGGGATGTAATATTTTACAACATTCCTGGCATGTCGGTCCCTACGTCTCGGTGGGAACATTCTATACGTCTATAACGTTGCATATCATAACCTAAGGGAACCTAACATCTCGGGTGTAGTATTTTACAACATTCCTGACGCGTCGGCCCCTATTTCTCGGTGGGACCATTATATACGTCTATAGCGTTATATATCCTAGCCTAAGGCGACCTGACATGTCGAATGTAATATTTTACATCATTCCTGGCGTGTCCGCCCGTAGATCTCGGTGGTAACATTATATACGTCTATAACGTTATGTATTCTAGCCTAAGGCAACCTAACATGCCGAATGTAATATTTTACAACATTCCTGGCGTGTTGTCGCCTGCTTCTCGGTGGGGACATTATATATGTCTATAACGTTGTATATCCTAACCTAACGAAACCTAACATCTGGGATGTAATATTTTACAACATTCCTGTCATGTCGGTCCCTACGTCTCGTTGGGAACAGTCTATGCGTCTATAGCGTTGTATATCCTAACCTAAGGGAACCTAACATCTCAGGAGTAATATTTTACAACATTCCTGGCGTGTTGTCGACTGCTTCTCGATGGGGACATTATATATGTCTATAACGTTGTATATCCTAGCCTAAGCAATCTAACATCTCGGATGTAATATATTACAACATTCCTGGCGTGTCGTCGCCTGCTTCTCGATGGGGATATTATATACGTCTATAACGTTGTATATCCTAACCTAACACAACCTAACATCTGGGATTTAATATTTTACATCATTCCTGGCGTGTCGTCGCCTGCTTCTCGATGGCGTCATTATATGCGTCTATAACGTTGTATATCCTAACCTAACGCAACCTAAAATCTGGGATGTAATATTTTACAACATTCCTGGCATGTCGGTCCCTACGTCTCGGTGGGAACATTCTATACGTCTATAACGTTGCATATCCTAACCTAAGGGAACCTAACATCTCGGGTGTAGTATTTTACAACATTCCTGACGCGTCGGCCCCTATTTCTCGGTGGGACCATTATATACGTCTATAGCGTTATATATCCTAGCCTAAGGCGACCTGACATGTCGAATGTAATATTTTACATCATTCCTGGCGTGTCCGCCCGTAGATCTCGGTGGTAACATTATATACGTCTATAACGTTATGTATTCTAGCCTAAGGCAACCTAACATGCCGAATGTAATATTTTACAACATTCCTGGCGTGTTGTCGCCTGCTTCTCGGTGGGGACATTATATATGTCTATAACGTTGTATATCCTAACCTAACGAAACCTAACATCTGGGATGTAATATTTTACAACATTCCTGTCATGTCGGTCCCTACGTCTCGTTGGGAACAGTCTATGCGTCTATAGCGTTGTATATCCTAACCTAAGGGAACCTAACATCTCAGGTGTAATATTTTACAACATTCCTGGCGTGTTGTCGACTGCTTCCCGATGGGGACATTATATATGTCTATAACGTTGTATATCCTAGCCTAAGCAATCTAACATCTCGGATGTAATATATTACAACATTCCTGGCGTGTCGTCGCCTGCTTCTCGATGGGGACATTATATACGTCTATAACGTTGTATATCCTAACCTAACACAACCTAACATCTGGGATTTAATATTTTACATCATTCCTGGCGTGTCGTCGCCTGCTTCTCGATGGCGTCATTATATGCGTCTATAACGTTGTATATCCTAACCTAACGCAACCTAAAATCTGGGATGTAATATTTTACAACATTCCTGGCATGTCGGTCCCTACGTCTCGGTGGGAACATTCTATACGTCTATAACGTTGCATATCATAACCTAAGGGAACCTAACATCTCGGGTGTAGTATTTTACAACATTCCTGACGCGTCGGCCCCTATTTCTCGGTGGGACCATTATATACGTCTATAGCGTTATATATCCTAGCCTAAGGCGACCTGACATGTCGAATGTAATATTGTACATCATTCCTGGCGTGTCCGCCCGTAGATCTCGGTGGTAACATTATATACGTCTATAACGTTATGTATTCTAGCCTAAGGCAACCTAACATGCCGAATGTAATATTTTACAACATTCCTGGCGTGTTGTCGCCTGCTTCTCGGTGGGGACATTATATATGTCTATAACGTTGTATATCCTAACCTAACGAAACCTAACATCTGGGATGTAATATTTTACAACATTCCTGTCATGTCGGTCCCTACGTCTCGTTGGGAACAGTCTATGCGTCTATAGCGTTGTATATCCTAACCTAAGGGAACCTAACATCTCAGGAGTAATATTTTACAACATTCCTGGCGTGTTGTCGACTGCTTCTCGATGGGGACATTATATATGTCTATAACGTTGTATATCCTAGCCTAAGCAATCTAACATCTCGGATGTAATATATTACAACATTCCTGGCGTGTCGTCGCCTGCTTCTCGATGGGGATATTATATACGTCTATAACGTTGTATATCCTAACCTAACACAACCTAACATCTGGGATTTAATATTTTACATCATTCCTGGCGTGTCGTCGCCTGCTTCTCGATGGCGTCATTATATGCGTCTATAACGTTGTATATCCTAACCTAACGCAACCTAAAATCTGGGATGTAATATTTTACAACATTCCTGGCATGTCGGTCCCTACGTCTCGGTGGGAACATTCTATACGTCTATAACGTTGCATATCCTAACCTAAGGGAACCTAACATCTCGGGTGTAGTATTTTACAACATTCCTGACGCGTCGGCCCCTATTTCTCGGTGGGACCATTATATACGTCTATAGCGTTATATATCCTAGCCTAAGGCGACCTGACATGTCGAATGTAATATTTTACATCATTCCTGGCGTGTCCGCCCGTAGATCTCGGTGGTAACATTATATACGTCTATAACGTTATGTATTCTAGCCTAAGGCAACCTAACATGCCGAATGTAATATTTTACAACATTCCTGGCGTGTTGTCGCCTGCTTCTCGGTGGGGACATTATATATGTCTATAACGTTGTATATCCTAACCTAACGAAACCTAACATCTGGGATGTAATATTTTACAACATTCCTGTCATGTCGGTCCCTACGTCTCGTTGGGAACAGTCTATGCGTCTATAGCGTTGTATATCCTAACCTAAGGGAACCTAACATCTCAGGTGTAATATTTTACAACATTCCTGGCGTGTTGTCGACTGCTTCCCGATGGGGACATTATATATGTCTATAACGTTGTATATCCTAGCCTAAGCAATCTAACATCTCGGATGTAATATATTACAACATTCCTGGCGTGTCGTCGCCTGCTTCTCGATGGGGACATTATATACGTCTATAACGTTGTATATCCTAACCTAACACAACCTAACATCTGGGATTTAATATTTTACATCATTCCTGGCGTGTCGTCGCCTGCTTCTCGATGGGGTCATTATATGCGTCTATAACGTTGTATATCCTAACCTAACGCAACCTAAAATCTGGGATGTAATATTTTACAACATTCCTGGCATGTCGGTCCCTACGTCTCGGTGGGAACATTCTATACGTCTATAACGTTGCATATCCTAACCTAAGGGAACCTAACATCTCGGGTGTAGTATTTTACAACATTCCTGACGCGTCGGCCCCTATTTCTCGGTGGGACCATTATATACGTCTATAGCGTTATATATCCTAGCCTAAGGCGACCTGACATGTCGAATGTAATATTGTACATCATTCCTGGCGTGTCCGCCCGTAGATCTCGGTGGTAACATTATATACGTCTATAACGTTATGTATTCTAGCCTAAGGCAACCTAACATGCCGAATGTAATATTTTACAACATTCCTGGCGTGTTGTCGCCTGCTTCTCGGTGGGGACATTATATATGTCTATAACGTTGTATATCCTAACCTAACGAAACCTAACATCTGGGATGTAATATTTTACAACATTCCTGGCGTGTCGTCGCCTGCTTCTTGATGGGGACATTATATACGTCTATAACGTTGTATATCCTAACCTAACGCAACCTAACATCTGGGATGTAATATTTTACAACATTCCTAACGCGTCGGCACAAATTTCTCGGTGGGAACTTTATATACGTCTTTAACGTTATATATCCTAGCCTAATGCGACCTAGCATGTCGAATGTAATATTCTACATCATTCCTGTCGTGTCGACCCGTATTTCTCGGTGGTAACATTATATGCGTCTATAACGTTACATATCGTAGCCTAAGGCGACCTGACATGTCGAATGTAATATTTTGCAACGTTCCTGGCGTGTCGTCGCCTGCTTCTCGATGGGGACATTATATACGTCTATAGCGTTGTATATCCTAACCCAATGCAACCTAACATCTAGGATGTAATATTTTACAACATTCCTGGCATGTCAGTCCCTACGTCTCGCTGGGAACGTTATATACGTCTATAACGACATATATCCAAACTTAAGGGAAACTAACATCTCGGATGTAATATTTTACAACATTCCTGGCGATTCGGCTCCTACTTTTCGGTGGGAACATTATATACGTCTATAACGTTGTATATCCTAACCTAAGGCAACCCAACATATCGGATGTAATATTTTACATCATTCCTGTCATGTCGGTCCCTACGTCTCGTTGGGAACAGTCTATGCGTCTATAGCGTTGTATATCCTAACCTAAGGGAACCTAACATCTCAGGTGTAATATTTTACAACATTCCTGGCGTGTTGTCGCCTGCTTCTCGATGGGGACTTTATATATGTCTATAACGTTGTATATCCTAGCCTAAGCAATCTAACATCTCGGATGTAATATATTACAACATTCCTGGCGTGTCGTCGCCTGCTTCTCGATGGGGACATTATATACGTCTATAACGTTGTATATCCTAACCTAACACAACCTAACATCTGGGATTTAATATTTTACATCATTCCTGGCGTGTCGTCGCCTGCTTCTCGATGGGGTCATTATATGCGTCTATAACGTTGTATATCCTAACCTAACGCAACCTAAAATCTGGGATGTAATATTTTACAACATTCCTGGCGTGTCGTCGCCTGCTTCTTGATGGGGACATTATATACGTCTATAACGTTGTATATCCTAACCTAAGGGAACCTAACATCTCAGGTGTAATATTTTACAACATTCCTGACGCGTCGGCACCTATTTCTCGGTGGGAACTTTATATACGTCTTTAAGGTTATATATCCTAGCCTAAGGCGACCTAGCATGTCGAATGTAATATTTTACATCATTCCTGTCGTGTCGACCCGTATTTCTCGGTGGTAACATTATATGCGTCTATAACGTTACATATCGTAGCCTAAGGCGACCTGACATGTCGAATGTAATATTTTGCAACGTTCCTGGCGTGTCGTCGCCTGCTTCTCGATGGGGACATTATATACGTCTATAGCGTTGTATATCCTAACCTAATGCAACCTAACATCTAGGATGTAATATTTTACAACATTCCTGGCATGTCAGTCCCTACGTCTCGCTGGGAACGTTATATACGTCTATAACGACATATATCCAAACTTAAGGGAAACTAACATCTCGGATGTAATATTTTACAACATTCCTGGCGATTCGGCTCCTACTTTTCGGTGGGAACATAATATACGTCTATAACGTTGTATATCCTAACCTAAGGCAACCCAACATCTCGGATGTAATATTTTACATCATTCCTGTCATGTCGGTCCCTACGTCTCGTTGGGAACACTCTATGCGTCTATAGCGTTGTATATCCTAACCTAAGGGAACCTAACATCTCAGGTGTAATATTTTACAACATTCCTGGCGTGTTGTCGCCTGCTTCTCGATGGGGACATTATATATGTCTATAACGTTGTATATCCTAGCCTAAGCAATCTAACATCTCGGATGTAATATATTACAACATTCCTGGCGTGTCGTCGCCTGCTTCTCGATGGGGATATTATATACGTCTATAACGTTGTATATCCTAACCTAACACAACCTAACATCTGGGATTTAATATTATACATCATTCCTGGCGTGTCGTCGCCTGATTCTCGATGGGGTCATTATATACGTCTATAACGTTGTATATCCTAACCTAACGCAACCTAAAATCTGGGATGTAATATTTTACAACATTCCTGGCATGTCGGTCCCTACGTCTCGGTGGGAACATTCTATACGTCTATAACGTTGCATATCCTAACCTAAGGGAACCTAACATCTCGGGTGTAGTATTTTACAACATTCCTGACGCGTCGGCCCCTATTTCTCGGTGGGACCATTATATACGTCTATAGCGTTATATATCCTAGCCTAAGGCGACCTGACATGTCGAATGTAATATTTTACATCATTCCTGGCGTGTCCGCACGTAGATCTCGGTGGTAACAATATATACGTCTATAACGTTATGTATTCTAGCCTAAGGCAACCTAACATGCCGAATGTAATATTTTACAACATTCCTGGCGTGTTGTCGCCTGCTTCTCGGTGGGGACATTATATATGTCTATAACGTTGTATATCCTAACCTAACGAAACCTAACATCTGGGATGTAATATTTTACAACATTCCTGTCATGTCGGTCCCAACGTCTCGTTGGGAACAGTCTATGCGTCTATAGCGTTGTATATCCTAACCTAAGGGAACCTAACATCTCAGGTGTAATATTTTACAACATTCCTGGCGTGTTGTCGACTGCTTCTCGATGGGGACATTATATATGTCTATAACGTTGTATATCCTAGCCTAAGCAATCTAACATCTCGGATGTAATATATTACAACATTCCTGGCGTGTCGTCGCCTGCTTCTCGATGGGGATATTATATACGTCTATAACGTTGTATATCCTAACCTAACACAACCTAACATCTGGGATTTAATATTTTACATCATTCCTGGCGTGTCGTCGCCTGCTTCTCGATGGCGTCATTATATGCGTCTATAACGTTGTATATCCTAACCTAACGCAACCTAAAATCTGGGATGTAATATTTTACAACATTCCTGGCATGTCGGTCCCTACGTCTCGGTGGGAACATTCTATACGTCTATAACGTTGCATATCCTAACCTAAGGGAACCTAACATCTCGGGTGTAGTATTTTACAACATTCCTGACGCGTCGGCCCTAATTTCTCGGTGGGACCATTATGTACGTCTATAGCGTTATATATCCTAGCCTAAGGCGACCTGACATGTCGAATGTAATATTTTACATCATTCCTGGCGTGTCCGCCCGTAGATCTCGGTGGTAACATTATATACGTCTATAACGTTATGTATTCTAGCCTAAGGCAACCTAACATGCCGAATGTAATATTTTACAACATTCCTGGCGTGTTGTCGCCTGCTTCTCGGTGGGGACATTATATATGTCTATAACGTTGTATATCCTAACCTAACGAAACCTAACATCTGGGATGTAATATTTTACAACATTCCTGTCATGTCGGTCCCTACGTCTCGTTGGGAACAGTCTATGCGTCTATAGCGTTGTATATCCTAACCTAAGGGAACCTAACATCTCAGGTGTAATATTTTACAACATTCCTGGCGTGTTGTCGACTGCTTCTCGATGGGGACATTATATATGTCTATAACGTTGTATATCCTAGCCTAAGCAATCTAACATCTCGGATGTAATATATTACAACATTCCTGGCGTGTCGTCGCCTGCTTCTCGATGGGGACATTATAGACGTCTATAACGTTGTATATCCTAACCTAACACAACCTAACATCTGGGATTTAATATTTTGCATCATTCCTGGCGTGTCGTCGCCTGCTTCTCGATGGGGTCATTATATGCGTCTATAACGTTGTATATCCTAACCTAACGCAACCTAAAATCTGGGATGTAATATTTTACAACATTCCTGGCATGTCGGTCCCTACGTCTTGGTGGGAACATTCTATATGTCTATAACGTTGCATATCCTAACCTAAGGGAACCTAACATCTCGGGTGTAGTATTTTACAACATTCCTGACGCGTCGGCCCCTATTTCTCGGTGGGACCATTATATACGTCTATAGCGTTATATATCCTAGCCTAAGGCGACCTGACATGTCGAATGTAATATTGTACATCATTCCTGGCGTGTCCGCCCGTAGATCTCGGTGGTAACATTATATACGTCTATAACGTTATGTATTCTAGCCTAAGGCAACCTAACATGCCGAATGTAATATTTTACAACATTCCTGGCGTGTTGTCGCCTGCTTCTCGGTGGGGACATTATATATGTCTATAACGTTGTATATCCTAACCTAACGAAACCTAACATCTGGGATGTAATATTTTACAACATTCCTGGCGTGTCGTCGCCTGCTTCTTGATGGGGACATTATATACGTCTATAACGTTGTATATCCTAACCTAACGCAACCTAACATCTGGGATGTAATATTTTACAACATTCCTGACGCGTCGGCACAAATTTCTCGGTGGGAACTTTATATACGTCTTTAACGTTATATATCCTAGCCTAATGCGACCTAGCATGTCGAATGTAATACTTTACATCATTCCTGTCGTGTCGACCCATATTTCTCGGTGGTAACATTATATGCGTCTATAACGTTACATATCGTAGCCTAAGGCGACCTGACATGTCGAATGTAATATTTTGCAACGTTCCTGGCGTGTCGTCGCCTGCTTCTCGATGGGGACATTATATACGTCTATAGCGTTGTATATCCTAACCTAATGCAACCTAACATCTAGGATGTAATATTTTACAACATTCCTGGCATGCCAGTCCCTACGTCTCGCTGGGAACGTTATATACGTCTATAACGACATATATCCAAACTTAAGGGAAACTAACATCTCGGATGTAATATTTTACAACATTCCTGGCGATTCGGCTCCTACTTTTCGGTGGGAACATTATATACGTCTATAACGTTGTATATCCTAACCTAAGGCAACCCAACATATCGGATGTAATATTTTACATCATTCCTGTCATGTCGGTCCCTACGTCTCGTTGGGAACAGTCTATGCGTCTATAGCGTTGTATATCCTAACCTAAGGGAACCTAACATCTCAGGTGTAATATTTTACAACATTCCTGGCGTGTTGTCGCCTGCTTCTCGATGGGGACTTTATATATGTCTATAACGTTGTATATCCTAGCCTAAGCAATCTAACATCTCGGATGTAATATATTACAACATTCCTGGCGTGTCGTCGCCTGCTTCTCGATGGGGACATTATATACGTCTATAACGTTGTATATCCTAACCTAACACAACCTAACATCTGGGATTTAATATTTTACATCATTCCTGGCGTGTCGTCGCCTGCTTCTCGATGGGGTCATTATATGCGTCTATAACGTTGTATATCCTAACCTAACGCAACCTAAAATCTGGGATGTAATATTTTACAACATTCCTGGCATGTCGGTCCCTACGTCTCGGTGGGAACATTCTATACGTCTATAACGTTGCATATCCTAACCTAAGGGAACCTAACATCTCGGGTGTAGTATTTTACAACATTCCTGACGCGTCGGCCCCTATTTCTCGGTGGGACCATTATATACGTCTATAGCGTTATATATCCTAGCCTAAGGCGACCTGACATGTCGAATGTAATATTTTACATCATTCCTGGCGTGTCCGCCCGTAGATCTCGGTGGTAACATTATATACGTCTATAACGTTATGTATTCTAGCCTAAGGCAACCTAACATGCCGAATGTAATATTTTACAACATTCCTGGCGTGTTGTCGCCTGCTTCTCGGTGGGGACATTATATATGTCTATAACGTTGTATATCCTAACCTAACGAAACCTAATATCTGGGATGTAATATTTTACAACATTCCTGGCGTGTCGTCGCCTGCTTCTTGATGGGGACATTATATACGTCTATAACGTTGTATATCCTAACCTAACGCAACCTAACATCTGGGATGTAATATTTTACAACATTCCTGACGCGTCGGCACCTATTTCTCGGTGGGAACTTTATATACGTCTTTAACGTTATATATCCTAGCCTAAGGCGACCTAGCATGTCGAATGTAATATTTTACATCATTCCTGTCGTGTCGACCCGTATTTCTCGGTGGTAACATTATATGCGTCTATAACGTTACATATCGTAGCCTAAGGCGACCTGATATGTCGAATGTAATATTTTGCAACGTTCCTGGCGTGTCGTCACCTGCTTCTCGGTGGGGACATTATATACGTCTATAGCGTTGTATATCCTAACCTAATGCAACCTAACATCTAGGATGTAATATTTTACAACATTCCTGGCATGTCAGTCCCTACGTCTCGCTGGCAACGTTATATACGTCTATAACGACATATATCCAAACTTAAGGGAAACTAACATCTCGGATGTAATATTTTACAACATTCCTGGCGATTCGGCTCCTACTTTTCGGTGGGAACATTATATACGTCTATAACGTTGTATATCCTAACCTAAGGCAACCCAACATATCGGATGTAATATTTTACATCATTCCTGTCATGTCGGTCCCTACGTCTCGTTGGGAACAGTCTATGCGTCTATAGCGTTGTATATCCTAACCTAAGGGAACCTAACATCTCAGGTGTAATATTTTACAACATTCCTGGCGTGTTGTCGCCTGCTTCTCGATGGGGACATTATATATGTCTATAACGTTGTATATCCTAGCCTAAGCAATCTAACATCTCGGATGTAATATATTACAACATTCCTGGCGTGTCGTCGCCTGCTTCTCGATGGGGACATTATATACGTTTATAACGTTGTATATCCTAACCTAACACAACCTAACATCTGGGATTTAATATTTTACATCATTCCTGGCGTGTCGTCGCCTGCTTCTCGATGGGGTCATTATATGCGTCTATAACGTTGTATATCCTAACCTAACGCAACCTAAAATCTGGGATGTAATATTTTACAACATTCCTGGCGTGTCGTCGCCTGCTTCTTGATGGGGACATTATATACGTCTATAACGTTGTATATCCTAACCTAAGGGAACCTAACATCTCAGGTGTAATATTTTACAACATTCCTGACGCGTCGGCACCTATTTCTCGGTGGGAACTTTATATACGTCTTTAAGGTTATATATCCTAGCCTAAGGCGACCTAGCATGTCGAATGTAATATTTTACATCATTCCTGTCGTGTCGACCCGTATTTCTCGGTGGTAACATTATATGCGTCTATAACGTTACATATCGTAGCCTAAGGCGACCTGACATGTCGAATGTGATATTTTGCAACGTTCCTGGCGTGTCGTCGCCTGCTTCTCGATGGGGACATTATATACGTCTATAGCGTTGTATATCCTAACCTAATGCAACCTAACATCTAGGATGTAATATTTTACAACATTCCTGGCATGTCAGTCCCTACGTCTCGCTGGGAACGTTATATACGTCTATAACGACATATATCCAAACTTAAGGGAAACTAACATCTCGGATGTAATATTTTACAACATTCCTGGCGATTCGGCTCCTACTTTTCGGTGGGAACATTATATACGTCTATAACGTTGTATATCCTAACCTAAGGCAACCCAACAACTCGGATGTAATATTTTACATCATTCCTGTCATGTCGGTCCCTACGTCTCGTTGGGAACACTCTATGCGTCTATAGCGTTGTGTATCCTAACCTAAGGGAACCTAACCTCTCAGGTGTAATATTTTACAACATTCCTGGCGTGTTGTCGCCTGCTTCTCGATGGGGACATTATATATGTCTATAACGTTGTATATCCTAGCCTAAGCAATCTAACATCTCGGATGTAATATATTACAACATTCCTGGCGTGTCGTCACCTGCTTCTCGATGGGGATATTATATACGTCTATAACGTTGTATATCCTAACCTAACACAACCTAACATCTGGGATTTAATATTATACATCATTCCTGGCGTGTCGTCGCCTGATTCTCGATGGGGTCATTATATACGTCTATAACGTTGTATATCCTAACCTAACGCAACCTAAAATCTGGGATGTAATATTTTACAACATTCCTGGCATGTCGGTCCCTACGTCTCGGTGGGAACATTCTATACGTCTATAACGTTGCATATCCTAACCTAAGGGAACCTAACATCTCGGGTGTAGTATTTTACAACATTCCTGACGCGTCGGCCCCTATTTCTCGGTGGGACCATTATATACGTCTATAGCGTTATATATCCTAGCCTAAGGCGACCTGACATGTCGAATGTAATATTTTACATCATTCCTGGCGTGTCCGCCCGTAGATCTCGGTGGTAACATTATATACGTCTATAACGTTATGTATTCTAGCCTAAGGCAACCTAACATGCCGAATGTAATATTTTACAACATTCCTGGCGTGTTGTCGCCTGCTTCTCGGTGGGGACATTATATATGTCTATAACGTTGTATATCCTAACCTAACGAAACCTAACATCTGGGATGTAATATTTTACAACATTCCTGTCATGTCGGTCCCTACGTCTCGTTGGGAACAGTCTATGCGTCTATAGCGTTGTATATCCTAACCTAAGGGAACCTAACATCGCAGGTGTAATATTTTACAACATTCCTGGCGTGTTGTCGACTGCTTCTCGATGGGGACATTATATATGTCTATAACGTTGTATATCCTAGCCTAAGCAATCTAACATCTCGGATGTAATATATTACAACATTCCTGGCGTGTCGTCGCCTGCTTCTCGATGGGGACATTATATACGTCTATAACGTTGTATATCCTAACCTAACACAACCTAACATCTGGGATTTAATATTTTGCATCATTCCTGGCGTGTCGTCGCCTGCTTCTCGATGGGGTCATTATATGCGTCTATAACGTTGTATATCCTAACCTAACGCAACCTAAAATCTGGGATGTAATATTTTACAACATTCCTGGCATGTCGGTCCCTACGTCTTGGTGGGAACATTCTATATGTCTATAACGTTGCATATCCTAACCTAAGGGAACCTAACATCTCGGGTGTAGTATTTTACAACATTCCTGACGCGTCGGCCCCTATTTCTCGGTGGGACCATTATATACGTCTATAGCGTTATATATCCTAGCCTAAGGCGACCTGACATGTCGAATGTAATATTGTACATCATTCCTGGCGTGTCCGCCCGTAGATCTCGGTGGTAACATTATATACGTCTATAACGTTATGTATTCTAGCCTAAGGCAACCTAACATGCCGAATGTAATATTTTACAACATTCCTGGCGTGTTGTCGCCTGCTTCTCGGTGGGGACATTATATATGTCTATAACGTTGTATATCCTAACCTAACGAAACCTAACATCTGGGATGTAATATTTTACAACATTCCTGGCGTGTCGTCGCCTGCTTCTTGATGGGGACATTATATACGTCTATAACGTTGTATATCCTAACCTAACGCAACCTAACATCTGGGATGTAATATTTTACAACATTCCTGACGCGTCGGCACAAATTTCTCGGTGGGAACTTTATATACGTCTTTAACGTTATATATCCTAGCCTAATGCGACCTAGCATGTCGAATGTAATATTTTACATCATTCCTGTCGTGTCGACCCGTATTTCTCGGTGGTAACATTATATGCGTCTATAACGTTACATATCGTAGCCTAAGGCGACCTGACATGTCGAATGTAATATTTTGCAACGTTCCTGGCGTGTCGTCGCCTGCTTCTCGATGGGGACATTATATACGTCTATAGCGTTGTATATCCTAACCTAATGCAACCTAACATCTAGGATGTAATATTTTACAACATTCCTGGCATGTCAGTCCCTACGTCTCGCTGGGAACGTTATATACGTCTATAACGACATATATCCAAACTTAAGGGAAACTAACATCTCGGATGTAATATTTTACAACATTCCTGGCGATTCGGCTCCTACTTTTCGGTGGGAACATTATATACGTCTATAACGTTGTATATCCTAACCTAAGGCAACCCAACATATCGGATGTAATATTTTACATCATTCCTGTCATGTCGGTCCCTACGTCTCGTTGGGAACAGTCTATGCGTCTATAGCGTTGTATATCCTAACCTAAGGGAACCTAACATCTCAGGTGTAATATTTTACAACATTCCTGGCGTGTTGTCGCCTGCTTCTCGATGGGGACTTTATATATGTCTATAACGTTGTATATCCTAGCCTAAGCAATCTAACATCTCGGATGTAATATATTACAACATTCCTGGCGTGTCGTCGCCTGCTTCTCGATGGGGACATTATATACGTCTATAACGTTGTATATCCTAACCTAACACAACCTAACATCTGGGATTTAATATTTTACATCATTCCTGGCGTGTCGTCGCCTGCTTCTCGATGGGGTCATTATATGCGTCTATAACGTTGTATATCCTAACCTAACGCAACCTAAAATCTGGGATGTAATATTTTACAACATTCCTGGCGTGTCGTCGCCTGCTTCTTGATGGGGACATTATATACGTCTATAACGTTGTATATCCTAACCTAAGGGAACCTAACATCTCAGGTGTAATATTTTACAACATTCCTGACGCGTCGGCACCTATTTCTCGGTGGGAACTTTATATACGTCTTTAAGGTTATATATCCTAGCCTAAGGCGACCTAGCATGTCGAATGTAATATTTTACATCATTCCTGTCGTGTCGACCCGTATTTCTCGGTGGTAACATTATATGCGTCTATAACGTTACATATCGTAGCCTAAGGCGACCTGACATGTCGAATGTGATATTTTGCAACGTTCCTGGCGTGTCGTCGCCTGCTTCTCGATGGGGACATTATATACGTCTATAGCGTTGTATATCCTAACCTAATGCAACCTAACATCTAGGATGTAATATTTTACAACATTCCTGGCATGTCAGTCCCTACGTCTCGCTGGGAACGTTATATACGTCTATAACGACATATATCCAAACTTAAGGGAAACTAACATCTCGGATGTAATATTTTACAACATTCCTGGCGATTCGGCTCCTACTTTTCGGTGGGAACATTATATACGTCTATAACGTTGTATATCCTAACCTAAGGCAACCCAACATCTCGGATGTAATATTTTACATCATTCCTGTCATGTCGGTCCCTACGTCTCGTTGGGAACACTCTATGCGTCTATAGCGTTGTGTATCCTAACCTAAGGGAACCTAACCTCTCAGGTGTAATATTTTACAACATTCCTGGCGTGTTGTCGCCTGCTTCTCGATGGGGACATTATATATGTCTATAACGTTGTATATCCTAGCCTAAGCAATCTAACATCTCGGATGTAATATATTACAACATTCCTGGCGTGTCGTCACCTGCTTCTCGATGGGGATATTATATACGTCTATAACGTTGTATATCCTAACCTAACACAACCTAACATCTGGGATTTAATATTATACATCATTCCTGGCGTGTCGTCGCCTGATTCTCGATGGGGTCATTATATACGTCTATAACGTTGTATATCCTAACCTAACGCAACCTAAAATCTGGGATGTAATATTTTACAACATTCCTGGCATGTCGGTCCCTACGTCTCGGTGGGAACATTCTATACGTCTATAACGTTGCATATCCTAACCTAAGGGAACCTAACATCTCGGGTGTAGTATTTTACAACATTCCTGACGCGTCGGCCCCTATTTCTCGGTGGGACCATTATATACGTCTATAGCGTTATATATCCTAGCCTAAGGCGACCTGACATGTCGAATGTAATATTTTACATCATTCCTGGCGTGTCCGCCCGTAGATCTCGGTGGTAACATTATATACGTCTATAACGTTATGTATTCTAGCCTAAGGCAACCTAACATGCCGAATGTAATATTTTACAACATTCCTGGCGTGTTGTCGCCTGCTTCTCGGTGGGGACATTATATATGTCTATAACGTTGTATATCCTAACCTAACGAAACCTAACATCTGGGATGTAATATTTTACAACATTCCTGTCATGTCGGTCCCTACGTCTCGTTGGGAACAGTCTATGCGTCTATAGCGTTGTATATCCTAACCTAAGGGAACCTAACATCGCAGGTGTAATATTTTACAACATTCCTGGCGTGTTGTCGACTGCTTCTCGATGGGGACATTATATATGTCTATAACGTTGTATATCCTAGCCTAAGCAATCTAACATCTCGGATGTAATATATTACAACATTCCTGGCGTGTCGTCGCCTGCTTCTCGATGGGGACATTATATACGTCTATAACGTTGTATATCCTAACCTAACACAACCTAACATCTGGGATTTAATATTTTGCATCATTCCTGGCGTGTCGTCGCCTGCTTCTCGATGGGGTCATTATATGCGTCTATAACGTTGTATATCCTAACCTAACGCAACCTAAAATCTGGGATGTAATATTTTACAACATTCCTGGCATGTCGGTCCCTACGTCTTGGTGGGAACATTCTATATGTCTATAACGTTGCATATCCTAACCTAAGGGAACCTAACATCTCGGGTGTAGTATTTTACAACATTCCTGACGCGTCGGCCCCTATTTCTCGGTGGGACCATTATATACGTCTATAGCGTTATATATCCTAGCCTAAGGCGACCTGACATGTCGAATGTAATATTGTACATCATTCCTGGCGTGTCCGCCCGTAGATCTCGGTGGTAACATTATATACGTCTATAACGTTATGTATTCTAGCCTAAGGCAACCTAACATGCCGAATGTAATATTTTACAACATTCCTGGCGTGTTGTCGCCTGCTTCTCGGTGGGGACATTATATATGTCTATAACGTTGTATATCCTAACCTAACGAAACCTAACATCTGGGATGTAATATTTTACAACATTCCTGGCGTGTCGTCGCCTGCTTCTTGATGGGGACATTATATACGTCTATAACGTTGTATATCCTAACCTAACGCAACCTAACATCTGGGATGTAATATTTTACAACATTCCTGACGCGTCGGCACAAATTTCTCGGTGGGAACTTTATATACGTCTTTAACGTTATATATCCTAGCCTAATGCGACCTAGCATGTCGAATGTAATATTTTACATCATTCCTGTCGTGTCGACCCGTATTTCTCGGTGGTAACATTATATGCGTCTATAACGTTACATATCGTAGCCTAAGGCGACCTGACATGTCGAATGTAATATTTTGCAACGTTCCTGGCGTGTCGTCGCCTGCTTCTCGATGGGGACATTATATACGTCTATAGCGTTGTATATCCTAACCTAATGCAACCTAACATCTAGGATGTAATATTTTACAACATTCCTGGCATGTCAGTCCCTACGTCTCGCTGGGAACGTTATATACGTCTATAACGACATATATCCAAACTTAAGGGAAACTAACATCTCGGATGTAATATTTTACAACATTCCTGGCGATTCGGCTCCTACTTTTCGGTGGGAACATTATATACGTCTATAACGTTGTATATCCTAACCTAAGGCAACCCAACATATCGGATGTAATATTTTACATCATTCCTGTCATGTCGGTCCCTACGTCTCGTTGGGAACAGTCTATGCGTCTATAGCGTTGTATATCCTAACCTAAGGGAACCTAACATCTCAGGTGTAATATTTTACAACATTCCTGGCGTGTTGTCGCCTGCTTCTCGATGGGGACTTTATATATGTCTATAACGTTGTATATCCTAGCCTAAGCAATCTAACATCTCGGATGTAATATATTACAACATTCCTGGCGTGTCGTCGCCTGCTTCTCGATGGGGACATTATATACGTCTATAACGTTGTATATCCTAACCTAACACAACCTAACATCTGGGATTTAATATTTTACATCATTCCTGGCGTGTCGTCGCCTGCTTCTCGATGGGGTCATTATATGCGTCTATAACGTTGTATATCCTAACCTAACGCAACCTAAAATCTGGGATGTAATATTTTACAACATTCCTGGCGTGTCGTCGCCTGCTTCTTGATGGGGACATTATATACGTCTATAACGTTGTATATCCTAACCTAAGGGAACCTAACATCTCAGGTGTAATATTTTACAACATTCCTGACGCGTCGGCACCTATTTCTCGGTGGGAACTTTATATACGTCTTTAAGGTTATATATCCTAGCCTAAGGCGACCTAGCATGTCGAATGTAATATTTTACATCATTCCTGTCGTGTCGACCCGTATTTCTCGGTGGTAACATTATATGCGTCTATAACGTTACATATCGTAGCCTAAGGCGACCTGACATGTCGAATGTGATATTTTGCAACGTTCCTGGCGTGTCGTCGCCTGCTTCTCGATGGGGACATTATATACGTCTATAGCGTTGTATATCCTAACCTAATGCAACCTAACATCTAGGATGTAATATTTTACAACATTCCTGGCATGTCAGTCCCTACGTCTCGCTGGGAACGTTATATACGTCTATAACGACATATATCCAAACTTAAGGGAAACTAACATCTCGGATGTAATATTTTACAACATTCCTGGCGATTCGGCTCCTACTTTTCGGTGGGAACATTATATACGTCTATAACGTTGTATATCCTAACCTAAGGCAACCCAACATCTCGGATGTAATATTTTACATCATTCCTGTCATGTCGGTCCCTACGTCTCGTTGGGAACACTCTATGCGTCTATAGCGTTGTGTATCCTAACCTAAGGGAACCTAACCTCTCAGGTGTAATATTTTACAACATTCCTGGCGTGTTGTCGCCTGCTTCTCGATGGGGACATTATATATGTCTATAACGTTGTATATCCTAGCCTAAGCAATCTAACATCTCGGATGTAATATATTACAACATTCCTGGCGTGTCGTCACCTGCTTCTCGATGGGGATATTATATACGTCTATAACGTTGTATATCCTAACCTAACACAACCTAACATCTGGGATTTAATATTATACATCATTCCTGGCGTGTCGTCGCCTGATTCTCGATGGGGTCATTATATACGTCTATAACGTTGTATATCCTAACCTAACGCAACCTAAAATCTGGGATGTAATATTTTACAACATTCCTGGCATGTCGGTCCCTACGTCTCGGTGGGAACATTCTATACGTCTATAACGTTGCATATACTAACCTAAGGGAACCTAACATCTCGGGTGTAGTATTTTACAACATTCCTGACGCGTCGGCCCCTATTTCTCGGTGGGACCATTATATACGTCTATAGCATTATATATCCTAGCCTAAGGCGACGTGACATGTCGAATGTAATATTTTACATCATTCCTGGCGTGTCCGCCCGTAGATCTCGGTGGTAACATTATATACGTCTATAACGTTATGTATTCTAGCCTAAGGCAACCTAACATGCCGAATGTAATATTTTACAACATTCCTGGCGTGTTGTCGCCTGCTTCTCGGTGGGGACATTATATATGTCTATAACGTTGTATATCCTAACCTAACGAAACCTAACATCTGGGATGTAATATTTTACAACATTCCTGTCATGTCGGTCCCTACGTCTCGTTGGGAACAGTCTATGCGTCTATAGCGTTGTATATCCTAACCTAAGGGAACCTAACATCTCAGGTGAAATATTTTACAACATTCCTGGCGTGTTGTCGACTGCTTCTCGATGGGGACATTATATATGTCTATAACGTTGTATATCCTAGCCTAAGCAATCTAACATCTCGGATGTAATATATTACAACATTCCTGGCGTGTCGTCACCTGCTTCTCGATGGGGTCATTATATACGTCTATAACGTTGTATATCCTAACCTAACACAACCTAACATCTGGGATTTAATATTTTACATCATTCCTGGCGTGTCGTCGCCTGCTTCTCGATGGGGTCATTATATGCGTCTATAACGTTGTATATCCTAACCTAACGCAACCTAAAATCTGGGATGTAATATTTTACAACATTCCTGGCATGTCGGTCCCTACGTCTCGGTGGGAACATTCTATACGTCTATAACGTTACATATCCTAACCTAAGGGAACCTAACATCTCGGGTGTAGTATTTTACAACATTCCTGACGCGTCGGCCCCTATTTCTCGGTGGGACCATTATATACGTCTATAGCGTTATATATCCTAGCCTAAGGCGACCTGACATGTCGAATGTAATATTGTACATCATTCCTGGCGTGTCCGCCCGTAGATCTCGGTGGTAACATTATATACGTCTATAACGTTATGTATTCTAGCCTAAGGCAACCTAACATGCCGAATGTAATATTTTACAACATTCCTGGCGTGTTGTCGCCTGCTTCTCGGTGGGGACATTATATATGTCTATAACGTTGTATATCCTAACCTAACGAAACCTAACATCTGGGATGTAATATTTTACAACATTCCTGGCGTGTCGTCGCCTGCTTCTTGATGGGGACATTATATACGTCTATAACGTTGTATATCCTAACCTAACGCAACCTAACATCTGGGATGTAATATTTTACAACATTCCTGACGCGTCGGCACCTATTTCTCGGTGGGAACTTTATATACGTCTTTAACGTTATATATCCTAGCCTAATGCGACCTAGCATGTCGAATGTAATATTTTACATCATTCCTGTCGTGTCGACCCGTATTTCTCGGTGGTAACATTATATGCGTCTATAACGTTACATATCGTAGCCTAAGGCGACCTGACATGTCGAATGTAATATTTTGCAACGTTCCTGGCGTGTCGTCGCCTGCTTCTCGATGGGGACATTATATACGTCTATAGCGTTGTATATCCTAACCTAATGCAACCTAACATCTAGGATGTAATATTTTACAACATTCCTGGCATGTCAGTCCCTACGTCTCGCTGGGAACGTTATATACGTCTATAACGACATATATCCAAACTTAAGGGAAACTAACATCTCGGATGTAATATTTTACAACATTCTTGGCGATTCGGCTCCTACTTTTCGGTGGGAACATTATATACGTCTATAACGTTGTATATCCTAACCTAATGCAACCTAACATCTAGGATGTAATATTTTACAACATTCCTGGCATGTCAGTCCCTACGTCTCGGTGGAAACATTCTATACGTCTATAACGTTGCATATCCTAACCTAAGGGAACCTAACATCTCGGGTGTAGTATTTTACAACATTCGTGACGCGTCGGCCCCTATTTCTCGGTGGGACCATTATATACGTCTATAGCGTTATATATCCTACCCTAAGGCGACCTGACATGTCGAATGTAATATTTTACATCATTCCTGGCGTGTCCGCCCGTAGATCTCGGTGGTAACATTATATACGTCTATAACGTTATGTATTCTAGCCTAAGGCAACCTAACATGCCGAATGTAATATTTTACAACATTCCTGGCGTGTTGTCGCCTGCTTCTCGGTGGGGACATTATATATGTCTATAACGTTGTATATCCTAACCTAACGAAACCTAATATCTGGGATGTAATATTTTACAACATTCCTGGCGTGTCGTCGCCTGCTTCTTGATGGGGACATTATATACGTCTATAACGTTGTATATCCTAACCTAACGCAACCTAACATCTGGGATGTAATATTTTACAACATTCCTGACGCGTCGGCACCTATTTCTCGGTGGGAACTTTATATACGTCTTTAACGTTATATATCCTAGCCTAAGGCGACCTAGCATGTCGAATGTAATATTTTACATCATTCCTGTCGTGTCGACCCGTATTTCTCGGTGGTAACATTATATGCGTCTATAACGTTACATATCGTAGCCTAAGGCGACCTGATATGTCGAATGTAATATTTTGCAACGTTCCTGGCGTGTCGTCACCTGCTTCTCGGTGGGGACATTATATACGTCTATAGCGTTGTATATCCTAACCTAATGCAACCTAACATCTAGGATGTAATATTTTACAACATTCCTGGCATGTCAGTCCCTACGTCTCGCTGGGAACGTTATATACGTCTATAACGACATATATCCAAACTTAAGGGAAACTAACATCTCGGATGTAATATTTTACAACATTCCTGGCGATTCGGCTCCTACTTTTCGGTGGGAACATTATATACGTCTATAACGTTGTATATCCTAACCTAAGGCAACCCAACATATCGGATGTAATATTTTACATCATTCCTGTCATGTCGGTCCCTACGTCTCGTTGGGAACAGTCTATGCGTCTATAGCGTTGTATATCCTAACCTAAGGGAACCTAACATCTCAGGTGTAATATTTTACAACATTCCTGGCGTGTTGTCGCCTGCTTCTCGATGGGGACATTATATATGTCTATAACGTTGTATATCCTAGCCTAAGCAATCTAACATCTCGGATGTAATATATTACAACATTCCTGGCGTGTCGTCGCGTGCTTCTCGATGGGGACATTATATACGTCTATAACGTTGTATATCCTAACCTAACACAACCTAACATCTGGGATTTAATATTTTACATCATTCCTGGCGTGTCGTCGCCTGCTTCTCGATGGGGTCATTATATGCGTCTATAACGTTGTATATCCTAACCTAACGCAACCTAAAATCTGGGATGTAATATTTTACAACATTCCTGGCGTGTCGTCGCCTGCTTCTTGATGGGGACATTATATACGTCTATAACGTTGTATATCCTATCCTAAGGGAACCTAACATCTCAGGTGTAATATTTTACAACATTCCTGACGCGTCGGCACCTATTTCTCGGTGGGAACTTTATATACGTCTTTAAGGTTATATATCCTAGCCTAAGGCGACCTAGCATGTCGAATGTAATATTTTACATCATTCCTGTCGTGTCGACCCGTATTTCTCGGTGGTAACATTATATGCGTCTATAACGTTACATATCGTAGCCTAAGGCGACCTGACATGTCGAATGTAATATTTTGCAACGTTCCTGGCGTGTCGTCGCCTGCTTCTCGATGGGGACATTATATACGTCTATAGCGTTGTATATCCTAACCTAATGCAACCTAACATCTAGGATGTAATATTTTACAACATTCCTGGCATGTCAGTCCCTACGTCTCGCTGGGAACGTTATATACGTCTATAACGACATATATCCAAACTTAAGGGAAACTAACATCTCGGATGTAATATTTTACAACATTCCTGGCGATTCGGCTCCTACTTTTCGGTGGGAACATTATATACGTCTATAACGTTGTATATCCTAACCTAAGGCAACCCAACATCTCGGATGTAATATTTTACATCATTCCTGTCATGTCGGTCCCTACGTCTCGTTGGGAACACTCTATGCGTCTATAGCGTTGTATATCCTAACCTAAGGGAACCTAACATCTCAGGTGTAATATTTTACAACATTCCTGGCGTGTTGTCGCCTGCTTCTCGATGGGGACATTATATATGTCTATAACGTTGTATATCCTAGCCTAAGCAATCTAACATCTCGGATGTAATATATTACAACATTCCTGGCGTGTCGTCGCCTGCTTCTCGATGGGGATATTATATACGTCTATAACGTTGTATATCCTAACCTAACACAACCTAACATCTGGGATTTAATATTATACATCATTCCTGGCGTGTCGTCGCCTGATTCTCGATGGGGTCATTATATACGTCTATAACGTTGTATATCCTAACCTAACGCAACCTAAAATCTGGGATGTAATATTTTACAACATTCCTGGCATGTCGGTCCCTACGTCTCGGTGGGAACATTCTATACGTCTATAACGTTGCATATCCTAACCTAAGGGAACCTAACATCTCGGGTGTAGTATTTTACAACATTCCTGACGCGTCGGCCCCTATTTCTCGGTGGGACCATTATATACGTCTATAGCGTTATATATCCTAGCCTAAGGCGACCTGACATGTCGAATGTAATATTTTACATCATTCCTGGCGTGTCCGCCCGTAGATCTCGGTGGTAACATTATATACGTCTATAACGTTATGTATTCTAGCCTAAGGCAACCTAACATGCCGAATGTAATATTTTACAACATTCCTGGCGTGTTGTCGCCTGCTTCTCGGTGGGGACATTATATATGTCTATAACGTTGTATATCCTAACCTAACGAAACCTAACATCTGGGATGTAATATTTTACAACATTCCTGTCATGTCGGTCCCTACGTCTCGTTGGGAACAGTCTATGCGTCTATAGCGTTGTATATCCTAACCTAAGGGAACCTAACATCTCAGGTGAAATATTTTACAACATTCCTGGCGTGTTGTCGACTGCTTCTCGATGGGGACATTATATATGTCTATAACGTTGTATATCCTAGCCTAAGCAATCTAACATCTCGGATGTAATATATTACAACATTCCTGGCGTGTCGTCGCCTGCTTCTCGATGGGGACATTATATACGTCTATAACGTTGTATATCCTAACCTAACACAACCTAACATCTGGGATTTAATATTTTACATCATTCCTGGCGTGTCGTCGCCTGCTTCTCGATGGGGTCATTATATGCGTCTATAACGTTGTATATCCTAACCTAACGCAACCTAAAATCTGGGATGTAATATTTTACAACATTCCTGGCATGTCGGTCCCTACGTCTCGGTGGGAACATTCTATACGTCTATAACGTTGCATATCCTAACCTAAGGGAACCTAACATCTCGGGTGTAGTATTTTACAACATTCCTGACGCGTCGGCCCCTATTTCTCGGTGGGACCATTATATACGTCTATAGCGTTATATATCCTAGCCTAAGGCGACCTGACATGTCGAATGTAATATTGTACATCATTCCTGGCGTGTCCGCCCGTAGATCTCGGTGGTAACATTATATACGTCTATAACGTTATGTATTCTAGCCTAAGGCAACCTAACATGCCGAATGTAATATTTTACAACATTCCTGGCGTGTTGTCGCCTGCTTCTCGGTGGGGACATTATATATGTCTATAACGTTGTATATCCTAACCTAACGAAACCTAACATCTGGGATGTAATATTTTACAACATTCCTGGCGTGTCGTCGCCTGCTTCTTGATGGGGACATTATATACGTCTATAACGTTGTATATCCTAACCTAACGCAACCTAACATCTGGGATGTAATATTTTACAACATTCCGGACGCGTCGGCACCTATTTCTTGGTGGGAACTTTATATACGTCTTTAACGTTATATATCCTAGCCTAATGCGACCTAGCATGTCGAATGTAATATTTTACATCATTCCTGTCGTGTCGACCCGTATTTCTCGGTGGTAACATTATATGCGTCTATAACGTTACATATCGTAGCCTAAGGCGACCTGACATGTCGAATGTAATATTTTGCAACGTTCCTGGCGTGTCGTCGCCTGCTTCTCGATGGGGACATTATATACGTCTATAGCGTTGTATATCCTAACCTAATGCAACCTAACATCTAGGATGTAATATTTTACAACATTCCTGGCATGTCAGTCCCTACGTCTCGCTGGGAACGTTATATACGTCTATAACGACATATATCCAAACTTAAGGGAAACTAACATCTCGGATGTAATATTTTACAACATTCCTGGCGATTCGGCTCCTACTTTTCGGTGGGAACATTATATACGTCTATAACGTTGTATATCCTAACCTAACGCAACCTAAAATCTGGGATGTAATATTTTACAACATTCCTGGCATGTCGGTCCCTACGTCTCGGTGGGAACATTCTATACGTCTATAACGTTGCATATCCTAACCTAAGGGAACCTAACATCTCGGGTGTAGTATTTTACAACATTCCTGACGCGTCGGCCCCTATTTCTCGGTGGGACCATTATATACGTCTATAGCGTTATATATCCTAGCCTAAGGCGACCTGACATGTCGAATGTAATATTTTACATCATTCCTGGCGTGTCCGCCCGTAGATCTCGGTGGTAACATTATATACGTCTATAACGTTATGTATTCTAGCCTAAGGCAACCTAACATGCCGAATGTAATATTTTACAACATTCCTGGCGTGTTGTCGCCTGCTTCTCGGTGGGGACATTATATATGTCTATAATGTTGTATATCCTAACCTAACGAAACCTAACATCTGGGATGTAATATTTTACAACATTCCTGGCGTGTCGTCGCCTGCTTCTTGATGGGGACATTATATACGTCTATAACGTTGTATATCCTAACCTAAGGGAACCTAACATCTCAGGTGTAATATTTTACAACATTCCTGACGCGTCGGCACCTATTTCTCGGTGGGAACTTTATATACGTCTTTAACGTTATATATCCTAGCCTAAGGCGACCTAGCATGTCGAATGTAATATTTTACATCATTCCTGTCGTGTCGACCCGTATTTCTCGGTGGTAACATTATATGCGTCTATAACGTTACATATCGTAGCCTAAGGCGACCTGATATGTCGAATGTAATATTTTGCAACGTTCCTGGCGTGTCGTCACCTGCTTCTCGGTGGGGACATTATATACGTCTATAGCGTTGTATATCCTAACCTAATGCAACCTAACATCTAGGATGTAATATTTTACAACATTCCTGGCATGTCAGTCCCTACGTCTCGCTGGGAACGTTATATACGTCTATAACGACATATATCCAAACTTAAGGGAAACTAACATCTCGGATGTAATATTTTACAACATTCCTGGCGATTCGGCTCCTACTTTTCGGTGCGAACATTATATACGTCTATAACGTTGTATATCCTAACCTAACGCAACCTAAAATCTGGGATGTAATATTTTACAACATTCCTGGCATGTCGGTCCCTACGTCTCGGTGGGAACATTCTATACGTCTATAACGTTGCATATCCTAACCTAAGGGAACCTAACATCTCGGGTGTAGTATTTTACAACATTCCTGACGCGTCGGCCCCTATTTCTCGGTGGGACCATTATATACGTCTATAGCGTTATATATCCTAGCCTAAGGCGACCTGACATGTCGAATGTAATATTTTACATCATTCCTGGCGTGTCCGCCCGTAGATCTCGGTGGTAACATTATATACGTCTATAACGTTATGTATTCTAGCCTAAGGCAACCTAACATGCCGAATGTAATATTTTACAACATTCCTGGCGTGTTGTCGCCTGCTTCTCGGTGGGGACATTATATATGTCTATAACGTTGTATATCCTAACCTAACGAAACCTAACATCTGGGATGTAATATTTTACAACATTCCTGGCGTGTCGTCGCCTGCTTCTTGATGGGGACATTATATACGTCTATAACGTTGTATATCCTAACCTAAGGGAACCTAACATCTCAGGTGTAATATTTTACAACATTCCTGACGCGTCGGCACCTATTTCTCGGTGGGAACTTTATATACGTCTTTAAGGTTATATATCCTAGCCTAAGGCGACCTAGCATGTCGAATGTAATATTTTACATCATTCCTGTCGTGTCGACCCGTATTTCTCGGTGGTAACATTATATGCGTCTATAACGTTACATATCGTAGCCTAAGGCGACCTGACATGTCGAATGTAATATTTTGCAACGTTCCTGGCGTGTCGTCGCCTGCTTCTCGGTGGGGACATTATATACGTCTATAGCGTTGTATATCCTAACCTAATGCAACCTAACATCTAGGATTTAATATTTTACAACATTCCTGGCACGTCAGTCCCTACGTCTCGCTGGGAACGTTATATACGTATATAACGACATATATCCAAACTTAAGGGAAACTAACATCTCGGATGTAATATTTTACAACATTCCTGGCGATTCGGCTCCTACTTTTCGGTGGGAACATTATATACGTCTTTAACGTTGTATATCCTAACCTAAGGCAACCCAACATCTCGGATGTAATATTTTACATCATTCCTGTCATGTCGGTCCCTACGTCTCGTTGGGAACACTCTATGCGTCTATAGCGTTGTATATCCTAACCTAAGGGAACCTAACATCTCAGGTGTAATATTTTACAACATTCCTGGCGTGTTGTCGCCTGCTTCTCGATGGGGACATTATATATGTCTATAACGTTGTATATCCTAGCCTAAGCAATCTAACATCTCGGATGTAATATATTACGACATTCCTGGCGTGTCGTCGCCTGCTTCTTGATGGGGACATTATATACGTCTATAACGTTGTATATCCTAACCTAACGCAACCTAACATCTGGGATGTAATATTTTACAACATTCCTGACGCGTCGGCACCTATTTCTCGGTGGGAACTTTATATACGTATTTAACGTTATATATCCTAGCCTAAGGCGACCTAGCATGTCGAATGTAATATTTTACATCATTCCTGTCGCGTCGACCCGTATTTCTCGGTGGTAACATTATATGCGTCTATAAAGTTACATATCGTAGCCTAAGGCGACCTGACATGTCGAATGTAATATTTTGCAACGTTCCTGGCGTGTCGTCGCCTAATTCTCGATGGGGACATTATATACGTCTATAGCGTTGTATATCCTAACCTAATGCAACCTAACATCTAGGATTTAATATTTTACAACATTCCTGGCATGTCAGTCCCTACGTCTCGCTGGGAACGTTATATACGTATATAACGACATATATCCAAACTTAAGGGAAACTAACATCTCGGATGTAATATTTTACAACATTCCTGGCGATTCGGCTCCTACTTTTCGGTGGGAACATTATATACGTCTATAACGTTGTATATCCTAACCTAAGGCAACCTAACATCTAGGATGTAATATTTTACAACATTCCTGGCATGTCAGTCCCTACGCCTCGCTGGGAACGTTATATACGTCTATAACAACATATATCCAATCTTAAGGGAAACTAACATCTCGGATGTAATATTTTACAACATTCCTGGCGATTCGGCTCCTACTTTTCGGTGGGAACATTATATACGTCTATAACGTTGTATATCCTAACCTAAGGCAACCCAACATCTCGGATGTAATATTTTACATCATTCCTGTCATGTCGGTCCCTACGTCTCGTTGGGAACACTCTATGCGTCTATAGCGTTGTATATCCTAACCTAAGGGAACCTAACATCTCAGGTGTAATATTTTACAACATTCCTGGCGTGTTGTCGCCTGCTTCTCGATGGGGACATTATATATGTCTATAACGTTGTATATCCTAACCTAACGAAACCTAACATCTGGGATGTAGTATTTTACAACATTCCTGGCGTGTCGTCGCCTGCTTCTTGATGGGGACATTATATACGTCTATAACGTTGTATATCCTAACCTAACACAACCTAACATCTGGGATTTAATATTTTACATCATTCCTGGCGTGTCGTCGCCTGATTCTCGATGGGGTCATTATATACGTCTATAACGTTGTATATCCTAACCTAACGCAACCTAAAATCTGGGATGTAATATTTTACAACATTCCTGGCATGTCGGTCCCTACGTCTCGGTGGGAACATTCTATACGTCTATAACGTTGCATATCCTAACCTAAGGGAACCTAACATCTCGGGTGTAGTATTTTACAACATTCCTCACGCGTCGGCCCCTATTTCTCGGTGGGACCATTATATACGTCTATAGCGTTATATATCCTAGCCTAAGGCGACCTGGCGTGTCCGCCCGTAGATCTCGGTGGTAACATTATATACGTCTATAACGTTATGTATTCTAGCCTAAGGCAACCTAACATGCCGAATGTAATATTTTACAACATTCCTGGCGTGTTGTCGCCTGCTTCTCGGTGGGGACATTATATATGTCTATAACGTTGTATATCCTAACCTAACGAAACCTAACATCTGGGATGTAATATTTTACAACATTCCTGGCGTGTCGTCGCCTGCTTCTTGATGGGGACATTATATACGTCTATAACGTTGTATATCCTAACCTAACGCAACCTAACATCTGGGATGTAATATTTTACAACATTCCTGACGCGTCGGCACCTATTTCTCGGTGGGAACTTTATATACGTCTTTAACGTTATATATCCTAGCCCAATGCGACCTAGCATGTCGAATGTAATATTTCACATCATTCCTGTCGTGTCGACCCGTATTTCTCGGTGGTAACATTATATGCGTCTATAACGTTACATATCGTAGCCTAAGGCGACCTGACATGTCGAATGTAATATTTTGCAACGTTCCTGGCGAGTCGTCGCCTGCTTCTCGATGGGGACATTATATACGTCTATAGCGTTGTATATCCTAACCTAATGCAACCTAACATCTAGGATGTAATATTTTACAACATTCCTGGCATGTCAGTCCCTACGTCTCGCTGGGAACGTTATATACGTCTAGAACGACATATATCAAAACTTAAGGGAAACTAACATCTCGGATGTAATATTTTACAACATTCCTGGCGATTCGGCTCCTACTTTTCGGTGGGAACATTATATACGTCTATAACGTTGTATATCCTAACCTAAGGCAACCCAACATATCGGATGTAATATTTTACATCATTCCTGTCATGTCGGTCCCTACGTCTCGTTGGGAACAGTCTATGCGTCTATAGCGTTGTATATCCTAACCTAAGGGAACCTAACATCTCAGGTGTAATATTTTACAACATTCCTGGCGTGTTGTCGCCTGCTTCTCGATGGGGACTTTATATATGTCTATAACGTTGTATATCCTAGCCTAAGCAATCTAACATCTCGGATGTAATATATTACAACATTCCTGGCGTGTCGTCGCCTGCTTCTCGATGGGGACATTATATACGTCTATAACGTTGTATATCCTAACCTAACACAACCTAACATCTGGGATTTAATATTTTACATCATTCCTGGCGTGTCGTCGCCTGATTCTCGATGGGGTCATTATATACGTCTATAACGTTGTATATCCTAACCTAACGCAACCTAAAATCTGGGATGTAATATTTTACAACATTCCTGGCATGTCGGTCCCTACGTTTCGGTGGGAACATTCTATACGTCTATAACGTTGCATATCCTAACCTAAGGGAACCTAACATCTCGGGTGTAGTATTTTACAACATTCCTCACGCGTCGGCCCCTATTTCTCGGTGGGACCATTATATACGTCTATAGCGTTATATATCCTAGCCTAAGGCGACCTGGCGTGTCCGCCCGTAGATCTCGGTGGTAACATTATATACGTCTATAACGTTATGTATTCTAGCCTAAGGCAACCTAACATGCCGAATGTAATATTTTACAACATTCCTGGCGTGTTGTCGCCTGCTTCTCGGTGGGGACATTATATATGTCTATAACGTTGTATATCCTAACCTAACGAAACCTAACATCTGGGATGTAATATTTTACAACATTCCTGGCGTGTCGTCGCCTGCTTCTTGATGGGGACATTATATACGTCTATAACGTTGTATATCCTAACCTAACGCAACCTAACATCTGGGATGTAATATTTTACAACATTCCTGACGCGTCGGCACCTATTTCTCGGTGGGAACTTTATATACGTCTTTAACGTTATATATCCTAGCCCAATGCGACCTAGCATGTCGAATGTAATATTTCACATCATTCCTGTCGTGTCGACCCGTATTTCTCGGTGGTAACATTATATGCGTCTATAACGTTACATATCGTAGCCTAAGGCGACCTGACATGTCGAATGTAATATTTTGCAACGTTCCTGGCGAGTCGTCGCCTGCTTCTCGATGGGGACATTATATACGTCTATAGCGTTGTATATCCTAACCTAATGCAACCTAACATCTAGGATGTAATATTTTACAACATTCCTGGCATGTCAGTCCCTACGTCTCGCTGGGAACGTTATATACGTCTATAACGACATATATCCAAACTTAAGGGAAACTAACATCTCGGATGTAATATTTTACAACATTCCTGGCGATTCGGCTCCTACTTTTCGGTGGGAACATTATATACGTCTATAACGTTTTATATCCTAACCTAGGGCAACCCAACATCTCGGATGTAATATTTTACGTCATTCCTGTCATGTCGGTCCCTACGTCTCGTTGGGAACACTCTATGCGTCTATAGCGTTGTATATACTAACCTAAGGGAACCTAACATCTCAGGTGTAATATTTTACAACATTCCTGGCGTGTTGTCGCCTGCTTCTCGATGGGGACATTATATATGTCTATAACGTTGTATATCCTAGCCTAAGCAATCTAACATCTCGGATGTAATATATTACAACATTACTAGCGTGTCGTCGCCTGCTTCTCGATGGGGACATTATATACGTCTATAACGTTGTATATCCTAACCTAACGCAACCTAACATCTGGGATTTAATATTTTACATCATTCCTGGCGTGTCGTCGCCTGCTTCTCGATGGGGTCATTATATACGTCTATAACGTTGTATATCCTAACCTAACGCAACCTAAAATCTGGGATGTAATATTTTACAACATTCCTGGCATGTCGGTCCCTACGTCTCGGTGGGAACATTCTATACGTCTATAACGTTGTATATCCTAACCTAAGGGAACCTAACATCTCGGGTGTAGTATTTTACAACATTCCTGACGCGTCGGCCCCTATTTCTCGGCGGGACCATTATATACGTCTATGGCGTTATATATCCTAGCCTTAGGCGACCTGACATGTCGAATGTAATATTTTACATCATTCCTGGCGTGTCCGCCGGTAGATCTCGGTGGTAACACGATATACGTCTATAACGTTATGTATTCTAGCCTAAGGCAACCTAACATGCCGAATGTAATATTTTACAACATTCCTGGCGTTTTGTCGCCTGCTTCTCGGTGGGGACATTATATATGTCTATAACGTTGTATATCCTAACCTAACGAAACCTAACATCTGGGATGTAATATTTTACAACATTCCTGGCATGTCAGTCCCTACGTCTCGCTGGGAACACTCTATGCGTCTATAGCGTTGTATATCCTAACCTAAGGGAACCTAACATCTCAGGTGTAATATTTTACAACATTCCTGGCGTGTTGTCGCCTGCTTCTCGATGGGGACATTATATATGTCTATAACGTTGTATATCCTAGCCTAAGCAATCTAACACCTCGGATGTAATATATTACACCATTCCTGGCGTGTTGTCGCCTGCTTCTCGATGGGGACATTATATATGTCTATAACGTTGTATATCCTAGCCTAAGCAATCTAACACCTCGAATGTAATATTTTGCAACGTTCCTGGCGTGTCGTCGCCTGCTTCTCGATGGGGACATTATATACGTCTATAGCGTTGTATATCCTAACCTAATGCAACCTAACATCTAGGATGTAATATTTTACAACATTCCTGGCATGTCAGTCCCTACGTCTCGCTGGGAACGTTATATACGTCTATAACGACATATATCCAAACTTAAGGGAAACTAACATCTCGGATGTAATATTTTACAACATTCCTGGCGATTCGGCTCCTACTTTTCGGTGGGAACATTATATACGTCTATAACGTTGTATATCCTAACCTAAGGCAACCCAACATCTCGGATGTAATATTTTACATCATTCCTGTCATGTCGGTCCCTACGTCTCGTTGGGAACACTCTATGCGTCTATAGCGTTGTATATCCTAACCTAAGGGAACCTAACATCTCAGGTGTAATATTTTACAACATTCCTGGCGTGTTGTCGCCTGCTTCTCGGTGGGGACATTATATATGTCTATAACGTTGTATATCCTAACCTAACGAAACCTAACATCTGGGATGTAATATTTTACAACATTCCTGGCGTGTCGTCGCCTGCTTCTTGATGGGGACATTATATACGTCTATAACGTTGTATATCCTAACCTAACGCAACCTAACATCTGGGATGTAATATTTTACAACATTCCTGGCATGTCAGTCCCTACGTCTCGCTGGGAACGTTATATACGTCTAGAACGACATATATCAAAACTTAAGGGAAACTAACATCTCGGATGTAATATTTTACAACATTCCTGGCGATTCGGCTCCTACTTTTCGGTGGGAACATTATATACGTCTATAACGTTGTATATCCTAACCTAAGGCAACCCAACATATCGGATGTAATATTTTACATCATTCCTGTCATGTCGGTCCCTACGTCTCGTTGGGAACAGTCTATGCGTCTATAGCGTTGTATATCCTAACCTAAGGGAACCTAACATCTCAGGTGTAATATTTTACAACATTCCTGGCGTGTTGTCGCCTGCTTCTCGATGGGGACTTTATATATGTCTATAACGTTGTATATCCTAGCCTAAGCAATCTAACATCTCGGATGTAATATATTACAACATTCCTGGCGTGTCGTCGCCTGCTTCTCGATGGGGACATTATATACGTCTATAACGTTGTATATCCTAACCTAACACAACCTAACATCTGGGATTTAATATTTTACATCATTCCTGGCGTGTCGTCGCCTGATTCTCGATGGGGTCATTATATACGTCTATAACGTTGTATATCCTAACCTAACGCAACCTAAAATCTGGGATGTAATATTTTACAACATTCCTGGCATGTCGGTCCCTACGTTTCGGTGGGAACATTCTATACGTCTATAACGTTGCATATCCTAACCTAAGGGAACCTAACATCTCGGGTGTAGTATTTTACAACATTCCTCACGCGTCGGCCCCTATTTCTCGGTGGGACCATTATATACGTCTATAGCGTTATATATCCTAGCCTAAGGCGACCTGGCGTGTCCGCCCGTAGATCTCGGTGGTAACATTATATACGTCTATAACGTTATGTATTCTAGCCTAAGGCAACCTAACATGCCGAATGTAATATTTTACAACATTCCTGGCGTGTTGTCGCCTGCTTCTCGGTGGGGACATTATATATGTCTATAACGTTGTATATCCTAACCTAACGAAACCTAACATCTGGGATGTAATATTTTACAACATTCCTGGCGTGTCGTCGCCTGCTTCTTGATGGGGACATTATATACGTCTATAACGTTGTATATCCTAACCTAACGCAACCTAACATCTGGGATGTAATATTTTACAACATTCCTGACGCGTCGGCACCTATTTCTCGGTGGGAACTTTATATACGTCTTTAACGTTATATATCCTAGCCCAATGCGACCTAGCATGTCGAATGTAATATTTCACATCATTCCTGTCGTGTCGACCCGTATTTCTCGGTGGTAACATTATATGCGTCTATAACGTTACATATCGTAGCCTAAGGCGACCTGACATGTCGAATGTAATATTTTGCAACGTTCCTGGCGAGTCGTCGCCTGCTTCTCGATGGGGACATTATATACGTCTATAGCGTTGTATATCCTAACCTAATGCAACCTAACATCTAGGATGTAATATTTTACAACATTCCTGGCATGTCAGTCCCTACGTCTCGCTGGGAACGTTATATACGTCTATAACGACATATATCCAAACTTAAGGGAAACTAACATCTCGGATGTAATATTTTACAACATTCCTGGCGATTCGGCTCCTACTTTTCGGTGGGAACATTATATACGTCTATAACGTTGTATATCCTAACCTAGGGCAACCCAACATCTCGGATGTAATATTTTACGTCATTCCTGTCATGTCGGTCCCTACGTCTCGTTGGGAACACTCTATGCGTCTATAGCGTTGTATATATTAACCTAAGGGAACCTAACATCTCAGGTGTAATATTTTACAACATTCCTGGCGTGTTGTCGCCTGCTTCTCGATGGGGACATTATATATGTCTATAACGTTGTATATCCTAGCCTAAGCAATCTAACATCTCGGATGTAATATATTACAACATTACTAGCGTGTCGTCGCCTGCTTCTCGATGGGGACATTATATACGTCTATAACGTTGTATATCCTAACCTAACGCAACCTAACATCTGGGATTTAATATTTTACATCATTCCTGGCGTGTCGTCGCCTGCTTCTCGATGGGGTCATTATATACGTCTATAACGTTGTATATCCTAACCTAACGCAACCTAAAATCTGGGATGTAATATTTTACAACATTCCTGGCATGTCGGTCCCTACGTCTCGGTGGGAACATTCTATACGTCTATAACGTTGTATATCCTAACCTAAGGGAACCTAACATCTCGGGTGTAGTATTTTACAACATTCCTGACGCGTCGGCCCCTATTTCTCGGCGGGACCATTATATACGTCTATGGCGTTATATATCCTAGCCTTAGGCGACCTGACATGTCGAATGTAATATTTTACATCATTCCTGGCGTGTCCGCCGGTAGATCTCGGTGGTAACACGATATACGTCTATAACGTTATGTATTCTAGCCTAAGGCAACCTAACATGCCGAATGTAATATTTTACAACATTCCTGGCGTTTTGTCGCCTGCTTCTCGGTGGGGACATTATATATGTCTATAACGTTGTATATCCTAACCTAACGAAACCTAACATCTGGGATGTAATATTTTACAACATTCCTGGCATGTCAGTCCCTACGTCTCGCTGGGAACACTCTATGCGTCTATAGCGTTGTATATCCTAACCTAAGGGAACCTAACATCTCAGGTGTAATATTTTACAACATTCCTGGCGTGTTGTCGCCTGCTTCTCGATGGGGACATTATATATGTCTATAACGTTGTATATCCTAGCCTAAGCAATCTAACACCTCGGATGTAATATATTACACCATTCCTGGCGTGTTGTCGCCTGCTTCTCGATGGGGACATTATATATGTCTATAACGTTGTATATCCTAGCCTAAGCAATCTAACACCTCGAATGTAATATTTTGCAACGTTCCTGGCGTGTCGTCGCCTGCTTCTCGATGGGGACATTATATACGTCTATAGCGTTGTATATCCTAACCTAATGCAACCTAACATCTAGGATGTAATATTTTACAACATTCCTGGCATGTCAGTCCCTACGTCTCGCTGGGAACGTTATATACGTCTATAACGACATATATCCAAACTTAAGGGAAACTAACATCTCGGATGTAATATTTTACAACATTCCTGGCGATTCGGCTCCTACTTTTCGGTGGGAACATTATATACGTCTATAACGTTGTATATCCTAACCTAAGGCAACCCAACATCTCGGATGTAATATTTTACATCATTCCTGTCATGTCGGTCCCTACGTCTCGTTGGGAACACTCTATGCGTCTATAGCGTTGTATATCCTAACCTAAGGGAACCTAACATCTCAGGTGTAATATTTTACAACATTCCTGGCGTGTTGTCGCCTGCTTCTCGGTGGGGACATTATATATGTCTATAACGTTGTATATCCTAACCTAACGAAACCTAACATCTGGGATGTAATATTTTACAACATTCCTGGCGTGTCGTCGCCTGCTTCTTGATGGGGACATTATATACGTCTATAACGTTGTATATCCTAACCTAACGCAACCTAACATCTGGGATGTAATATTTTACAACATTCCTGGCATGTCAGTCCCTACGTCTCGCTGGGAACGTTATATACGTCTAGAACGACATATATCAAAACTTAAGGGAAACTAACATCTCGGATGTAATATTTTACAACATTCCTGGCGATTCGGCTCCTACTTTTCGGTGGGAACATTATATACGTCTATAACGTTGTATATCCTAACCTAAGGCAACCCAACATATCGGATGTAATATTTTACATCATTCCTGTCATGTCGGTCCCTACGTCTCGTTGGGAACAGTCTATGCGTCTATAGCGTTGTATATCCTAACCTAAGGGAACCTAACATCTCAGGTGTAATATTTTACAACATTCCTGGCGTGTTGTCGCCTGCTTCTCGATGGGGACTTTATATATGTCTATAACGTTGTATATCCTAGCCTAAGCAATCTAACATCTCGGATGTAATATATTACAACATTCCTGGCGTGTCGTCGCCTGCTTCTCGATGGGGACATTATATACGTCTATAACGTTGTATATCCTAACCTAACACAACCTAACATCTGGGATTTAATATTTTACATCATTCCTGGCGTGTCGTCGCCTGATTCTCGATGGGGTCATTATATACGTCTATAACGTTGTATATCCTAACCTAACGCAACCTAAAATCTGGGATGTAATATTTTACAACATTCCTGGCATGTCGGTCCCTACGTTTCGGTGGGAACATTCTATACGTCTATAACGTTGCATATCCTAACCTAAGGGAACCTAACATCTCGGGTGTAGTATTTTACAACATTCCTCACGCGTCGGCCCCTATTTCTCGGTGGGACCATTATATACGTCTATAGCGTTATATATCCTAGCCTAAGGCGACCTGGCGTGTCCGCCCGTAGATCTCGGTGGTAACATTATATACGTCTATAACGTTATGTATTCTAGCCTAAGGCAACCTAACATGCCGAATGTAATATTTTACAACATTCCTGGCGTGTTGTCGCCTGCTTCTCGGTGGGGACATTATATATGTCTATAACGTTGTATATCCTAACCTAACGAAACCTAACATCTGGGATGTAATATTTTACAACATTCCTGGCGTGTCGTCGCCTGCTTCTTGATGGGGACATTATATACGTCTATAACGTTGTATATCCTAACCTAACGCAACCTAACATCTGGGATGTAATATTTTACAACATTCCTGACGCGTCGGCACCTATTTCTCGGTGGGAACTTTATATACGTCTTTAACGTTATATATCCTAGCCCAATGCGACCTAGCATGTCGAATGTAATATTTCACATCATTCCTGTCGTGTCGACCCGTATTTCTCGGTGGTAACATTATATGCGTCTATAACGTTACATATCGTAGCCTAAGGCGACCTGACATGTCGAATGTAATATTTTGCAACGTTCCTGGCGAGTCGTCGCCTGCTTCTCGATGGGGACATTATATACGTCTATAGCGTTGTATATCCTAACCTAATGCAACCTAACATCTAGGATGTAATATTTTACAACATTCCTGGCATGTCAGTCCCTACGTCTCGCTGGGAACGTTATATACGTCTATAACGACATATATCCAAACTTAAGGGAAACTAACATCTCGGATGTAATATTTTACAACATTCCTGGCGATTCGGCTCCTACTTTTCGGTGGGAACATTATATACGTCTATAACGTTGTATATCCTAACCTAGGGCAACCCAACATCTCGGATGTAATATTTTACGTCATTCCTGTCATGTCGGTCCCTACGTCTCGTTGGGAACACTCTATGCGTCTATAGCGTTGTATATACTAACCTAAGGGAACCTAACATCTCAGGTGTAATATTTTACAACATTCCTGGCGTGTTGTCGCCTGCTTCTCGATGGGGACATTATATATGTCTATAACGTTGTATATCCTAGCCTAAGCAATCTAACATCTCGGATGTAATATATTACAACATTACTAGCGTGTCGTCGCCTGCTTCTCGATGGGGACATTATATACGTCTATAACGTTGTATATCCTAACCTAACGCAACCTAACATCTGGGATTTAATATTTTACATCATTCCTGGCGTGTCGTCGCCTGCTTCTCGATGGGGTCATTATATACGTCTATAACGTTGTATATCCTAACCTAACGCAACCTAAAATCTGGGATGTAATATTTTACAACATTCCTGGCATGTCGGTCCCTACGTCTCGGTGGGAACATTCTATACGTCTATAACGTTGTATATCCTAACCTAACGCAACCTAACATCTGGGATGTAATATTTTACAACATTCCTGGCGTGTCCGCCCGTAGATCTCGGTGGTAACACGATATACGTCTATAACGTTATGTATTCTAGCCTAAGGCAACCTAACATGCCGAATGTAATATTTTACAACATTCCTGGCGTGTTGTCGCCTGCTTCTCGGTGGGGACATTATATATGTCTATAACGTTGTATATCCTAACCTAACGAAACCTAACATCTGGGATGTAATATTTTACAACATTCCTGGCATGTCAGTCCCTACGTCTCGCTGGGAACACTCTATGCGTCTATAGCGTTGTATATCCTAACCTAAGGGAACCTAACATCTCAGGTGTAATATTGTACAACATTCCTGGCGTGTTGTCGCCTGCTTCTCGATGGGGACATTATATATGTCTATAACGTTGTATATCCTAGCCTAAGCAATCTAACACCTCGGATGTAATATATTACACCATTCCTGGCGTGTTGTCGCCTGCTTCTCGATGGGGACATTATATATGTCTATAACGTTGTATATCCTAGCCTAAGCAATCTAACACCTCGAATGTAATATTTTGCAACGTTCCTGGCGTGTCGTCGCCTGCTTCTCGATGGGGACATTATATACGTCTATAGCGTTGTATATCCTAACCTAATGCAACCTAACATCTAGGATGTAATATTTTACAACATTCCTGGCATGTCAGTCCCTACGTCTCGCTGGGAACGTTATATACGTCTATAACGACATATATCCAAACTTAAGGGAAACTAACATCTCGGATGTAATATTTTACAACATTCCTGGCGATTCGGCTCCTACTTTTCGGTGGGAACATTATATACGTCTATAACGTTGTATATCCTAACCTAAGGCAACCCAACATCTCGGATGTAATATTTCACATCATTCCTGTCATGTCGGTCCCTACGTCTCGTTGGGAACACTCTATGCGTCTATAGCGTTGTATATCCTAACCTAAGGGAACCTAACATCTCAGGTGTAATATTTTACAACATTCCTGGCGTGTTGTCGCCTGCTTCTCGGTGGGGACATTATATATGTCTATAACGTTGTATATCCTAACCTAACGAAACCTAACATCTGGGATGTAATATTTTACAACATTCCTGGCGTGTCGTCGCCTGCTTCTTGATGGGGACATTATATACGTCTATAACGTTGTATATCCTAACCTAACGCAACCTAACATCTGGGATGTAATATTTTACAACATTCCTGACGCGTCGGCACCTATTTCTCGGTGGGAACTTTATATACGTCTTTAACGTTATATATCCTAGCCTAATGCGACCTAGCATGTCGAATGTAATATTTCACATCATTCCTGTTGTGTCGACCCGTATTTCTCGGTGGTAACATTATATGCGTCTATAACGTTACATATCGTAGCCTAAGGCGACCTGACATGTCGAATGTAATATTTTGCAACGTTCCTGGCGTGTCGTCGCCTACTTCTCGATGGGGACATTATATACGTCTATAGCGTTGTATATCCTAACCTAATGCAACCTAACATCTAGGATGTAATATTTTACAACATTCCTGGCATGTCAGTCCCTACGTCTCGCTGGGAACGTTATATACGTCTATAACGACATATATCCAAACTTAAGGGAAACTAGCATCTCGGATGTAATATTTTACAACATTCCTGGCGATTCGGCTCCTACTTTTCGGTGGGAACATTATATACGTCTATAACGTTGTATATCCTAACCTAAGGCAACCCAACATCTCGGATGTAATATTTTACATCATTCCTGTCATGTCGGTCCCTACGTCTCGTTGGGAACACTCTATGCGTCTATAGCGTTGTATATACTAACCTAAGGGAACCTAACATCTCAGGTGTAATATTTTACAACATTCCTGGCGTGTTGTCGCCTGCTTCTCGATGGGGACATTATATATGTCTATAACGTTGTATATCCTAGTCTAAGCAATCTAACATCTCGGATGTAATATATTGCAACATTCCTAGCGTGTCGTCGCCTGCTTCTCGATGGGGACATTATATACGTCTATAACGTTGTATATCCTAACCTAACGCAACCTAACATCTGGGATTTAATAGTTTACATCATTCCTGGCGTGTCGTCGCCTGCTTCTCGATGGGGTCATTATATACGTCTATAACGTTGTATATCCTAACCTAACGCAACCTAAAATCTGGGATGTAATATTTTACAACATTCCTGGCATGTCGGTCCCTACGTCTCGGTGGGAACATTCTATACGTCTATAACGTTGTATATCCTAACCTAAGGGAACCTAACATCTCGGGTGTAGTATTTTACAACATTCCTGACGCGTCGGCCCCTATTTCTCGGCGGGACCATTATATACGTCTATGGCGTTATATATCCTAGCCTTAGGCGACCTGACATGTCGAATGTAATATTTTACATCATTCCTGGCGTGTCCGCCCGTAGATCTCGGTGGTAACACGATATACGTCTATAACGTTATGTATTCTAGCCTAAGACAACCTAACATGCCGAATGTAATATTTTACAACATTCCTGGCGTGTTGTCGCCTGCTTCTCGGTGGGGACATTATATATGTCTATAACGTTCTGTATCCTAACCTAACGAAACCTAACATCTGGGATGTAATATTTTACAACATTCCTGGCATGTCGGTCCCTACGTCTCGCTGGGAACGTTATATACGTCTATAACGACATATATCCAAACTTAAGGGAAACTAACATCTCGGATGTAATATTTTACAACATTCCTGGCGATTCGGCTCCTACTTATCGGTGGGAACATTATATACGTCTATAACGTTGTATATCCTAACCTAAGGCAACCCAACATCTCGGATGTAATATTTTACATCATTCCAGTCATGTCGGTCCCTACGTCTCGTTGGGAACACTCTATGCGTCTATAGCGTTGTATATACTAACCTAAGGGAGCCTAACATCTCAGGTGTAATATTTTACAACATTCCTGGCGTGTTGTCGCCTGCTTCTCGATGGGGACATTATATATGTCTATAACGTTGTATATCCTAACCTAACGCAACCTAACATCTGGGATGTAATATTTTACAACATTCCTGACGCGTCGGCACCTATTTCTCGGTGGGAACTTTATATACGTCTTTAACGTTATATATCCTAGCCTAATGCGACCTAGCATGTCGAATGTAATATTTTACATCATTCCTGTCGTGTCGAACCGTATTTCTCGGTGGTAACATTATATGCGTCTATAACGTTACATATCGTAGCCTAAGGCGACCTGACATGTAGAATGTAATATTTTGCAACGTTCCTGGCGTGTCGTCGCCTGCTTCTCGATGGGGACATTATATACGTCTATAGCGTTGTATATCCTAACCTAATGCAACCTAACATCTAGGATGTAATATTTTACAACATTCCTGGCATATCAGTCCCTACGTCTCTCTGGGAACGTTATATACGTCTATAACGACATATATCCAAACTTAAGGGAAACTAACATCTCGGATGTAATATTTTACAACATTCCTGGCGATTCGGCTCCTACTTTTCGGTGGGAACATTATATACGTCTATAGCGTTGTATATCCTAACCTAATGCAACCTAAAATCTGGGATGTAATATTTTACATCATTCCTGTCATGTCGGTCCCTACGTCTCGTTGGGAACACTCTATGCGTCTATAACGTTGCATATCCTAACCTAAGGGAACCTAACATCTCGGGTGTAGTATTTTACAACATTCCTGACGCGTCGGCCCCTATTTCTCGGTGGGACCATTAGATACGTCTATAGCGTTATATATCCTAGCCTAAGGCGATCTGACATGTCGAATGTAATATTTTACATCATTCCTGGCGTGTCCGCCCGTAGATCTCGGTGGTAACATTATATACGTCTATAACGTTATGTATTCTAGCCTAAGGCAACCTAACATGCCGAATGTAATATTTTACAACATTCCTGGCGTGTTGTCGCCTGCTTCTCGATGGGGTCATTATATACGTCTATAACGCTGTATATCCTAACCTAACGCAACCTAAAATCTGGGATGTAATATTTTACCACATTCCTGGCATGTCGGTCCCTACGTCTCGGTGGGAACATTCTATACGTCTATAACGTTGTATATCCTAACCTAAGGGAACCTAACATCTCGGGTGTAGTATTTTACAACATTCCTGACGCGTCGGCCCCTATTTCTCGGCGGGACCATTATATACGTCTATGGCGTTATATATCCTAGCCTTAGGCGACCTGACATGTCGAATGTAATATTTTACATCATTCCTGGCGTGTCCGCCCGTAGATCTCGGTGGTAACACGATATACGTCTATAACGTTATGTATTCTAGCCTAAGGCAACCTAACATGCCGAATGTAATATTTTACAACATTCCTGGCGTGTTGTCGCCTGCTTCTCGGTGGGGACATTATATATGTCTATAACGTTGTATATCCTAACCTAACGAAACCTAACATCTGGGATGTAATATTTTACAACATTCCTGGCATGTCAGTCCCTACGTCTCGCTGGGAACGTTATATACGTCTATAACGACATATATCCAAACTTAAGGGAAACTAACATCTCGGATGTAATATTTTACAACATGCCTGGCGATTCGGCTCCTACTTTACGGTGGGAACATTATATACGTCTATAACGTTGTATATCCTAACCTAAGGCAACCCAACATCTCGGATGTAATATTTTACATCATTCCTGTCATGTCGGTCCCTACGTCTCGTTGGGAACACTCTATGCGTCTATAGCGTTGTATATACTAACCTCAGGGAACCTAACATCTCAGGTGTAATATTTTACAACATTCCTGGCGTGTTGTCGCCTGCTTCTCGATGGGGACATTATATATGTCTATAACGTTGTATATCCTAGTCTAAGCAATCTAACATCTCGGATGTAATATATTACAACATTCCTGGCGTGTCGTCGCCTGCTTCTCGATGGGGACATTATATACGTCTATAACGTTGTATATCCTAACCTAACGCAACCTAACATCTGGCATTTAATATTTTACATCATTCCTGGCGTGTCGTCGCCTGCTTCTCGATGGGGTCATTATATATGTCTATAACGTTGTATATCCTAGTCCAAGCAATCTAACATCTCGGATGTAATATATTACAACATTCCTGGCGTGTCGTCGCCTGCTTCTCGATGGGGACATTCTATACGTCTATAACGTTGCATATCCTAACCTAAGGGAACCTAACATCTCGGGTGTAGTATTTTACAACATTCCTGACGCGTCGGCCCCTATTTCTCGGTGGGACCATTATATACGTCTATAGCGTTATATATCCTAGCCTAAGGCGACCTGACATGTCGAATGTAATATTTTACATCATTCCTGGCGTGTCCGCCCGTAGATCTCGGTGGTAACATTATATACGTCTATAACGTTATGTATTCTAGCCTAAGGCAACCTAACATGCCGAATGTAATATTTTACAACATTCCTGGCGTGTTGTCGCCTGCTTCTCGGTGGGGACATTATATATGTCTATAACGTTGTATATCCTAACCTAACGAAACCTAACATCTGGGATGTAATATTTTACAACATTCCTGGCATGTCAGTCCCTACGTCTCGCTGGGAACGTTATATACGTCTATAACGACATATATCCAAACTTAAGGGAAACTAACATCTCGAATGTAATATTTTACATCATTCCTGGCGTGTCCGCCCGTAGATCTCGGTGGTAACATTATATACGTCTATAACGTTATGTATTCTAGCCTAAGGCAACCTAACATGCCGAATGTAATATTTTACAACATTCCTGGCGTGTTGTAGCCTGCTTCTCGGTGGGGACATTATATATGTCCATAACGTTGTATATCCTAACCTAACGAAACCTAACATCTGGGATGTAATATTTTACAACATTCCTGGCGTGTCGTCGCCTGCTTCTTGATGGGGACATTATATACGTCTATAACGTTGTATATCCTAACCTAACGCAACCTAACATCTGGGATGCAATATTTTACAACATTCCTGACGCGTCGGCACCTATTTCTCGGTGGGAACTTTATATACGTCTTTAACGTTATATATCCTAGCCTAATGCGACCTAGCATGTCGTATGTAATATTTTACATCATTCCTGTCGTGTCGACCCGTATTTCTCGGTGGTAACATTATATGCGTTTATAACGTTACATATCGTAGCCTAAGGCGACCTGACATGTCGAATGTAATATTTTGCAACGTTCCTGGCGTGTCGTCGCCTGCTTCTCGATGGGGACATTATATACGTCTATAGCGTTGTATATCCTAACCTAATGCAACCTAACATCTAGGATGTAATATTTTACAACATTCCTGGCATGTCAGTCCCTACGTCTCGCTGGGAACGTTATATACGTCTATAACGACATATATCCAAACTTAAGGGAAACTAACATCTCGGATGTAATATTTTACAACATTCCTGGCGATTCGGCTCCTACTTTTCGGTGGGAACATTATATACGTCTATAGCGTTGTATATCCTAACCTAATGCAACCTAAAATCTGGGATGTAATATTTTACATCATTCCTGTCATGTCGGTCCCTACGTCTCGTTGGGAACACTCTATGCGTCTATAACGTTGCATATCCTAACCTAAGGGAACCTAACATCTCGGGTGTAGTATTTTAAAACATTCCTGACGCGTCGGCCCCTATTTCTCGGTGGGACCATTAGATACGTCTATAGCGTTATATATCCTAGCCTAAGGCGACCTGACATGTCGAATGTAATATTTTACATCATTCCTGGCGTGTCCGCCCGTAGATCTCGGTGGTAACATTATATACGTCTATAACGTTATGTATTCTAGCCTAAGGCAACCTAACATGCCGAATGTAATATCTTACAACATTCCTGGCGTGTTGTCGCCTGCGTCTCGGTGGGGACATTATATATGTCTATAACGTTGTATATCCTAACCTAACGAAACGTAACATCTGGGATGTAATATCTTACAACATTCCTGGCGTGTCGTCGCCTGCTTCTTGATGGGGACATTATATACGTCTATAACGTTGTATATCCTAACCTAACGCAACCTAACATCTGGGATGTAATATTTTACAACATTCCTGACGCGTCGGCACCTATTTCTCGGTGGGAACTTTATATACGTGTTTAACGTTATATATCCTAGCCTAAGGCGACCTAGCATGTCGAATGTAATATTTTACATCATTCCTGTCGTGTCGACCCGTATTTCTCGCTGGGAACATTATATACGTTTATAACGATATATATCCTAACCTAACGCAACCTAACATCTCGGATGTAATATTTTACAACATTCCTGGCGTGTCGTCCCCTACTTCTCGATGGGGACATTAAATACATCTATAACGTTGTATATCCTAACCTAAGGCAACCCAACATCTCGGATGTAATATTTTACATCATTCCTGTCATGTCGGTCCCTACGTCTCGTTGGGAACACTCTATGCGTCTATAGCGTTGTATATACTAACCTAAGGAAACCTAACATCTCAGGTGTAATATTTTACAACATTCCTGGCGTGTTGTCGCCTGCTTCTCGATGGGGACATTATATATGTCTATAACGTTGTATATCCTAGCCTAAGCAATCTAACATCTCGGATGTAATATTTTACAACATTCCTGGCGTGTCGTCGCCTGCTTCTCGATGGGGACATTATATACGTCTATAACGTTGTATATCCTAACCTAACGCAACCTAATATCTGGGATTTAATATTTTATATCATTCCTGGCGTGTCTTCGCCTGCTTCTCGATAGGGACATTATATACGTCTATAACGTTGTATATCCTAACCTAGCGCAACCTAAAATCTGGGATGTAATATTTTACAACATTCCTGGCATGTCGGTCCCTACGTCTCGGTGGGAACATTCTATACGTCTATAACGTTGTATATCCTAACCTAAGGGAACCTAACATCTCGGGTGTAGTATTTTACAACATTCCTGACGCGTCGGCCCCTATTTCTCGGTGGGACCATTATATACGTCTATAGCTTTATATATCCTAGCCTAAAGCGACCTGACATGTCGAATGTAATATTTTATATCATTCCTGGCGTGTCGGCCAGTAGATCTCGGTGGTAACATGATATACGTCTATAACGTTATGTATTCTAGCCTAAGGCAACCTAACATGCCGAATGTAATATTTTACAACATTCCTGGCGTGTTGTCGCCTGCTTCTCGGTGGGGACATTATATATGTCTATAACGTTGTATATCCTAAACTAACGAAACCTAACATCTGGGATGTAATATGTTACAACATTCCTGGCATGTCAGTCCCTACGTCTCGCTGTGAACGTTATATACGTCTATAACGACATATATCCAAACTTAAGGGAAACTAACATCTCGGATGTAATATTTTACAACATTCCTGGCGATTCGGCTCCTACTTTTCGGTGGGAACATTATATACGTCTATAACGTTATATATCCTAGTCTAAGGCAACCTAACATGGCGAATGTAATATTTTACAACATTCCTGGCGTGTCGTCGCCTGCTTCTCGATGGGGACATTATATATGTCTATAACGTTGTATATCCTAGCCTAAGAAATCTAACATCTCGGATGTAATATTTTACAACATTCCTGGCGTGTCGTCGCCTGCTTCTCGATGGGGACATTATATACGTCTATAACGTTGTATATCCTAACCAAACGCAACCTAACATCTGGGATATAATATTTTACATCATTCCTGGCGTGTTGTCGCCTGCTTCTCGGTGGGGACATTATATATGTCTATAACGTTGTATAGCCTAACCTAACGAAACCTGACATCTGGGATGTAATATTTTACAACATTCCTGGCGTGTCGTCGCCTGCTTCTTGATGGGGACATTATATACGTCTATAACGGTGTATATCCTAACCTAACGCAACCTAACATCTCGGATGTAATATTTTACAACATTCCTGGCATGTCGGTCCCTACATCTCGGTGGGAACATACTATACGTCTATAACGATGTATATCCTAACCTAAGGGAACCTAACATCTCGGGTTTAATATTTTACAACATTCCTGACGCGTCGGCCCCTATTTTTCGGTGGGAACATTATATACGTCTATAACGTTATATATCCTAGTCTAAGGCAACCTAACATGGCGAATGTAATATTTTACAACATTCCTGGCGTGTCGTCGCCTACTTCTCGATGGGGACATTATATACGTCTATAACGTTGTGTATCCTAACCTAAGCAACCTAACATCTCGGATGTAATATTCCTGGCGTGTCGTCGCCTGCTTCTGGATGGGGACATTATATACGTCTATAACGTTATATATCCTAACCTAAGGGAACCTAACATCTCGGGTGTAATATTTGAAACCATTCCTGGCGTGTTAGCCCTTACTTCTCGGTGGGAACATCATATACGTCTATAGCGATATATATCCTAGCCTAAGGCGACCTAACATGTCGAATGTAATATTTTACATCATTCCTGACGCGTCGGAGCGTAGTTCTCGGTGGTAACATTATATACGTCTATAACGTTATATATCCTAGCCTAAGGCAACCTAACATCTCGGATGTAATATTTGACAACATTCCTTGCGCGTCGGCTCCTACTTTTCGGTGGGAACATTATATAGGTCTATAACGTTATGTATCCTATCGTAAGGCAACACAACATCTCGGATGTAATATTTTACAACATTCCTGGCGTGTCGTCGCCTGCTTCTCGATGGGGACATTATATACGTCTATAACGTTGTATATCCTAACCTAACGCCACCTAACATTTGGGATGTAATATTTTACAACATTCCTGGCATGTCGGTCCCTACATCTCGGTGGGAACATTCTATACGTCTATAACGATGTATATCCTAACCTAAGGGAACCTAACATCTCGGGTTTCATATTTTACAACATTCCTGACGCGTCGGCCCCTATTTTTCGGTGGGAACATTATATACGTCTATAACGTTATATATCCTAGTCTAACGCAACCTAACATGGCGAATGTAATATTTTACAACATTCCTGGCGTGTCGTCGCCTACTTCTCGATGGGTACATTATATACATCTATAACCTTGTATGTCCCAACCTAAGGCAGACTAACATCTCGGATGTAATATTTTACAACACTCCTGGCATGTCGGTCCCTACTTCTCGGGGGAAACATTGTATACGTCTATAGCGATATATATCCTAGCCTAAGGCGACCTAACATGTCGAATGTAATATTTTACATCATTCCTGACGTGTCGGCGCGTAGTTCTGGGTGGTAACATTATATACGTCTATAACGTTATATATCTTAGCCTAAGGCAACCTAACATCTCGGATGTAATATTTGACAACATTCCTTGCGCGTCGGCTCCTACTTTTCGGTGGGAACATTATATAGGTCTATAACATTATGTATCCTATCGTAAGGCAACACAACATCTCGGATGTAATATTTTACAACATTCCTGGCGTGTCGTCGCCTGCTTCTCGATGGGGACATTATATACGTCTATAACGTTGTATATCCTAACCTAACGCCACCTAACATTTGGGATGTAATATTTTATAACATTCCTGGCATGTCGATCCCTACATCTCGGTGGGAACATTCTATACGTCTATAACGATGTATATCCTAACCTAAGGGAACTTAACATCTCGGGTTTAATATTTTACAGCATTCCTGGCGCGTCGTCCCCTTTTTTTCGGTGGGAACATTATATACGTCTATAACGTTATATATCCTTGTCTAAGGCAACCTAACATGGCGAATGTAATATTTTACAACATTCCTGGCGTGTCGTCGCCTACTTCTCGATGGGGACATTATATACATCTATAACATTGTATATCCCAACCTAAGGCAGCCTAACATCTCGGATGTAATATTTTACAACACTCCTGGCATGTCGGTCCCTACTTCTCGGGGGAAACATTGTATACGTCTATAACGATATATATCCTAACCTAGGGCAACCTAACATCTCGGATGTAATAGTTGACAAATTTCCTGGCGTGTCCGCCCGCACTTCTCGGTGGGAACATTATATACGTCTATAACGTTATATATCCTAGCCTAAGGCCACCTAACATGTCGAATGTAATATTTTACCACATTCCTGGCGCGTCGTCTCCTGCTTCTCGATGGGGACATAATATACGTCTATGACCTTGTATATCCTAACCTAACGCAACCTAACACCTCGGATGTAATATTTTACATTCTTGGCATGTCGGTCCCTACGTCTCGGTGGGAACATTCTATACGTCTATAACGATGTATATCCTAACCTAAGGGAATCTAACATCTCGGGTTTAATATTTTACAACATTCCTGACGCGTCGGCCCCTATTGTTCGGTGGGAACATTATATACGTCTATAACGTTATATATCCTTGTCTAAGGCAACCTAACATGGCGAATGTAATATTTTACAACATTCCTGGCGTGTCGTCGCCTACTTCTCGATGGGGACATTATATACATCTATAACCTTGTATATCCCAACCTAAGGCAGCCTAACATCTCGGATGTAATATTTTACAACACTCCTGGCATGTCGGTCCCTACTTCTCGGGGGAAACATTGTATACGTCTATAACGATATATATCCTAGCCTAGGGCAACCTAACATCTCGGATGTAATAGTTGACAACATTCCTGTCGTGTCCGCCCGCACTTCTCGGTGGGAACATTATATACGTCTATAACGTTATATATCCTAGCCTAAGGCGACCTAACATGTCGAATGTAATATTTTACATCATTCCTGACGTGGCGGCGCGTAGTTCTCGGTGGTAACATTATATACGTCTATAACGTTATATATCCTAGCCTAAGGCAACCTAACATCTCGGATGTAATATTTGACAACATTCCTTGCGCGTCGGCTCCTACTTTTCGGTGGGAACATTATATAGGTCTATAACATTATGTATCCTATCGTAAGGCAACACAACATCTCGGATGTAATATTTTACAACATTCCTGGCGTGTCGTCGCCTGCTTCTCGATGGGGACATTATATACGTCTATAACGTTGTATATCCTAACCTAACGCCACCTAACATTTGGGATGTAATATTTTACCACATTCCTGGCATGTCGGTCCCTACATCTCGGTGGGAACATTCTATACGTCTATAACGATGTATATCCTAACCTAAGGGAACCTAACATCTCGGGTTTAATATTTTACAACATTCCTGACGCGTCGGCCCCTATTTTTCGGTGGGAACATTATATACGTCTATAACGTTATATATCCTAGTCTAAGGCAACCTAACATGGCGAATGTAATATTTTACAACATTCCTGGCGTGTCGTCGCCTACTTCTCGATGGGGACATTATATACATCTATAACCTGGTATATCCCAACTTAAGGCAGCCTAACATCTCGGATGTAATATTTTACAACACTCCTGGCATGTCCGTCCCTACTTCTCGATGGGGACATAATATACGTCTATAACGTTGTATATCCTAACCTAACGCAACCTAACACCTCGGATGTAATATTTTACATTCTTGGCATGTCGGTCCCTACGTCTCGGTGGGAACATTGTATACGTCTATAACGTTATATATCCTAGCCTAAGGCGACCCAATATATCGAATGCAATATTTTACAACATTCCTGGCGTGTCGTCGCCTGCTTCTCGATGGGGACATTATATACGTCTATAACGTTGTATATCCTAACCTAACGCCACTTAACACTTGGGATGTAATATTTTACAACATTCCTGGCATGTCGGTCCCTACATCTCGGTGGGAACATTCTATACGTCTATAACGATGTATATCCTAACCTAAGGGAACCTAACATCTCGGGTTTAATATTTTACAACATTCCTGACACGTCGGCCCCTATTTTTCGGTGGGAACATTATATACGTCTATAACGTTATATATCCTAGTCTAAGGCAACCTAACATGGCGAATGTAATATTTTACAACATTCCTGGCGTGTCGTCGCCTACTTCTCGATGGGGACATTATATACATCTATAACCTTGTATATCCCAACCTAAGGCAGCCTAACATCTCGGATGTAATAGTTGACAAATTTCCTGGCGTGTCCGCCCGCACTTCTCGGTGGGAACATTATATACGTCTATAACGTTATATATCCTAGCCTAAGGCCACCTAACATGTCGAATGTAATATTTTACCACATTCCTGGCGCGTCGTCTCCTGCTTCTCGATGGGGACATAATATACGTCTATAACCTTGTATATCCTAACCTAACGCAACCTAACACCTCGGATGTAATATTTTACATTCTTGGCATGTCGGTCCCTACGTCTCGGTGGGAACATTCTATACGTCTATAACGATGTATATCCTAACCTAAGGGAATCTAACATCTCGGGTTTAATATTTTACAACATTCCTGACGCGTCGGCCCCTATTTTTCGGTGGGAACATTATATACGTCTATAACGTTATATATCCTTGTCTAAGGCAACCTAACATGGCGAATGTAATATTTTACAACATTCCTGGCGTGTCGTCGCCTACTTCTCGATGGGGACATTATATACATCTATAACCTTGTATATCCCAACCTAAGGCAGCCTAACATCTCGGATGTAATATTTTACAACACTCCTGGCATGTCGGTCCCTACTTCTCGGGGGAAACATTGTATACGTCTATAACGATATATATCCTAGCCTAGGGCAACCTAACATCTCGGATGTAATAGTTGACAACATTCCTGTCGTGTCCGCCCGCACTTCTCGGTGGGAACATTATATACGTCTATAACGTTATATATCCTAGCCTAAGGCCACCTAACATGTCGAATGTAATATTTTACAACATTCCTGGCGTGTCGTCTCCAGCTTCTCGATGGGGACATAATATACGTCTATAACGTTGTATATCCTAACCTAACGCAACCTAACACCTCGGATGTAATATTTTACATTCTTGGCATGTCGGTCCCTACGTCTCGGTGGGAACATTGTATACGTCTATAACGTTATATATCCTAGCCTAAGGCGACCTAATATATCGAATGCAATATTTTACATCATTCCTGGCGTGTCTTCGCCTGCTTCTCAATGGGAACATTATATACGTCTATAACGTTGTATATCCTAACCTAACGCAACCTAACATCTGGGATGTAATATTCCTGGCGCGTCGTCGCCTGCTTCTGGATGGGGACATTATATACGTCTATAACGTTATATATCCTAACCTTAGGGAACCTAACATCTCGGGTGTAATATTTGAAAACATTCCTGGCGTGTTAGCCCGTACTTCTCGGTGGGAACATCATATACGTCTATAGCGATATATATCCTAGCCTAAGGCGACCTAACATGTCGAATGTAATATTTTACATCATTCCTGACGTGGCGGCGCGTAGTTCTCGGTGGTAACATTATATACGTCTATAACGTTATATATCCTAGCCTAAGGCAACCTAACATCTCGGATGTAATATTTGACAACATTCCTTGCGCGTCGGCTCCTACTTTTCGGTGGGAACATTATATAGGTCTATAACATTATGTATCCTATCGTAAGGCAACACAACATCTCGGATGTAATATTTTACAACATTCCGGGCGTGTCGTCGCCTGCTTCTCGATGGGGACATTATATACGTCTATAACGTTGTATATCCTAACCTAACGCCACCTAACATTTGGGATGTAATATTTTACCACATTCCTGGCATGTCGGTCCCTACATCTCGGTGGGAACATTCTATACGTCTATAACGATGTATATCCTAACCTAAGGGAACCTAACATCTCGGGTTTAATATTTTACAACATTCCTGACGCGTCGGCCCCTATTTTTCGGTGGGAACATTATATACGTCTATAACGTTATATATCCTAGTCTAAGGCAACCTAACATGGCGAATGTAATATTTTACAACATTCCTGGCGTGTCGTCGCCTACTTCTCGATGGGGACATTATATACATCTATAACCTGGTATATCCCAACTTAAGGCAGCCTAACATCTCGGATGTAATATTTTACAACACTCCTGGCATGTCCGTCCCTACTTCTCGATGGGGACATAATATACGTCTATAACGTTGTATATCCTAACCTAACGCAACCTAACACCTCGGATGTAATATTTTACATTCTTGGCATGTCGGTCCCTACTTCTCGGGGGAAACATTGTATACGTCTATAACGATATATATCCTAGCCTAGGGCAACCTAACATCTCGGATGTAATAGTTGACAACATTCCTGTCGTGTCCGCCCGCACTTCTCGGTGGGAACATTATATACGTCTATAACGTTATATATCCTAGCCTAAGGCCACCTAACATGTCGAATGTAATATTTTACAACATTCCTCGCGTGGCGTCTCCAGCTTCTCGATGGGGACATAATATACGTCTATAACGTTGTATATCCTAACCTAACGCAACCTAACACCTCGGATGTAATATTTTATATTCTTGGCATGTCGGTCCCTACGTCTCGGTGGGAACATTGTATACGTCTATAACGTTATATATCCTAGCCTAAGGCGACCTAATATATCGAATGCAATATTTTACATCATTCCTGGCGTGTCTTCGCCTGCTTCTCAATGGGAACATTATATACGTCTATAACGTTGTGTATCCTAACCTGACGCAACCTAACATCTGGGATGTAATATTCCTGGTGTGTCGTCACCTACTTCTGGATGGGGACATTATATACGTCTATATCGTTATATATCCTAACCTAAGGCAACCTAACATCTCGGATGTAATATTTTATAACATTCCTGGCGTGTCGTCGCCTGCTTCTCGATGGTGACATTATATACGACTATAACGTTGTATATCCTAACCTAACGCAACCTAACATCTCGGATGTAATATTTTATAACATTCCTGGCGTGTCGTCGCCTGCTTCTCGATGGTGACATTATATACGACTATAACGTTGTATATCCTAACCTAACGCAACCTAACATCTCGGATGTAATATTTTACAACATTCGGGGCATGTCGGTCCCTACATCTCGGTGGGAACATACTATACGTCTATAACGTTGTATATCCTAACCAAAGGGAACCTAACATCTCGGGTGTAATATTTTACAACATTCCTGACGCGTCGGCCCCTATTTTTCGGTGGGAACATTATATACGTCTACAACGTTATATATCTTAGCCTAAGGCAACCTAACATGTCGAATGTAATATTTTACAACATTCCTGGCGTGTCGTCGCCTACTTCTCGATGGGGACATTATATACATCTATAACATTGTATATCCTAACCTAAGGCAACCTAACATCTCGGATGTAATATTTTACAACATTCTGGCGTTTCGTCGCCTGCTTCTCGATGGGGAGATTATATACTTCTATAACGTTGTATATCCTAACCTAACGCAACCTAACATTTGGGATGTAATATTTTACAACATTCCTTGCATGTCGGTGCCTACGTCTCGGTGGGAACATTATATACGTCTATAACGATATATATCCTAACCTAAGGCGACCTAACATATCGAATGTAATATTTTACATCATTCCTGGCGTGTCGTCGCCTGCTTCTCGATGGGAACATTATATACGTCTATAACGTTGTGTATCCTAACCTAACGCAACCTAACATCTGGGATGTTATATTCCTGGCATGTCGGTCCCTACTTCTCGGTGGGAATATTATATACGTCTATAACGTTATATATCATAACCTAAGGCAACCTAACATCTCGGATGTAATATTTTACAACATTCCTGGCATATCGGTCCCTACTTCTCGGTGGAAACATTGTATACGTCTATAACGATATATATCCTAGCCTAGGGCAACCTAACATCTCGGATGTAATATTTTACCACATTCCTGGCGTGTCGTCGCCTACTTCTCGATGGGGACATTATATACATCTATAACATTGTATATCCTAACCTAAGGCAAACTAACATCTCGGATGTAATATTTTACAACATTCTGGCGTGTCGTCGCCTGCTCCTCGATGGGGAGATTATATACGCCTATAAAGTTGTATATCCTAACCTAACGCAACCTAACATTTGGGATGTAATATTTTACAACATTCCTTGCATGTCAGTGCCTACGTCTCGGTGGGAACATTATATACGTCTATAACGATATATATCCTAACCTAAGGCAACCTAACACCTCGGATGTAATAGTTGGCAACATTCCTGGCGTGTAGGCCCGTACTTCTCGGTGGGAACATTGTATACGTCTATAACGTTATATATCCTAGCCTAAGGCGACCTAACATGTCGAATGTAATATTTTACATCATTCCTGGCGTGTCGTCGCCTGCTTCTCGATGGGAACATTATATACGTCTATAACGTTGTGTATCCTAACCTAACGCAACCTAGCATCTGGGATGTAATATTTTACAAGATTCCTGGCATGTCGGTCCCCAAGTCTCGGTAGGAACATTCTATACGTCTATAACGATATATATCCAAACCTAAGGGAACATAACATCTCGGATGTAATATTTTACAACATTCCTGGCATGTCGGTCCCTACTTCTCGGTGGGAATATTATATACGTCTATAACGTTATATATCATAACCTAAGGCAACCTAACATCTCGGATGTAATATTTTACAACATTCCTGGCATATCAGTCCCTACTTCTCGGTGGAAACATTGTATACGTCTATAACGATATATATCCTAGCCTAAGGCAACCTAACATCTCGGATGTAATATTTTACAACATTCCTGGCGTGTCGTCGCCCACTTCTCGATGGGGACATTATATACATCTATAACATTGTATATCCTAAACTAAGGCAACCTAACATTTGGGATGTAATATTTTACAACATTCCTTGCATGTCGGTGCCTACGTCTCGGTGGAAACATTGTATACGTCTATAACGATATATATCCTAACCTAAGGCAACCTAACACCTCGGATGTAATATTTTACAACATTCCTGACGCGTCGGCCCCTATTTTGCGGTGGGAACATTATATACGTCTATAACGTTATATATCCTAGTCTAAGGCAACCTAACATGTCGAATGTAATATTTTACAACTTTTCTGGCGTGTCGTCGCCTGCTTTTCGATGGGGACATAATACACGTCTATAACGTTGTACATCCTTACCTAACGCAACCTAATATCTGGGATGTAATATTTTACAACATTCCTGGAGTGTCGTCGCCTACTTCTCGATAGGGTCATTATATACATCTATAACGTTGTATATCCTAACCTAAGGAAACCGAACATCTCGAATGTAATATTTTATAACATTCCTGGCGTGTCGTCGCCTGCTTCTAGATGGGGACATTATATACGTCTATAACGTTGTATATCCTAACCTAACGCAAGCTAACATTTGGGATGTAATATTTTACAACATTCCTTGCATGTCGGTGCCTACGTCTCGGTCAGAACATTATATACGTCTATAACGATATATATCCTAACCTAAGGCAACCTAACACCTCGGATGTAATAGTTGACAACATTCCTGGAGTGTCGTCGCCTACTTCTGGATAGGGTCATTATATACATCTATAACGTTGTATATCCTAACCTAAGGCAACCTAACATCTCGAATGTAATATTTTACAACATTCCAGGCGTGTCGTCGCCTGCTTCTCGATGGGGACATTATATACGGCTATAACGTTGTATATCCTGACCTAACACAACCTAATATCTGGAATGTAATATTTTACAACATTCCTGGAGTGTCGTCGCCTACTTCTGGATAGGGTCATTATATACATCTATAACGTTGTATATCCTAACCTAAGGCAACCTAACATCTCGAATGTAATATTTTATAACATTCCTGGCGTGTCGTCGCCTGCTTCTCGATGGGGACATTATATACGTCTATAACGTTATATGTCATAACCTAAGGCAACCTCACCTCTCTACCGTAATATTTTACAACATTCCTGGCGTGACGGCGCCTACTTCCCGATGGGGACATTATATACGTCTATAACGTTGTATATCCTAACCTAAGGGAACCTAACATCTCGGGTGTAATATTTTACAACATTCCTGACGCGTCGGCCCCTATTTCTCGGTGTGAACGTTATATACGTCTATAACGTTATATATCCTAGCCTAAGGCGACCTAACATGTCGAATGTAATATTTTACATCATTCCTGGCGTGTCGGCCCGTAGTTCCCGTTGGTAGCATTATATACGTCTATAACGTTATATATCCGAGCCTAAGGCAACCTAACATGTCGAATGTAATATCTTACAACATTTCCTGGCGTGTCGTCGCCTACTTCTCGATGGGGACATTATATACACCTATAACGTTGTATATCCTAACCTAAGGCAACCTAACATCTCGGATGTATTATTTTACAACATTCCTGGCGTGTCGGCCCGTACTTCTCGGTGGGAACATTATATACGTCTATAACGTTATTTATCCTAGCCTAATGCGACCTAACATGTCGAATGTAATATTTTACATCATTCCTGACGTGTCGGCCCGTAGTTCTCGGTGGTAACATTATATACGTCTATAACGTTATATATCTTAGCCTAAGGCAACCTAACATGTCGAATGTAATATTTTACAACATTCCTGGCGTGCCGTCGCCTACTTCTGCATGGAGACATTATATAAATCTATAACGTTGTATATCCTAACCTAACGCAACCTAACATCTCGGATGTAACATTTGACAACTTTCCTGGCGTGTTAGCTCGTACTTCTCGGTGGGAACATCATATACGTCTATAGCGATATATATCCTAACCGAAGGCAACCTAACCTCTGGGATGTAATATTCCTGGCGTGTCGTCGCCTACTTCTGGATGGGGACATTATATAAATTTATAACGTTGTATATCCTAACTTAAGGCAACCTAACATCTCGGATGTAATATTTGACAACATTCCTGGCGTGTCGGCCCGTACTTCTCGGTGGGAACATCATATGCGTCTATAGCGATATATATCCTAACCGAAGGCAACCTAACATCTTGGATGTAATATTTTACAACATTCCTGGGGCGTCGGCTCCTATTTTTCGGTGAGAACATTATATACGTCTATAACGTTATATATCCTAACCTAAGGGAACCTAACATCTCAGGTGTAATATTCTACAACTTTCCTGACACGTCGTCGCCTGCTTCTCGATGGGGACATTATATAAGTCTATAACGTTGTATATCCTAACCTAACGCAACCTAACATCTGGGATGTAAAATTTTACAACATTCCTGGCATGTCGGTCACTGCGTCGCGGTGGGAACATTATATACGTCTGTAACGATATATATGCTAACCTAAGGCCACCTAACATCTGGGGTGTAATATTTTACAACATTCCTGACGCGTCGGCCCCTATTTCTCGGTGGGAACATTATATACGTCTATAACGTTATATATCCTAGCCTAAGGCAACCTAACATGTCGGATGTAATATTTTACAACATTCCTGGCATGTCGGTCCCCACGTTTCGGTGGGAATATTATATGCGTCTATAACGATATATATATATTAACCTAAAGCAACCTAACATCTCGGATGTAATATATTACAACATTCCTGGCATGTCGGTCCCCACGTTTCGGTGGTGACATTATATACGTCTATAACGTTATATATCCTAACCTAAGGCAACCTAACATCTCGGATGTATTATTTTACAACATTCCTGTCGCGTCGGCTCCTACTTTTCGGTGGGAACATTATATACATCTATAACGTTGTACATCCTAACCTAACGCAACCTAACATCTGGTATGTAATATTTTACATCATTCCTGGCATGTCCGTCCCTACGTCTCAGTGGTAACATTATATACGTCTATAACCTTATATATCCTAGACTAAGGCAACCTAACATGTCGAATGTAATATTTTACAACATTTCCTGGCGTGTCGTCGCCTACTTCTCGATGGGGACATTATATCCATCTATAACGTTAGATATCCTAGCCTGAGGCAACCTAACACCTCGAATGTAATATTTTACAATATTCCTGGCGCGTCGGCACCTACTTCTTGGTGGGAACACTATATACGTCTATAGCGTTATATACCATAACCTAAGGGAACCTAACATCTCGGATGTAATATTTTAATACATTACTGGCACGTCGGCTCCTACTTCTCGGTGGGAACATTATATACGTCTATAACGTTATATATCCTAACGTAAATCAACATAACATCTCGGATGTAATATTTTACAACATTCCTGGCGCGTCGGCCCCTACTTCTCGGTGGGAACATTATATACGTGTATATAGCAATATCACCTAACCTAACCCATTTAGCCCCTCGCTGGTAATGTTTTACAGAATCCCGGTCGTTTGGCGCATACTTCTCGGTGGGGACATTATATCCGTCTATAACATTGTATATCCCACCCGAAGGCAACATAACATCTCGAATGTAGTATTTCACAACATTCCTGGCGGGTCGGCCCCACTTCTCGGTGGGGACATTATATAAGTCTATATCGTAATATAACCTAATCTAACCCATCTAGACCCTCGCTGGTAATGTTTCACAGAATCCCGTTCGTGTCGCCCCGTACGTCACGGTGCCGCCATAATATCTGTCTATAACGTTATATATCCTAACCTAAGGCAACCTAACATCTCGGATGTAGTATTTTACGACATTCCACTCGGGTCGGCCCCTAATTCTCGTTGGGTACATTATATACGTCTACAACGTAATATAACCTAATCTAACCCATCTAGCCCCTCGCTGGTAATGTTTTACAGAATCCCGTTCGTGTCGACCCGTACGTCTCGGTGCGGACATTATATAAGTCTATAACGTTATATATCCTAACCTAAGGCAACCTAAAATCTCGAATGTTGTATTTTACAACATTCCAGGCGGGCCTGCCCCTACTTCTCGGTGGGCACACTATATACGTCTATATCGTAATATAACCTAACCTAACCCATTTTGCCCCTAAGTGATAATGTTTCACAGAATCCCGGTCGTCTCTGTCCGTACTTCTCGGTGGGGACATTATATACGTCTATAACATTGTATATCCCACCCGAAGGCAACCTAACATCTCTAACGTAGTGTTTTACAACATTCCAGGCGGGTCGGCCCCTACTTCTCGGTGGAGACATTATATACGTCTATATCGCAATATAACCTAACCTAACCCATCTAGCGCCTCGATGGTAATGTTTTACAGAATCCCGGTCGTGTCGGCCCGTACTTCTCGGTGGAGAAATTAAATGCGTCTAGAACGTTATATATCCTAACCTAAGGCAACCTAACATCTCGGATGTATTATTTTACAACATTCCTGGGGTGGCGCAACCTACTTCTCGGTGGGAACATTATATAAATCTATATCGTAATATAACCTAACCTAACCCATCTAGACCCTCGCTGGTAATGTTTTACAGAATCCAGTTCGTGTCGTCCCGTACGTCTCGGTGGGGACATTGTATGCATCTATAACGTTATATATCCTAACCTAAGGCAACCTAACATCTCGGATGTAGAATTTTACAACATTCCTGGCGGGGCGGAACCTGCTTCTCGGTAGGAACATTATATAAGTCTATATCGTAATATAACCTAACCTAACCCATCTAGACCCTCGCTGGTAATGTTTCACAGAATCCAGTTCGTGTCGTCCCGTACGTCTCGGTGGGGACATTGTATGCGTCTATAACGTCATATATGCTAACCAAAGGCAACCTAACATCTCGGATATATTATTTTCCAAAATACCTGGCGGGTCGGCCCCTACTTCTCGGTGGGAACATTATATACGTCTATATCGTAATATTACCTAACCTAACCCATCTAGCCCCTCGCTGGTAATGTTTTACAGAATCCAGTTCGTGTCGTCCCGTACGTCTCGGTGGGGACATTGTATGCGTCTATAACGTTATATATCCTAACCTAAGGCAACCTAACATCTCGGATGTAGAATTTTACAACATTCCTGGCGGGGCGGAACCTGCTTCTCGGTGGGAACATTATATAAGTCTATAACGTTATATATCTTAGCCTAAGGCAACCTAACATGTCGAATGTAATATTTTACAACATTCCTGGCGTGCCGTCGCCTACTTCTGCATGGAGACATTATATAAATCTATAACGTTGTATATCCTAACCTAACGCAACCTAACATCTCGGATGTAACATTTGACAACTTTCCTGGCGTGTTAGCTCGTACTTCTCGGTGGGAACATCATATACGTCTATAGCGATATATATCCTAACCGAAGGCAACCTAACCTCTGGGATGTAATATTCCTGGCGTGTCGTCGCCTACTTCTGGATGGGGACATTATATAAATTTATAACGTTGTATATCCTAACTTAAGGCAACCTAACATCTCGGATGTAATATTTGACAACATTCCTGGCGTGTCGGCCCGTACTTCTCGGTGGGAACATCATATGCGTCTATAGCGATATATATCCTAACCGAAGGCAACCTAACATCTTGGATGTAATATTTTACAACATTCCTGGGGCGTCGGCTCCTATTTTTCGGTGAGAACATTATATACGTCTATAACGTTATATATCCTAACCTAAGGGAACCTAACATCTCAGGTGTAATATTCTACAACTTTCCTGACACGTCGTCGCCTGCTTCTCGATGGGGACATTATATAAGTCTATAACGTTGTATATCCTAACCTAATGCAACCTAACATCTGGGATGTAAAATTTTACAACATTCCTGGCATGTCGGTCACTGCGTCGCGGTGGGAACATTATATACGTCTGTAACGATATATATGCTAACCTAAGGCCACCTAACATCTGGGGTGTAATATTTTACAACATTCCTGACGCGTCGGCCCCTATTTCTCGGTGGGAACATTATATACGTCTATAACGTTATATATCCTAGCCTAAGGCAACCTAACATGTCGGATGTAATATTTTACAACATTCCTGGCATGTCGGTCCCCACGTTTCGGTGGGAATATTATATGCGTCTATAACGATATATATATATTAACCTAAAGCAACCTAACATCTCGGATGTAATATATTACAACATTCCTGGCATGTCGGTCCCCACGTTTCGGTGGTGACATTATATACGTCTATAACGTTATATATCCTAACCTAAGGCAACCTAACATCTCGGATGTATTATTTTACAACATTCCTGTCGCGTCGGCTCCTACTTTTCGGTGGGAACATTATATACATCTATAACGTTGTACATCCTAACCTAACGCAACCTAACATCTGGTATGTAATATTTTACATCATTCCTGGCATGTCCGTCCCTACGTCTCAGTGGTAACATTATATACGTCTATAACCTTATATATCCTAGACTAAGGCAACCTAACATGTCGAATGTAATATTTTACAACATTTCCTGGCGTGTCGTCGCCTACTTCTCGATGGGGACATTATATCCATCTATAACGTTAGATATCCTAGCCTGAGGCAACCTAACACCTCGAATGTAATATTTTACAATATTCCTGGCGCGTCGGCACCTACTTCTTGGTGGGAACACTATATACGTCTATAGCGTTATATACCATAACCTAAGGGAACCTAACATCTCGGATGTAATATTTTAATACATTACTGGCACGTCGGCTCCTACTTCTCGGTGGGAACATTATATACGTCTATAACGTTATATATCCTAACGTAAATCAACATAACATCTCGGATGTAATATTTTACAACATTCCTGGCGCGTCGGCCCCTACTTCTCGGTGGGAACATTATATACGTGTATATAGCAATATCACCTAACCTAACCCATTTAGCCCCTCGCTGGTAATGTTTTACAGAATCCCGGTCGTTTGGCGCATACTTCTCGGTGGGGACATTATATCCGTCTATAACATTGTATATCCCACCCGAAGGCAACATAACATCTCGAATGTAGTATTTCACAACATTCCTGGCGGGTCGGCCCCACTTCTCGGTGGGGACATTATATAAGTCTATATCGTAATATAACCTAATCTAACCCATCTAGACCCTCGCTGGTAATGTTTCACAGAATCCCGTTCGTGTCGCCCCGTACGTCACGGTGCCGCCATAATATCTGTCTATAACGTTATATATCCTAACCTAAGGCAACCTAACATCTCGGATGTAGTATTTTACGACATTCCACTCGGGTCGGCCCCTAATTCTCGTTGGGTACATTATATACGTCTACAACGTAATATAACCTAATCTAACCCATCTAGCCCCTCGCTGGTAATGTTTTACAGAATCCCGTTCGTGTCGACCCGTACGTCTCGGTGCGGACATTATATAAGTCTATAACGTTATATATCCTAACCTAAGGCAACCTAAAATCTCGAATGTTGTATTTTACAACATTCCAGGCGGGCCTGCCCCTACTTCTCGGTGGGCACACTATATACGTCTATATCGTAATATAACCTAACCTAACCCATTTTGCCCCTAAGTGATAATGTTTCACAGAATCCCGGTCGTCTCTGTCCGTACTTCTCGGTGGGGACATTATATACGTCTATAACATTGTATATCCCACCCGAAGGCAACCTAACATCTCTAACGTAGTGTTTTACAACATTCCAGGCGGGTCGGCCCCTACTTCTCGGTGGAGACATTATATACGTCTATATCGCAATATAACCTAACCTAACCCATCTAGCGCCTCGATGGTAATGTTTTACAGAATCCCGGTCGTGTCGGCCCGTACTTCTCGGTGGAGAAATTAAATGCGTCTAGAACGTTATATATCCTAACCTAAGGCAACCTAACATCTCGGATGTATTATTTTACAACATTCCTGGGGTGGCGCAACCTACTTCTCGGTGGGAACATTATATAAATCTATATCGTAATATAACCTAACCTAACCCATCTAGACCCTCGCTGGTAATGTTTTACAGAATCCAGTTCGTGTCGTCCCGTACGTCTCGGTGGGGACATTGTATGCATCTATAACGTTATATATCCTAACCTAAGGCAACCTAACATCTCGGATGTAGAATTTTACAACATTCCTGGCGGGGCGGAACCTGCTTCTCGGTAGGAACATTATATAAGTCTATATCGTAATATAACCTAACCTAACCCATCTAGACCCTCGCTGGTAATGTTTCACAGAATCCAGTTCGTGTCGTCCCGTACGTCTCGGTGGGGACATTGTATGCGTCTATAACGTCATATATGCTAACCAAAGGCAACCTAACATCTCGGATATATTATTTTCCAAAATACCTGGCGGGTCGGCCCCTACTTCTCGGTGGGAACATTATATACGTCTATATCGTAATATTACCTAACCTAACCCATCTAGCCCCTCGCTGGTAATGTTTTACAGAATCCAGTTCGTGTCGTCCCGTACGTCTCGGTGGGGACATTGTATGCGTCTATAACGTTATATATCCTAACCTAAGGCAACCTAACATCTCGGATGTAGAATTTTACAACATTCCTGGCGGGGCGGAACCTGCTTCTCGGTGGGAACATTATATAAGTCTATAACGTTATATATCTTAGCCTAAGGCAACCTAACATGTCGAATGTAATATTTTACAACATTCCTGGCGTGCCGTCGCCTACTTCTGCATGGAGACATTATATAAATCTATAACGTTGTATATCCTAACCTAACGCAACCTAACATCTCGGATGTAACATTTGACAACTTTCCTGGCGTGTTAGCTCGTACTTCTCGGTGGGAACATCATATACGTCTATAGCGATATATATCCTAACCGAAGGCAACCTAACCTCTGGGATGTAATATTCCTGGCGTGTCGTCGCCTACTTCTGGATGGGGACATTATATAAATTTATAACGTTGTATATCCTAACTTAAGGCAACCTAACATCTCGGATGTAATATTTGACAACATTCCTGGCGTGTCGGCCCGTACTTCTCGGTGGGAACATCATATGCGTCTATAGCGATATATATCCTAACCGAAGGCAACCTAACATCTTGGATGTAATATTTTACAACATTCCTGGGGCGTCGGCTCCTATTTTTCGGTGAGAACATTATATACGTCTATAACGTTATATATCCTAACCTAAGGGAACCTAACATCTCAGGTGTAATATTCTACAACTTTCCTGACACGTCGTCGCCTGCTTCTCGATGGGGACATTATATAAGTCTATAACGTTGTATATCCTAACCTAATGCAACCTAACATCTGGGATGTAAAATTTTACAACATTCCTGGCATGTCGGTCACTGCGTCGCGGTGGGAACATTATATACGTCTGTAACGATATATATGCTAACCTAAGGCCACCTAACATCTGGGGTGTAATATTTTACAACATTCCTGACGCGTCGGCCCCTATTTCTCGGTGGGAACATTATATACGTCTATAACGTTATATATCCTAGCCTAAGGCAACCTAACATGTCGGATGTAATATTTTACAACATTCCTGGCATGTCGGTCCCCACGTTTCGGTGGGAATATTATATGCGTCTATAACGATATATATATATTAACCTAAAGCAACCTAACATCTCGGATGTAATATATTACAACATTCCTGGCATGTCGGTCCCCACGTTTCGGTGGTGACATTATATACGTCTATAACGTTATATATCCTAACCTAAGGCAACCTAACATCTCGGATGTATTATTTTACAACATTCCTGTCGCGTCGGCTCCTACTTTTCGGTGGGAACATTATATACATCTATAACGTTGTACATCCTAACCTAACGCAACCTAACATCTGGTATGTAATATTTTACATCATTCCTGGCATGTCCGTCCCTACGTCTCAGTGGTAACATTATATACGTCTATAACCTTATATATCCTAGACTAAGGCAACCTAACATGTCGAATGTAATATTTTACAACATTTCCTGGCGTGTCGTCGCCTACTTCTCGATGGGGACATTATATCCATCTATAACGTTAGATATCCTAGCCTGAGGCAACCTAACACCTCGAATGTAATATTTTACAATATTCCTGGCGCGTCGGCACCTACTTCTTGGTGGGAACACTATATACGTCTATAGCGTTATATACCATAACCTAAGGGAACCTAACATCTCGGATGTAATATTTTAATACATTACTGGCACGTCGGCTCCTACTTCTCGGTGGGAACATTATATACGTCTATAACGTTATATATCCTAACGTAAATCAACATAACATCTCGGATGTAATATTTTACAACATTCCTGGCGCGTCGGCCCCTACTTCTCGGTGGGAACATTATATACGTGTATATAGCAATATCACCTAACCTAACCCATTTAGCCCCTCGCTGGTAATGTTTTACAGAATCCCGGTCGTTTGGCGCATACTTCTCGGTGGGGACATTATATCCGTCTATAACATTGTATATCCCACCCGAAGGCAACATAACATCTCGAATGTAGTATTTCACAACATTCCTGGCGGGTCGGCCCCACTTCTCGGTGGGGACATTATATAAGTCTATATCGTAATATAACCTAATCTAACCCATCTAGACCCTCGCTGGTAATGTTTCACAGAATCCCGTTCGTGTCGCCCCGTACGTCACGGTGCCGCCATAATATCTGTCTATAACGTTATATATCCTAACCTAAGGCAACCTAACATCTCGGATGTAGTATTTTACGACATTCCACTCGGGTCGGCCCCTAATTCTCGTTGGGTACATTATATACGTCTACAACGTAATATAACCTAATCTAACCCATCTAGCCCCTCGCTGGTAATGTTTTACAGAATCCCGTTCGTGTCGACCCGTACGTCTCGGTGCGGACATTATATAAGTCTATAACGTTATATATCCTAACCTAAGGCAACCTAAAATCTCGAATGTTGTATTTTACAACATTCCAGGCGGGCCTGCCCCTACTTCTCGGTGGGCACACTATATACGTCTATATCGTAATATAACCTAACCTAACCCATTTTGCCCCTAAGTGATAATGTTTCACAGAATCCCGGTCGTCTCTGTCCGTACTTCTCGGTGGGGACATTATATACGTCTATAACATTGTATATCCCACCCGAAGGCAACCTAACATCTCTAACGTAGTGTTTTACAACATTCCAGGCGGGTCGGCCCCTACTTCTCGGTGGAGACATTATATACGTCTATATCGCAATATAACCTAACCTAACCCATCTAGCGCCTCGATGGTAATGTTTTACAGAATCCCGGTCGTGTCGGCCCGTACTTCTCGGTGGAGAAATTAAATGCGTCTAGAACGTTATATATCCTAACCTAAGGCAACCTAACATCTCGGATGTATTATTTTACAACATTCCTGGGGTGGCGCAACCTACTTCTCGGTGGGAACATTATATAAATCTATATCGTAATATAACCTAACCTAACCCATCTAGACCCTCGCTGGTAATGTTTTACAGAATCCAGTTCGTGTCGTCCCGTACGTCTCGGTGGGGACATTGTATGCATCTATAACGTTATATATCCTAACCTAAGGCAACCTAACATCTCGGATGTAGAATTTTACAACATTCCTGGCGGGGCGGAACCTGCTTCTCGGTAGGAACATTATATAAGTCTATATCGTAATATAACCTAACCTAACCCATCTAGACCCTCGCTGGTAATGTTTCACAGAATCCAGTTCGTGTCGTCCCGTACGTCTCGGTGGGGACATTGTATGCGTCTATAACGTCATATATGCTAACCAAAGGCAACCTAACATCTCGGATATATTATTTTCCAAAATACCTGGCGGGTCGGCCCCTACTTCTCGGTGGGAACATTATATACGTCTATATCGTAATATTACCTAACCTAACCCATCTAGCCCCTCGCTGGTAATGTTTTACAGAATCCAGTTCGTGTCGTCCCGTACGTCTCGGTGGGGACATTGTATGCGTCTATAACGTTATATATCCTAACCTAAGGCAACCTAACATCTCGGATGTAGAATTTTACAACATTCCTGGCGGGGCGGAACCTGCTTCTCGGTGGGAACATTATATAAGTCTATAACGTTATATATCTTAGCCTAAGGCAACCTAACATGTCGAATGTAATATTTTACAACATTCCTGGCGTGCCGTCGCCTACTTCTGCATGGAGACATTATATAAATCTATAACGTTGTATATCCTAACCTAACGCAACCTAACATCTCGGATGTAACATTTGACAACTTTCCTGGCGTGTTAGCTCGTACTTCTCGGTGGGAACATCATATACGTCTATAGCGATATATATCCTAACCGAAGGCAACCTAACCTCTGGGATGTAATATTCCTGGCGTGTCGTCGCCTACTTCTGGATGGGGACATTATATAAATTTATAACGTTGTATATCCTAACTTAAGGCAACCTAACATCTCGGATGTAATATTTGACAACATTCCTGGCGTGTCGGCCCGTACTTCTCGGTGGGAACATCATATGCGTCTATAGCGATATATATCCTAACCGAAGGCAACCTAACATCTTGGATGTAATATTTTACAACATTCCTGGGGCGTCGGCTCCTATTTTTCGGTGAGAACATTATATACGTCTATAACGTTATATATCCTAACCTAAGGGAACCTAACATCTCAGGTGTAATATTCTACAACTTTCCTGACACGTCGTCGCCTGCTTCTCGATGGGGACATTATATAAGTCTATAACGTTGTATATCCTAACCTAATGCAACCTAACATCTGGGATGTAAAATTTTACAACATTCCTGGCATGTCGGTCACTGCGTCGCGGTGGGAACATTATATACGTCTGTAACGATATATATGCTAACCTAAGGCCACCTAACATCTGGGGTGTAATATTTTACAACATTCCTGACGCGTCGGCCCCTATTTCTCGGTGGGAACATTATATACGTCTATAACGTTATATATCCTAGCCTAAGGCAACCTAACATGTCGGATGTAATATTTTACAACATTCCTGGCATGTCGGTCCCCACGTTTCGGTGGGAATATTATATGCGTCTATAACGATATATATATATTAACCTAAAGCAACCTAACATCTCGGATGTAATATATTACAACATTCCTGGCATGTCGGTCCCCACGTTTCGGTGGTGACATTATATACGTCTATAACGTTATATATCCTAACCTAAGGCAACCTAACATCTCGGATGTATTATTTTACAACATTCCTGTCGCGTCGGCTCCTACTTTTCGGTGGGAACATTATATACATCTATAACGTTGTACATCCTAACCTAACGCAACCTAACATCTGGTATGTAATATTTTACATCATTCCTGGCATGTCCGTCCCTACGTCTCAGTGGTAACATTATATACGTCTATAACCTTATATATCCTAGACTAAGGCAACCTAACATGTCGAATGTAATATTTTACAACATTTCCTGGCGTGTCGTCGCCTACTTCTCGATGGGGACATTATATCCATCTATAACGTTAGATATCCTAGCCTGAGGCAACCTAACACCTCGAATGTAATATTTTACAATATTCCTGGCGCGTCGGCACCTACTTCTTGGTGGGAACACTATATACGTCTATAGCGTTATATACCATAACCTAAGGGAACCTAACATCTCGGATGTAATATTTTAATACATTACTGGCACGTCGGCTCCTACTTCTCGGTGGGAACATTATATACGTCTATAACGTTATATATCCTAACGTAAATCAACATAACATCTCGGATGTAATATTTTACAACATTCCTGGCGCGTCGGCCCCTACTTCTCGGTGGGAACATTATATACGTGTATATAGCAATATCACCTAACCTAACCCATTTAGCCCCTCGCTGGTAATGTTTTACAGAATCCCGGTCGTTTGGCGCATACTTCTCGGTGGGGACATTATATCCGTCTATAACATTGTATATCCCACCCGAAGGCAACATAACATCTCGAATGTAGTATTTCACAACATTCCTGGCGGGTCGGCCCCACTTCTCGGTGGGGACATTATATAAGTCTATATCGTAATATAACCTAATCTAACCCATCTAGACCCTCGCTGGTAATGTTTCACAGAATCCCGTTCGTGTCGCCCCGTACGTCACGGTGCCGCCATAATATCTGTCTATAACGTTATATATCCTAACCTAAGGCAACCTAACATCTCGGATGTAGTATTTTACGACATTCCACTCGGGTCGGCCCCTAATTCTCGTTGGGTACATTATATACGTCTACAACGTAATATAACCTAATCTAACCCATCTAGCCCCTCGCTGGTAATGTTTTACAGAATCCCGTTCGTGTCGACCCGTACGTCTCGGTGCGGACATTATATAAGTCTATAACGTTATATATCCTAACCTAAGGCAACCTAAAATCTCGAATGTTGTATTTTACAACATTCCAGGCGGGCCTGCCCCTACTTCTCGGTGGGCACACTATATACGTCTATATCGTAATATAACCTAACCTAACCCATTTTGCCCCTAAGTGATAATGTTTCACAGAATCCCGGTCGTCTCTGTCCGTACTTCTCGGTGGGGACATTATATACGTCTATAACATTGTATATCCCACCCGAAGGCAACCTAACATCTCTAACGTAGTGTTTTACAACATTCCAGGCGGGTCGGCCCCTACTTCTCGGTGGAGACATTATATACGTCTATATCGCAATATAACCTAACCTAACCCATCTAGCGCCTCGATGGTAATGTTTTACAGAATCCCGGTCGTGTCGGCCCGTACTTCTCGGTGGAGAAATTAAATGCGTCTAGAACGTTATATATCCTAACCTAAGGCAACCTAACATCTCGGATGTATTATTTTACAACATTCCTGGGGTGGCGCAACCTACTTCTCGGTGGGAACATTATATAAATCTATATCGTAATATAACCTAACCTAACCCATCTAGACCCTCGCTGGTAATGTTTTACAGAATCCAGTTCGTGTCGTCCCGTACGTCTCGGTGGGGACATTGTATGCGTCTATAACGTTATATATCCTAACCTAAGGCAACCTAACATCTCGGATGTAGAATTTTACAACATTCCTGGCGGGGCGGAACCTGCTTCTCGGTGGGAACATTATATAAGTCTATATCGTAATATAACCTAACCTAACCCATCTAGACCCTCGCTGGTAATGTTTCACAGAATCCAGTTCGTGTCGTCCCGTACGTCTCGGTGGGGACATTGTATGCGTCTATAACGTTATATATGCTAACCAAAGGCAACCTAACATCTCGGATGTAGTATTTTCCAAAATACCTGGCGGGTTGTCCCCTACTTCTCGGTGGGAACATTATGTACGTCTATAACGTAATATAACCTAACCTAACCCATCTACCCCCTCGGCGGTAATGTTTTACAGAATCCCGTTCGTGTCGTCCCGTACGTCTCGATGCGGACATTATATAAGTCTATAACGTTATATATCCTAACCTAAGGCAACCTAACATCTCGAATGTAGTATTTTACGACATTCCACTCGGGTCGGCCCCTAATTCTCGTTGGGTACATTATATACGTCTACAACGAAATATAACCTAACCTAACCCATCTAGCCCCTCGCTTGCAATGTTTTACAGAATCCAGTTCGTGTCGTCCCGTACGTCTCGGTGGGGACATTGTATGCATCTATAACGATATATATCCTAACCTAAGGCGACCTAACATCTCGGATGTAGTATTTTACAACATTCCTGGCGGGCTGAACCTACATCTCGGTGGGAACATTATATAAGTCGATAACGTAATATAACCTAAAATAACCTATCTAGCCCCTCGGCGGTAATGTTTTACAGAATCCCGTTCGTGTCGTCCCGTAAGTCTCGGTGCGGACATTATATAAGTCTATAACGTTATATATCCTAACCTAAGGCAACTTAACATCTCGAATGTTGTATTTTACAACATTCCAGGCGGGTCTGCCCCTACTTCTCGGTGGGCACACTATATACGTCTATACCGTAATATAACCTAACCTAACCCATTTTGCCCCTAAGTGATGATGTTTCACAGAATCCCGGTCGTCTCTGTCCGTACTTCTCGGTGGGAATATTATATACGTCTATAACGTAATATAACCTAACCTAACCCATCTAGCCCCTCGGCGGTAATGTTTTACAGAATCCAGTTCGTGTCGTCCCGTACGTCTCGGTGCGGACATTATATAAGTCTATAATGTTATATATCCTAACCGAAGGCAACCTAACATCTCGAATGTAGTATTTTACAACATTCCAGGCGGGTCGGCCCCTACTTCTCGGTGGACACATTATATACGTCTATATCGCAATTTTACCTAAGCTAACCTATCTAGCCCCTCGCTGGTAATGTTTTACAGAATCCAGTTCGTGTCGTCCCGTACGTCTCGGTGGGGACATTGTATGCATCTATAACGTTATATATCCTAACCTAAGGCAACCTAACATCTCGGATGTAGAATTTTACAACATTCCTGGCGGGGCGGAACCTGCTTCTCGGTAGGAACATTATATAAGTCTATATCGTAATATAACCTAACCTAACCCATCTAGACCCTCGCTGGTAATGTTTCACAGAATCCAGTTCGTGTCGTCCCGTACGTCTCGGTGGGGACATTGTATGCGTCTATAACGTCATATATGCTATCCTAAGGCAACCTAACATCTCAAATGTAGTATTTTACAACATTTCAGGCGGGTCGGCCCCTACTTCTCGGTGGGAACATTATATACGTCTATATCGTAATATTACCTAACCTAACCCATCTAGCCCCTCGCTGGTAATGTTTTACAGAATCCAGTTCGTGTCGTCCCGTACGTCTCGGTGGGGACATTGTATGCGTCTATAACGTTATATATCCTAACCTAAGGCAACCTAACATCTCGGATGTAGAATTTTACAACATTCCTGGCGGGGCGGAACCTGCTTCTCGGTGGGAACATTATATAAGTCTATATCGTAATATAACCTAACCTAACCCATCTAGACCCTCGCTGGTAATGTTTCACAGAATCCAGTTCGTGTCGTCCCGTACGTCTCGGTCGGGACATTGTATGCGTCTATAACGTTATATATGCTAACCAAAGGCAACCTAACATCTCGGATATATTATTTTCCAAAATACCTGGCGGGTCGGCCTCTACTTCTCGGTGGGAACATTATATACGTCTATAACGTAATATAACCTAACCTAACCCATCTAGCCCCTCGGCGGTAATGTTTTACAGAATTCCGTTCGTGTCGTCCCGTACGTCTCGGTGCGGGCATTATATAAGTCTATAACGTTATATATCCTAACCTAAGGCAACCTAACATCTCGAATGTAGTATTTTACAACATTCCAGGCGGGTCGGCCCCTACTTCTCGGTGGACACATTATATACGTCTATATCGCAATATTACCTAACCTAACCCATCTAGCCCCTCGCTGATAATGTTTTACGGAATCCAGTTCGTGTCGACCCGTACGTCTCGGTGGGGACATTATATAAGTCTATAACGTTATATATCCTAACCTAAGGCAACTTAACATCTCGAATGTAGAATTTTACAACATTCCAGGCGTGTCGGTGCCTACTTCTCGGTGGGCACATTATATACGTCTATATCGTAATATTACCTAACCTAAGCCATCTAGACCCTCGCTGGTAATGTTTCACAGAATCCAGTTCGTGTCGTACCGTACGTCTCGGTGGGGACATTGTATGCGTCTATAACGTTGTATATCCTAACCTAAGGCAACCTAACATCTCGGATGTAGAATTTTACAACATTCCTGGCGGGGCGGAACCTGCTTCTCGGTGGGAACATTATATAAGTCTATATCGTAATATAACCTAACCTAACCCATCTAGACCCTCGCTGGTAATGTTTCACAGAATCCAGTTCGTGTCGTCCCGTACTTCTCGGTGGGGACATTGTATGCGTCTATAACGGTATATATACTAACCAAAGGCAACCTAACATCTCGGATATATTATTTTCCAAAATACCTGGCGGGTCGGCCCCTACTTCTCGGTGGGAACATTATATACGTCTCTATCGTAATATTACCTAACCTAACCCATCTAGCCCCTCGCTGGTAATGTTTTACAGAATCCAGTTCGTGTCGTCCCGTACGTCTCGGTGGGGACATTGTATGCGTCTATAACGTTATATATCCTAACCTAAGGCAACCTAACATCTCGGATGTAGAATTTTACAACATTCCTGGCGGGGCGGAACCTGCTTCTCGGTGGGAACATTATATAAGTCTATATCGTAATATAACCTAACCTAACCCATCTAGACCCTCGCTGGTAATGTTTCACAGAATCCAGTTCGTGTCGTCCCGTACGTCTCGGTGGGGACATTGTATGCGTCTATAACGTTATATATGCTAACCAAAGGCAACCTAACATCTCGGATGTAGTATTTTCCAAAATACCTGGCGGGTTGTCCCCTACTTCTCGGTGGGAACATTATGTACGTCTATAACGTAATATAACCTAACCTAACCCATCTACCCCCTCGGCGGTAATGTTTTACAGAATCCCGTTCGTGTCGTCCCGTACGTCTCGATGCGGACATTATATAAGTCTATAACGTTATATATCCTAACCTAAGGCAACCTAACATCTCGAATGTAGTATTTTACGACATTCCACTCGGGTCGGCCCCTAATTCTCGTTGGGTACATTATATACGTCTACAACGAAATATAACCTAACCTAACCCATCTAGCCCCTCGCTTGCAATGTTTTACAGAATCCAGTTCGTGTCGTCCCGTACGTCTCGGTGGGGACATTGTATGCATCTATAACGATATATATCCTAACCTAAGGCGACCTAACATCTCGGATGTAGTATTTTACAACATTCCTGGCGGGCTGAACCTACATCTCGGTGGGAACATTATATAAGTCGATAACGTAATATAACCTAAAATAACCTATCTAGCCCCTCGGCGGTAATGTTTTACAGAATCCCGTTCGTGTCGTCCCGTAAGTCTCGGTGCGGACATTATATAAGTCTATAACGTTATATATCCTAACCTAAGGCAACTTAACATCTCGAATGTAGTATTTTACAACATTCCAGGCGTGTCGGCCCCTGCTTCTCGGTGGGCACATTATATACGTCTATATCGTCATATAACCTAACCTAAACCCATTTTGCACTTCGGTGATTATGTTTTACAGAATCCCGGTCGTGTTGGCTCATACTTCTCGGTGGGAACATTATATACGTCTATAACGTTATATATCCTAACCTAAGGCAACCTAACATCTCAAATGTAGTATTTTACAACATTTCAGGCGGGTCGGCCCCTACTTCTCGGTGGACACATTATATACGTCTATATCGCAATATTACCTAACCTAACCCATCTAGCCCCTCGCTGATAATGTTTTACGGAATCCAGTTCGTGTCGACCCGTACGTCTCGGTGGGGACATTATATAAGTCTATAACGTTATATATCCTAACCTAAGGCAACTTAACATCTCGAATGTAGAATTTTACAACATTCCAGGCGTGCGGTGCCTACTTCTCGGTGGGCACATTATATACGTCTATATCGTAATATTACCTAACCTAAGCCATCTAGACCCTCGCTGGTAATGTTTCACAGAATCCAGTTCGTGTCGTACCGTACGTCTCGGTGGGGACATTGTATGCGTCTATAACGTTATATATCCTAACCTAAGGCAACTTAACCTCTCGAATGTAGAATTTTACAACATTCCAGGCGTGTCGGCGCCTACTTCTCGGTGGGCACATTATATACGTCTATATCGTAATATTACCTAACCTAACCCATCTAGACCCTCGCTGGTAATGTTTCACAGAATCCAGTTCGTGTCGTACCGTACGTCTCGGTGGGGACATTGTATGCGTCTATAACGTTATATATCCTAACCTAAGGCAACCTAACATATCGGATGTAGAATTTTACAACATTCCTGGCGGGGCGGAACCTGCTTCTCGGTGGGAACATTATATAAGTCTATATCGTAATATAACCTAACCTAACCCATCTAGACCCTCGCTGTTAATGTTTCACAGAATCCAGTTCGTGTCGTCCCGTACGTCTCGGTGGGGACATTGTATGCGTCTATAACGTTATATATACTAACCAAAGGCAACCTAACATCTCGGATATATTATTTTCCAAAATACCTCGCGGGTCGGCCCCTACTTCTCGGTGGGAACATTATATACGTCTATAACGTAATATAACCTAACCTAACCCATTTTGCCCCTCGGTGATAATGTTTTATAGAATTCCGGTCGTGTTGGCTCATAATTCTCGGTGGGGACATTATATACGTCTATAACGTTATATATCCTAACCTAAGGCAACCTAACATCTCGGATGTAGTATTTTACGACATTCCACTCGGGTCGGCCCCTAATTCTCGTTGGGTACATTATATACGTCTACAACGTAATATAACCTAATCTAACCCATCTAGCCCCTCGCTGGTAATGTTTTACAGAATCCCGTTCGTGTCGACCCGTACGTCCCGGTGCGGACATTATATAAGTCTATAACGTTACATATCCTAACCTAAGGCAACTTAACATCTCGAATGTTGTATTTTACAACATTCCAGGCGGGTCTGCCCCTACTTCTCGGTGGGCACACTATATACGTCTATACCGTAATATAACCTAACCTAACCCATTTTGCCCCTAAGTGATGATGTTTCACAGAATCCCGGTCGTCTCTGTCCGTACTTCTCGGTGGGAATATTATATACGTCTATAACGTAATATAACCTAACCTAACCCATCTAGCCCCTCGGCGGTAATGTTTTACAGAATCCAGTTCGTGTCGTCCCGTACGTCTCGGTGCGGACATTATATAAGTCTATAATGTTATATATCCTAACCGAAGGCAACCTAACATCTCGAATGTAGTATTTTACAACATTCCAGGCGGGTCGGCCCCTACTTCTCGGTGGACACATTATATACGTCTATATCGCAATTTTACCTAACCTAACCTATCTAGCCCCTCGCTGGTAATGTTTTACAGAATCCAGTTCGTGTCGTCCCGTACGTCTCGGTGGGGACATTGTATGCATCTATAACGTTATATATCCTAACCTAAGGCAACCTAACATCTCGGATGTAGAATTTTACAACATTCCTGGCGGGGCGGAACCTGCTTCTCGGTAGGAACATTATATAAGTCTATATCGTAATATAACCTAACCTAACCCATCTAGACCCTCGCTGGTAATGTTTCACAGAATCCAGTTCGTGTCGTCCCGTACGTCTCGGTGGGGACATTGTATGCGTCTATAACGTCATATATGCTAACCAAAGGCAACCTAACATCTCGGATATATTATTTTCCAAAATACCTGGCGGGTCGGCCCCTACTTCTCGGTGGGAACATTATATACGTCTATATCGTAATATTACCTAACCTAACCCATCTAGCCCCTCGCTGGTAATGTTTTACAGAATCCAGTTCGTGTCGTCCCGTACGTCTCGGTGGGGACATTGTATGCGTCTATAACGTTATATATCCTAACCTAAGGCAACCTAACATCTCGGATGTAGAATTTTACAACATTCCTGGCGGGGCGGAACCTGCTTCTCGGTGGGAACATTATATAAGTCTATATCGTAATATAACCTAACCTAACCCATCTAGACCCTCGCTGGTAATGTTTCACAGAATCCAGTTCGTGTCGTCCCGTACGTCTCGGTGGGGACATTGTATGCGTCTATAACGTTATATATGCTAACCAAAGGCAACCTAACATCTCGGATGTAGTATTTTCCAAAATACCTGGCGGGTTGTCCCCTACTTCTCGGTGGGAACATTATGTACGTCTATAACGTAATATAACCTAACCTAACCCATCTACCCCCTCGGCGGTAATGTTTTACAGAATCCCGTTCGTGTCGTCCCGTACGTCTCGATGCGGACATTATATAAGTCTATAACGTTATATATCCTAACCTAAGGCAACCTAACATCTCGAATGTAGTATTTTACGACATTCCACTCGGGTCGGCCCCTAATTCTCGTTGGGTACATTATATACGTCTACAACGAAATATAACCTAACCTAACCCATCTAGCCCCTCGCTTGCAATGTTTTACAGAATCCAGTTCGTGTCGTCCCGTACGTCTCGGTGGGGACATTGTATGCATCTATAACGATATATATCCTAACCTAAGGCGACCTAACATCTCGGATGTAGTATTTTACAACATTCCTGGCGGGCTGAACCTACATCTCGGTGGGAACATTATATAAGTCGATAACGTAATATAACCTAAAATAACCTATCTAGCCCCTCGGCGGTAATGTTTTACAGAATCCCGTTCGTGTCGTCCCGTAAGTCTCGGTGCGGACATTATATAAGTCTATAACGTTATATATCCTAACCTAAGGCAACTTAACATCTCGAATGTAGTATTTTACAACATTCCAGGCGTGTCGGCCCCTGCTTCTCGGTGGGCACATTATATACGTCTATATCGTCATATAACCTAACCTAAACCCATTTTGCACTTCGGTGATTATGTTTTACAGAATCCCGGTCGTGTTGGCTCATACTTCTCGGTGGGAACATTATATACGTCTATAACGTTATATATCCTAACCTAAGGCAACCTAACATCTCAAATGTAGTATTTTACAACATTTCAGGCGGGTCGGCCCCTACTTCTCGGTGGACACATTATATACGTCTATATCGCAATATTACCTAACCTAACCCATCTAGCCCCTCGCTGATAATGTTTTACGGAATCCAGTTCGTGTCGACCCGTACGTCTCGGTGGGGACATTATATAAGTCTATAACGTTATATATCCTAACCTAAGGCAACTTAACATCTCGAATGTAGAATTTTACAACATTCCAGGCGTGTCGGTGCCTACTTCTCGGTGGGCACATTATATACGTCTATATCGTAATATTACCTAACCTAAGCCATCTAGACCCTCGCTGGTAATGTTTCACAGAATCCAGTTCGTGTCGTACCGTACGTCTCGGTGGGGACATTGTATGCGTCTATAACGTTATATATCCTAACCTAAGGCAACCTAACATCTCGGATGTAGAATTTTACAACATTCCTGGCGGGGCGGAACCTGCTTCTCGGTGGGAACATTATATAAGTCTATATCGTAATATAACCTAACCTAACCCATCTAGACCCTCGCTGGTAATGTTTCACAGAATCCAGTTCGTGTCGTCCCGTACGTCTCGGTGCGGACATTATATAAGACTATAACGTTATATATCCTAACCTAAGGCAACCTAACATCTCGAATGTAGTATTTTACAACATTCCAGGCGGGTCGGCCCCTACTTCTCGGTGGACACATTATATACGTCTATATCGCAATATTACCTAACCTAACCCATCTAGCCCCTCGCTGATAATGTTTTACGGAATCCAGTTCGTGTCGACCCGTACGTCTCGGTGGGGACATTATATAAGTCTATAACGTTATATATCCTAACCTAAGGCAACTTAACATATCGAATGTAGTATTTTACAACATTCCAGGCGTGTCGGCGCCTACTTCTCGGTGGGCACATTAGATACGTCTATATCGTAATATCACCTAACCTAACCCATCTAGACCCTCGCTGGTAATGTTTCACAGAATCCAGTTCGTGTCGTCCCGTACGTCTCGGTGGGGACATTGTATGCATCTATAACGTTGTACATCCTAACCTAACGCAACCTAACATCTGGTATGTAATATTTTACATCATTCCTGGCATGTCCGTCCCTACGTCTCAGTGGTAACATTATATACGTCTATAACCTTATATATCCTAGACTAAGGCAACCTAACATGTCGAATGTAATATTTTACAACATTTCCTGGCGTGTCGTCGCCTACTTCTCGATGGGGACATTATATACACCTATAACGTTGTATATCCTAACCTAAGGGAACCTAACATCTCGGGTGTAATATTTCACAACATTCCTGACGCTTCGGTCCCTACGTCTAGGTGGGGAACATTATATACGTCTATAACGATATATATCCTAACCTAAGGCAACCTAACATCTCGGATGTATTATTTTACAACATTCCTGGCGCGTCGGCTCCTACTTTTCGGTGGGAACATTATATACGTCTATAACGTTGTATATCCTAACCTAACGCAACCTAACACCTGAGATGTAATATTTTACATCATTCCTGGCATGTCCGTCCCTACGTCTCAGTGGTAACATTATATACGTCTATAACCTTATATATCCTAGACTAAGGCAACCTAACATGTCGAATGTAATATTTTACAACATTCCTGGCGTGTCGTCGCCTACTTCTCGATGGGAACATTATATACGTCTATAACGTTATATATCCTAACCTAAGGCAACCTAACATCTCAAATGTAGTATTTTACAACATTTCAGGCGGGTCGGCCCCTACTTCTCGGTGGACACATTATATACGTCTATATCGCAATATTACCTAACCTAACCCATCTAGCCCCTCGCTGATAATGTTTTACGGAATCCAGTTCGTGTCGACCCGTACGTCTCGGTGGGGACATTATATAAGTCTATAACGTTATATATCCTAACCTAAGGCAACTTAACATCTCGAATGTAGAATTTTACAACATTCCAGGCGTGTCGGTGCCTACTTCTCGGTGGGCACATTATATACGTCTATATCGTAATATTACCTAACCTAAGCCATCTAGACCCTCGCTGGTAATGTTTCACAGAATCCAGTTCGTGTCGTACCGTACGTCTCGGTGGGGACATTGTATGCGTCTATAACGTTATATATCCTAACCTAAGGCAACCTAACATCTCGGATGTAGAATTTTACAACATTCCTGGCGGGGCGGAACCTGCTTCTCGGTGGGAACATTATATAAGTCTATATCGTAATATAACCTAACCTAACCCATCTAGACCCTCGCTGGTAATGTTTCACAGAATCCAGTTCGTGTCGTCCCGTACGTCTCGGTGCGGACATTATATAAGACTATAACGTTATATATCCTAACCTAAGGCAACCTAACATCTCGAATGTAGTATTTTACAACATTCCAGGCGGGTCGGCCCCTACTTCTCGGTGGACACATTATATACGTCTATATCGCAATATTACCTAACCTAACCCATCTAGCCCCTCGCTGATAATGTTTTACGGAATCCAGTTCGTGTCGACCCGTACGTCTCGGTGGGGACATTATATAAGTCTATAACGTTATATATCCTAACCTAAGGCAACTTAACATATCGAATGTAGTATTTTACAACATTCCAGGCGTGTCGGCGCCTACTTCTCGGTGGGCACATTAGATACGTCTATATCGTAATATTACCTAACCTAACCCATCTAGACCCTCGCTGGTAATGTTTCACAGAATCCAGTTCGTGTCGTCCCGTACGTCTCGGTGGGGACATTGTATGCATCTATAACGTTGTACATCCTAACCTAACGCAACCTAACATCTGGTATGTAATATTTTACATCATTCCTGGCATGTCCGTCCCTACGTCTCAGTGGTAACATTATATACGTCTATAACCTTATATATCCTAGACTAAGGCAACCTAACATGTCGAATGTAATATTTTACAACATTCCTGGCGTGTCGTCGCCTACTTCTCGATGGGGACATTATATACATCTATAACGTTGTATATCCTAACCAAAGCAACCTAACATCTGGTATGTAATATTTTACATCATTCCTGGCATGTCCGTCCCTACGTCTCAGTGGTAACATTATATACGTCTATAACCTTATATATCCTAGACTAAGGCAACCTAACATGTCGAATGTAATATTTTACAACATTTCCTGGCGTGTCGTCGCCTACTTCTCGATGGGGACATTATATACACCTATAACGTTGTATATCCTCACCTAAGGGAACCTAACATCTCGGGTGTAATATTTTACAACATTCCTGACGCGTCGGTCCCTACGTCTAGGTGGGGAACATTATATACGTCTATAACGATATATATCCTAACCTAAGGCAACCTAACATCTCGGATGTATTATTTTACAACATTCCTTGCGCGTCGGCTCCTACTTTTCGGTGGGAACATTATATACGTCTATAACGTTGTATATCCTAACCTAACGCAACCTAACATCTGGGATGTAATATTTTACAACATTCCTGGCGTGTTGTCGCCTGCTTCTCGATTGGGACATTATATACGTCTATAACGTTGTATATCCTAACCTATCGCAACCTAACATCTGGGATGTAATATTTTACATCATTCCCGGCGTGTCGGCCCGTACTTCTCGGTGGGAAAATTCTGTACCTCTATAGCGTTGTATATCCTAACGTAAGGCAACCTAACACCTCGGATGTAATCCTTGACAACATTCCTGGCGTGTACGCCCGTACTTCTCGGTGGGAAAATTGTATACGTCTATATCGTTATATATCCTAGCCTAAGGCGACCTAACATGTCGAATGTAATATTTTACAACATTCCTGGCGTGTCGTCTCCTGCTTCTCGATGGGGACATTATATACGTCTATACTGTTGTATATCCTAGCCTGACGCAACCTAACATCTCGGATGTAATATTTTACAACATTCCTGGCATGTCGGTCCCGACTTCTCGGTGGAAACATTGCATACATCTATAACGTTGCATATCCTAACCTAAGGCAACCTTACATCTCGTATGTAATATTTTATAACATTCCTGGCGTGTCGTCGCCTGCTTCTCGATGGGGACTTTATATACGTCTATAACGTTGTATATCCTAAACTAAAGCGACCTAACATCTCGGATGTAATATTTTACAACATTCAAGGCATGTTGGTCCCTACTTCTCGGTGGAAACATTGTATACGTATATAACGATAGATATCCTAGTCTAAGGCAACCTAACATGTCGAATGTAATATTTTACAACATTAGTGGCCTGTCGTCGCCTACTTCTCGATGGGGACATTATATCCATCTATAACGTTAGATATCCTAGCCTGAGGCAACCTAACACCTCGAATGTAATATTTTACAATATTCCTGGCGCGTCGGCACCTACTTCTTGGTGGGAACACTATATACGTCTATAGCGTTATATATCCTAACGTAAATCAACATAACATCTCGGATGTAATATTTTACAACATTCCTGGCGCGTCGGCCCCTACTTCTCGGTGGGAACATTATATACGTGTATATAGCAATATCACCTAACCTAACCCATTTAGCCCCTCGCTGGTAATGTTTTACAGAATCCCGGTCGTTTGGCGCATACTTCTCGGTGGGGACATTATATCCGTCTATAACATTGTATATCCCACCCGAAGGCAACATAACATCTCGAATGTAGTATTTTCCAAAATACCTGGCGGGTTGTCCCCTACTTCTCGGTGGGAACATTATGTACGTCTATAACGTAATATAACCTAACCTAACCCATCTACCCCCTCGGCGGTAATGTTTTACAGAATCCCGTTCGTGTCGTCCCGTACGTCTCGGTGGGGACATTGTATGCGTCTATAACGTTATATATGCTAACCAAAGGCAACCTAACATCTCGGATATAGTATTTTCCAAAATACCTGGCGGGTCGTCCCCTACTTCCCGGTGGGAACATTATACACGTCTATAACGTAATATAACCTAACCTAACCCATCTAGCCCCTCGCTGGTAATGTTTTACAGAATCCCGGTCGTGTCGTCCCGTACGTCTCGGTGGGAACATTGTATGCGTCTATAACGTTATATATCCTAACCTAAGGCAACCTAACATCTCGGATGTAGTATTTTACAACATTCCTGGCGGGCTGAACCTACTTCTCGGTGGGAACATTATATAAGTCGATAACGTAATATAACCTAAAATCACCTATCTAGCCCCTCGGCGGTAATGTTTTACAGAATCCCGTTCGTGTCGTCCCGTAAGTCTCGGTGCGGACATTATATTAGTCTATAACGTTATATATCCTAACTTAAGGCAACTTAACATCTCGAATGTAGTATTTTACAACATTCCAGGCGGGTCGGCCCCTACTTCTCGGTGGGCACACTATATACGTCTATATCGTAATATAACCTAACCTAACCCATTTTGCCCCTCGGTGATAATGTTTTATAGAATTCCGGTCGTGTTGGCTCATAATTGTCGGTGGGGACATTATATACGTCTATAACGTTATATATCCTAACCTAAGGCAACCTAACATCTCGGATGTAGTATTTTACGACATTCCACTCGGTTCGGCCCCTAATTCTCGTTGGGAACATTATATACGTTCATAACCTAATATAACGTAACCTAACCCATCTAGCCCCTCGCTGGTAATGTTTTACAGAATCCCGTTCGTGTCGACCCGTACGTCTCGTTGCGGACATTATATAAGTCTATAACGTTATATATCCTAACCTAAGGCAACTTAACATCTCGAATGTTGTATTTTACAACATTCCAGGCGGGTCTGCCCCTACTTCTCGGTGGGCACACTATATACGTCTATACCGTAATATAACCTAACCTAACCCATTTTGCCCCTAAGTGATGATGTTTCACAGAATCCCGGTCGTCTCTGTCCGTACTTCTCGGTGGGAATATTATATACGTCTATAACGTAATATAACCTAACCTAACCCATCTAGCCCCTCGGCGGTAATGTTTTACAGAATCCAGTTCGTGTCGTCCCGTACGTCTCGGTGCGGACATTATATAAGTCTATAATGTTATATATCCTAACCGAAGGCAACCTAACATCTCGAATGTAGTATTTTACAACATTCCAGGCGGGTCGGCCCCTACTTCTCGGTGGACACATTATATACGTCTATATCGCAATTTTACCTAACCTAACCTATCTAGCCCCTCGCTGGTAATGTTTTACAGAATCCAGTTCGTGTCGTCCCGTACGTCTCGGTGGGGACATTGTATGCATCTATAACGTTATATATCCTAACCTAAGGCAACCTAACATCTCGGATGTAGAATTTTACAACATTCCTGGCGGGGCGGAACCTGCTTCTCGGTAGGAACATTATATAAGTCTATATCGTAATATAACCTAACCTAACCCATCTAGACCCTCGCTGGTAATGTTTCACAGAATCCAGTTCGTGTCGTCCCGTACGTCTCGGTGGGGACATTGTATGCGTCTATAACGTCATATATGCTAACCAAAGGCAACCTAACATCTCGGATATATTATTTTCCAAAATACCTGGCGGGTCGGCCCCTACTTCTCGGTGGGAACATTATATACGTCTATATCGTAATATTACCTAACCTAACCCATCTAGCCCCTCGCTGGTAATGTTTTACAGAATCCAGTTCGTGTCGTCCCGTACGTCTCGGTGGGGACATTGTATGCGTCTATAACGTTATATATCCTAACCTAAGGCAACCTAACATCTCGGATGTAGAATTTTACAACATTCCTGGCGGGGCGGAACCTGCTTCTCGGTGGGAACATTATATAAGTCTATATCGTAATATAACCTAACCTAACCCATCTAGACCCTCGCTGGTAATGTTTCACAGAATCCAGTTCGTGTCGTCCCGTACGTCTCGGTGGGGACATTGTATGCGTCTATAACGTTATATATGCTAACCAAAGGCAACCTAACATCTCGGATGTAGTATTTTACGACATTCCACTCGGGTCGGCCCCTAATTCTCGTTGGGTACATTATATACGTCTACAACGAAATATAACCTAACCTAACCCATCTAGCCCCTCGCTTGCAATGTTTTACAGAATCCAGTTCGTGTCGTCCCGTACGTCTCGGTGGGGACATTGTATGCATCTATAACGATATATATCCTAACCTAAGGCGACCTAACATCTCGGATGTAGTATTTTACAACATTCCTGGCGGGCTGAACCTACATCTCGGTGGGAACATTATATAAGTCGATAACGTAATATAACCTAAAATAACCTATCTAGCCCCTCGGCGGTAATGTTTTACAGAATCCCGTTCGTGTCGTCCCGTAAGTCTCGGTGCGGACATTATATAAGTCTATAACGTTATATATCCTAACCTAAGGCAACTTAACATCTCGAATGTAGTATTTTACAACATTCCAGGCGTGTCGGCCCCTGCTTCTCGGTGGGCACATTATATACGCCTATATCGTCATATAACCTAACCTAAACCCATTTTGCACTTCGGTGATTATGTTTTACAGAATCCCGGTCGTGTTGGCTCATACTTCTCGGTGGGAACATTATATACGTCTATAACGTTATATATCCTAACCTAAGGCAACCTAACATCTCAAATGTAGTATTTTACAACATTTCAGGCGGGTCGGCCCCTACTTCTCGGTGGACACATTATTTACGTCTATATCGCAATATTACCTAACCTAACCCATCTAGCCCCTCGCTGGTAATGTTTTACAGAATCCAGTTCGTGTCGTCCCGTACGTCTCGGTGGGGACATTGTATGCGTCTATAACGTTATATATCCTAACCTAAGGCAACCTAACATCTCGGATGTAGAATTTTACAACATTCCTGGCGGGGCGGAACCTGCTTCTCGGTGGGAACATTATATAAGTCTATATCGTAATATAACCTAACCTAACCCATCTAGACCCTCGCTGGTAATGTTTCACAGAATCCAGTTCGTGTCGTCCCGTACGTCTCGGTCGGGACATTGTATGCGTCTATAACGTTATATATGCTAACCAAAGGCAACCTAACATCTCGGATATATTATTTTCCAAAATACCTGGCGGGTCGGCCTCTACTTCTCGGTGGGAACATTATATACGTCTATAACGTAATATAACCTAACCTAACCCATCTAGCCCCTCGGCGGTAATGTTTTACAGAATTCCGTTCGTGTCGTCCCGTACGTCTCGGTGCGGGCATTATATAAGTCTATAACGTTATATATCCTAACCTAAGGCAACCTAACATCTCGAATGTAGTATTTTACAACATTCCAGGCGGGTCGGCCCCTACTTCTCGGTGGACACATTATATACGTCTATATCGCAATATTACATAACCTAACCCATCTAGCCCCTCGCTGATAATGTTTTACGGAATCCAGTTCGTGTCGACCCGTACGTCTCGGTGGGGACATTATATAAGTCTATAACGTTATATATCCTAACCTAAGGCAACTTAACATCTCGAATGTAGAATTTTACAACATTCCAGGCGTGTCGGTGCCTACTTCTCGGTGGGCACATTATATACGTCTATATCGTAATATTACCTAACCTAAGCCATCTAGACCCTCGCTGGTAATGTTTCACAGAATCCAGTTCGTGTCGTACCGTACGTCTCGGTGGGGACATTGTATGCGTCTATAACGTTGTATATCCTAACCTAAGGCAACCTAACATCTCGGATGTAGAATTTTACAACATTCCTGGCGGGGCGGAACCTGCTTCTCGGTGGGAACATTATATAAGTCTATATCGTAATATAACCTAACCTAACCCATCTAGACCCTCGCTGGTAATGTTTCACAGAATCCAGTTCGTGTCGTCCCGTACTTCTCGGTGGGGACATTGTATGCGTCTATAACGGTATATATACTAACCAAAGGCAACCTAACATCTCGGATATATTATTTTCCAAAATACCTGGCGGGTCGGCCCCTACTTCTCGGTGGGAACATTATATACGTCTATATCGTAATATTACCTAACCTAACCCATCTAGCCCCTCGCTGGTAATATTTTACAGAATCCAGTTCGTGTCGTCCCGTACGTCTCGGTGGGGACATTGTATGCGTCTATAACGTTATATATCCTAACCTAAGGCAACCTAACATCTCGGATGTAGAATTTTACAACATTCCTGGCGGGGCGGAACCTGCTTCTCGGTGGGAACATTATATAAGTCTATATCGTAATATAACCTAACCTAACCCATCTAGACCCTCGCTGGTAATGTTTCACAGAATCCAGTTCGTGTCGTCCCGTACGTCTCGGTGGGGACATTGTATGCGTCTATAACGTTATATATGCTAACCAAAGGCAACCTAACATCTCGGATGTAGTATTTTCCAAAATACCTGGCGGGTTGTCCCCTACTTCTCGGTGGGAACATTATGTACGTCTATAACGTAATATAACCTAACCTAACCCATCTACCCCCTCGGCGGTAATGTTTTACAGAATCCCGTTCGTGTCGTCCCGTACGTCTCGATGCGGACATTATATAAGTCTATAACGTTATATATCCTAACCTAAGGCAACCTAACGTCTCGAATGTAGTATTTTACGACATTCCACTCGGGTCGGCCCCTAATTCTCGTTGGGTACATTATATACGTCTACAACGAAATATAACCTAACCTAACCCATCTAGCCCCTCGCTTGCAATGTTTTACAGAATCCAGTTCGTGTCGTCCCGTACGTCTCGGTGGGGACATTGTATGCATCTATAACGATATATATCCTAACCTAAGGCGACCTAACATCTCGGATGTAGTATTTTACAACATTCCTGGCGGGCTGAACCTACATCTCGGTGGGAACATTATATAAGTCGATAACGTAATATAACCTAAAATAACCTATCTAGCCCCTCGGCGGTAATGTTTTACAGAATCCCGTTCGTGTCGTCCCGTAAGTCTCGGTGCGGACATTATATAAGTCTATAACGTTATATATCCTAACCTAAGGCAACTTAACATCTCGAATGTAGTATTTTACAACATTCCAGGCGTGTCGGCCCCTGCTTCTCGGTGGGCACATTATATACGTCTATATCGTCATATAACCTAACCTAAACCCATTTTGCACTTCGGTGATTATGTTTTACAGAATCCCGGTCGTGTTGGCTCATACTTCTCGGTGGGAACATTATATACGTCTATAACGTTATATATCCTAACCTAAGGCAACCTAACATCTCAAATGTAGTATTTTACAACATTTCAGGCGGGTCGGCCCCTACTTCTCGGTGGACACATTATATACGTCTATATCGCAATATTACCTAACCTAACCCATCTAGCCCCTCGCTGATAATGTTTTACGGAATCCAGTTCGTGTCGACCCGTACGTCTCGGTGGGGACATTATATAAGTCTATAACGTTATATATCCTAACCTAAGGCAACTTAACATCTCGAATGTAGAATTTTACAACATTCCAGGCGTGTCGGTGCCTACTTCTCGGTGGGCACATTATATACGTCTATATCGTAATATTACCTAACCTAAGCCATCTAGACCCTCGCTGGTAATGTTTCACAGAATCCAGTTCGTGTCGTACCGTACGTCTCGGTGGGGACATTGTATGCGTCTATAACGTTATATATCCTAACCTAAGGCAACCTAGCATCTCGGATGTAGAATTTTACAACATTCCTGGCGGGGCGGAACCTGCTTCTCGGTGGGAACATTATATAAGTCTATATCGTAATATAACCTAACCTAACCCATCTAGATCCTCGCTGGTAATGTTTCACAGAATCCAGTTCGTGTCGTCCCGTACGTCTCGGTGGGGACATTGTATGCGTCTATAACGGTATATATACTAACCAAAGGCAACCTAACATCTCGGATATATTATTTTCCAAAATACCTGGCGGGTCGGCCCCTACTTCTCGGTGGGAACATTATATACGTCTATAACCTAATATAACCTAACCTAACCCATCTAGCCCCTCGGCGGTAATGTTTTACAGAATCCCGTTCGTGTCGTCCCGTACGTCTCGGTGCGGACATTATATAAGACTATAACGTTATATATCCTAACCTAAGGCAACCTAACATCTCGAATGTAGTATTTTACAACATTCCAGGCGGGTCGGCCCCTACTTCTCGGTGGACACATTATATACGTCTATATCGCAATATTACCTAACCTAACCCATCTAGCCCCTCGCTGATAATGTTTTACGGAATCCAGTTCGTGTCGACCCGTACGTCTCGGTGGGGACATTATATAAGTCTATAACGTTATATATCCTAACCTAAGGCAACTTAACATATCGAATGTAGTATTTTACAACATTCCAGGCGTGTCGGCGCCTACTTCTCGGTGGGCACATTATATACGTCTATATCGTAATATTACCTAACCTAACCCATCTAGACCCTCGCTGGTAATGTTTCACAGAATCCAGTTCGTGTCGTACCGTACGTCTCGGTGGGGACATTGTATGCGTCTATAACGTTATATATCCTAACCTAAGGCAACCTAACATCTCGAATGTAGTATTTTACGACATTCCACTCGGGTCGGCCCCTAATTCTCGTTGGGTACATTATATACGTCTACAACGAAATATAACCTAACCTAACCCATCTAGCCCCTCGCTTGTAATGTTTTACAGAATCCAGTTCGTGTCGTCCCGTACGTCTCGGTGGGGACGTTGTATGCGTCTATAACTTTATATATCCTAACCTAAGGCAACCTAACATCTCGGATATAGTATTTTCCAAAATACCTGGCGGGTCGGCCCCTACTTCTCGGTGGGAACATTATATACGTCCATAACGTGATATAACCTAATCTAACCCATCTAGCCCCTCCGCGGTAATGTTTTACAGAATCCCGTTCGGGTTGGTTCATACTTCTCGGTGGGGACATTATATGCGTCTAGAACGTTATATATCCTAACCTAAGGCAACCTAACATCTCGGATGTAGTATTTTACAACATTCCTGGCGGGGCGGAACCTACTTCTCGGTGGGAACATTATATAAGTCTATATCGTAATATAACTTAACCTAACCCATCTAGACCCTCGCTGGTAATGTTTCACAGAATCCTGTTCGTGTCCGCCGTACGTCACGGTGCGGTCATTATATACGTCTCTAACGTTATATATCCTAACCTAACGCAACCTAAGATCTCTAACGTAGTGTTTTACAACATTCCAGGCGGGTCGGCCCCTACTTCTCGGTGGACACTTTATATACGTCTATATCGGAATATAACCTAACCTAACCCATCTAGCACCTCGCTGGTAATGTTTTACAGAATCCCGGTCGTGTCGGCCCGTACTTCTCGGTGGGGAAATTATATGCGTCTAGAACGTTATATATAATAACCAAAGGCAACCTAACATCTCGGATGTAGTATTTTACAACATTCCTGGCGGGTCGGCCCCTACTTCTCGGTGGGAACATTATATACGTCCATAACGTGATATAACCTAATCTAACCCATCTAGCCCCTCCGCGGTAATGTTTTACAGAATCCCGTTCGGGTTGGTTCATACTTCTCGGTGGGGACATTATATACGTCTATAACATTGTATATCCCACCCGAAGGCAACCTAACATCTCGAATGTAGTATTTCACAACATTCCTGGCGGGTCGGCCCCACTTCTCGGTAGGGACATTATATAAGTCTATATCGCAATATAACCTAACCTAACCCATCTAGCCCCTCGGCGGTAATGTTTTACAGAATCCCGTTCGTGTCGTCCCGTACGTCTCGGTGCGGACATTATATAAGTCTATAACGTTATATATCCTAACCTAAGGCAACCTAACATCTCGAATGTAGTATTTTACAACATTCCACTCGTGTCGGCCCCTAATTCTCGTTGGGTACACTATATACGTCTACAACGTAATATAACCTAACCTAACCCATCTAGCCCCTCGCTGGTAATGTTTTACAGAATCCAGTTCGTGTCGTCCCGTACGTCTCGGTGGGGACATTGTATGCGTCTATAACGTTATATATCCTAACCTAAGGCAACTTAACATATCGAATGTAGTATTTTACAACATTCCAGGCGTGTCGGCGCCTACTTCTCGGTGGGCACATTAGATACGTCTATATCGTAATATTACCTAACCTAACCCATCTAGACCCTCGCTGGTAATGTTTCACAGAATCCAGTTCGTGTCGTCCCGTACGTCTCGGTGGGGACATTGTATGCATCTATAACGATATATATCCTAACCTAAGGCGACCTAACATCTCGGATGTAGTATTTTACAACATTCCTGGCGGGGCGGTACCTACTTCTCGGTGGGAACATTATATAAGTCTATATCGTAATATAACCTAACCTAACCCATCTAGCCCCTCGCTGGTAATGTTTTACAGAATCCCGTTCGTGTCGACCCGTACGTCTCGGTGCGGACATTATATAAGTCTATAACGTAATATGTCCTAACCTAAGGCAACTTAACCTCTCGAATGTAGAATTTTACAACATTCCAGGCGTGTCGGCGCCTACTTCTCGGTGGGCACATTATATACGTCTATATCGTAATATTACCTAACCTAACCCATCTAGACCCTCGCTGGTAATGTTTCACAGAATCCAGTTCGTGTCGTCCCGTACGTCTCGGTGGGGACATTGTATGCGTCTATAACGTTATATATACTAACCAAAGGCAACCTAACATCTCGGATATATTATTTTCCAAAATACCTGGCGGGTCGGCCCCTACTTCTCGGTGGGAACATTATATACGTCTATAACGTAATATAACCTAACCTAACCCATTTTGCCCCTCGGTGATAATGTTTTATAGAATTCCGGTCGTGTTGGCTCATAATTCTCGGTGGGGACATTATATACGTCTATAACGTTATATATCCTAACCTAAGGCAACCTAACATCTCGGATGTAGTATTTTACGACATTCCACTCGGGTCGGCCCCTAATTCTCGTTGGGTACATTATATACGTCTACAACGTAATATAACCTAATCTAACCCATCTAGCCCCTCGCTGGTAATGTTTTACAGAATCCCGTTCGTGTCGACCCGTACGTCTCGGTGCGGACATTATATAAGTCTATAACGTTACATATCCTAACCTAAGGCAACTTAACATCTCGAATGTTGTATTTTACAACATTCCAGGCGGGTCTGCCCCTACTTCTCGGTGGGCACACTATATACGTCTATACCGTAATATAACCTAACCTAACCCATTTTGCCCCTAAGTGATAATGTTTCACAGAATCCCGGTCGTCTCTGTCCGTACTTCTCGGTGGGAACATTATATACGTCTATAACGTAATATAACCTAACCTAACCCATCTAGCCCCTCGGCGGTAATGTTTTACAGAATCCCGTTCGTGTCGTCCCGTATGTCTCGGTGCGGACATTATATAAGTCTATAACGTTATATATCCTAACCTAAGGCAACCTAACATCTCGAATGTAGTATTTTACGACATTCCACTCGGGTCGGCCCCTAATTCTCGTTGGGTACATTATATACGTCTACAACGAAATATAACCTAACCTAACCCATCTAGCCCCTCGCTTGTAATGTTTTACAGAATCCAGTTCGTGTCGTCCCGTACGTCTCGGTGGGGACGTTGTATGCGTCAATAACTTTATATATCCTAACCTAAGGCAACCTAACATCTCGGATATAGTATTTTCCAAAATACCTGGCGGGTCGGCCCCTACTTCTCGGTGGGAACATTATATACGTCCATAACGTGATATAACCTAATCTAACCCATCTAGCCCCTCCGCGGTAATGTTTTACAGAATCCCGTTCGGGTTGGTTCATACTTCTCGGTGGGGACATTATATGCGTCTAGAACGTTATATATCCTAACCTAAGGCAACCTAACATCTCGGATGTAGTATTTTACAACATTCCTGGCGGGGCGGAACCTACTTCTCGGTGGGAACATTATATAAGTCTATATCGTAATATAACTTAACCTAACCCATCTAGACCCTCGCTGGTAATGTTTCACAGAATCCTGTTCGTGTCCGCCGTACGTCACGGTGCGGTCATTATATACGTTTATGACGTTATATATCCTAACATAACGCAACCTAACATCTCTAACGTAGGGTTTTACAACATTCCTGGCGGGTCGGCCCCTACTTCTCGGTGGGAACATTATATACGTCTACAACGTAGTATAACCTAACCTAACACATCTAGCCCCTCGCTGGTAATGTTTTACAGAATTACCGTTCGTGTCCGCCGTACGTCACGGTGCGGTCATTATATACGTCTCTAACGTTATATATCCTAACCTAACGCAACCTAAGATCTCTAACGTAGTGTTTTACAACATTCCAGGCGGGTCGGCCCCTACTTCTCGGTGGACACTTTATATACGTCTATATCGGAATATAACCTAACCTAACCCATCTAGCACCTCGCTGGTAATGTTTTACAGAATCCCGGTCGTGTCGGCCCGTACTTCTCGGTGGGGAAATTATATGCGTCTAGAACGTTATATATCCTAACCTAAGGCAACCTAACATCTCGGATGTAGTATTTTACAACATTCCTGGCGGGTCGGCCCCTACTTCTCGGTGGGAACATTATATACGTCCATAACGTGATATAACCTAATCTAACCCATCTAGCCCCTCCGCGGTAATGTTTTACAGAATCCCGTTCGGGTTGGTTCATACTTCTCGGTGGGGACATTATATACGTCTATAACATTGTATATCCCACCCGAAGGCAACCTAACATCTCGAATGTAGTATTTCACAACATTCCTAGCGGGTCGGCCCCACTTCTCGGTAGGGACATTATATAAGTCTATATCGCAATATAACCTAACCTAACCCATCTAGCCCCTCGGCGGTAATGTTTTACAGAATCCCGTTCGTGTCATCCCGTACGTCTCGGTGCGGACATTATATAAGTCTATAACGTTATATATCCTAACCTAAGGCAACCTAACATCTCGAATGTAGTATTTTACAACATTCCACTCGGGTCGGCCCCTAATTCTCGTTGGGTACACTATATACGTCTACAACGTAATATAACCTAACCTAACCCATCTAGCCCCTCGCTGGTAATGTTTTACAGAATCCAGTTCGTGTCGTCCCGTACGTCTTGGTGGGGACATTGTATGCGTCTATAACGTTATATATCCTAACCTAAGGCAACCTAACATCCCGAATGTAGTATTTTACAACATTCCACTCGGGTCGGCCCCTAATTCTCGTTGGGTACACTATATACGTCTACAACGTAATATAACATAACCAAACCCATCTAGCACCTCGCTGGTAATGTTTTACAGAATCCAGTTCGTGTCGTCCCGTACGTCTTGGTGGGGACATTGCATGCGTCTATAACGTTATATATCCTAACCTAAGGCAACCTAACATCTCTAACGTAGTATTTTACGACATTCCAGGCGGGTCGGCCCCTACTTCTCGGTGGACACATTATATACGTCTATATCGCAATATTACCTAACATAACCCATCTAGCCCCTCGCTGGTAATGTTTTACAGAATCCAGTTCGTGTCGTCCCGTACGTCTCGGTGGGGACATTGTATGCGTCTATAACATTATATATCCTAACCTAAGGCAACCTAACATCTCGGATGTAGTATTTTACAACATTCCTGGCGGGTCGGCCCCTACTTCTCGTTGGGAACATTATATACGTCCATAACGTGATATAACCTAATCTAACCCATCTAGCCCCTCGGCGGTAATGTTTTACAGAATCCCGTTCGGGTTGGTTCATACTTCTCGGTGGGGACATAATATACGTCTATAACATTGTATATCCCACCCGACGGCAACCTAACGTCTCGAATGTAGTATTTCACAACATTCCTGGCGGGTCGGCCCCACTTCTCGGTAGGGACATTATATAAGTCTATATCGTAATATAACCTAACCTAACCCATCTAGACCCTCGCTAGTAATGTTTCACAGAATTCCGTTCGTGTCGCCCCGTACGTCACGGAGCGGACATTATATACGTCTATAACATTATATATCCTCACCTAAGGCAACCTAACATCTCGAATGTAGTATTTTCCAAAATACCTGGCGGGTTGGTCCCTACTTCTCGGTGGGAACATTATATACGTCTATAACGTAATATAACCTAACCCAACCCATCTAGCCCCTCGGCGGTAATGTTTTACGGAATCCCGTTCGTGTCGTCCCGTACTTCTCGGTGCGGAGATTATATAAGTCTATAACGTTATATATCCTAACCTAAGGCAACCTAACATCTCGAATGTAGTATTTTAAGACATTCCACTCGGGTCGGCCCCTAATTCTCGTTGGGTACATTATATACGTCTACAACGAAATATAACCTAACCTAAACCATCTAGCCCCTCGCTGGTAATGTTTTACAGAATCCAGTTCGTGTCGTCCCGTACGTCTCGGTGGGGACATTGTATGCATCTATTACGATATATATCCTAACCTAAGGCGACCTAACATCTCGGATGTAGTATTTTACAACATTCCTGGCGGGGCGGAACCTGCTTCTCGGTGAGAACATTATATAAGTCTATATCGTAATATAACCTAACCTAACCCATCTAGAGCCTCGCTGGTAATGTTTCACACAATCCCGTTCGTGTCCGCCGTACGTTGCGGTGCGGTCATTATATACGTCTATAACGTTATATATCCTAACCTAAGGCAACCTAACATCTCGGATGTAGTATTTTACAACATTCCTGGCGGGGCGGAACCTACTTCTCGGTGGGAACATTATATAAGTCTGTATCATAATATAACCTAACCTAACCCATCTAGACCCTCGCTGGTAATGATTCACAGAATCCCGTTCGTGTCCGCCGTACGTCACGGTGCGGTCATTATATACGTCTATAACGTTATATATGCTAACCTAAGGCAACCTAACATCTCTAACGTAGTGTTCTACAACATTCCAGGCGGGACGGCCCTTAATTCTCTATGCGAACATTATACACGTCTATAACGTAATATAACCTATCCTAACCCATCTAGACCCTCGCTGGTAATATTTCACAGAATTCCGTTCGTGTCGCCCCGTACGTCACGGTGCGGACATTATATACGTATATAACATTATATATCCTCACCTAAGGCAACCTAACATCTCGGATGTAGTATTTTACAACATTCCTGGCGGGTCGGACCCTACTTCTCGGTGGGAACATTATATACGTCCATAACGTAATATAACCTAATCTAACCCATCTAGCCCATCGGCGGTAATGTTTTACAGAATCCCGTTCGGGTTGGTTCATACTTCTCGGTGGGGACATTATATACGTCTATAACATTGTATATCCCACCCGAAGGCAACCTAACATCTCGAATGTAGTATTTCACAACATTCCTGGCGGGTCGGCCCCACTTCTCGGTAGGGACATTATATAAGTCTATATCGCAATATAACCTAACCTAACCCATCTAGCCCCTCGGCGGTAATGTTTTACAGAATCCCGTTCGTGTCATCCCGTACGTCTCGGTGCGGACATTATATAAGTCTATAACGTTATATATCCTAACCTAAGGCAACCTAACATCTCGAATGTAGTATTTTACAACATTCCACTCGGGTCGGCCCCTAATTCTCGTTGGGTACACTATATACGTCTACAACGTAATATAACCTAACCTAACCCATCTAGCCCCTCGCTGGTAATGTTTTACAGAATCCAGTTCGTGTCGTCCCGTACGTCTCGGTGGGGACATTGTATGCATCTATAACGATATATATCCTAACCTAAGGCGACCTAACATCTCGGATGTAGTATTTTGCAACATTACAGGCGTGTCGGCCCCTACTTCTCGGTGGGAACATTATATACGTCTATATCGTGATATAACCTAACCTAACCCATTTTGCCCTTCGGTGATAATGTTTTACAGAATCCCGGTCGTGTTGGCTCATACTTCTCGGTGGGGACATTATATACGTCTATAACGTTATATATCATAACCTAAGGCAACCTAACATCTCGGATGTAGTATTTTCCAAAACACCTGGTGGCTTGGCCCCTACTTCTCGGTGGGAACACTATATACGTCTATAACGTAATATAACCTAACCTAACCCATCTAGCCCCTCGGCGGTAATGTTTTACAGAATCGCGGTCGTGTCGGCCCGTACTTCTCGGTGGGGACATTATATGCGTCTAGAAAGTTATATATCCTAACCTAAGGCAACCTAACATCTCGGATGTAGTATTTTACAACATTCCTGGCGGGTCGGCCCCTACTTCTCGGTGGGAACATTATATAGGTCTACAACGTAGTATAACCTAACCTAACCCATCTAGCCCCTCGCTGGTAATGTTTTACAGAATCCAGTTCGTGTCGTCCCGTACGTCTTGGTGGGGACATTGTATGCGTCTATAACGTTATATATCCTAACCTAAGGCAACCTAACATCTCTAACGTAGTATTTTACGACATTCCAGGCGGGTCGGCCCCTACTTCTCGGTGGACACATTATATACGTCTATATCGCAATATTACCTAACCTAACCCATCTAGCCCCTCGCTGGTAATGTTTTACAGAATCCAGTTCGTGTCGTCCCGTACGTCTCGGTGGGGACATTGTATGCGTCTATAATATTATATATCCTAACCTAAGGCAACCTAACATCTCGGATGTAGTATTTTACAACATTCCTGGCGGGTCGGCCCCTACTTCTCGGTGGGAACATTATATACGTCCATAACGTGATATAACCTAATCTAACCCATCTAGCCCCTCGGCGGTAATGTTTTACAGAATCCCGTTCGGGTTGGTTCATACTTCTCGGTGGGGACATAATATACGTCTATAACATTGTATATCCCACCCGACGGCAACCTAACGTCTCGAATGTAGTATTTCACAACATTCCTGGCGGGTCGGCCCCACTTCTCGGTAGGGACATTATATAAGTCTATATCGTAATATAACCTAACCTAACGCATCTAGACCCTCGCTAGTAATGTTTCACAGAATTCCGTTCCTGTCGCCCCGTACGTCACGGTGCGGACATTATATACGTCTATAACATTATATATCCTCACCTAGGGCAACCTAACATCTCGGATGTAGTATTTTCCAAAATACCTGGCGGGTTGGCCCCTACTTCTCGGTGGGAACATTATATAGGTCTACAACGTAGTATAACCTAACCTAACCCATCTAGCCCCTCGCTGGTAATGTTTTACAGAATCCAGTTCGTGTCGTCCCGTACGTCTTGGTGGGGACATTGTATGCGTCTATAACGTTATATATCCTAACCTAAGGCAACCTAACATCCCGAATGTAGTATTTTACAACATTCCACTCGGGTCGGCCCCTAGTTCTCGTTGGGTACACTATCAACGTCTACAACGTAATATAACATAACCAAACCCATCTAGCACCTCGCTGGTAATGTTTTACAGAATCCAGTTCGTGTCGTCCCGTACGTCTTGGTGGGGACATTGCATGCGTCTATAACGTTATATATCCTAACCTAAGGCAACCTAACATCTCTAACGTAGTATTTTACGACATTCCAGGCGGGTCGGCCCCTACTTCTCGGTGGACACATTATATACGTCTATATCGCAATATTACCTAACATAACCCATCTAGCCCCTCGCTGGTAATGTTTTACAGAATCCAGTTCGTGTCGTCCCGTACGTCTCGGTGGGGACATTGTATGCGTCTATAACATTGTATATCCTAACCTAAGGCAACCTAACATCTCGGATGTAGTATTTTACAACATTCCTGGCGGGTCGGCCCCTACTTCTCGGTGGGAACATTATATACGTCCATAACGTGATATAACCTAATCTAACCCATCTAGCCCCTCGGCGGTAATGTTTTACAGAATCCCGTTCGGGTTGGTTCATACTTCTCGGTGGGGACATAATATACGTCTATAACATTGTATATCCCACCCGACGGCAACCTAACGTCTCGAATGTAGTATTTCACAACATTCCTGGCGGGTCGGCCCCTACTTCTCGGTGGGAACATTATATAGGTCTACAACGTAGTATAACCTAACCTAACCCATCTAGCCCCTCGCTGGTAATGTTTTACAGAATCCAGTTCGTGTCGTCCCGTACGTCTTGGTGGGGACATTGTATGCGTCTATAACGTTATATATCCTAACCTAAGGCAACCTAACATCCCGAATGTAGTATTTTACAACATTCCACTCGGGTCGGCCCCTAGTTCTCGTTGGGTACACTATCAACGTCTACAACGTAATATAACATAACCAAACCCATCTAGCACCTCGCTGGTAATGTTTTACAGAATCCAGTTCGTGTCGTCCCGTACGTCTTGGTGGGGACATTGCATGCGTCTATAACGTTATATATCCTAACCTAAGGCAACCTAACATCTCTAACGTAGTATTTTACGACATTCCAGGCGTGTCGGCCCCTACTTCTCGGTGGGAACATTATATACGTCTATATCGTAATATAACCTAACCTAACCCATTTTGCCCTTCGGTGATAATGTTTTACAGAATCCCGGTCGTGTTGGCTCATACTTCTCGGTGGGGACATTATATACGTCTATAACGTTATATATCATAACCTAAGGCAACCTAACATCTCGGATGTAGTATTTTCCAAAACACCTGGCGGCTTGGCCCCTACTTCTCGGTGGGAACATTATATACGTCTATAACGTAATATAACCTAACCTAACCCATCTAGCCCCTCGGCGGTAATGTTTTACAGAATCCCGGTCGTGTCGGCCCGTACTTCTCGGTGGGGACATTATATGCGTCTAGAAAGTTATATATCCTAACCTAAGGCAACCTAACATCTCGGATGTAGTATTTTACAACATTCCTGGCGGGTCGGCCCCTACTTCTCGGTGGGAACATTATATAGGTCTACAACGTAGTATAACCTAACCTAACCCATCTAGCCCCTCGCTGGTAATGTTTTACAGAATCCAGTTCGTGTCGTCCCGTACGTCTTGGTGGGGACATTGTATGCGTCTATAACGTTATATATCCTAACCTAAGGCAACCTAACATCTCTAACGTAGTATTTTACGACATTCCAGGCGGGTCGGCCCCTACTTCTCGGTGGACACATTATATACGTCTATATCGCAATATTACCTAACCTAACCCATCTAGCCCCTCGCTGGTAATGTTTTACAGAATCCAGTTCGTGTCGTCCCGTACGTCTCGGTGGGGACATTGTATGCGTCTATAATATTATATATCCTAACCTAAGGCAACCTAACATCTCGGATGTAGTATTTTACAACATTCCTGGCGGGTCGGCCCCTACTTCTCGGTGGGAACATTATATACGTCCATAACGTGATATAACCTAATCTAACCCATCTAGCCCCTCGGCGGTAATGTTTTACAGAATCCCGTTCGGGTTGGTTCATACTTCTCGGTGGGGACATAATATACGTCTATAACATTGTATATCCCACCCGACGGCAACCTAACGTCTCGAATGTAGTATTTCACAACATTCCTGGCGGGTCGGCCCCACTTCTCGGTAGGGACATTATATAAGTCTATATCGTAATATAACCTAACCTAACGCATCTAGACCCTCGCTAGTAATGTTTCACAGAATTCCGTTCCTGTCGCCCCGTACGTCACGGTGCGGACATTATATACGTCTATAACATTATATATCCTCACCTAGGGCAACCTAACATCTCGGATGTAGTATTTTCCAAAATACCTGGCGGGTTGGCCCCTACTTCTCGGTGGGAACATTATATACGTCTATAACGTAATATAACCTAACCTAACCCAACTAGCCCCTCGGCGGTAATGTTTTACAGAATCCCGTTCGTGTCGTCCCGTACGTCTCGGTGCGGATATTATATAAGTCTATAACGTTATATATCCTAACCTAAGGCAACCTAACATCCCGAATGTAGTATTTTACAACATTCCACTCGGGTCGGCCCCCAATTCTCGTTGGGTACACTATATACGTCTACAACGTAATATAACATAACCAAACCCATCTAGCACCTCGCTGGTAATGTTTTACAGAATCCAGTTCGTGTCGTCCCGTACGTCTTGGTGGGGACATTGCATGCGTCTATAACGTTATATATCCTAACCTAAGGCAACCTAACATCTCTAACGTAGTATTTTACGACATTCCAGGCGTGTCGGCCCCTACTTCTCGGTGGGAACATTATATACGTCTATATCGTAATATAACCTAACCTAACCCATTTTGCCCTTCGGTGATAATGTTTTACAGAATCCCGGTCGTGTTGGCTCATACTTCTCGGTGGGGACATTATATACGTCTATAACGTTATATATCATAACCTAAGGCAACCTAACATCTCGGATGTAGTATTTTCCAAAACACCTGGCGGCTTGGCCCCTACTTCTCGGTGGGAACATTATATACGTCTATAACGTAATATAACCTAACCTAACCCATCTAGCCCCTCGGCGGTAATGTTTTACAGAATCCCGGTCGTGTCGGCCCGTACTTCTCGGTGGGGACATTATATGCGTCTAGAAAGTTATATATCCTAACCTAAGGCAACCTAACATCTCGGATGTAGTATTTTACAACATTCCTGGCGGGTCGGCCCCTACTTCTCGGTGGGAACATTATATAGGTCTACAACGTAGTATAACCTAACCTAACCCATCTAGCCCCTCGCTGGTAATGTTTTACAGAATCCAGTTCGTGTCGTCCCGTACGTCTTGGTGGGGACATTGTATGCGTCTATAACGTTATATATCCTAACCTAAGGCAACCTAACATCTCTAACGTAGTATTTTACGACATTCCAGGCGGGTCGGCCCCTACTTCTCGGTGGACACATTATATACGTCTATATCGCAATATTACCTAACCTAACCCATCTAGCCCCTCGCTGGTAATGTTTTACAGAATCCAGTTCGTGTCGTCCCGTACGTCTCGGTGGGGACATTGTATGCGTCTATAATATTATATATCCTAACCTAAGGCAACCTAACATCTCGGATGTAGTATTTTACAACATTCCTGGCGGGTCGGACCCTACTTCTCGGTGGGAACATTATATACGTCCATAACGTGATATAACCTAATCTAACCCATCTAGCCCCTCGGCGGTAATGTTTTACAGAATCCCGTTCGGGTTGGTTCATACTTCTCGGTGGGGACATAATATACGTCTATAACATTGTATATCCCACCCGACGGCAACCTAACGTCTCGAATGTAGTATTTCACAACATTCCTGGCGGGTCGGCCCCACTTCTCGGTAGGGACATTATATAAGTCTATATCGTAATATAACCTAACCTAACGCATCTAGACCCTCGCTAGTAATGTTTCACAGAATTCCGTTCCTGTCGCCCCGTACGTCACGGTGCGGACATTATATACGTCTATAACATTATATATCCTCACCTAGGGCAACCTAACATCTCGGATGTAGTATTTTCCAAAATACCTGGCGGGTTGGCCCCTACTTCTCGGTGGGAACATTATATACGTCTATAACGTAATATAACCTAACCTAACCCAACTAGCCCCTCGGCGGTAATGTTTTACAGAATCCCGTTCGTGTCGTCCCGTACGTCTCGGTGCGGATATTATATAAGTCTATAACGTTATATATCCTAACCTAAGGCAACCTAACATCTCGAATGTAGTATTTTAAGACATTCCACTCGGTTCGGCCCCTAATTTTCGTTGGGTACATTATATACGTCTACAACGAAATATAACCTAACCTAACCCATCTAGCCCCTCGCTGGTAATGTTTTACAGAATCCAGTTTGTGTCGTCCCGTACGTCTCGGTGGGGACATTGTATGCATCTATAACGATATATATCCTAACCTAAGGCGACCTAACATCTCGGATGTAGTATTTTGCAACATTACAGGCGTGTCGGCCCCTACTTCTCGGTGGGAACATTATATACGTCCATATCGTAATATAACCTAACCTAACCCATTTTGCCCTTCGGTGATAATGTTTTACAGAATCCCGGTCGTGTTGGCTCATACTTCTCGGTGGGGACATTATATACGTCTATAACGTTATATATCATAACCTAAGGCAACCTAACATCTCGGATGTAGTATTTTCCAACACACCTGGCGGCTTGGCCCCTACTTCTCGGTGGGAACATTATATACGTCTATAACGTAATATAACCTAACCTAACCCATCTAGCCCCTCGGCGGTAATGTTTTACAGAATCCCGGTCGTGTCGGCCCGTACTTCTCGGTGGGGACATTATATGCGTCTAGAACGTTATATATCCTAACCTAAGGCAACCTAACATCTCGAATGTAGTATTTTAAGACATTCCACTCGGGTCGGCCCCTAATTCTCGTTGGGTACATTATATACGTCTACAACGAAATATAACCTAACCTAACCCATCTAGCCCCTCGCTGGTAATGTTTTACAGAATCCAGTTCGTCTCGTCCCGTACGTCTCGGTGGGGACATTGCATGCATCTATAACGATATATATCCTAACCTTAAGCGACCTAACATCTCGGATGTAGTATTTTACAACATTCCTGGCGGGGCGGAACCTTCTTCTCGGTGGGAACATTATATACGACCATAACGTAATATAACCTAACCTGACCCATCTAGCCCCTCGCTGGTAATGTTTTACAGAATCCAGTTCGTGTCGTCCCGTACGTCTCGGTGGGGACGTTGTATGCGTCTATAACTTTATATATCCTAACCTAAGGCAACCTAACATCTCGGATATAGTATTTTCCAAAACACCTGGCGGGTCGGCCCCTAATTCTCGGTGGGAACATTATATACGTCTATAACGTAATATAACCTAACCTAACCCATCTACACCCTCGCTGGTAATGTTTTACAGAATCCCGGTCGTGTCGGCCCGTACTTCTCGGTGGGGACATTATATGCGTCTAGAACGTTATATATCTTAACCTAAGGCAACCTAACATCTCGGATATATTATTTTCCAAAACACCTGGCGGGTCGGCCCCTACTTCTCGGTGGGAACATTATATACGTCTATAACGTAATATAACCTAACCTAACCCATCTACACCCTCGCTGGTAATGTTTTACAGAATCCCGGTCGTGTCGGCCCGTACTTCTCGGTGCGGACATTATATAAGTCTATAACGTTATATATCCTAACCTAAGGCAACCTAACATCTCGAATGTAGTATTTTAAGACATTCCACTCGGGTCGGTCCCTAATTCTCGTTGGGTACATTATATACGTCTACAACGAAATATAACCTAACCTAAACCATCTAGCCCCTCGCTGGTAATGTTTTACAGAATCCAGTTCGTGTCGTCCCGTACGTCTCGGTGGGGACATTGTATGCATCTATTACGATATATATCCTAACCTAAGGCGACCTAACATCTCGGATGTAGTATTTTGCAACATTACAGGCGTGTCGGCCCCTACTTCTCGGTGGGAACATTATATACGTCCATATCGTAATATAACCTAACCTAACCCATTTTGCCCTTCGGTGATAATGTTTTACAGAATCCCGGTCGTGTTGGCTCATACTTCTCGGTGGGGACATTATATACGTCTATAACGTTATATATCATAACCTAAGGCAACCTAACATCTCGGATGTAGTATTTTCCAACACACCTGGCGGCTTGGCCCCTACTTCTCGGTGGGAACATTATATACGTCTATAACGTAATATAACCTAACCTAACCCATCTAGCCCCTCGGCGGTAATGTTTTACAGAATCCCGGTCGTGTCGGCCCGTACTTCTCGGTGGGGACATTATATGCGTCTAGAACGTTATATATCCTAACCTAAGGCAACCTAACATCTCGAATGTAGTATTTTAAGACATTCCACTCGGGTCGGCCCCTAATTCTCGTTGGGTACATTATATACGTCTACAACGAAATATAACCTAACCTAACCCATCTAGCCCCTCGCTGGTAATGTTTTACAGAATCCAGTTCGTCTCGTCCCGTACGTCTCGGTGGGGACATTGTATGCATCTATAACGATATATATCCTAACCTTAAGCGACCTAACATCTCGGATGTAGTATTTTACAACATTCCTGGCGGGGCGGAACCTTCTTCTCGGTGGGAACATTATATACGACCATAACGTAATATAACCTAACCTGACCCATCTAGACCCTCGCTGGTAATGTTTTACAGAATCCCGTTCGTGTCCGCCGTACGTCACGGTGCGGTCATTATATACGTCTCTAACGTTATATATCCTAACCTAACGCAACCTAAGATCTCTAACGTAGTGTTTTACAACATTCCAGGCGGGTCGGCCCCTACTTCTCGGTGGACACTTTATATACGTCTATATCGGAATATAACCTAACCTAACCCATCTAGCACCTCGCTGGTAATGTTTTACAGAATCCCGGTCGTGTCGGCCCGTACTTCTCGGTGGGGAAATTATATGCGTCTAGAACGTTATATATCCTAACCTAAGGCAACCTAACATCTCGGATGTAGTATTTTACAACATTCCTGGCGGGTCGGCCCCTACTTCTCGGTGGGAACATTATATACGTCCATAACGTGATATAACCTAATCTAACCCATCTAGCCCCTCCGCGGTAATGTTTTACAGAATCCCGTTGGGTTGGTTCATACTTCTCGGTGGGGACATTATATACGTCTATAACATTGTATATCCCACCCGAAGGCAACCTAACGTCTCGAATGTAGTATTTCACAACATTCCTGGCGGGTCGGCCCCACTTCTCGGTAGGGACATTATATAAGTCTATATCGTAATATAACCTAACCTAACCCATCTAGACCCTCGCTAGTAATGTTTCACAGAATTCCGTTCGTGTCGCCCCGTACGTCACGGAGCGGACATTATATACGTCTATAACATTATATATCCTCACCTAAGGCAACCTAACATCTCGGATGTAGTATTTTCCAAAATACCTGGCGGGTTGGTCCCTACTTCTCGGTGGGAACATTATATACGTCTATAACGTAATATAACCTAACCTAACCCATCTAGCCCCTCGGCGGTAATGTTTTACGGAATCCCGTTCGTGTCGTCCCGTACTTCTCGGTGCGGAGATTATATAAGTCTATAACGTTATATATCCTAACCTAAGGCAACCTAACATCTCGAATGTTGTATTTTACAACATTCCACTCGGGTCGGCCCCTAATTCTCGTTGGGTACATTATATACGTCTACAACGTAATATTACCCAACCTAACCCATCTAGCCCCTCGCTGGTAATGTTTTACAGAATCCAGTTCGTGTCGTCCCGTACGTCTCGGTGGGGACGTTGTATGCGTCTATAACTTTATATATCCTAACCTAAGGCAACCTAACATCTCGGATATAGTATTTTCCAAAACACCTGGCGGGTCGGCCCCTAATTCTCGGTGGGAACATTATATACGTCTATAACGTAATATAACCTAACCTAACCCATCTACACCCTCGCTGGTAATGTTTTACAGAATCCCGGTCGTGTCGGCCCGTACTTCTCGGTGGGGACATTATATGCGTCTAGAACGTTATATATCTTAACCTAAGGCAACCTAACATCTCGGATATATTATTTTCCAAAACACCTGGCGGGTCGGCCCCTACTTCTCGGTGGGAACATTATATACGTCTATAACGTAATATAACCTAACCTAACCCATCTACACCCTCGCTGGTAATGTTTTACAGAATCCCGGTCGTGTCGGCCCGTACTTCTCGGTGCGGACATTATATAAGTCTATAACGTTATATATCCTAACCTAAGGCAACCTAACATCTCGAATGTAGTATTTTAAGACATTCCACTCGGGTCGGTCCCTAATTCTCGTTGGGTACATTATATACGTCTACAACGAAATATAACCTAACCTAAACCATCTAGCCCCTCGCTGGTAATGTTTTACAGAATCCAGTTCGTGTCGTCCCGTACGTCTCGGTGGGGACATTGTATGCATCTATTACGATATATATCCTAACCTAAGGCGACCTAACATCTCGGATGTAGTATTTTACAACATTCCTGGCGGGGCGGAACCTGCTTCTCGGTGAGAACATTATATAAGTCTATATCGTAATATAACCTAACCTAACCCATCTAGAGCCTCGCTGGTAATGTTTCACAGTATCCCGTTCGTGTCCGCCGTACGTCACGGTGCGGTCATTATATACGTTTATGACGTTATATATCCTAACCTAACGCAAATTAACATCTATAACGTAGTGTTTTACAACATTCCAGGCGGGTCGGCCCCTACTTCTCGGTGGACACATTATATACGTCTATATCGCAATATAACCTAACCTAACCCATCTAGCACCTCGCTGGTAATGTTTCACAGAATCCCGTCCGTGTCGCCCGGTACGTCTCGGTGGGGACATTGTATGCGTCTATAACGTTATATATCCTAACCTAAGGCAACCTAACATCTCGGATGTAGTATTTTACAACATTCCTTCCGCGGCGGAACCTACTTCTAGGTGGGAACATTATATAAGTCTATATCGTAATATAACCTAACTTAACCCATCTAGACCCTCGCTGGTAATGTTTCACACAATCCCGTTCGTGTCCGCCGTACGTTACGGTGCGGTCATTATATACGTCTATAACGTTATATATCCTAACCTAAGGCAACCTAACATCTCGGATGTAGTATTTTACAACATTCCTGGCGGGGCGGAACCTACTTCTCGGTGGGAACATTATATAAGTCTGTATCATAATATAACCTAACCTAACCCATCTAGACCCTCGCTGGTAATGATTCACAGAATCCCGTTCGTGTCCGCCGTACGTCACGGTGCGGTCATTATATACGTCTATAACGTTATATATGCTAACCTAAGGCAACCTAACATCTCTAACGTAGTGTTCTACAACATTCCAGGCGGGACGGCCCTTAATTCTCTATGCGAACATTATACACGTCTATAACGTAATATAACCTATCCTAACCCATCTAGACCCTCGCTGGTAATATTTCACAGAATTCCGTTCGTGTCGCCCCGTACGTTACGGTGCGGACATTATATATGTATATAACATTATATATCCTCACCTAAGGCAACCTAACATCTCGGATGTAGTATTTTACAACATTCCTGGCGGGTCGGCCCCTACTTCTCGGTGGGAACATTATATACGTCCATAACGTAATATAACCTAATCTAACCCATCTAGCCCATCGGCGGTAATGTTTTACAGAATCCCGTTCGGGTTGGTTCATACTTCTCGGTGGGGACATTATATACGTCTATAACATTGTATATCCCACCCGAAGGCAACCTAACATCTCGAATGTAGTATTTCACAACATTCCTGGCGGGTCGGCCCCACTTCTCGGTAGGGACATTATATAAGTCTATATCGCAATATAACCTAACCTAACCCATCTAGCCCCTCGGCGGTAATGTTTTACAGAATCCCGTTCGTGTCGTCCCGTACGTCTCGGTGCGGACATTATATAAGTCTATAACGTTATATATCCTAACCTAAGGCAACCTAACATCTCGAATGTAGTATTTTACGACATTCCACTCGGGTCGGCCCCTACTTCTCGGTGGGAACATTATATACGTCTACAACGTAGTATAACCTAACCTAACACATCTAGCCCCTCGCTGGTAATGTTTTACAGAATTACCGTTCGTGTCCGCCGTACGTCACGGTGCGGTCATTATATACGTCTCTAACGTTATATATCCTAACCTAACGCAACCTAAGATCTCTAACGTAGTGTTTTACAACATTCCAGGCGGGTCGGCCCCTACTTCTCGGTGGACACTTTATATACGTCTATATCGGAATATAACCTAACTTAACCCATCTAGCACCTCGCTGGTAATGTTTTACAGAATCCCGGTCGTGTCGGCCCGTACTTCTCGGTGGGGAAATTATATGCGTCTAGAACGTTATATATCCTAACCTAAGGCAACCTAACATCTCGGATGTAGTATTTTACAACATTCCTGGCGGGTCGGCCCCTACTTCTCGGTGGGAACATTATATAGGTCTACAACGTAGTATAACCTAACCTAACCCATCTAGCCCCTCGCTGGTAATGTTTTACAGAATCCAGTTCGTGTCGTCCCGTACGTCTTGGTGGGGACATTGTATGCGTCTATAACGTTATATATCCTAACCTAAGGCAACCTAACATCTCTAACGTAGTATTTTACGACATTCCAGGCGGGTCGGCCCCTACTTCTCGGTGGACACATTATATACGTCTATATCGCAATATTACCTAACCTAACCCATCTAGCCCCTCGCTGGTAATGTTTTACAGAATCCAGTTCGTGTCGTCCCGTACGTCTCGGTGGGGACATTGTATGCGTCTATAATATTATATATCCTAACCTAAGGCAACCTAACATCTCGGATGTAGTATTTTACAACATTCCTGGCGGGTCGGACCCTACTTCTCGGTGGGAACATTATATACGTCCATAACGTGATATAACCTAATCTAACCCATCTAGCCCCTCGGCGGTAATGTTTTACAGAATCCCGTTCGGGTTGGTTCATACTTCTCGGTGGGGACATAATATACGTCTATAACATTGTATATCCCACCCGACGGCAACCTAACGTCTCGAATGTAGTATTTCACAACATTCCTGGCGGGTCGGCCCCACTTCTCGGTAGGGACATTATATAAGTCTATATCGTAATATAACCTAACCTAACGCATCTAGACCCTCGCTAGTAATGTTTCACAGAATTCCGTTCCTGTCGCCCCGTACGTCACGGTGCGGACATTATATACGTCTATAACATTATATATCCTCACCTAGGGCAACCTAACATCTCGGATGTAGTATTTTCCAAAATACCTGGCGGGTTGGCCCCTACTTCTCGGTGGGAACATTATATACGTCTATAACGTAATATAACCTAACCTAACCCAACTAGCCCCTCGGCGGTAATGTTTTACAGAATCCCGTTCGTGTCGTCCCGTACGTCTCGGTGCGGATATTATATAAGTCTATAACGTTATATATCCTAACCTAAGGCAACCTAACATCTCGAATGTAGTATTTTAAGACATTCCACTCGGTTCGGCCCCTAATTTTCGTTGGGTACATTATATACGTCTACAACGAAATATAACCTAACCTAACCCATCTAGCCCCTCGCTGGTAATGTTTTACAGAATCCAGTTTGTGTCGTCCCGTACGTCTCGGTGGGGACATTGTATGCATCTATAACGATATATATCCTAACCTAAGGCGACCTAACATCTCGGATGTAGTATTTTGCAACATTACAGGCGTGTCGGCCCCTACTTCTCGGTGGGAACATTATATACGTCCATATCGTAATATAACCTAACCTAACCCATTTTGCCCTTCGGTGATAATGTTTTACAGAATCCCGGTCGTGTTGGCTCATACTTCTCGGTGGGGACATTATATACGTCTATAACGTTATATATCATAACCTAAGGCAACCTAACATCTCGGATGTAGTATTTTCCAACACACCTGGCGGCTTGGCCCCTACTTCTCGGTGGGAACATTATATACGTCTATAACGTAATATAACCTAACCTAACCCATCTAGCCCCTCGGCGGTAATGTTTTACAGAATCCCGGTCGTGTCGGCCCGTACTTCTCGGTGGGGACATTATATGCGTCTAGAACGTTATATATCCTAACCTAAGGCAACCTAACATCTCGAATGTAGTATTTTAAGACATTCCACTCGGGTCGGCCCCTAATTCTCGTTGGGTACATTATATACGTCTACAACGAAATATAACCTAACCTAACCCATCTAGCCCCTCGCTGGTAATGTTTTACAGAATCCAGTTCGTCTCGTCCCGTACGTCTCGGTGGGGACATTGCATGCATCTATAACGATATATATCCTAACCTTAAGCGACCTAACATCTCGGATGTAGTATTTTACAACATTCCTGGCGGGGCGGAACCTTCTTCTCGGTGGGAACATTATATACGACCATAACGTAATATAACCTAACCTGACCCATCTAGCCCCTCGCTGGTAATGTTTTACAGAATCCAGTTCGTGTCGTCCCGTACGTCTCGGTGGGGACGTTGTATGCGTCTATAACTTTATATATCCTAACCTAAGGCAACCTAACATCTCGGATATAGTATTTTCCAAAACACCTGGCGGGTCGGCCCCTAATTCTCGGTGGGAACATTATATACGTCTATAACGTAATATAACCTAACCTAACCCATCTACACCCTCGCTGGTAATGTTTTACAGAATCCCGGTCGTGTCGGCCCGTACTTCTCGGTGGGGACATTATATGCGTCTAGAACGTTATATATCTTAACCTAAGGCAACCTAACATCTCGGATATATTATTTTCCAAAACACCTGGCGGGTCGGCCCCTACTTCTCGGTGGGAACATTATATACGTCTATAACGTAATATAACCTAACCTAACCCATCTACACCCTCGCTGGTAATGTTTTACAGAATCCCGGTCGTGTCGGCCCGTACTTCTCGGTGCGGACATTATATAAGTCTATAACGTTATATATCCTAACCTAAGGCAACCTAACATCTCGAATGTAGTATTTTAAGACATTCCACTCGGGTCGGTCCCTAATTCTCGTTGGGTACATTATATACGTCTACAACGAAATATAACCTAACCTAAACCATCTAGCCCCTCGCTGGTAATGTTTTACAGAATCCAGTTCGTGTCGTCCCGTACGTCTCGGTGGGGACATTGTATGCATCTATTACGATATATATCCTAACCTAAGGCGACCTAACATCTCGGATGTAGTATTTTGCAACATTACAGGCGTGTCGGCCCCTACTTCTCGGTGGGAACATTATATACGTCCATATCGTAATATAACCTAACCTAACCCATTTTGCCCTTCGGTGATAATGTTTTACAGAATCCCGGTCGTGTTGGCTCATACTTCTCGGTGGGGACATTATATACGTCTATAACGTTATATATCATAACCTAAGGCAACCTAACATCTCGGATGTAGTATTTTCCAACACACCTGGCGGCTTGGCCCCTACTTCTCGGTGGGAACATTATATACGTCTATAACGTAATATAACCTAACCTAACCCATCTAGCCCCTCGGCGGTAATGTTTTACAGAATCCCGGTCGTGTCGGCCCGTACTTCTCGGTGGGGACATTATATGCGTCTAGAACGTTATATATCCTAACCTAAGGCAACCTAACATCTCGAATGTAGTATTTTAAGACATTCCACTCGGGTCGGCCCCTAATTCTCGTTGGGTACATTATATACGTCTACAACGAAATATAACCTAACCTAACCCATCTAGCCCCTCGCTGGTAATGTTTTACAGAATCCAGTTCGTCTCGTCCCGTACGTCTCGGTGGGGACATTGTATGCATCTATAACGATATATATCCTAACCTTAAGCGACCTAACATCTCGGATGTAGTATTTTACAACATTCCTGGCGGGGCGGAACCTTCTTCTCGGTGGGAACATTATATACGACCATAACGTAATATAACCTAACCTGACCCATCTAGACCCTCGCTGGTAATGTTTTACAGAATCCCGTTCGTGTCCGCCGTACGTCACGGTGCGGTCATTATATACGTCTCTAACGTTATATATCCTAACCTAACGCAACCTAAGATCTCTAACGTAGTGTTTTACAACATTCCAGGCGGGTCGGCCCCTACTTCTCGGTGGACACTTTATATACGTCTATATCGGAATATAACCTAACCTAACCCATCTAGCACCTCGCTGGTAATGTTTTACAGAATCCCGGTCGTGTCGGCCCGTACTTCTCGGTGGGGAAATTATATGCGTCTAGAACGTTATATATCCTAACCTAAGGCAACCTAACATCTCGGATGTAGTATTTTACAACATTCCTGGCGGGTCGGCCCCTACTTCTCGGTGGGAACATTATATACGTCCATAACGTGATATAACCTAATCTAACCCATCTAGCCCCTCCGCGGTAATGTTTTACAGAATCCCGTTGGGTTGGTTCATACTTCTCGGTGGGGACATTATATACGTCTATAACATTGTATATCCCACCCGAAGGCAACCTAACGTCTCGAATGTAGTATTTCACAACATTCCTGGCGGGTCGGCCCCACTTCTCGGTAGGGACATTATATAAGTCTATATCGTAATATAACCTAACCTAACCCATCTAGACCCTCGCTAGTAATGTTTCACAGAATTCCGTTCGTGTCGCCCCGTACGTCACGGAGCGGACATTATATACGTCTATAACATTATATATCCTCACCTAAGGCAACCTAACATCTCGGATGTAGTATTTTCCAAAATACCTGGCGGGTTGGTCCCTACTTCTCGGTGGGAACATTATATACGTCTATAACGTAATATAACCTAACCTAACCCATCTAGCCCCTCGGCGGTAATGTTTTACGGAATCCCGTTCGTGTCGTCCCGTACTTCTCGGTGCGGAGATTATATAAGTCTATAACGTTATATATCCTAACCTAAGGCAACCTAACATCTCGAATGTTGTATTTTACAACATTCCACTCGGGTCGGCCCCTAATTCTCGTTGGGTACATTATATACGTCTACAACGTAATATTACCCAACCTAACCCATCTAGCCCCTCGCTGGTAATGTTTTACAGAATCCAGTTCGTGTCGTCCCGTACGTCTCGGTGGGGACGTTGTATGCGTCTATAACTTTATATATCCTAACCTAAGGCAACCTAACATCTCGGATATAGTATTTTCCAAAACACCTGGCGGGTCGGCCCCTAATTCTCGGTGGGAACATTATATACGTCTATAACGTAATATAACCTAACCTAACCCATCTACACCCTCGCTGGTAATGTTTTACAGAATCCCGGTCGTGTCGGCCCGTACTTCTCGGTGGGGACATTATATGCGTCTAGAACGTTATATATCTTAACCTAAGGCAACCTAACATCTCGGATATATTATTTTCCAAAACACCTGGCGGGTCGGCCCCTACTTCTCGGTGGGAACATTATATACGTCTATAACGTAATATAACCTAACCTAACCCATCTACACCCTCGCTGGTAATGTTTTACAGAATCCCGGTCGTGTCGGCCCGTACTTCTCGGTGCGGACATTATATAAGTCTATAACGTTATATATCCTAACCTAAGGCAACCTAACATCTCGAATGTAGTATTTTAAGACATTCCACTCGGGTCGGTCCCTAATTCTCGTTGGGTACATTATATACGTCTACAACGAAATATAACCTAACCTAAACCATCTAGCCCCTCGCTGGTAATGTTTTACAGAATCCAGTTCGTGTCGTCCCGTACGTCTCGGTGGGGACATTGTATGCATCTATTACGATATATATCCTAACCTAAGGCGACCTAACATCTCGGATGTAGTATTTTACAACATTCCTGGCGGGGCGGAACCTGCTTCTCGGTGAGAACATTATATAAGTCTATATCGTAATATAACCTAACCTAACCCATCTAGAGCCTCGCTGGTAATGTTTCACAGTATCCCGTTCGTGTCCGCCGTACGTCACGGTGCGGTCATTATATACGTTTATGACGTTATATATCCTAACCTAACGCAAATTAACATCTATAACGTAGTGTTTTACAACATTCCAGGCGGGTCGGCCCCTACTTCTCGGTGGACACATTATATACGTCTATATCGCAATATAACCTAACCTAACCCATCTAGCACCTCGCTGGTAATGTTTCACAGAATCCCGTCCGTGTCGCCCGGTACGTCTCGGTGGGGACATTGTATGCGTCTATAACGTTATATATCCTAACCTAAGGCAACCTAACATCTCGGATGTAGTATTTTACAACATTCCTTCCGCGGCGGAACCTACTTCTAGGTGGGAACATTATATAAGTCTATATCGTAATATAACCTAACTTAACCCATCTAGACCCTCGCTGGTAATGTTTCACACAATCCCGTTCGTGTCCGCCGTACGTTACGGTGCGGTCATTATATACGTCTATAACGTTATATATCCTAACCTAAGGCAACCTAACATCTCGGATGTAGTATTTTACAACATTCCTGGCGGGGCGGAACCTACTTCTCGGTGGGAACATTATATAAGTCTGTATCATAATATAACCTAACCTAACCCATCTAGACCCTCGCTGGTAATGATTCACAGAATCCCGTTCGTGTCCGCCGTACGTCACGGTGCGGTCATTATATACGTCTATAACGTTATATATGCTAACCTAAGGCAACCTAACATCTCTAACGTAGTGTTCTACAACATTCCAGGCGGGACGGCCCTTAATTCTCTATGCGAACATTATACACGTCTATAACGTAATATAACCTATCCTAACCCATCTAGACCCTCGCTGGTAATATTTCACAGAATTCCGTTCGTGTCGCCCCGTACGTTACGGTGCGGACATTATATACGTATATAACATTATATATCCTCACCTAAGGCAACCTAACATCTCGGATGTAGTATTTTACAACATTCCTGGCGGGTCGGCCCCTACTTCTCGGTGGGAACATTATATACGTCCATAACGTAATATAACCTAATCTAACCCATCTAGCCCATCGGCGGTAATGTTTTACAGAATCCCGTTCGGGTTGGTTCATACTTCTCGGTGGGGACATTATATACGTCTATAACATTGTATATCCCACCCGAAGGCAACCTAACATCTCGAATGTAGTATTTCACAACATTCCTGGCGGGTCGGCCCCACTTCTCGGTAGGGACATTATATAAGTCTATATCGCAATATAACCTAACCTAACCCATCTAGCCCCTCGGCGGTAATGTTTTACAGAATCCCGTTCGTGTCGTCCCGTACGTCTCGGTGCGGACATTATATAAGTCTATAACGTTATATATCCTAACCTAAGGCAACCTAACATCTCGAATGTAGTATTTTACGACATTCCACTCGGGTCGGCCCCTACTTCTCGGTGGGAACATTATATACGTCTACAACGTAGTATAACCTAACCTAACACATCTAGCCCCTCGCTGGTAATGTTTTACAGAATTACCGTTCGTGTCCGCCGTACGTCACGGTGCGGTCATTATATACGTCTCTAACGTTATATATCCTAACCTAACGCAACCTAAGATCTCTAACGTAGTGTTTTACAACATTCCAGGCGGGTCGGCCCCTACTTCTCGGTGGACACTTTATATACGTCTATATCGGAATATAACCTAACTTAACCCATCTAGCACCTCGCTGGTAATGTTTTACAGAATCCCGGTCGTGTCGGCCCGTACTTCTCGGTGGGGAAATTATATGCGTCTAGAACGTTATATATCCTAACCTAAGGCAACCTAACATCTCGGATGTAGTATTTTACAACATTCCTGGCGGGTCGGCCCCTACTTCTCGGTGGGAACATTATATACGTCCATAACGTGATATAACCTAATCTAACCCATCTAGACCCTCCGCGGTAATGTTTTACAGAATCCCGTTCGGGTTGGTTCATACTTCTCGGTGGGGACATTATATACGTCTATAACATTGTATATCCCACCCGAAGGCAACCTAACGTCTCGAATGTAGTATTTCACAACATTCCTGGCGGGTCGGCCCCACTTCTCGGTAGGGACATTATATAAGTCAATATCGTAATATAACCTAACCTAACCCATCTAGACCCTCGCTAGTAATGTTTCACAGAATTCCGTTCGTGTCGCCCCGTACGTCACGGAGCGGACATTATATACGTCTATAACATTATATATCCTCACCTAAGGCAACCTAACATCTCGGATGTAGTATTTTCCAAAATACCTGGCGGGTTGGTCCCTACTTCTCGGTGGGAACATTATATACGTCTATAACGTAATATAACCTAACCCAACCCATCTAGCCCCTCGGCGGTAATGTTTTACGGAATCCCGTTCGTGTCGTCCCGTACTTCTCGGTGCGGAGATTATATAAGTCTATAACGTTATATATCCTAACCTAAGGCAACCTAACATCTCGAATGTAGTATTTTACAACATTCCACTCGGGTCGGCCCCTAATTCTCGTTGGGTACACTATATACGTCTACAACGTAATATAACATAACCAAACCCATCTAGCACCTCGCTGGTAATGTTTTACAGAATCCAGTTCGTGTCGTCCCGTACGTCTTGGTGGGGACATTGCATGCGTCTATAACGTTATATATCCTAACCTAAGGCAACCTAACATCTCTAACGTAGTATTTTACGACATTCCAGGCGGGTCGGCCCCTACTTCTCGGTGGACACATTATATACGTCTATATCGCAATATTACCTAACATAACCCATCTAGCCCCTCGCTGGTAATGTTTTACAGAATCCAGTTCGTGTCGTCCCGTACGTCTCGGTGGGGACATTGTATGCGTCTATAACATTATATATCCTAACCTAAGGCAACCTAACATCTCGGATGTAATATTTTACAACATTCCTGGCGGGTCGGCCCCTACTTCTCGGTGGGAACATTATATACGTCCATAACGTGATATAACCTAATCTAACCCATCTAGCCCCTCGGCGGTAATGTTTTACAGAATCCCGTTCGGGTTGGTTCATACTTCTCGGTGGGGACATAATATACGTCTATAACATTGTATATCCCACCCGACGGCAACCTAACGTCTCGAATGTAGTATTTCACAACATTCCTGGCGGGTCGGCCCCTACTTCTCGGTGGGAACATTATATAGGTCTACAACGTAGTATAACCTAACCTAACCCATCTAGCCCCTCGCTGGTAATGTTTTACAGAATCCAGTTCGTGTCGTCCCGTACGTCTCGGTGGGGACATTGTATGCGTCTATAACATTATACATCCTCACCTAGGGCAACCTAACATCTCGGATGTAGTATTTTCCAAAATACCTGGCGGGTTGGCCCCTACTTCTCGGTGGGAACATTATATACGTCTATAACGTAATATAACCTAACCTAACCCATCTAGCCCCTCGGCGGTAATGTTTTACAGAATCCCGTTCGTGTCGTCCCGTACGTCTCGGTGCGGATATTATATAAGTCTATAACGTTATATATCCTAACCTAAGGCAACCTAACATCTCGAATGTAGTATTTTAAGACATTCCACTCGGTTCGGCCCCTAATTTTCGTTGGGTACATTATATACGTCTACAACGAAATATAACCTAACCTAACCCATCTAGCCCCTCGCTGGTAATGTTTTACAGAATCCAGTTTGTGTCGTCCCGTACGTCTCGGTGGGGACATTGTATGCATCTATAACGATATATATCCTAACCTAAGGCGACCTAACATCTCGGATGTAGTATTTTGCAACATTACAGGCGTGTCGGCCCCTACATCTCGGTGGGAACATTATATACGTCCATATCGTAATATAACCTAACCTAACCCATTTTGCCCTTCGGTGATAATGTTTTACAGAATCCCGGTCGTGTTGGCTCATACTTCTCGGTGGGGACATTATATACGTCTATAACGTTATATATCATAACCTAAGGCAACCTAACATCTCGGATGTAGTATTTTCCAACACACCTGGCGGCTTGGCCCCTACTTCTCGGTGGGAACATTATATACGTCTATAACGTAATATAACCTAACCTAACCCATCTAGCCCCTCGGCGGTAATGTTTTACAGAATCCCGGTCGTGTCGGCCCGTACTTCTCGGTGGGGACATTATATGCGTCTAGAACGTTATATATCCTAACCTAAGGCAACCTAACATCTCGAATGTAGTATTTTAAGACATTCCACTCGGGTCGGCCCCTAATTCTCGTTGGGTACATTATATACGTCTACAACGAAATATAACCTAACCTAACCCATCTAGCCCCTCGCTGGTAATGTTTTACAGAATCCAGTTCGTCTCGTCCTGTACGTCTCGGTGGGGACATTGTATGCATCTATAACGATATATATCCTAACCTAAGGCGACCTAACATCTCGGATGTAGTATTTTACAACATTCCTGGCGGGGCGGAACCTTCTTCTCGGTGGGAACATTATATACGACCATAACGTAATATAACCTAACCTGACCCATCTAGACCCTCGCTGGTAATGTTTTACAGAATCCCGTTCGTGTCCGCCGTACGTCAAGGTGCGGTCATTATATACGTCTATAACGTTATATATCCTATCCTAACGCAACCTAACATCTCTAACGTAGTGTTTTACAACATTCCAGGCGGGTCGGCCCCTACTTCTCGGTGTACACATTATGTACGTCTATATCGCAATATAACCTAACCTAACCCATCTAGACCCACGCTAGTAATGTTTCACAGAATTCCGTTTGTGTCGTCCCATACGTCTCGGTGCGGACATTATATAAGTCTATAACGTTATATATCCTAACCTAAGGCAACCTAACATCTCGAATGTAGTATTTTAAGACATTCCACTCGGGTCGGCCCCTAATTCTCGTTGGGTACATTATATACGTCTACAACGAAATATAACCTAACCTAACCCATCTAAACCCTCGCTGGTAATGTTTCACAGAATCCCGTTCGTGTCCGCCGTACGTTACGGTGCGGTCATTATATACGTCTATAACGTTATATATCCTAACCTAAGGCAACCTAACATCTCGGATGTAGTATTTTACAACATTCCTGGCGGGGCGGAACCTACTTCTCGGTGGGAACATTATATAAGTCTGTATCATAATATAACCTAACCTAACCCATCTAGACCCTCGCTGGTAATGATTCACAGAATCCTGTTCGTGTCCGCCGTACGTCACGGTGCGGTCATTATATACGTTTATGACGTTATATATCCTAACATAACGCAACCTAACATCTCTAACGTAGGGTTTTACAACATTCCTGGCGGGTCGGCCCCTACTTCTCGGTGGGAACATTATATACGTCTACAACGTAGTATAACCTAACCTAACACATCTAGCCCCTCGCTGGTAATGTTTTACAGAATTACCGTTCGTGTCCGCCGTACGTCACGGTGCGGTCATTATATACGTCTAGAACGTTATATATGCTAACCTAAGGCAACCTAACATCTCTAACGTAGTGTTTTACAACATTCCAGGCGAGACGGCCCTTAATTCTCTATGGGAACATTATACACGTCTATAACGTAATATAACCTATCCTAACCCATCTAGAACCTCGCTGGTAATATTTCACAGAATTCCGTTCGTGTCGCCCCGTACGTCACCGTGCGGACATTATATACGTATATAACATTATATAGCCTCACCTAAGGCAACCTAACATCTCGGATGTAGTATTTTACAACATTCCTGGCGGGTCGGCCCCTACTTCTCGGTGGGAACATTATATACGTCCATAACGTAATATAACCTAATCTAACCCATCTAGCCCATCGGCGGTAATGTTTTACAGAATCCCGTTCGGGTTGGTTCATACTTCTCGGTGGGGACATTATATACGTCTATAACATTGTATATCCCACCCGAAGGCAACCTAACATCTCGAATGTAGTATTTCACAACATTCCTGGCGGGTCGGCCCCACTGCTCGGTAGGGACATTATATAAGTCTATATCGCAATATAACCTAACCTAACCCATCTATAACCTCGCTGGTAATGTTTCCCAGAATCCCGTTCGTGTCGCCCCGTACGTCACGGTGCGGACATTATATACGTCTATAACGTTGTATATGCTAACCTAAGGCAACCTAACATCTCACATGTAGTATTATACAACACTCCAGGCGGGTCAGCCCCTACTTCTCGGTGGGCACATTATATACGTCTATATCGCAATATAACCTAACCTAACCCATTTAGCCCCTCGCTGGTAATGTTTTACAGAATCCAGTTCATGTCGTCCCGTACGTCTCGGTGGGGACATTGTATGCGTCTATAACGTTATAGATCCTAACCTAAGGCTATCTAACATCTCGGATGTAGTCATTTCCAAAATTACTGGCGGGTCGGCCCCTACTTCTCGGTGGGAACATTATATACGTCTATAACGTAATATAACCTAACCTAACCCATCTAGCACCTCGGCGGTAATGTTTTACAGAAACCCGTTCGTGTCGTCCCGTACGTCTCGGTGCGGACATTATATAAGTCTATAACGTTATATATCCTAACCTAAGGAAACCTAACATCTCGAATGTAGTATTTGACAACATTTCAGGCGGGACGGCCCTTAATTCTCTATGGGAACATTATATACGTCTATAACGTAATATAACCTAACATAACCCATCTAGACCCTCGCTCGTAATATTTCACAGAATTCCGTTCGTGTCGCCCCGTACGTCACGGTGCGGACATTATATACGAATATAACATTATGTATCCTCACCTAAGGCAACCTAACATCTCGGATGTAGTACTTCCCAAAATACCTGGCGTGTTGGCCCCTACTTATCGGTGGGAACATTATATACGTCTATGACGTAATATAACCTAACCTAACCCATCTAGCCCCTCGGCGGTAATGTTTTACAGAATCCCGTTCGTGTCGTCCCGTACGTCTCGGTGCGGACATTATATAAGTCTATAACGTTATATATCCTAACCTAAGGCAACCTAACATCTCGAATGTAGTATTTTAAGACATTCCACTCGGTTCGGCCCCTAATTCTCGTTGGGTACATTATATACGTCTACAACGAAATATAACCTAACCTAACCCATCTAGCCCCTCGCTGGTAATGTTTTACAGAATCCAGTTTGTGTCGTCCCGTACGTCTCGGTGGGGACATTGTATGCATCTATAACGATATATATCCTAACCTAAGGCGACCTAACATCTCGGATGTAGTATTTTGCAACATGACAGGCGTGTCGGCCCCTACTTCTCGGTGGGAACATTATATACGTCTATATCGTAATATAACCTAACCTAACCCATTTTGCCCTTCGGTGATAATGTTTTACAGAATCCCGGTCGTGTTGGCTCATACTTCTCGGTGGGGACATTATATACGTCTATAACGTTATATATAATAACCTAAGGCAACCTAACATCTCGGATGTAGTATTTTCCAAAACACCTGGCGGCTTGGCCCCTACTTCTCGGTGGGAACATTATATACGTCTATAACGTAATATAACCTAACCTAACCCATCTAGCCCCTCGGCGGTAATGTTTTACAGAATCCCGGTCGTGTCGGCCCGTACTTCTCGGTGGGGACCTTATATGCGTCTAGAAAGTTATATATCCTAACCTAAGGCAACCTAACATCTCGGATGTAGTATTTTACAACATTCCTGGCGGGTCGGCCCCTACTTCTCGGTGGGAACATTATATAGGTCTACAACGTAGTATAACCTAACCTAACCCATCTAGCCCCTCGCTGGTAATGTTTTACAGAATCCAGTTCGTGTCGTCCCGTACGTCTTGGTGAGGACATTGTATGCGTCTATAACGTTATATATCCTAACCTAAGGCAACCTAACATCCCGAATGTAGTATTTTACAACATTCCACTCGGGTCGGCCCCTAATTCTCGTTGGGTACACTATATACGTCTACAACGTAATATAACATAACCAAACCCATCTAGCACCTCGCTGGTAATGTTTTACAGAATCCAGTTCGTGTCGTCCCGTACGTCTTGATGGGGACATTGCATGCGTCTATAACGTTATATATCCTAACCTAAGGCAACCTAACATCTCTAACGTAGTATTTTACGACATTCCAGGCGGGTCGGCCCCTACTTCTCGGTGGACACATTATATACGTCTATATCGCAATATTACCTAACCTAACCCATCTAGCCCCTCGCTGGTAATGTTTTACAGAATCCAGTTCGTGTCGTCCCGTACGTCTCGGTGGGGACATTGTATGCGTCTATAACATTATATATCCTAACCTAAGGCAACCTAACATCTCGGATGTAGTATTTTACAACATTCCTGGCGGGTCGGCCCCTACTTCTCGGTGGGAACATTATATACGTCCATAACGTGATATAACCTAATCTAACCCATCTAGCCCCTCGGCGGTAATGTTTTACAGAATCCCGTTCGGGTTGGTTCATACTTCTCGGTGGGGACATAATATACGTCTATAACATTGTATATCCCACCCGACGGCAACCTAACGTCTCGAATGTAGTATTTCACAACATTCCTGGCGGGTCGGCCCCACTTCTCGGTAGGGACATTATATAAGTCTATATCGTAATATAACCTAACCTAACCCATCTAGACCCTCGATAGTAATGTTTCACAGAATTCCGTTCGTGTCGCCCCGTACGTCACGGTGCGGACATTATATACGTCTATAACATTATATATCCTCACCTAAGGCAACCTAACATCTCGGATGTAGTATTTTCCAAAATACCTGGCGGGTTGGCCCCTACTTCTCGGTGGGAACATTATATACGTCTATAACGTAATATAACCTAACCTAACCCATCTAGCCCCTCGGCGGTAATGTTTTACAGAATCCCGTTCGTGTCGTCCCGTACGTCTCGGTGGGGCCATTGTATGCGTCTATAACGTTATATATCCTAACCTAAGGCAACCTAACATCTCGAATGTAGTATTTTACAACATTGCACTCGGGTCGGCCCCTAATTCTCGTTGGGTACACTATATACGTCTACAACGTAATATAACGTAAGCAAACCCATCTAGCCCCTCGCTGGTAATGTTTTGCAGAATCCAGTTCGTGTCGTCCCGTACGTCTCGGTGCGGACATTATATAAGTCTATAACGTTATATATCCTAACCTAAGGCAACCTAACATCTCGAATGTAGTATTTTAAGACATTCCACTCGGTTCGGCCCCTAATTCTCGTTGGGTACATTATATACGTCTACAACGAAATATAACCTAACCAAACCCATCTAGCCCCTCGCTGGTAATGTTTTACAGAATCCAGTTTGTGTCGTCCCGTACGTCTCGGTGGGGACATTGTATGCATCTATAATGATATATATCCTAACCTAAGGCGACCTAACATCTCGGATGTAGTATTTTGCAACGTTACATGCGTGTCGGCCCCTACTTCTCGGTGGGAACATTATATACGTCCATAACGTGATATAACCTAATCTAACCCATCTAGCCCCTCGGCGGTAATGTTTTACAGAATCCCGTTCGGGTTGGTTCATACTTCTCGGTGGGGACATAATATACGTCTATAACATTGTATATCCCACCCGACGGCAACCTAACGTCTCGAATGTAGTATTTCACAACATTCCTGGCGGGCCGGCCCCACTTCTCGGTAGGGACATTATATAAGTCTATATCGCAATATAACCTAACCTAACCCATCTATAACCTCGCTGGTAATGTTTCCCAGAATCCCGTTCGTGTCGCCCCGTACGTCACGGTGCGGACATTATATACGTCTATAACGTTGTATATGCTAACCTAAGGCAACCTAACATCTCACATGTAGTATTATACAACATTCCAGGCGGGTCAGCCCCTACTTCTCGGTGGGCACATTATATACGTCTATATCGCAATATAACCTAACCTAACCCATTTAGCCCCTCGCTGGTAATGTTTTACAGAATCCAGTTCATGTCGTCCCGTACGTCTCGGTGGGGACATTGTATGCGTCTATAACGTTATAGATCCTAACCTAAGGCTATCTAACATCTCGGATGTAGTCATTTCCAAAATTACTGGCGGGTCGGCCCCTACTTCTCGGTGGGAACATTATATACGTCTATAACGTAATATAACCTAACCTAACCCATCTAGCCCCTCGGCGGTAATGTTTTACAGAAACCCGTTCGTGTCGTCCCGTACGTCTCGGTGCGGACATTATATAAGTCTATAACGTTATATATCCTAACCTAAGGAAACCTAACATCTCGAATGTAGTATTTGACAACATTTCAGGCGGGACGGCCCTTAATTCTCTATGGGAACATTATATACGTCTATAACGTAATATAACCTAACCTAACCCATCTAGACCCTCGCTCGTAATATTTCACAGAATTCCGTTCGTGTCGCCCCGTACGTCACGGTGCGGACATTATATACGAATATAACATTATATATCCTCACCTAAGGCAACCTAACATCTCGGATGTAGTACTTCCCAAAATACCTGGCGTGTTGGCCCCTACTTATCGGTGGGAACATTATATACGTCTATGACGTAATATAACCTAACCTAACCCATCTAGCCCCTCGGCGGTAATGTTTTACAGAATCCCGTTCGTGTCGTCCCGTACGTCTCGGTGCGGACATTATATAAGTCTATAACGTTATATATCCTAACCTAAGGCAACCTAACATCTCGAATGTAGTATTTTACAACATTCCACTCGGGTCGGCCCCTAATTCTCGTTGGGTACACTATATACGTCTACAACGAAATATAACCTAACCTAACCCATCTAGCCCCTCGCTGGTAATGTTTTACAGAATCCAATTCGTGTCGTACCGTACGTCTTGGTGGGGACATTGTATGCGTCTATAACCTTATATATCCTAACCTAAGGCAACCTAACATCTCTAACGTAGTATTTTACAATATTCCAGGCGGGTCGGCCCCTATACCTCAGTGGACACATTATATACGTCTATATCGCAATATAACCTAACCTAACCCATCTAGCACCTCGCTGGTAATGTTTTACAGAATCCAGTTCGTGTCGTCCCGTACGTCTCGGTGGGGACATTGTATGCATCTATAACGATATATATCCCAACCTAAGGCGACCTAACATCTCGGATGTAGTATTTTGCAACATTACAGGCGTGTCGGCCCCTACTTCTCGGTGGGAACATTATATACGTCTATATCGTAATATAACCTAACCTAACCCATTTTGCCCTTCGGTGATAATTTTTTACAGAATCCCGGTCGTGTTGGCTCATACTTCTCGGTGGGGACATTATATACGTCTATAACGTTATATATCATAACCTAAGGCAACCTAACATCTCGGATGTAGTATTTTCCAAAATACCTGGCGGCTTGGCCCCTACTTCTCGGTGGGAACATTATATACGTCTATAACGTAATATAACCTAACCTAACCCATCTAGCCCCTCGGCGGTAATGTTTTACAGAATCCCGTTCGTGTCGGCCCGTACTTCTCGGTGGGGACATTATATGCGTCTAGAAAGTTATATATCCTAACCTAAGGCAACCTAACATCTCGGATGTAGTATTTTACAACATTCCTGGCGGGTCGGCCCCTACTTCTCGGTGGGAACATTATATAGGTCTACAACGTAGTATAACCTAACCTAACCCATCTAGCCCCTCGCTGGTAATGCTTTACAGTTTCCAGTTCGTGTCGTCCCGTACGTCTCGGTGGGGAAATTGTATGCGTCTATAACGTTATATATCCTAACCTAAGGCAACCTAACATTTCGAATGTAGTATTTTACATCATTGCACTCGGGTCGGCCCCTAATTCTCGTTGGGTACACTATATACGTCTACAACGTAATATAACATAACCAAACCCATCTAGCCCCTCGGCGGTAATGTTTTACAGAATCCCGTTCGGGTTGGTTCATACTTCTCGGTGGGGACATAATATACGTCTATAACATTGTATATCCCACCCGACGGCAACCTAACGTCTCGAATGTAGTATTTCACAACATTCCTGGCGGGTCGGCCCCACTTCTCGGTAGGGACATTATATAAGTCTATATCGTAATATAACCTAACCTAACCCATCTAGACCCTCGATAGTAATGTTTCACAGAATTCCGTTCGTGTCGCCCCGTACGTCACGGTGCGGACATTGTATACGTCTACAACATTATATATCCTCACCTAAGGCAACCTAACATCTCGGATGTAGTATTTTCCAAAATACCTGGCGGGTTGGCCCCTACTTCTCGGTGGGAACATTATATACGTCTATAACGTAATATAACCTAACCTAACCCATCTAGCCCCTCGGCGGTAATGTTTTACAGAATCCCGTTCGTGTCGTCCCGTACGTCTCGGTGCGGACATTATATAAGTCTATAACGTTATATATCCTAACCTAAGGCAACCTAACATCTCGAATGTAGTATTTTAAGACATTCCACTCGGTTCGGCCCCTAATTCTCGTTGGGTACATTATATACGTCTACAACGAAATATAACCTAACCAAACCCATCTAGCCCCTCGCTGGTAATGTTTTACAGAATCCAGTTTGTGTCGTCCCGTACGTCTCGGTGGGGACATTGTATGCATCTATAATGATATATATCCTAACCTAAGGCGACCTAACATCTCGGATGTAGTATTTTGCAACGTTACATGCGTGTCGGCCCCTACTTCTCGGTGGGAACATTATATACGTCCATAACGTGATATAACCTAATCTAACCCATCTAGCCCCTCGGCGGTAATGTTTTACAGAATCCCGTTCGGGTTGGTTCATACTTCTCGGTGGGGACATAATATACGTCTATAACATTGTATATCCCACCCGACGGCAACCTAACGTCTCGAATGTAGTATTTCACAACATTCCTGGCGGGCCGGCCCCACTTCTCGGTAGGGACATTATATAAGTCTATATCGCAATATAACCTAACCTAACCCATCTATAACCTCGCTGGTAATGTTTCCCAGAATCCCGTTCGTGTCGCCCCGTACGTCACGGTGCGGACATTATATACGTCTATAACGTTGTATATGCTAACCTAAGGCAACCTAACATCTCACATGTAGTATTATACAACATTCCAGGCGGGTCAGCCCCTACTTCTCGGTGGGCACATTATATACGTCTATATCGCAATATAACCTAACCTAACCCATTTAGCCCCTCGCTGGTAATGTTTTACAGAATCCAGTTCATGTCGTCCCGTACGTCTCGGTGGGGACATTGTATGCGTCTATAACGTTATAGATCCTAACCTAAGGCTCTCTAACATCTCGGATGTAGTCATTTCCAAAATTACTGGCGGGTCGGCCCCTACTTCTCGGTGGGAACATTATATACGTCTATAACGTAATATAACCTAACCTAACCCATCTAGCCCCTCGGCGGTAATGTTTTACAGAAACCCGTTCGTGTCGTCCCGTACGTCTCGGTGCGGACATTATATAAGTCTATAACGTTATATATCCTAACCTAAGGAAACCTAACATCTCGAATGTAGTATTTGACAACATTTCAGGCGGGACGGCCCTTAATTCTCTATGGGAACATTATATACGTCTATAACGTAATATAACCTAACCTAACCCATCTAGACCCTCGCTCGTAATATTTCACAGAATTCCGTTCGTGTCGCCCCGTACGTCACGGTGCGGACATTATATACGAATATAACATTATATATCCTCACCTAAGGCAACCTAACATCTCGGATGTAGTACTTCCCAAAATACCTGGCGTGTTGGCCCCTACTTATCGGTGGGAACATTATATACGTCTATGACGTAATATAACCTAACCTAACCCATCTAGCCCCTCGGCGGTAATGTTTTACAGAATCCCGTTCGTGTCGTCCCGTACGTCTCGGTGCGGACATTATATAAGTCTATAACGTTATATATCCTAACCTAAGGCAACCTAACATCTCGAATGTAGTATTTTACAACATTCCACTCGGGTCGGCCCCTAATTCTCGTTGGGTACACTATATACGTCTACAACGAAATATAACCTAACCTAACCCATCTAGCCCCTCGCTGGTAATGTTTTACAGAATCCAATTCGTGTCGTACCGTACGTCTTGGTGGGGACATTGTATGCGTCTATAACCTTATATATCCTAACCTAAGGCAACCTAACATCTCTAACGTAGTATTTTACAATATTCCAGGCGGGTCGGCCCCTATACCTCAGTGGACACATTATATACGTCTATATCGCAATATAACCTAACCTAACCCATCTAGCACCTCGCTGGTAATGTTTTACAGAATCCAGTTCGTGTCGTCCCGTACGTCTCGGTGGGGACATTGTATGCATCTATAACGATATATATCCCAACCTAAGGCGACCTAACATCTCGGATGTAGTATTTTGCAACATTACAGGCGTGTCGGCCCCTACTTCTCGGTGGGAACATTATATACGTCTATATCGTAATATAACCTAACCTAACCCATTTTGCCCTTCGGTGATAATTTTTTACAGAATCCCGGTCGTGTTGGCTCATACTTCTCGGTGGGGACATTATATACGTCTATAACGTTATATATCATAACCTAAGGCAACCTAACATCTCGGATGTAGTATTTTCCAAAATACCTGGCGGCTTGGCCCCTACTTCTCGGTGGGAACATTATATACGTCTATAACGTAATATAACCTAACCTAACCCATCTAGCCCCTCGGCGGTAATGTTTTACAGAATCCCGGTCGTGTCGGCCCGTACTTCTCGGTGGGGACATTATATGCGTCTAGAAAGTTATATATCCTAACCTAAGGCAACCTAACATCTCGGATGTAGTATTTTACAACATTCCTGGCGGGTCGGCCCCTACTTCTCGGTGGGAACATTATATAGGTCTACAACGTAGTATAACCTAACCTAACCCATCTAGCCCCTCGCTGGTAATGCTTTACAGTTTCCAGTTCGTGTCGTCCCGTACGTCTCGGTGGGGACATTGTATGCGTCTATAACGTTATATATCCTAACCTAAGGCAACCTAACATTTCGAATGTAGTATTTTACATCATTGCACTCGGGTCGGCCCCTAATTCTCGTTGGGTACACTATATACGTCTACAACGTAATATAACATAACCAAACCCATCTAGCCCCTCGGCGGTAATGTTTTACAGAATCCCGTTCGGGTTGGTTCATACTTCTCGGTGGGGACATAATATACGTCTATAACATTGTATATCCCACCCGACGGCAACCTAACGTCTCGAATGTAGTATTTCACAACATTCCTGGCGGGTCGGCCCCACTTCTCGGTAGGGACATTATATAAGTCTATATCGTAATATAACCTAACCTAACCCATCTAGACCCTCGATAGTAATGTTTCACAGAATTCCGTTCGTGTCGCCCCGTACGTCACGGTGCGGACATTGTATACGTCTACAACATTATATATCCTCACCTAAGGCAACCTAACATCTCGGATGTAGTATTTTCCAAAATACCTGGCGGGTTGGCCCCTACTTCTCGGTGAGAACATTATATACGTCTATAACGTAATATAACCTAACCTAACCCATCTAGCCCCTCGGCGGTAATGTTTTACAGAATCCCGTTCGTGTCGTCCCGTACGTCTCGGTGCGGACATTATATAAGTCTATAACGTTATATATCCTAACCTAAGGCAACCTAACATCTCGAATGTAGTATTTTAAGACATTCCACTCGGTTCGGCCCCTAATTCTCGTTGGGTACATTATATACGTCTACAACGAAATATAACCTAACCTAACCCATCTAGCCCCTCGCTGGTAATGTTTTACAGAATCCAGTTTGTGTCGTCCCGTACGTCTCGGTGGGGACATTGTATGCATCTATAACGATATATATCCTAACGTAAGGCGACCTAACATCTCGGATGTAGTATTTTGCAACATTACAGGCGTGTCGGCCCCTACTTCTCGGTGGGAACATTATATACGTCTATATCGTAATATAACCTAACCTAACCCATTTTGCCCATCGGTGATAATGTTTTACAGAATCCCGGTCGTGTTGGCTCATACTTCTCGGTGGGGACATTATATACGTCTATAACGTTATATATCATAACCTAAGGCAACCTAACATCTCGGATGTAGTATTTTCCAAAACACCTGGCGGCTTGGCCCCTACTTCTCGGTGGGAACATTATATACGTCTATAACGTAATATAACCTAACCTAACCCATCTAGCCCCTCGGCGGTAATGTTTTACAGAATCCCGGTCGTGTCGGCCCGTACTTCTCGGTGGGGACATTATATGCGTCTAGAAAGTTATATATCCTAACCTAAGGCAACCTAACATCTCGGATGTAGTATTTTACAACATTCCTGGCGGGTCGGCCCCTACTTCTCGGTGGGAACATTATATAGGTCTACAACGTAGTATAACCTAACCTAACCCATCTAGCCCATCGCTGGTAATGCTTTACAGTATCCAGTTCGTGTCGTCCCGTACGTCTCGGTGGGGACATTGTATGCGTCTATAACGTTATATATCCTAACCTAAGGCAACCTAACATCTCGAATGTAGTATTTTACAACATTGCACTCGGGTCGGCCCCTAATTCTCGTTGGGTACACTATATACGTCTACAACGTAATATAACATAACCAAACCCATCTAGCACCTCGCTGGTAATGTTTTACAGAATCCAGTTCGTGTCGTCCCGTACGTCTTGGTGGGGATATTGCATGCGTCTATACCGTTATATATCCTAACCTAAGGCAACCTAATATCTCTAACGTAGTATTTTACGACATTCCAGGCGGGTCGGCCCCTACTTCTCGGTGGACACATTATATACATCTATATCGCAATATTACCTAACCTAACCCATCTAGCCCCTCGCTGGTAATGTTTTACAGAATCCAGTTCGTGTCGTCCCGTACGTCTCGGTGGGGACATTGTATGCGTCTATAACATTATATATCCTAACCTAAGGCAACCTAACATCTCGGATGTAGTATTTTACAACATTCCTGGCGGGTCGGCCCCTACTTCTCGGTGGGAACATTATATACGTCCATAACGTGATATAACCTAATCTAACCCATCTAGCCCCTCGGCGGTAATGTTTTACAGAATCCCGTTCGGGTTGGTTCATACTTCTCGGTGGGGACATAATATACGTCTATAACATTGTATGTCCCACCCGAAGGCAACCTAACGTCTCGAATGTAGTATTTCACAACATTCCTGGCGGGTCGGCCCCACTTCTCGGTAGGGACATTATATAAGTCTATATCGTAATATAACCTAACCTAACCCATCTAGTCCCTCGATAGTAATGTTTCACAGAATTCCGTTCGTGTCGCCTCGTACGTCACGGTGCGGACATTATATACGTCTATAACATTATATATCCTCACCTAAGGCAACCTAACATCTCGGATGTAGTATTTTCCAAAATACCTGGCGGGTCGGCCCCTACTTCTCGGTGGACACATTATATACGTCTATATCGCAATATTACCTAACCTAACCCATCTAGCCCCTCGCTGGTAATGTTTTACAGAATCCAGTTCGTGTCGTCCCGTACGTCTCGGTGGGGACATTGTATGCATCTATAACGATATATATCCCAACCTAAGGCGACCTAACATCTCGGAAGTATTTTGCAACATTACAGGCGTGTCGGCCCCTACTTCTCGGTGGGAACATTATATACGTCTATATCGTAATATAACCTAACCTAACCCATTTTGCCCTTCGGTGATAATTTTTTACAGAATCCCGGTCGTGTTGGCTCATACTTCTCGGTGGGGACATTATATACGTCTATAACGTTATATATCATAACCTAAGGCAACCTAACATCTCGGATGTAGTATTTTCCAAAATACCTGGCGGCTTGGCCCCTACTTCTCGGTGGGAACATTATATACGTCTATAACGTAATATAACCTAACCTAACCCATCTAGCCCCTCGGCGGTAATGTTTTACAGAATCCCGTTCGTGTCGTCGCGTACGTCTCGGTGCGGACATTATATAAGTCTATAACGTTATATATCTTAACCTAAGGCAACCTAACATCTCGAATGTAGTATTTTAAGACATTCCACTCGGTTCGGCCCCTAATTCTCGTTGGGTACATTATATACGTCTACAACGAAATATAACCTAACCTAACCCATCTAGCCCCTCGCTGGTAATGTTTTACAGAATCCAGTTTGTGTCGTCCCGTACGTCTCGGTGGGGACATTGTATGCATCTATAACGATATATATCCTAACCTAAGGCGACCTAACATCTCGGATGTAGTATTTTGCAACGTTACATGCGTGTCGGCCCCTACTTCTCGGTGGGGACATTATATACGTCTATATCGTAATATAACCTAACCTAACCCATTTTGCCTTTCGGTGATAATGTTTTACAGAATCCCGGTCGTGTTTGCTCATACTTCTCGGGGGGGACATTATATACGTCTATAACGTTATATATCATAACCTAAGGCAACCTAACATCTCGGATGTAGTATTTTCCAAAATACCTGGCGGCTTGGCCCCTACTTCTCGGTGGGAACATTATATACGTCTATAACGTAATATAACCTAACCTAACCCATCTAGCCCCTCGGCGGTAATGTTTTACAGAATCCCGGTCGTGTCGGCCCGTACTTCTCGGTGGGGACATTATATGCGTCTAGAAAGTTATATATCCTAACCTAAGGCAACCTAACATCTCGGATGTAGTATTTTACAACATTCCTGGCGGGTCGGCCCCTACTTCTCGGTGGGAACATTATATAGGTCTACAACGTAGTATAACCTAACCTAACCCATCTAGCCCCTCGCTGGTAATGCTTTACAGTATCCAGTTCGTGTCGTCGCGTACGTCTCGGTGGGGACATTGTATGCGTCTATAACGTTATATATCCTAACCTAAGGCAACCTAACATCTCGAATGTAGTATTTTACAACATTGCACTCGGGTCGGCCCCTAATTCTCGTTGGGTACACTATATACGTCTACAACGTAATATAACATAACCAAACCCATCTAGCACCTCGCTGGTAATGTTTTACAGAATCCAGTTCGTGTCGTCCCGTACGTCTTGGTGGGGATATTGCATGCGTCTATACCGTTATATATCCTAACCTAAGGCAACCTAATATCTCTAACGTAGTATTTTACGACATTCCAGGCGGGTCGGCCCCTACTTCTCGGTGGACACATTATATACATCTATATCGCAATATTACCTAACCTAACCCATCTAGCCCCTCGCTGGTAATGTTTTACAGAATCCAGTTCGTGTCGTCCCGTACGTCTCGGTGGGGACATTGTATGCGTCTATAACATTATATATCCTAACCTAAGGCAACCTAACATCTCGGATGTAGTATTTTACAACATTCCTGGCGGGTCGGCCCCTACTTCTCGGTGGGAATATTATATACGTCCATAACGTGATATAACCTAATCTAACCCATCTAGCCCCTCGGCGGTAATGTTTTACAGAATCCCGTTCGGGTTGGTTCATACTTCTCGGTGGGGACATAATATACGTCTATAACATTGTATGTCCCACCCGAAGGCAACCTAACGTCTCGAATGTAGTATTTCACAACATTCCTGGCGGGTCGGCCCCACTTCTCGGTAGGGACATTATATAAGTCTATATCGTAATATAACCTAACCTAACCCATCTAGTCCCTCGATAGTAATGTTTCACAGAATTCCGTTCGTGTCGCCTCGTACGTCACGGTGCGGACATTATATACGTCTATAACATTATATATCCTCACCTAAGGCAACCTAACATCTCGGATGTAGTATTTTCCAAAATACCTGGCGGGTCGGCCCCTACTTCTCGGTGGACACATTATATACGTCTATATCGCAATATTACCTAACCTAACCCATCTAGCCCCTCGCTGGTAATGTTTTACAGAATCCAGTTCGTGTCGTCCCGTACGTCTCGGTGGGGACATTGTATGCATCTATAACGATATATATCCCAACCTAAGGCGACCTAACATCTCGGAAGTATTTTGCAACATTACAGGCGTGTCGGCCCCTACTTCTCGGTGGGAACATTATATACGTCTATATCGTAATATAACCTAACCTAACCCATTTTGCCCTTCGGTGATAATTTTTTACAGAATCCCGGTCGTGTTGGCTCATACTTCTCGGTGGGGACATTATATACGTCTATAACGTTATATATCATAACCTAAGGCAACCTAACATCTCGGATGTAGTATTTTCCAAAATACCTGGCGGCTTGGCCCCTACTTCTCGGTGGGAACATTATATACGTCTATAACGTAATATAACCTAACCTAACCCATCTAGCCCCTCGGCGGTAATGTTTTACAGAATCCCGTTCGTGTCGTCGCGTACGTCTCGGTGCGGACATTATATAAGTCTATAACGTTATATATCTTAACCTAAGGCAACCTAACATCTCGAATGTAGTATTTTAAGACATTCCACTCGGTTCGGCCCCTAATTCTCGTTGGGTACATTATATACGTCTACAACGAAATATAACCTAACCTAACCCATCTAGCCCCTCGCTGGTAATGTTTTACAGAATCCAGTTTGTGTCGTCCCGTACGTCTCGGTGGGGACATTGTATGCATCTATAACGATATATATCCTAACCTAAGGCGACCTAACATCTCGGATGTAGTATTTTGCAACGTTACATGCGTGTCGGCCCCTACTTCTCGGTGGGGACATTATATACGTCTATATCGTAATATAACCTAACCTAACCCATTTTGCCTTTCGGTGATAATGTTTTACAGAATCCCGGTCGTGTTTGCTCATACTTCTCGGGGGGGACATTATATACGTCTATAACGTTATATATCATAACCTAAGGCAACCTAACATCTCGGATGTAGTATTTTCCAAAATACCTGGCGGCTTGGCCCCTACTTCTCGGTGGGAACATTATATACGTCTATAACGTAATATAACCTAACCTAACCCATCTAGCCCCTCGGCGGTAATGTTTTACAGAATCCCGGTCGTGTCGGCCCGTACTTCTCGGTGGGGACATTATATGCGTCTAGAAAGTTATATATCCTAACCTAAGGCAACCTAACATCTCGGATGTAGTATTTTACAACATTCCTGGCGGGTCGGCCCCTACTTCTCGGTGGGAACATTATATAGGTCTACAACGTAGTATAACCTAACCTAACCCATCTAGCCCCTCGCTGGTAATGCTTTACAGTATCCAGTTCGTGTCGTCGCGTACGTCTCGGTGGGGACATTGTATGCGTCTATAACGTTATATATCCTAACCTAAGGCAACCTAACATCTCGAATGTAGTATTTTACAACATTGCACTCGGGTCGGCCCCTAATTCTCGTTGGGTACACTATATACGTCTACAACGTAATATAACATAACCAAACCCATCTAGCACCTCGCTGGTAATGTTTTACAGAATCCAGTTCGTGTCGTCCCGTACGTCTTGGTGGGGATATTGCATGCGTCTATACCGTTATATATCCTAACCTAAGGCAACCTAATATCTCTAACGTAGTATTTTACGACATTCCAGGCGGGTCGGCCCCTACTTCTCGGTGGACACATTATATACATCTATATCGCAATATTACCTAACCTAACCCATCTAGCCCCTCGCTGGTAATGTTTTACAGAATCCAGTTCGTGTCGTCCCGTACGTCTCGGTGGGGACATTGTATGCGTCTATAACATTATATATCCTAACCTAAGGCAACCTAACATCTCGGATGTAGTATTTTACAACATTCCTGGCGGGTCGGCCCCTACTTCTCGGTGGGAATATTATATACGTCCATAACGTGATATAACCTAATCTAACCCATCTAGCCCCTCGGCGGTAATGTTTTACAGAATCCCGTTCGGGTTGGTTCATACTTCTCGGTGGGGACATAATATACGTCTATAACATTGTATGTCCCACCCGAAGGCAACCTAACGTCTCGAATGTAGTATTTCACAACATTCCTGGCGGGTCGGCCCCACTTCTCGGTAGGGACATTATATAAGTCTATATCGTAATATAACCTAACCTAACCCATCTAGTCCCTCGATAGTAATGTTTCACAGAATTCCGTTCGTGTCGCCCCGTACGTCACGGTGCGGACATTATATACGTCTATAACATTATATATCCTCACCTAAGGCAACCTAACATCTCGGATGTAGTATTTTCCAAAATACCTGGCGGGTCGGCCCCTACTTCTCGGTGGACACATTATATACGTCTATATCGCAATATTACCTAACCTAACCCATCTAGCCCCTCGCTGGTAATGTTTTACAGAATCCAGTTCGTGTCGTCCCGTACGTCTCGGTGGGGACATTGTATGCATCTATAACGATATATATCCCAACCTAAGGCGACCTAACATCTCGGATGTAGTATTTTGCAACATTACAGGCGTGTCGGCCCCTACTTCTCGGTGGGAACATTATATACGTCTATATCGTAATATAACCTAACCTAACCCATTTTGCCCTTCGGTGATAATTTTTTACAGAATCCCGGTCGTGTTGGCTCATACTTCTCGGTGGGGACATTATATACGTCTATAACGTTATATATCATAACCTAAGGCAACCTAACATCTCGGATGTAGTATTTTCCAAAATACCTGGCGGCTTGTCCCCTACTTCTCGGTGGGAACATTATATACGTCTATAACGTAATGTAACCTAACCTAACCCATCTAGCCCCTCGGCGGTAATGTTTTACAGAATCCCGGTCGTGTCGGCCCGTACTTCTCGGTGGGGACATTATATGCGTCTAGAAAGTTATATATCCTAACCTAAGGCAACCTAACATCTCGGATGTAGTATTTTACAACATTCCTGGCGGGTCGGCCCCTACTTCTCGGTGGGAACATTATATAGGTCTACAACGTAGTATAACCTAACCTAACCCATCTAGCCCCTCGCTGGTAATGCTTTACAGTTTCCAGTTCGTGTCGTCCCGTACGTCTCGGTGGGGACATTGTATGCGTCTATAACGTTATATATCCTAACCTAAGGCAACCTAACATCTCGAATGTAGTATTTTACAACATTGCACTCGGGTCGGCCCCTAATTCTCGTTGGGTACACTATATACGTCTACAACGTAATATAACCTAACCAAACCCATCTAGCCCCTCGCTGGTAATGTTTTACAGAATCCAGTTCGTGTCGTCCCGTACGTCTTGGTGGGGACATTGTATGCGTCTATAACGTTATATATCCTAACCTAAGGCAACCTAACATCCCGAATGTAGTATTTTACAACATTCCACTCGGGTCGGCCCCTAATTCTCGTTGGGTACACTATATACGTCTACAACGTAATATAACATAACCAAACCCATCTAGCACCTCGCTGGTAATGTTTTACAGAATCCCGGTCGTGTCGGCCCGTACTTCTCGGTGGGGACATTATATGCGTCTAGAAAGTTATATATCCTAACCTAAGGCAACCTAACATCTCGGATGTAGTATTTTACAACATTCCTGGCGGGTCGGCCCCTACTTCTCGGTGGGAACATTATATAGGTCTACAACGTAGTATAACCTAACCTAACCCATCTAGCCCCTCGCTGGTAGTGCTTTACAGTATCCAGTTCGTGTCGTCCCGTACGTCTCGGTGGGGACATTGTATGCGTCTATAACATTATATATCCTAACCTAAGGCAACCTAACATCTCGGATGTAGTATTTTACAACATTCCTGGCGGGTCGGCCCCTACTTCTCGGTGGGAACATTATATACGTCCATAACGTGATATAACCTAATCTAACCCATCTAGCCCCTCGGCGGTAATGTTTTACAGAATCCCGTTCGGGTTGGTTCATACTTCTCGGTGGGGACATAATATACGTCTATAACATTGTATGTCCCACCCGAAGGCAACCTAACGTCTCGAATGTAGTATTTCACAACATTCCTGGCGGGTCGGCCCCACTTCTCGGTAGGGACATTATATAAGTCTATATCGTAATATAACCTAACCTAACCCATCTAGTCCCTCGATAGTAATGTTTCACAGAATTCCGTTCGTGTCGCCTCGTACGTCACGGTGCGGACATTATATACGTCTATAACATTATATATCCTCACCTAAGGCAACCTAACATCTCGGATGTAGTATTTTCCAAAATACCTGGCGGGTCGGCCCCTACTTCTCGGTGGACACATTATATACGTCTATATCGCAATATTACCTAACCTAACCCATCTAGCCCCTCGCTGGTAATGTTCTACAGAATCCAGTTCGTGTCGTCCCGTACGTCTCGGTGGGGACATTGTATGCATCTATAACGATATATATCCCAACCTAAGGCGACCTAACATCTCGGAAGTATTTTGCAACATTACAGGCGTGTCGGCCCCTACTTCTCGGTGGGAACATTATATACGTCTATATCGTAATATAACCTAACCTAACCCATTTTGCCCTTCGGTGATAATTTTTTACAGAATCCCGGTCGTGTTGGCTCATACTTCTCGGTGGGGACATTATATACGTCTATAACGTTATATATCATAACCTAAGGCAACCTAACATCTCGGATGTAGTATTTTCCAAAATACCTGGCGGCTTGGCCCCTACTTCTCGGTGGGAACATTATATACGTCTATAACGTAATATAACCTAACCTAACCCATCTAGCCCCTCGGCGGTAATGTTTTACAGAATCCCGTTCGTGTCGTCCCGTACGTCTCGGTGCGGACATTATATAAGTCTATAACGTTATATATCCTAACCTAAGGCAACCTAACATCTCGAATGTAGTATTTTAAGACATTCCACTCGGTTCGGCCCCTAATTCTCGTTGGGTACATTATATACGTCTACAACGAAATATAACCTAACCTAACCCATCTAGCCCCTCGCTGGTAATGTTTTACAGAATCCAGTTTGTGTCGTCCCGTACGTCTCGGTGAGGACATTGTATGCATCTATAACGATATATATCCTAACCTAAGGCGACCTAACATCTCGGATGTAGTATTTTGCAACGTTACATGCGTGTCGGCCCCTACTTCTCGGTGGGAACATTATATACGTCTATATCGTAATATAACCTAACCTAACCCATTTTGCCTTTCGGTGATAATGTTTTACAGAATCCCGGTCGTGTTTGCTCATACTTCTCGGGGGGGACATTATATACGTCTATAACGTTATATATCATAACCTAAGGCAACCTAACATCTCGGATGTAGTATTTTCCAAAATACCTGGCGGCTTGGCCCCTACTTCTCGGTGGGAACATTATATACGTCCATAACGTAATATAACCTAACCTAACCCATCTAGCCCCTCGGCGGTAATGTTTTACAGAATCCCGGTCGTGTCGGCCCGTACTTCTCGGTGGGGACATTATATGCGTCTAGAAAGTTATATATCCTAACCTAAGGCAACCTAACATCTCGGATGTAGTATTTTACAACATTCCTGGCGGGTCGGCCCCTACTTCTCGGTGGGAACATTATATAGGTCTACAACGTAGTATAACCTAACCTAACCCATCTAGCCCCTCGCTGGTAATGCTTTACAGTATCCAGTTCGTGTCGTCCCGTACGTCTCGGTGGGGACATTGTATGCGTCTATAACGTTATATATCCTAACCTAAGGCAACCTAACGTCTCGAATGTAGTATTTTACAACATTCCACTCGGGTCGGCCCCTAAATCTCGTTGGGTACACTATATACGTCTACAACGTAATATAACCTAACCAAACCCATCTAGCCCCTCGCTGGTAATGTTTTACAGAATCCAGTTCGTGTCGTCCCGTACGTCTTGGTGGGGACATTGTATGCGTCTATAACGTTATATATCCTAACCTAAGGCAACCTAACATCCCGAATGTAGTATTTTACGACATTCCACTCGGGTCGGCCCCTAATTCTCGTTGGGTACACTATATACGTCTACAACGTAATATAACATAACCAAACCCATCTAGCACCTCGCTGGTAATGTTTTACAGAATCCCGGTCGTGTCGGCCCGTACTTCTCGGTGGGGACATTATATGCGTCTAGAAAGTTATATATCCTAACCTAAGGCAACCTAACATCTCGGATGTAGTATTTTACAACATTCCTGGCGGGTCGGCCCCTACTTCTCGGTGGGAACATTATATAGGTCTACAACGTAGTATAACCTAACCTAACCCATCTAGCCCCTCGCTGGTAATGCTTTACAGTATCCAGTTCGTGTCGTCGCGTACGTCTCGGTGGGGACATTGTATGCGTCTATAACGTTATATATCCTAACCTAAGGCAACCTAACATCTCGAATGTAGTATTTTACAACATTGCACTCGGGTCGGCCCCTAATTCTCGTTGGGTACACTATATACGTCTACAACGTAATATAACATAACCAAACCCATCTAGCACCTCGCTGGTAATGTTTTACAGAATCCAGTTCGTGTCGTCCCGTACGTCTTGGTGGGGATATTGCATGCGTCTATACCGTTATATATCCTAACCTAAGGCAACCTAATATCTCTAACGTAGTATTTTACGACATTCCAGGCGGGTCGGCCCCTACTTCTCGGTGGACACATTATATACATCTATATCGCAATATTACCTAACCTAACCCATCTAGCCCCTCGCTGGTAATGTTTTACAGAATCCAGTTCGTGTCGTCCCGTACGTCTCGGTGGGGACATTGTATGCGTCTATAACATTATATATCCTAACCTAAGGCAACCTAACATCTCGGATGTAGTATTTTACAACATTCCTGGCGGGTCGGCCCCTACTTCTCGGTGGGAATATTATATACGTCCATAACGTGATATAACCTAATCTAACCCATCTAGCCCCTCGGCGGTAATGTTTTACAGAATCCCGTTCGGGTTGGTTCATACTTCTCGGTGGGGACATAATATACGTCTATAACATTGTATGTCCCACCCGAAGGCAACCTAACGTCTCGAATGTAGTATTTCACAACATTCCTGGCGGGTCGGCCCCACTTCTCGGTAGGGACATTATATAAGTCTATATCGTAATATAACCTAACCTAACCCATCTAGTCCCTCGATAGTAATGTTTCACAGAATTCCGTTCGTGTCGCCTCGTACGTCACGGTGCGGACATTATATACGTCTATAACATTATATATCCTCACCTAAGGCAACCTAACATCTCGGATGTAGTATTTTCCAAAATACCTGGCGGGTCGGCCCCTACTTCTCGGTGGACACATTATATACGTCTATATCGCAATATTACCTAACCTAACCCATCTAGCCCCTCGCTGGTAATGTTTTACAGAATCCAGTTCGTGTCGTCCCGTACGTCTCGGTGGGGACATTGTATGCATCTATAACGATATATATCCCAACCTAAGGCGACCTAACATCTCGGAAGTATTTTGCAACATTACAGGCGTGTCGGCCCCTACTTCTCGGTGGGAACATTATATACGTCTATATCGTAATATAACCTAACCTAACCCATTTTGCCCTTCGGTTATAATTTTTTACAGAATCCCGGTCGTGTTGGCTCATACTTCTCGGTGGGGACATTATATACGTCTATAACGTTATATATCATAACCTAAGGCAACCTAACATCTCGGATGTAGTATTTTCCAAAATACCTGGCGGCTTGGCCCCTACTTCTCGGTGGGAACATTATATACGTCTATAACGTAATATAACCTAACCTAACCCATCTAGCCCCTCGGCGGTAATGTTTTACAGAATCCCGTTCGTGTCGTCCCGTACGTCTCGGTGCGGACATTATATAAGTCTATAACGTTATATATCCTAACCTAAGGCAACCTAACATCTCGAATGTAGTATTTTAAGACATTCCACTCGGTTCGGCCCCTAATTCTCGTTGGGTACATTATATACGTCTACAACGAAATATAACCTAACCTAACCCATCTAGCCCCTCGCTGGTAATGTTTTACAGAATCCAGTTTGTGTCGTCCCGTACGTCTCGGTGAGGACATTGTATGCATCTATAACGATATATATCCTAACCTAAGGCGACCTAACATCTCGGATGTAGTATTTTGCAACGTTACATGCGTGTCGGCCCCTACTTCTCGGTGGGAACATTATATACGTCTATATCGTAATATAACCTAACCTAACCCATTTTGCCTTTCGGTGATAATGTTTTACAGAATCCCGGTCGTGTTTGCTCATACTTCTCGGGGGGGGACATTATATACGTCTATAACGTTATATATCATAACCTAAGGCAACCTAACATCTCGGATGTAGTATTTTCCAAAATACCTGGCGGCTTGGCCCCTACTTCTCGGTGGGAACATTATATACGTCCATAACGTAATATAACCTAACCTAACCCATCTAGCCCCTCGGCGGTAATGTTTTACAGAATCCCGGTCGTGTCGGCCCGTACTTCTCGGTGGGGACATTATATGCGTCTAGAAAGTTATATATCCTAACCTAAGGCAACCTAACATCTCGGATGTAGTATTTTACAACATTCCTGGCGGGTCGGCCCCTACTTCTCGGTGGGAACATTATATAGGTCTACAACGTAGTATAACCTAACCTAACCCATCTAGCCCCTCGCTGGTAATGCTTTACAGTATCCAGTTCGTGTCGTCCCGTACGTCTCGGTGGGGACATTGTATGCGTCTATAACGTTATATATCCTAACCTAAGGCAACCTAACGTCTCGAATGTAGTATTTTACAACATTCCACTCGGGTCGGCCCCTAAATCTCGTTGGGTACACTATATACGTCTACAACGTAATATAACCTAACCAAACCCATCTAGCCCCTCGCTGGTAATGTTTTACAGTATCCAGTTCGTGTCGTCCCGTACGTCTCGGTGGGGACATTGTATGCGTCTATAACGTTATATATCCTAACCTAAGGCAACCTAACGTCTCGAATGTAGTATTTTACAACATTCCACTCGGGTCGGCCCCTAAATCTCGTTGGGTACACTATATACGTCTACAACGTAATATAACCTAACCAAACCCATCTAGCCCCTCGCTGGTAATGTTTTACAGAATCCAGTTCGTGTCGTCCCGTACGTCTTGGTGGGGACATTGTATGCGTCTATAACGTTATATATCCTAACCTAAGGCAACCTAACATCCCGAATGTAGTATTTTACGACATTCCACTCGGGTCGGCCCCTAATTCTCGTTGGGTACACTATATACGTCTACAACGTAATATATCATAACCAAACCCATCTAGCACCTCGCTGGTAATGTTTTACAGAATCCCGGTCGTGTCGGCCCGTACTTCTCGGTGGGGACATTATATGCGTCTAGAAAGTTATATATCCTAACCTAAGGCAACCTAACATCTCGGATGTAGTATTTTACAACATTCCTGGCGGGTCGGCCCCTACTTCTCGGTGGGAACATTATATAGGTCTACAACGTAGTATAACCTAACCTAACCCATCTAGCCCCTCGCTGGTAATGCTTTACAGTATCCAGTTCGTGTCCTCCCGTACGTCTCGGTGGGGACATTGTATGCGTCTATAACGTTATATATCCTAACCTAAGGCAACCTAACATCTCGAATGTAGTATTTTACAACATTGCACTCGGGTCGGCCCCTAATTCTCGTTGGGTACACTATATACGTCTACAACGTAATATAACATAACCAAACCCATCTAGCACCTCGCTGGTAATGTTTTACAGAATCCAGTTCGTGTCGTCCCGTACGTCTTGGTGGGGATATTGCATGCGTCTATACCGTTATATATCCTAACCTAAGGCAACCTAATATCTCTAACGTAGTATTTTACGACATTCCAGGCGGGTCGGCCCCTACTTCTCGGTGGACACATTATATACATCTATATCGCAATATTACCTAACCTAACCCATCTAGCCCCTCGCTGGTAATGTTTTACAGAATCCAGTTCGTGTCGTCCCGTACGTCTCGGTGGGGACATTGTATGCGTCTATAACATTATATATCCTAACCTAAGGCAACCTAACATCTCGGATGTAGTATTTTACAACATTCCTGGCGGGTCGGCCCCTACTTCTCGGTGGGAATATTATATACGTCCATAACGTGATATAACCTAATCTAACCCATCTAGCCCCTCGGCGGTAATGTTTTACAGAATCCCGTTCGGGTTGGTTCATACTTCTCGGTGGGGACATAATATACGTCTATAACATTGTATGTCCCACCCGAAGGCAACCTAACGTCTCGAATGTAGTATTTCACAACATTCCTGGCGGGTCGGCCCCACTTCTCGGTAGGGACATTATATAAGTCTATATCGTAATATAACCTAACCTAACCCATCTAGTCCCTCGATAGTAATGTTTCACAGAATTCCGTTCGTGTCGCCTCGTACGTCACGGTGCGGACATTATATACGTCTATAACATTATATATCCTCACCTAAGGCAACCTAACATCTCGGATGTAGTATTTTCCAAAATACCTGGCGGGTCGGCCCCTACTTCTCGGTGGACACATTATATACGTCTATATCGCAATATTACCTAACCTAACCCATCTAGCCCCTCGCTGGTAATGTTTTACAGAATCCAGTTCGTGTCGTCCCGTACGTCTCGGTGGGGACATTGTATGCATCTATAACGATATATATCCCAACCTAAGGCGACCTAACATCTCGGAAGTATTTTGCAACATTACAGGCGTGTCGGCCCCTACTTCTCGGTGGGAACATTATATACGTCTATATCGTAATATAACCTAACCTAACCCATTTTGCCCTTCGGTGATAATTTTTTACAGAATCCCGGTCGTGTTGGCTCATACTTCTCGGTGGGGACATTATATACGTCTATAACGTTATATATCATAACCTAAGGCAACCTAACATCTCGGATGTAGTATTTTCCAAAATACCTGGCGGCTTGGCCCCTACTTCTCGGTGGGAACATTATATACGTCTATAACGTAATATAACCTAACCTAACCCATCTAGCCCCTCGGCGGTAATGTTTTACAGAATCCCGTTCGTGTCGTCCCGTACGTCTCGGTGCGGACATTATATAAGTCTATAACGTTATATATCCTAACCTAAGGCAACCTAACATCTCGAATGTTGTATTTTAAGACATTCCACTCGGTTCGGCCCCTAATTCTCGTTGGGTACATTATATACGTCTACAACGAAATATAACCTAACCTAACCCATCTAGCCCCTCGCTGGTAATGTTTTACAGAATCCAGTTTGTGTCGTCCCGTACGTCTCGGTGAGGACATTGTATGCATCTATAACGATATATATCCTAACCTAAGGCGACCTAACATCTCGGATGTAGTATTTTGCAACGTTACATGCGTGTCGGCCCCTACTTCTCGGTGGGAACATTATATACGTCTATATCGTAATATAACCTAACCTAACCCATTTTGCCTTTCGGTGATAATGTTTTACAGAATCCCGGTCGTGTTTGCTCATACTTCTCGGGGGGGACATTATATACGTCTATAACGTTATATATCATAACCTAAGGCAACCTAACATCTCGGATGTAGTATTTTCCAAAATACCTGGCGGCTTGGCCCCTACTTCTCGGTGGGAACATTATATACGTCCATAACGTAATATAACCTAACCTAACCCATCTAGCCCCTCGGCGGTAATGTTTTACAGAATCCCGGTCGTGTCGGCCCGTACTTCTCGGTGGGGACATTATATGCGTCTAGAAAGTTATATATCCTAACCTAAGGCAACCTAACATCTCGGATGTAGTATTTTACAACATTCCTGGCGGGTCGGCCCCTACTTCTCGGTGGGAACATTATATAGGTCTACAACGTAGTATAACCTAACCTAACCCATCTAGCCCCTCGCTGGTAATGCTTTACAGTATCCAGTTCGTGTCGTCCCGTACGTCTCGGTGGGGACATTGTATGCGTCTATAACGTTATATATCCTAACCTAAGGCAACCTAACGTCTCGAATGTAGTATTTTACAACATTCCACTCGGGTCGGCCCCTAAATCTCGTTGGGTACACTATATACGTCTACAACGTAATATAACCTAACCAAACCCATCTAGCCCCTCGCTGGTAATGTTTTACAGAATCCAGTTCGTGTCGTCCCGTACGTCTTGGTGGGGACATTGTATGCGTCTATAACGTTATATATCCTAACCTAAGGCAACCTAACATCCCGAATGTAGTATTTTACGACATTCCACTCGGGTCGGCCCCTAATTCTCGTTGGGTACACTATATACGTCTACAACGTAATATAACATAACCAAACCCATCTAGCACCTCGCTGGTAATGTTTTACAGAATCCCGGTCGTGTCGGCCCGTACTTCTCGGTGGGGACATTATATGCGTCTAGAAAGTTATATATCCTAACCTAAGGCAACCTAACATCTCGGATGTAGTATTTTACAACATTCCTGGCGGGTCGGCCCCTACTTCTCGGTGGGAACATTATATAGGTCTACAACGTAGTATAACCTAACCTAACCCATCTAGCCCCTCGCTGGTAATGCTTTACAGTATCCAGTTCGTGTCCTCCCGTACGTCTCGGTGGGGACATTGTATGCGTCTATAACGTTATATATCCTAACCTAAGGCAACCTAACATCTCGAATGTAGTATTTTACAACATTGCACTCGGGTCGGCCCCTAATTCTCGTTGGGTACACTATATACGTCTACAACGTAATATAACATAACCAAACCCATCTAGCACCTCGCTGGTAATGTTTTACAGAATCCAGTTCGTGTCGTCCCGTACGTCTTGGTGGGGATAATGCATGCGTCTATACCGTTATATATCCTAACCTAAGGCAACCTAATATCTCTAACGTAGTATTTTATGACATTCCAGGCGGGTCGGCCCCTACTTCTCGGTGGACACATTATATACGTCTATATCGCAATATTACCTAACCTAACCCATCTAGCCCCTCGCTGGTAATGTTTTACAGAATCCAGTTCGTGTCGTCCCGTACGTCTCTGTGGTGACATTGTATGCGTCTATAACATTATATATCCTAACCTAAGGCAACCTAACATCTCGGATGTAGTATTTTACAACATTCCTGGCGGGTCGGCCCCTACTTCTCGGTGGGAACATTATATACGTCCATAACGTGATATAACCTAATCTAACCCATCTAGCCCCTCGGCGGTAATGTTTTACAGAATCCCGTTCGGGTTGGTTCATACTTCTCGGTGGGGACATAATATACGTCTATAACATTGTATGTCCCACCCGAAGGCAACCTAACGTCTCGAATGTAGTATTTCACAACATTCCTGGCGGGTCGGCCCCACTTCTCGGTAGGGACATTATATAAGTCTATATCGTAATATAACCTAACCTAACCCATCTAGTCCCTCGATAGTAATGTTTCACAGAATTCCGTTCGTGTCGCCCCGTACGTCACGGTGCGGACATTATATACGTCTATAACATTATATATCCTCACCTAAGGCAACCTAACATCTCGGATGTAGTATTTTCCAAAATACCTGGCGGGTGGGCCCCTACTTCTCGGTGGACACATTATATACGTCTATATCGCAATATTACCTAACCTAACCCATCTAGCCCCTCGCTGGTAATGTTTTACAGAATCCAGTTCGTGTCGTCCCGTACGTCTCGGTGGGGACATTGTATGCATCTATAACGATATATATCCCAACCTAAGGCAACCAACATCTCGGATGTAGTATTTTGCAACATTACAGGCGTGTCGGCCCCTACTTCTCGGTGGGAACATTATATACGTCTATAACGTAATGTAACCTAACCTAACCCATCTAGCCCCTCGGCGGTAATGTTTTACAGAATCCCGGTCGTGTCGGCCCGTACTTCTCGGTGGGGACATTATATGCGTCTAGAAAGTTATATATCCTAACCTAAGGCAACCTAACATCTCGGATGTAGTATTTTACAACATTCCTGGCGGGTCGGCCCCTACTTCTCGGTGGGAACATTATATAGGTCTACAACGTAGTATAACCTAACCTAACCCATCTAGCCCCTCGCTGGTAATGCTTTACAGTTTCCAGTTCGTGTCGTCCCGTACGTCTCGGTGGGGACATTGTATGCGTCTATAACGTTATATATCCTAACCTAAGGCAACCTAACATCTCGAATGTAGTATTTTACAACATTGCACTCGGGTCGGCCCCTAATTCTCGTTGGGTACAATATATACGTCTACAACGTAATATAACATAACCAAACCCATCTAGCACCTCGCTGGTTATGTTTTACAGAATCCAGTTCGTGTCGTCCCGTACGTCTTGGTGGGGACATTGCATGCGTCTATAACGTTATATATCCTAACCTAAGGCAACCTAACATCTCTAACGTAGTATTTTACGACATTCCAGGCGGGTCGGCCCCTACTTCTCGGTGGACACATTATATACGTCTATATCGCAATATTACCTAACCTAACCCATCTAGCCCCTCGCTGGTAATGCTTTACAGTATCCAGTTCGTGTCGTCCCGTACGTCTCGGTGGGGACATTGTATGCGTCTATAACGTTATATATCCTAACCTAAGGCAACCTAACATCTCGAATGTAGTATTTTACAACATTGCACTCGGGTCGGCCCCTAATTCTCGTTGGGTACACTATATACGTCTACAACGTAATATAACATAACCAAACCCATCTAGCACCTCGCTGGTAATGTTTTACAGAATCCAGTTCGTGTCGTCCCGTACGTCTTGGTGGGGACATTGCATGCGTCTATACCGTTATATATCCTAACCTAAGGCAACCTAACATCTCTAACGTAGTATTTTACGACATTCCAGGCGGGTCGGCCCCTACTTCTCGGTGGACACATTATATACGTCTATATCGCAATATTAGCTAACCTAACCCATCTAGCCCCTCGCTGGTAATGTTTTACAGAATCCAGTTCGTGTCGTCCCGTACGTCTCGGTGGGGACATTGTATGCGTCTATAACATTATATATCCTAACCTAAGGCAACCTAACATCTCGGATGTAGTATTTTACAACATTCCTGGCGGGTCGGACCCTACTTCTCGGTGGGAACATTATATACGTCCATAACGTGATATAACCTAATCTAACCCATCTAGCCCCTCGGCGGTAATGTTTTACAGAATCCCGTTCGGGTTGGTTCATACTTCTCGGTGGGGACATAATATACGTCTATAACATTGTATGTCCCACCCGAAGGCAACCTAACGTCTCGAATGTAGTATTTCACAACATTCCTGGCGGGTCGGCCCCACTTCTCGGTAGGGACATTATATAAGTCTATATCGTAATATAACCTAACCTAACCCATCTAGTCCCTCGATAGTAATGTTTCACAGAATTCCGTTCGTGTCGCCCCGTACGTCACGGTAGGGACATTATATACGTCTATAACATTATATATCCTCACCTAAGGCAACCTAACATCTCGGATGTAGTATTTTCCAAAATACCTGGCGGGTCGGCCCCTACATCTCGGTGGACACATTATATACGTCTATATCGCAATATTACCTAACCTAACCCATCTAGCCCCTCGCTGGTAATGTTTTACAGAATCCAGTTCGTGTCGTCCCGTACGTCTCGGTGGGGACATTGTATGCGTCTATAACGTTATATATCCTAACCTAAGGCAACCTAACATCTCGGATGTAGTATTTTGCAACATTCCTGGCGGGTCGGCCCCTACTTCTCGGTGGAAACATTATGTACGTCCATAACGTGATATAACCTAATCTAACCCATCTAGCCCCTCGGCGGTAATGTTTTACAGAATCCCGTTCGGGTTGGTTCATACTTCTCGGTGGGGACATAATATACGTCTATAACAGTGTATGTCCCACCCGAAGGCAACCTAATGTCTCGAATGTAGTATTTCACCACATTCCTGGCGGGTCGGCCCCACTTCTCGGTAGGGACATTATATAAGTCTATATCGTAATATAACCTAACCTAACCCACCTCGACCCTCGCTAGTAATGTTTCACAGAATTCCGTTCGTGTGGCCCCGTACGTCACGGTGCGGACATTATATACGTCTATAACATTATATATCCTCACCTAAGGCAACCTAACATCTCGGATGTAGTATTTTCCAAAATACCTGGCGGGTTGGCCCCTACTTCTCGGTGGGAACATTATATACGTCTATAACGTAATATAACCTAACCTAACCCTTCTAGCCCCTCGGCGGTAATGTTTTACAGAATCCCGTTCGTGTCGTCCCGTACGTCTCGGTGCGGACATTATATAAGTCTATAACGTTATATATCCTAACCTAAGGCAACCTAACATCTCGAATGTAGTATTTTAAGACATTCCACTCGGGTCGGCCCCTAATTCTCGTTGAGTACATTATATACGTCTACAACGAAATATAACCTAACCTAACCCATCTAGCCCCTCGCTGGTAATGTTTTACAGAATCCAGTTCGTGTCGTCCCGTACGTCTTGGTGAGGACGTTGCATGCGTCTATAACGTTATATATCCTAACCTAAGGCAACCTAACATCTCTAACGTAGTATTTTACGACATTCCAGGCGGGTCGGCCCCTACTTCTCGGTGGACACATTATATACGTCTATATCGCAATATTACCTAACCTAACCCATCTAGCCCCTCGCTGGTAATGCTTTACAGTACCCAGTTCGTGTCGTCCCGTACGTCTCGGTGGGGACATTGTATGCGTCTATAACGTTATATATCCTAACCTAAGGCAACCTAACATCTCGAATGTAGTATTTTACAACATTGCACTCGGGTCGGCCCCTAATTCTCGTTGGGTACACTATATACGTCTACAACGTAATATAACATAACCAAACCCATCTAGCACCTCGCTGGTAATGTTTTACAGAATCCAGTTCGTGTCGTCCCGTACGTCTTGGTGGGGACATTGCATGCGTCTATACAGTTATATATCCTAACCTAAGGCAACCTAATATCTCTAACGTAGTATTTTATGACATTCCAGGCGGGTCGGCCCCTACTTCTCGGTGGACACATTATATACGTCTATATCGCAATATTACCTAACCTAACCCATCTAGCCCCTCGCTGGTAATGTTTTACAGAATCCAGTTCGTGTCGTCCCGTACGTCTCTGTGGTGACATTGTATGCGTCTATAACATTATATATCCTAACCTAAGGCAACCTAACATCTCGGATGTAGTATTTTACAACATTCCTGGCGGGTCGGACCCTACTTCTCGGTGGGAACATTATATACGTCCATAACGTGATATAACCTAATCTAACCCATCTAGCCCCTCGGCGGTAATGTTTTACAGAATCCCGTTCGGGTTGGTTCATACTTCTCGGTGGGGACATAATATACGTCTATAACATTGTATGTCCCACACGAAGGCAACCTAACGTCTCGAATGTAGTATTTCACAACATTCCTGGCGGGTCGGCCCCACTTCTCGGTAGGGACATTATATAAGTCTATATCGTAATATAACCTAACCTAACCCATCTAGTCCCTCGATAGTAATGTTTCACAGAATTCCGTTCGTGTCGCCCCGTACGTCACGGTAGGGACATTATATACGTCTATAACATTATATATCCTCACCTAAGGCAACCTAACATCTCGGATGTAGTATTTTCCAAAATACCTGGCGGGTCGGCCCCTACATCTCGGTGGACACATTATATACGTCTATATCGCAATATTACCTAACCTAACCCATCTAGCCCCTCGCTGGTAATGTTTTACAGAATCCAGTTCGTGTCGTCCCGTACGTCTCGGTGGGGACATTGTATGCGTCTATAACGTTATATATCCTAACCTAAGGCAACCTAACATCTCGGATGTAGTATTTTGCAACATTCCTGGCGGGTCGGCCCCTACTTCTCGGTGGAAACATTATGTACGTCCATAACGTGATATAACCTAATCTAACCCATCTAGCCCCTCGGCGGTAATGTTTTACAGAATCCCGTTCGGGTTGGTTCATACTTCTCGGTGGGGACATAATATACGTCTATAACAGTGTATGTCCCACCCGAAGGCAACCTAATGTCTCGAATGTAGTATTTCACCACATTCCTGGCGGGTCGGCCCCACTTCTCGGTAGGGACATTATATAAGTCTATATCGTAATATAACCTAACCTAACCCACCTCGACCCTCGCTAGTAATGTTTCACAGAATTCCGTTCGTGTGGCCCCGTACGTCACGGTGCGGACATTATATACGTCTATAACATTATATATCCTCACCTAAGGCAACCTAACATCTCGGATGTAGTATTTTCCAAAATACCTGGCGGGTTGGCCCCTACTTCTCGGTGGGAACATTATATACGTCTATAACGTAATATAACCTAACCTAACCCTTCTAGCCCCTCGGCGGTAATGTTTTACAGAATCCCGTTCGTGTCGTCCCGTACGTCTCGGTGCGGACATTATATAAGTCTATAACGTTATATATCCTAACCTAAGGCAACCTAACATCTCGAATGTAGTATTTTAAGACATTCCACTCGGGTCGGCCCCTAATTCTCGTTGAGTACATTATATACGTCTACAACGAAATATAACCTAACCTAACCCATCTAGCCCCTCGCTGGTAATGTTTTACAGAATCCAGTTCGTGTCGTCCCGTACGTCTTGGTGAGGACGTTGCATGCGTCTATAACGTTATATATCCTAACCTAAGGCAACCTAACATCTCTAACGTAGTATTTTACGACATTCCAGGCGGGTCGGCCCCTACTTCTCGGTGGACACATTATATACGTCTATATCGCAATATTACCTAACCTAACCCATCTAGCCCCTCGCTGGTAATGCTTTACAGTACCCAGTTCGTGTCGTCCCGTACGTCTCGGTGGGGACATTGTATGCGTCTATAACGTTATATATCCTAACCTAAGGCAACCTAACATCTCGAATGTAGTATTTTACAACATTGCACTCGGGTCGGCCCCTAATTCTCGTTGGGTACACTATATACGTCTACAACGTAATATAACATAACCAAACCCATCTAGCACCTCGCTGGTAATGTTTTACAGAATCCAGTTCGTGTCGTCCCGTACGTCTTGGTGGGGACATTGCATGCGTCTATACCGTTATATATCCTAACCTAAGGCAACCTAACATCTCTAACGTAGTATTTTACGACATTCCAGGCGGGTCGGCCCCTACTTCTCGGTGGACACATTATATACGTCTATATCGCAATATTACCTAACCTAACCCATCTAGCCCCTCGCTGGTAATGTTTTACAGAATCCAGTTCGTGTCGTCCCGTACGTCTCGGTGGGGACATTGTATGCGTCTATAACATTATATATCCTAACCTAAGGCAACCTAACATCTCGGATGTAGTATTTTACAACATTCCTGGCGGGTCGGCCCCTACTTCTCGGTGGGAACATTATATACGTCCATAACGTGATATAACCTAATCTAACCCATCTAGCCCCTCGGCGGTAATGTTTTACAGAATCCTGTTCGGGTTGGTTCATACTTCTCGGTGGGGACATAATATACGTCTATAACATTGTATGTCCCACCCGAAGGCAACCTAACGTCTCGAATGTAGTATTTCACAACATTCCTGGCGGGTCGGCCCCACTTCTCGGTAGGGACATTATATACGTCTATAACGTAATATAACCTAACCTAACCCTTCTAGCCCCTCGGCGGTAATGTTTTACAGAATCCCGTTCGTGTCGTCCCGTACGTCTCCGTGGGGACATTGTATGCGTCTATAACGTTATATATCCTAACCTAAGGCAACCTAACATCTCGGATGTAGTAATTTCCAAAATTACTGGCGGTGCGGAACCTACTTCTCGGTGGGAACATTATATAAGTCTATATCGTAATATAACCTAACCTAACCCATCTAGAACCTCGCTGGTAATGTTTCACAGAATCCCGTTCGTGTCGCTACGTACGTCACGGTGCGGACATTATATACGTCTATAACGTTACATATGCTAACCTAAGGCAACCTAACATCTCGGATGTAGTATTTTACAACATTCCTGGCGGGTCGGCCCCTGCTTCTCGGTGGGAACATTATATAGGTCTACAACGTAGTATAACCTAACCTAACCCATCTAGTCCCTCGCTGTTAATGCTTTACAGTATCCAGTTCGTGTCGTGCCGTACGTCTCGGTGGGGACATTGTATGCGTCTATAACGTTATATATCCTAACCTAAGGGAACCTAACATCTCGGGTGTAATATTTTACAACATTCCTGACGCGTCGGACCCTATTTCTCGGTGGGAACATTCTATACGTCTATAACGTTGTATATCCTAACCTAAGGGAACCTAACATCTCGGGTGTAATATTTTACAACATTCCTGGCATGTCGGTCCCTACTTCTCGGTGAGAACATTCTATACGTCTATAACCTTGTATATCCTAACCTAACGCAACCTAACATCTCGGATGTAATATTTTACATCATTCCTGGCATGTCAGTCCCTACTTCTCGGTGGTAACATTATACACGTCTATAACGTTATATATCATAACCTAAGGCAACCGAAAATCTCGGATGTAATAGTTGATAACATTCCTGGCGTGTCGGCCCGTACATCTCGGTGGGAACATTATATACGTCTATAACGTAATATATCCTAACGCAAGGCAACATAACATCTCGAATGTAATATTTTACAACATTCCTGGCGTGTCGTCGCCTGCTTCTCGATGGGGACATTATATACGTCTATAACGTTGTATATCCTAACCCAAAGCAACCTAACTTCTTGGATGTAATGTTTTACAACATTCCTGGCATGTCGGTCCCCACGTCTCGGTGGGAACATTATATAAGTCTATAACGATGTATATCCTAACCTAAGGCAACCTAACATCTCGTATGTAATATTTTACAACATTCCTGACGCGTCGGCCCCTATTTCTCGGTGGGAACATTATATATGTCTATAACGTTATATATCCTAGACTAAGGCGACCTACCAAGTCGAATGTAATATTTTACATCATTTCTGGCGTGTCGGGCCGTAGATCTCGGTGATGACATTATATGCGTGTATAACATTATATGTCCTAGCCTAAGGCAACCTAACATCTCGGATGTAATATTTTACAACATTCTGGCGTGTCGTCGCCTGCTTCTCGATGGCGACATTTTATACGTCTATAACGTTGTATATCCTAACCTAACGCAACCTAACATCTCGGATGTCATATTTTACAACATTCCTGGCGCTTCGGCTCCTACTTTTCGGTGGGAACATTATATACGTCTATAACGTTACATATCCTAACGTAAGGCAACATAACATCTCGGATGTTATATTTTACAACATTCCTGGCGTGTCGTCGCCTGCTTCTCGATGGGGACATTATATACGTCTATAACATTGTATATCCTAACCTAAGGCAACCTAACATCTGGGATGTAATATTTTACAACATTCCTGGCGCTTCGGCTCCTACTTTTCGGTGGGAACATTATATACGTCTATAACGCTACATATCCTAACGTAAGGCAACATAACGTCTCGGATGTTATATTTTACAACATTCCTGGCGTGTCGTCGCCTGCTTCTCTTTGGGGACATTATATACGTCTATAACGTTGTATATCCTAACCTAACGCAACCTAACATCTGGGATGTAATATTTTACAACATTCCTGGCATGTCGGGCCCTATTTCTCGGTGGGAATATTATATACGTCTGTAACGTTATATATCCTAGCCTAAGGCAACCTAACATCTCGGGTTTAATATTTTACAACATTCCTGACGCGTCGGCCCTTATTTCTCGGTGGGAACATTATATACGTCTATAACGTTATATATCATAACCTAAGGCAACCTAAAATCTCTACCGTAATAGTTTACAACATTCCTGGCGTGTCGGCTCGTACTTGTCGGTGCGAGCATTATATACGTCTATAACGTTATATATCCTAACGTAAGGCAACATAACATCTCGGATATAATATTTTACAACATTCCTGGCGTGTCGTCGCCTGCTTCTCGATGGGGACATTATATACGTCTATAACGTTGTATATCCTAACCTAACGCAACCTAACATCTGGGGTGTAATATTTTACAACATTCCTGTCATGTCGGTCCCTACGTCTCGGTGGGAACGTTATATACGTCTATAACGACATATATCCAAACTTAAGGGAAACTAACATCTCGGATGTAAAATTTTACAACATTCCTGGCGCTTCGGCTCCTACTTTTCGGTGGGAACATTATATACGTCTATAACGTTACATATCCTAACGTAAGGCAAGATAACATCTCGGATGTTATATTTTACAACATTCCTGGCGTGTCGTCGCCTGCTTCTCGATGGGGCCATTATATACGTCTATAACGTTGTATATCCTAACCTAAGGCAACCTAACATCTCGGATGTAATATTTTACAACATTCTGGCTTGTCAGTCCCCACGTCTCGATCTGGACATTATATACATCTATAACGATATGTATCCAAACTTAAGGGAAACTAACATCTCGGATGTAATATTTTACAACATTCCTGGCGCTTCGGCTCCTACTTTTCGGTGGGAACATTATATACGTCTATAACGTTACATATCCTAACGTAAGGCAACATAACATCTCGGATGTTATATTTTACAACATTCCTGGCGTGTCGTCGCCTGCTTCTCGATGGGGCCATTATATACGTCTATAACGTTGTATATCCTAACCTAAGGCAACCTAACATCTCGGATGTAATATTTTACAACATTCTGGCTTGTCAGTCCCCACGTCTCGATCTGGACATTATATACATCTATAACGATATGTATCCAAACTTAAGGGAAACTAACATCTCGGATGTAATATTTTACAACATTCCTGGCGCTTCGGCTCCTACTTTTCGGTGGGAACATTATATACGTCTATAACGTTACATATCCTAACGTAAAGCCACATAACATCTCGGATGTTATATTTTACAACATTCCTGGCGTGTCGTCGCCTGCTTCTCGATGGGGACATTATATACGTCTATAACGTTGTATATCCTAGCCTAAGCAAATTAACATCTCGGATGTAATATTTTACAACATTCCTGGCGTGTCGTCGCCTGCTTCTCGATGGGGACATTATATACGTCTATAACGTTGTATATCCTAACCTAACGCAACCTAACATCTGGGATGTAATATTTTACGACATTCCTGGCATTTCGGTCCCTACGTCTCGGTGGGAACGTTATATACGTCTATAACGATATATATCCAAACTTAAGGGAAACTAACATCTCGGATGTAATATTTTATAACATTCCTGGCGCTTCGGCTCCTACTTTTCGGTGGGAACATTATATACGTCTATAACGTTACATATCCTAACGTAAGGCAACATAACATCTCGGATGTAATATTTTACAACATTCCTGGCGTGTCGTCGCCTGCTTCTCGATGGGGACATTATATACGTCTATAACGTTGTATATCCTAACCTAACGCAACCTAACTTTTGGGATGTAATATTTTACAACATTCCTGGCATGTCGGCCCCTATTTCTCGGTGGGAATATTATATACGTCTATAACGTTATATATCCTAGCCTAAGGCAACCTAACATCTCGGGTTTAATATTTTACAACATTCCTGACGCGTCGGCCCCTATTTCTCGGTGGGAACATTATATACGTCTATAACGTTATATATCATAACCTAAGGCAACCTAAAATCTCTACCGTAATAGTTTACAACATTCCTGGCGTGTCGGCTCGTACTTGTCGGTGCGAACATTATATACGTCTATAACGTTAAATATCCTAACGTAAGGCAACATAACATCTCGGATATAATATTTTACAACATTCCTGGCGTGTCGTCGCCTGCTTCTCGATGGGGTCATTATATACGTCTATAACGTTGTATATCCTAACCTAAGGCAACCTAACATCTCGGATGTAATATTTTACAACATTCTGGCTTGTCGGTCCCCACGTCTCGATCTGGACATTATATACGTCAATAACGATATATATCCAAACTTAAGGGAAACTAACATCTCGGATGTAATATTTTACAACATTCCTGGCTCTTCGGCTCGTACTTTTCGGTGGGAAAATTATATACTTCTATAACGTTACATATCCTAACGTAAGGCAACATAACATCTCGGATGTTATATTTTACAACATTCCTGGCGTGTCGTCGCCTGCTTCTCGATGGGGACATTATATACGTCTATAACGTTGTATATCCTAACCTAACGCAACCTAACATCTGGGATGTAATATTTTACAACATTCCTGGCATGTCGGTCACTACGTCTCGGTGGGAACGTTATATACGTCTATAACGATATATATCCAAACTTAAGGGAAACTAACATCTCGGATGTCATATTTTACAACATTCCTGGCGCTTCGGCTCCTACTTTTCGGTGGGAACATTATATACGTCTATAACGTTACATATCCTAACGTAAGGCAACATAACATCTCGGATGTTATATTTTACAACATTCCTGGCGTGTCGTCGCCTGCTTCTCGATGGGGTCATTACATACGTCTATAACGTTGTATATCCTAACCTAAGGCATCCTAACATCTCGGATGTAATGTTTTACAACATTCTGGCTTGTCAGCCCCACGTCTCGATCTGGACATTATATACATCTATAACGATATATATCCAAACTTAAGGGAAACTAACATCTCGGATGTAATATTTTACAACATTCCTGGCGCTTCGGCTCCTACTTTTCGGTGGGAACATTATATACGTCTATAACGTTACATATCCTAACGTAAGGCAACATAACATCTCGGATGTTATATTTTACAGCAATCCTGGCGTGTCGTCGCCTGCTTCTCGATGGGGACATTATATACGTCTATAACGTTGTATATCCTAGCGTAAGCAATCTAACATCTCGGATGTAATATTTTACAACATTCCTGGCTTGTCGTCGCCTGCTTCTCGATGGGGACATTATATACGTCTATAACGTTGTATATCCTAACCTAACGCAACCTAACATCTGGGATGTAATATTTTACAACATTCCTGGCATGTCGGTCCCTACGTCTCGGTGGGAACATTATATACGTCTATAACGTTACATATCCTAACGTAAGGCAACATAACATCTCGGATGTAATATTTTACAACATTCTGGCTTGTCGGTCCCCACGTCTCGATCTGGACATTATATACGTCCATAACGATATATATCCAAACTTAAGGGAAACTAACATCTCGGATGTAATATTTTACAACATTCTGGCTTGTCAGTCCCCACGTCTCGATCTGGACATTATATACATCTATAACGATATATATCCAAACTTAAGGGAAACTAACATCTCGGATGTAATATTTTACAACATTCCTGACGCTTCGGCTCCTACTTTTCGGTGGGAACATTATATACGTTTATAACGTTACATATCCTAACGTAAGGCAACATAACATCTAGGATGTTATATTTCACAACATTCCTGGCGTGTCGTCGCCTGCTTCTCGATGGGGACATTATATACGTCTATAACGTTGTATATGCTAGCGTAAGCAATCTAACATCTCGGATGTAATATTTTACAACATCCCTGGCGCGTCGTCGCCTGCTTCTCGATGGGGACATTAAATACGTCTATAACGTTGTATATCCTAACCTAACGCAACCTAAAATCTGGGATGTAATATTTTACAACATTCCTGGCATGTCGGTCCCTACGTCTCTGTGGGAAAATTCTATACGTCTATAACGTTGTATATCCTAACCTAAGGGAACCTAACATCTCGGGTGTAGTATTTTACAACATTCCTGACGCGTCGGCCCCTATTTCTCGGCTGGACCATTATATACGTCTATAGCGTTATATATCCTAGCCTAAGGCGACCTAGCATGTCGAATGTAATATTTTACATCATTCCTGTCGTGTCGAACCGTATTTCTCGGTGGTAACATTATATGCGTCTATAACGTTACATATCGTAGCCTAAGGCGACCTAACATGTCGAATGTAATATTTTACAACATTCCTGGCGTGTCGTCGCCTGCTTTTCGATGGGGACATTATATACGTCTATAACGTTGCATATCCTAACCTAAGGGAACCTAACATCTCGGGTGTAATATTTTACAACATTCCTGACGCGTCGGCCCCTATTTCTCGGTGGGAACATTATATACGTCTATAAAGTTATATATCCTAGCCTAAGGCGACCTAACATGTCGGATGTAATAGTTGATAACATTCCTGGCGTGTCGGCCCGTACTTCTCGGTGGTAACAATATCTTCGTCTATAACGTTATGTATCCTAGCCTAAGGCAACCTAACATGCCGAATGTAATATTTTACAACATTCCTGGCGTGTCGTCGCCTACTTCTCGATGGGGACATTATATACGTCTATAACGTTGTATATCCTAACCTAACGCAACCTAACATCTCGGATGTAATATTTTACAACATTCCTGGCATGTCGGTCCCTACATCTCGGTGGGAACATTATATACGTCTATAACGTTATATATCCTAGCCTAAGGCGACGTAACATGTCGGATGTAATAGTTGATAACATTCCTGGCGTGTCGGCCCGTACTTCTCGGTGGTAACATTACATACGTCTATAACGTTATATATCCTAGCCTAAGTCAACCTAACATGTCGAATGTAATATTTCACAACATTCCTGGCGTGTCGTCGCCTGCTTCTCGATGGGGACATTATATACGTCTATAACGTTGTATATCCTAACCTAACGCAACCTAACACCTCGGATGTAATATTTTACAACATTCCTGGCGTGTCATCGCCTACTTCTCGATGGGGACATTATATACATCTATAATCTTGTATATCCTAACCTAAGGCAGCCTAACATCTCGGATGTAATATTTTACAACATTCCTGGCATGTCGGTCCCTACATCTCGGTGGGAATATTATATACGTCTATAACGTTATATATCCTAGCCTAAGGCAACCTAACACCTCGGATGTAATAGTTGACAACATTCCTGGCGTGTAGGCCCGTACTTCTCGGTGGGAACATCATATACGTCTATAGCGATACATATCCTAGCCTAAGGCGACCTAACATGTCGAATGTAATATTTTACATCATTCCTGACGTGTCGGCGCGTAGTTCTCGGTGGTAACATTATATACGTCTATAACGTAATATATCCTAGCCTAAGGCAACCTAACGTCTCGATGTAATATTCTACAACATTCCTGGCGCGTCGGCTCCTATTTTTCGGTGGGAACATTATATGCGTCTATAACGTTATATATCCTAACCTAAGGGACCCTAACATCTCGGGTGTAATATTTTACAACATTCCTGACACGTCGTCGCCTGCTTCTCGATGGGGACATTATATAAGTCTATAACGTTGTATATCTTTAACCTAACGCAACCTAACATCTGGGATGTAATATTCCTGTCATGTCGTCGCCTACTTCTGGATGGGGACATTATATACGTCTATAACGTTATATATCCTAACCTAAGGCAACCTAACATCTCGGATGTAATATTTTACAACATTCTTGGCATGTCGGTCCCTACTTCTCGGTGGGAACATTGTATACGTCTATAACGATATATATCCTAACCTAGGGCAACCTAACATCTCGGATGTAATAGTTGACAACATTCCTGGCGTGTCCGCCCGTACTTCTCGGTGGGAACATTATATACGTCTATAACGTTATATATCCTAGCCTAAGGCGACCTAACATGTCGAATGTAATATTTTACAACATTCTGGCGTGTCGGTCCCTACTTCTCGGTGGGAATATTATATACGTCTATAACGTTATATATCATAACCTAAGGCAACCTAACATCTCGGATGTAATATTTTACAACATTCCTGGCATATCGGTCCCTACTTCTCGGTGGAAACATTGTATACGTCTATAACGATATATATCCTAGCCTAAGGCAACCTAACATCTCGGATGTAATAGTTGACAACATTCCTGGCGTGTGCGCCCGTACTTCTCGGTGGGAACCTTACATACGTCTATAACGTTATATATCCTAGACTAAGGCCACCTAACATGTCGAATGTAATATTTTACAACATTCCTGACGCGTCGGCCCCTATTTTTCGGTGGGGACATTATATACGTCTATAACGTTATATATCCTAGTCTAAGGCAACCTAACATAGCGAATGTAATATTTTACAACATGCCTGGCGTGTTGTCGCCTACTTCTCGATGGGGACATTATATACATCTATAATCTTGTATATCCTAACCTAAGGCAGCCTAACATCTCGGATGTAGTATTTTACAACATTCCTGGCGTGTCGTCGCCTACTTCTGGATGGGGTCATTATATACATCCATAACGTTGTATATCCTAACCTAAGGGAACCTGACATCTCGGGTGTAATATTTTACAGCATTCCTGACGCGTCGGTCCCTATTTTTCGGTGGGAATATTATATACGTCTATAACGTTATATATCCTAGCCTAAGGCAACCTAACACCTCGTATGTAATAGTTGACAACATTCCTGGCGTGTAGGCCCGTACTTCTCGGTGGGAACGTTGTATACATCTATAACGTTATATATCCTAGCCTAAGGCGACCTAACATATCGAATGTAATATTTTACATCATTCCTGGCGTGTCGTCGCCTGCTTCTCGATGGGAACATTATATACGTCTATAACGTTGTGTATCCTAACCTAACGCAACCTAACATCTGGGATGTAATATTCCTGGCGTGTCGTCGCCTACTTCTGCATGGGGACATTATATACGTCTATAACGTTATATATCCTAACCTAAGGCAACCTAACATCTCGGATGTAATAGTTGACAACATTCCTGGCGTGTCCACCCGTACTACACGGCGGGAACATTATATACGTCTATAACGTTATATATCCTAGCCTAAGGCCACATAACATGTCGAATGTAATATTCTACAACATTCCTGGCGTGTCGTCGCCTACTTCTGGATGGGGACATTATATACGTCTATAACGTTGTATATCCTAACCTAAAGCAACCTAACATCTGGGATGTAATATTTTACAAGATTCCTGGCATGTCGGTCCCCAAGTCTCGGTAGGAACATTATATACGTCTATAACGATATATATCCAAACCTAAGGGAACCTAACATCTCGGATGTAATATTTTACAACATTCCTGGCGTGTCGTCGCCTGCTTCTCGATGGGTACATAATATACGTCCATAACGTTGTATATCCTAACCTAACGCAACCTAACATCTGGAATGTAATATTTTACAACATTCCTGGCGTGTCGTCGCCTGCTTCTCGATGGGGACATAATATACGTCTATAACGTTGTATATCCTTATCTAACGCAACCTAACATCTGGGATGTAATATTTTACAACATTCCTAGAGTGTCGTCGCCTACTTCTGGATAGGGTCATTATATACATCTATAACGTTGTATATCCTAACCTAAGGCAACCTAACATCTGGGATGTAATATTTTACAACATTCTTGGCATGTCGGTCCCTACTTCTCGGTGGGAACATTGTATACGTCTATAACGATATATATCCTAGCCTAAGGCAACCTAACATGTCGAATGTAATATTTTATTACATTCATGGAGTGTCGTCGCGTGCTTCTCGATGGGGACATTATATACGTCTATAACGTTATATATCCTAACCTAAGGCAACCTAACATCTCGGATGTAATAGTTGACAACATTCCTGGCGTGTCCACCCGTACTTCTCGGTGGGAACATTATATACGTCTATAACGTTATATATCCTAGCCTAAGGCCACATAACATGTCGAATGTAATATTTTACAACATTCCTGGCGTGTCGTCGCCTGCTTCTCGATGGGGACATTATATACATCTATAACATTGTATATCCTAACCTAAGGCAACCTAACATCTCGGATGTAATATTTTACAACATTCTGGCGTGTCGGTCCCCAAGTCTCGGTAGGAACATTATATACATCCATAACGTTGTATATCCTAACCTAAGGGAACCTATCATCTCGGTTGTAATATTTTACAACATTCCGGACACGTCGGTCCCTATTTTTCGGTGGGAATATTATATACGTCTATAACGTTATATATCCTAGCCTAAGGCAACCTAACATCTCGGATGTAATAGTTGACAACATTCCTGGCGTGTCCACCCGTACTTCTCGGTGGGAACATCATATACGTCTATAGCGATACATATCCTAGCCTAAGGCCACATAACATGTCGAATGTAATATTTTACAACATTCCTGGCGTGTCGTCGCCTGCTTCTCGATGGGGACATTATATACATCTATAACATTGTATATCCTAACCTAATTCAACCTAACATCTCGGATGTAATATTTTACAACATTCTGGCGTGTTGGTCCCCAAGTCTCGGTAGGAACATTATATACATCCATAACGTTCTATATACTAACCAAAGGGAACCTATCATCTCGGTTGTAATATTTTACAACATTCCGGACACGTCGGTCCCTATTTTTCGGTGGGAATATTATATACGTCTATAACGTTATATATCCTAGCCTAAGGCAACCTAACATCTCGGATGTAATAGTTGACAACATTCCTGGCGTGTCCACCCGTACTTCTCGGTGGGAACATCATATACGTCTATAGCGATACATATCCTAGCCTAAGGCGACCTAACATGTCGAATGTAATATTTTACATCATTCCTGACGTGTCGGCGCGTAGTTCTCGGTGGTAACATTATATACGTCTATAACGTAATATATCCTAGCCTAAGGCAACCTAACGTCTCGATGTAATATTCTACAACATTCCTGGCGCGTCGGCTCCTATTTTTCGGTGGGAACATTATATGCGTCTATAACGTTATATATCCTAACCTAAGGGACCCTAACATCTCGGGTGTAATATTTTACAACATTCCTGACACGTCGTCGCCTGCTTCTCGATGGGGACATTATATAAGTCTATAACGTTGTATATCTTTAACCTAACGCAACCTAACATCTGGGATGTAATATTCCTGTCATGTCGTCGCCTACTTCTGGATGGGGACATTATATACGTCTATAACGTTATATATCCTAACCTAAGGCAACCTAACATCTCGGATGTAATATTTTACAACATTCCTGGCATATCGGTCCCTACTTCTCGGTGGAAACATTGTATACGTCTATAACGATATATATCCTAGCCTAAGGCAACCTAACATCTCGGATGTAATAGTTGACAACATTCCTGGCGTGTCCGCCCGTTCTTCTCGGTGGGAACATTATATACGTCTATAACGTTATATATCCTAGCCTAAGGCGACCTAACATGTCGAATATAATGTTTTACATCATTCCTGGCGTGTCGTCGCCTGCTTCTCGATGGGAACATTATATACGTCTATAACGTTATGTATCCTAACCTAACGCAACCTAACATCTGGGATGTAATATTCCTGACGTGTCGTCGCCTACTTCTGGATGGGGAGATTATATACGTCTATAACGTTATATATCCTAACCTAAGGCAACCTAACATCTCGGATGTAATAGTTGACAACATTCCTGGCGTGTCCGCCCGTTCTTCTCGGTGGGAACATTATATACGTCTATAACGTTATATATCCTAGCCTAAGGCCACATAACATGTCGAATGTAATATTTTACAACATTCCTTGCGTGTCGTCGCCTACTTCTCGATGGGTGCATTATATACGTCCATAACGTTGTATACCCTAACCTAATGCAACCTAACATCTGGGATGTATTATTTTACAACATTCCTGGCATGTCGGTGCCTACGTCTCGATGGGAACATTCTATACGTCTATAACGTTGCATATCCTAACCTAAGGGAACCTAACATCTCGGATGTAATATTTTACAACATTCCTGGCATGTCGGTCCCTACATCTCGGTGGGAACATTATATACGTCTATAACGTTATATATCCTAGCCTAAGGCGACGTAACATGTCGGATGTAATAGTTGATAACATTCCTGGCGTGTCGGCCCGTTCTTCTCGGTGGGAACATTATATACGTCTATAACGTTATATATCCTAGCCTAAGACCACATAACATGTCGAATGTAATATTTTACAACATTCCTGGCGTGTCGTCGCCTACTTCTCGATGGGTGCATTAAATACGTCCATAACGTTGTATATCCTAACCTAACGCGACCTAACATCTGGGATGTATTATTTTACAACATTCCTGGCGTGTCGTCGTCTGCTTTTCGATGGGGACATTATATACGTCAATAACGTTGCATATCCTAACCTAAGGGAACCTAACATCTCGGGTGTAATATTTTACAACATTCCTGACGCGTCGGCCCCTATTTCTCGGTGGGAACATTATATACGTCTATAAAGTTATATATCCTAGCCTAAGGCGACCTAACATGTCGGATGTAATAGTTGATAACATTCCTGGCGTGTCGGCCCGTACTTCTCGGTGGTAACAATATCTTCGTCTATAACGTTATGTATCCTAGCCTAAGGCAACCTAACATGCCGAATGTAATATTTTACAACATTCCTGGCGTGTCGTCGCCTACTTCTCGATGGGGACATTATATACGTCTATAACGTTGTATATCCTAACCTAACGCAACCTAACATCTCGGATGTAATATTTTACAACATTCCTGGCATGTCGGTCCCTACATCTCGGTGGGAACATTATATACGTCTATAACGTTATATATCCTAGCCTAAGGCGACGTAACATGTCGGATGTAATAGTTGATAACATTCCTGGCGTGTCGGCCCGTACTTCTCGGTGGTAACATTACATACGTCTATAACGTTATATATCCTAGCCTAAGTCAACCTAACATGTCGAATGTAATATTTCACAACATTCCTGGCGTGTCGTCGCCTGCTTCTCGATGGGGACATTATATACGTCTATAACGTTGTATATCCTAACCTAACGCAACCTAACACCTCGGATGTAATATTTTACAACATTCCTGGCGTGTCATCGCCTACTTCTCGATGGGGACATTATATACATCTATAATCTTGTATATCCTAACCTAAGGCAGCCTAACATCTCGGATGTAATATTTTACAACATTCCTGGCATGTCGGTCCCTACATCTCGGTGGGAATATTATATACGTCTATAACGTTATATATCCTAGCCTAAGGCAACCTAACACCTCGGATGTAATAGTTGACAACATTCCTGGCGTGTAGGCCCGTACTTCTCGGTGGGAACATCATATACGTCTATAGCGATACATATCCTAGCCTAAGGCGACCTAACATGTCGAATGTAATATTTTACATCATTCCTGACGTGTCGGCGCGTAGTTCTCGGTGGTAACATTATATACGTCTATAACGTAATATATCCTAGCCTAAGGCAACCTAACGTCTCGATGTAATATTCTACAACATTCCTGGCGCGTCGGCTCCTATTTTTCGGTGGGAACATTATATGCGTCTATAACATTATATATCCTAACCTAAGGGACCCTAACATCTCGGGTGTAATATTTTACAACATTCCTGACACGTCGTCGCCTGCTTCTCGATGGGGACATTATATAAGTCTATAACGTTGTATATCTTTAACCTAACGCAACCTAACATCTGGGATGTAATATTCCTGTCATGTCGTCGCCTACTTCTGGATGGGGACATTATATACGTCTATAACGTTATATATCCTAACCTAAGGCAACCTAACATCTCGGATGTAATATTTTACAACATTCTTGGCATGTCGGTCCCTACTTCTCGGTGGGAACATTGTATACGTCTATAACGATATATATCCTAACCTAGGGCAACCTAACATCTCGGATGTAATAGTTGACAACATTCCTGGCGTGTCCGCCCGTACTTCTCGGTGGGAACATTATATACGTCTATAACGTTATATATCCTAGCCTAAGGCGACCTAACATGTCGAATGTAATATTTTACAACATTCTGGCGTGTCGGTCCCTACTTCCCGGTGGGAATATTATATACGTCTATAACGTTATATATAATAACCTAAAGCAACCTAACATCTGGGATGTAATATTTTACAAGATTCCTGGCATGTCGGTCCCCAAGTCTCGGTAGGAACATTATATACGTCTATAACGATATATATCCAAACCTAAGGGAACCTAACATCTCGGATGTAATATTTTACAACATTCCTGGCGTGTCGTCGCCTGCTTCTCGATGGGGACATAATATACGTCCATAACGTTGTATATCCTAACCTAACGCAACCTAACATCTGGAATGTAATATTTTACAACATTCCTGGCGTGTCGTCGCCTGCTTCTCGATGGGGACATAATATACGTCTATAACGTTGTATATCCTTACCTAACGCAACCTAACATCTGGGATGTAATATTTTACAACATTCCTGGAGTGTCGTCGCCTACTTCTGGATAGGGTCATTATATACATCTATAACGTTGTATATCCTAACCTAAGGCAACCTAACATCTGGGATGTAATATTTTACAACATTCTTGGCATGTCGGTCCCTACTTCTCGGTGGGAACATTGTATACGTCTATAACGATATATATGCTAGCCTAAGGCAACCTAACATGTCGAATGTAATATTTTATTACATTCATGGAGTGTCGTCGCGTGCTTCTCGATGGGGACATTATATACGTCTATAACGTTATATATCCTAACCTAAGGCAACCTAACATCTCGGATGTAATAGTTGACAACATTCCTGGCGTGTCCACCCGTACTTCTCGGTGGGAACATTATATACGTCTATAACGTTATATATCCTAGCCTAAGGCCACATAACATGTCGAATGTAATATTTTACAACATTCCTGGCGTGTCATCGCCTGCTTCTCGATGGGGACATTATATACATCTATAACTTTGTATATCCTAACCTAAGGCAACCTAACATCTCGGATGTAATATTTTACAACATTCTGGCGTGTCGGTCCACAAGTCTCGGTAGGAACATTATATACATCCATAGCGTTGTATATCCTAACCAAAGGGAACCTATCATCTCGGTTGTAATATTTTACAACATTCCGGACACGTCGGTCCCTATTTTTCGGTGGGAATATTATATACGTCTATAACGTTATATATCCTAGCCTAAGGCAACCTAACATCTCGGATGTAATAGTTGACAACATTCCTGTCGTGTCCACCCGTACTTCTCGGTGGGAACATCATATACGTCTATAGCGATACATATCCTAGCCTAAGGCGACCTAACATGTCGAATGTAATATTTTACATCATTCCTGACGTGTCGGCGCGTAGTTCTCGGTGGTAACATTATATACGTCTATAACGTAATATATCCTAGCCTAAGGCAACCTAACATCTCGATGTAATATTCTACAACATTCCTGGCGCGTCGGCTCCTATTTTTCGGTGGGAACATTATATGCGTCTATAACGTTATATATCCTAACCTAAGGGACCCTAACATCTCGGGTGTAATATTTTACAACATTCCTGACACGTCGTCGCCTGCTTCTCGATGGGGACATTATATAAGTCTATAACGTTGTATATCCTAACCTAACGCAACCTAACATCTGGGATGTAATATTCCTGTCATGTCGTCGCCTACTTCTGGATGGGGACATTATATACGTCTATAACGTTATATATCCTAACCTAAGGCAACCTAACATCTCGGATGTAATAGTTGACAACATTCCTGGCGTGTCCGCCCGTACTTCTCGGTGGGAACATTATATACGTCTATAACGTTATATATCCTAGCCTAAGGCGACCTAACATGTCGAATGTAATATTTTACAACATTCTGGCGTGTCGGTCCCTACTTCCCGGTGGGAATATTATATACGTCTATAACGTTATATATAATAACCTAAAGCAACCTAACATCTGGGATGTAATATTTTACAAGATTCCTGGCATGTCGGTCCCCAAGTCTCGGTAGGAACATTATATACGTCTATAACGATATATATCCAAACCTAAGGGAACCTAACATCTCGGATGTAATATTTTACAACATTCCTGGCGTGTCGTCGCCTGCTTCTCGATGGGGACATAATATACGTCCATAACGTTGTATATCCTAACCTAACGCAACCTAACATCTGGAATGTAATATTTTACAACATTCCTGGCGTGTCGTCGCCTGCTTCTCGATGGGGACATAATATACGTCTATAACGTTGTATATCCTTACCTAACGCAACCTAACATCTGGGATGTAATATTTTACAACATTCCTGGAGTGTCGTCGCCTACTTCTGGATAGGGTCATTATATACATCTATAACGTTGTATATCCTAACCTAAGGCAACCTAACATCTGGGATGTAATATTTTACAACATTCTTGGCATGTCGGTCCCTACTTCTCGGTGGGAACATTGTATACGTCTATAACGATATATATGCTAGCCTAAGGCAACCTAACATGTCGAATGTAATATTTTATTACATTCATGGAGTGTCGTCGCGTGCTTCTCGATGGGGACATTATATACGTCTATAACGTTATATATCCTAACCTAAGGCAACCTAACATCTCGGATGTAATAGTTGACAACATTCCTGGCGTGTCCACCCGTACTTCTCGGTGGGAACATTATATACGTCTATAACGTTATATATCCTAGCCTAAGGCCACATAACATGTCGAATGTAATATTTTACAACATTCCTGGCGTGTCATCGCCTGCTTCTCGATGGGGACATTATATACATCTATAACTTTGTATATCCTAACCTAAGGCAACCTAACATCTCGGATGTAATATTTTACAACATTCTGGCGTGTCGGTCCACAAGTCTCGGTAGGAACATTATATACATCCATAGCGTTGTATATCCTAACCAAAGGGAACCTATCATCTCGGTTGTAATATTTTACAACATTCCGGACACGTCGGTCCCTATTTTTCGGTGGGAATATTATATACGTCTATAACGTTATATATCCTAGCCTAAGGCAACCTAACATCTCGGATGTAATAGTTGACAACATTCCTGTCGTGTCCACCCGTACTTCTCGGTGGGAACATCATATACGTCTATAGCGATACATATCCTAGCCTAAGGCGACCTAACATGTCGAATGTAATATTTTACATCATTCCTGACGTGTCGGCGCGTAGTTCTCGGTGGTAACATTATATACGTCTATAACGTAATATATCCTAGCCTAAGGCAACCTAACATCTCGATGTAATATTCTACAACATTCCTGGCGCGTCGGCTCCTATTTTTCGGTGGGAACATTATATGCGTCTATAACGTTATATATCCTAACCTAAGGGACCCTAACATCTCGGGTGTAATATTTTACAACATTCCTGACACGTCGTCGCCTGCTTCTCGATGGGGACATTATATAAGTCTATAACGTTGTATATCCTAACCTAACGCAACCTAACATCTGGGATGTAATATTCCTGTCATGTCGTCGCCTACTTCTGGATGGGGACATTATATACGTCTATAACGTTATATATCCTAACCTAAGGCAACCTAACATCTCGGATGTAATAGTTGACAACATTCCTGGCGTGTCCGCCCGTACTTCTCGGTGGGAACATTATATACGTCTATAACGTTATATATCCTAGCCTAAGGCGACCTAACATGTCGAATGTAATATTTTACAACATTCTGGCGTGTCGGTCCCTACTTCCCGGTGGGAATATTATATACGTCTATAACGTTATATATAATAACCTAAAGCAACCTAACATCTGGGATGTAATATTTTACAAGATTCCTGGCATGTCGGTCCCCAAGTCTCGGTAGGAACATTATATACGTCTATAACGATATATATCCAAACCTAAGGGAACCTAACATCTCGGATGTAATATTTTACAACATTCCTGGCGTGTCGTCGCCTGCTTCTCGATGGGGACATAATATACGTCCATAACGTTGTATATCCTAACCTAACGCAACCTAACATCTGGAATGTAATATTTTACAACATTCCTGGCGTGTCGTCGCCTGCTTCTCGATGGGGACATAATATACGTCTATAACGTTGTATATCCTTACCTAACGCAACCTAACATCTGGGATGTAATATTTTACAACATTCCTGGAGTGTCGTCGCCTACTTCTGGATAGGGTCATTATATACATCTATAACGTTGTATATCCTAACCTAAGGCAACCTAACATCTGGGATGTAATATTTTACAACATTCTTGGCATGTCGGTCCCTACTTCTCGGTGGGAACATTGTATACGTCTATAACGATATATATGCTAGCCTAAGGCAACCTAACATGTCGAATGTAATATTTTATTACATTCATGGAGTGTCGTCGCGTGCTTCTCGATGGGGACATTATATACGTCTATAACGTTATATATCCTAACCTAAGGCAACCTAACATCTCGGATGTAATAGTTGACAACATTCCTGGCGTGTCCACCCGTACTTCTCGGTGGGAACATTATATACGTCTATAACGTTATATATCCTAGCCTAAGGCCACATAACATGTCGAATGTAATATTTTACAACATTCCTGGCGTGTCATCGCCTGCTTCTCGATGGGGACATTATATACATCTATAACATTGTATATCCTAACCTAAGGCAACCTAACATCTCGGATGTAATATTTTACAACATTCTGGCGTGTCGGTCCACAAGTCTCGGTAGGAACATTATATACATCCATAACGTTGTATATCCTAACCAAAGGGAACCTATCATCTCGGTTGTAATATTTTACAACATTCCGGACACGTCGGTCCCTATTTTTCGGTGGGAATATTATATACGTCTATAACGTTATATATCCTAGCCTAAGGCAACCTAACATCTCGGATGTAATAGTTGACAACATTCCTGTCGTGTCCACCCGTACTTCTCGGTGGGAACATCATATACGTCTATAGCGATACATATCCTAGCCTAAGGCGACCTAACATGTCGAATGTAATATTTTACATCATTCCTGACGTGTCGGCGCGTAGTTCTCGGTGGTAACATTATATACGTCTATAACGTAATATATCCTAGCCTAAGGCAACCTAACATCTCGATGTAATATTCTACAACATTCCTGGCGCGTCGGCTCCTATTTTTCGGTGGGAACATTATGTGCGTCTATAACGTTATATATCCTAACCTAAGGGACCCTAACATCTCGGGTGTAATATTTTACAACATTCCTGACACGTCGTCGCCTGCTTCTCGATGGGGACATTATATAAGTCTATAACGTTGTATATCCTAACCTAACGCAACCTAACATCTGGGATGTAATATTCCTGTCATGTCGTCGCCTACTTCTGGATGGGGACATTATATACGTCTATAACGTTATATATCCTAACCTAAGGCAACCTAACATCTCGGATGTAATATTTTACAACATTCTTGGCATGTCGGTCCCTACTTCTCGGTGGGAACATTGTATACGTCTATAACGATATATATCCTAACCTAGGGCAACCTAACATCTCGGATGTAATAGTTGACAACATTCCTGGCGTGTCCGCCCGTACTTCTCGGTGGGAACATTATATACGTCTATAACGTTATATATCCTAGCCTAAGGCGACCTAACATGTCGAATGTAATATTTTACAACATTCTGGCGTGTCGGTCCCTACTTCTCGGTGGGAATATTATATACGTCTATAACGTTATATATCATAACCTAAGGCAACCTAACATCTCGGATGTAATATTTTACAACATTCCTGGCATATCGGTCCCTACTTCTCGGTGGAAACATTGTATACGTCTATAACGATATATATCCTAGCCTAAGGCAACCTAACATCTCGGATGTAATAGTTGACAACATTCCTGGCGTGTGCGCCCGGACTTCTCGGTGGGAACCTTACATACGTCTATAACGTTATATATCCTAGCCTAAGGCCACTTAACATGTCGAATGTAATATTTTACAACATTCCTGACGCGTCGGCCCCTATTTTTCGGTGGGAACATTATATACGTCTATAACGTTATATATCCTAGTCTAAGGCAACCTAACATAGCGAATGTAATATTTTACAACATGCCTGGCTTGTTGTCGCCTACTTCTCGATGGGGACATAATATACGTCCATAACGTTGTATATCCTAACCTAACGCAACCTAACATCTGGAATGTAATATTTTACAACATTCCTGGCGTGTCGTCGCCTGCTTCTCGATGGGGACATAATATACGTCTATAACGTTGTATATCCTTACCTAACGCAACCTAACATCTGGGATGTAATATTTTACAACATTCCTGCAGTGTCGTCGCCTACTTCTGGATAGGGTCATTATATACATCTATAACGTTGTATATCCTAACCTAAGGCAACCTAACATCTGGGATGTAATATTTTACAACATTCTTGGCATGTCGGTCCCTACTTCTCGGTGGGAACATTGTATACGTCTATAACGATATATATCCTAGCCTAAGGCAACCTAACATGTCGAATGTAATATTTTATTACATTCATGGAGTGTCGTCGCGTGCTTCTCGATGGGGACATTATATACGTCAATAACGTTATATATCCTAACCTAAGGCAACCTAACATCTCGGATGTAATATTTTACAACATTCTTGGCATGTCGGTCCCTACTTCTCGGTGGGAACATTGTATACGTCTATAACGATATATATCCTAACCTAGGGCAACCTAACATCTCGGATGTAATAGTTGACAACATTCCTGGCGTGTCCGCCCGTACTTCTCGGTGGGAACATTATATACGTCTATAACGTTATATATCCTAGCCTAAGGCGACCTAACATGTCGAATGTAATATTTTACAACATTCTGGCGTGTCGGTCCCTACTTCTCGGTGGGAATATTATATACGTCTATATCGTTATATATCATAACCTAAGGCAACCTAACATCTCGGATGTAATATTTTACAACATTCCTGGCATATCGGTCCCTACTTCTCGGTGGAAACATTGTATACGTCTATAACGATATATATCCTAGCCTAAGGCAACCTAACATCTCGGATGTAATAGTTGACAACATTCCTGGCGTGTGCGCCCGTACTTCTCGGTGGGAACCTTACATACGTCTATAACGTTATATATCCTAGCCTAAGGCCACCTAACATGTCGAATGTAATATTTTACAACATTCCTGACGCGTCGGCCCCTATTTTTCGGTGGGAACATTATATACGTCTATAACGTTATATATCCTAGTCTAAGGCAACCTAACATAGCGAATGTAATATTTTACAACATGCCTGGCGTGTCGTCGCCTGCTTCTCGATGGGAACATTATATACGTCTATAACGTTGTGTATCCTAACCTAACGCAACCTAACATCTGGGATGTAATATTCCTGGCGTGTCGTCGCCTACTTCTGCATGGGGACATTATATACGTCTATAACGTTATATATCCTAACCTAAGGCAACCTAACATCTCGGATGTAATAGTTGACAACATTCCTGGCGTGTCCACCCGTACTACACGGTGGGAACATTATATACGTCTATAACGTTATATATCCTAGCCTAAGGCCACATAACATGTCGAATGTAATATTCTACAACATTCCTGGCGTGTCGTCGCCTACTTCTGGATGGGGATATTATATACGTCTATAACGTTGTATGTCCTAACCTAAAGCAACCTAACATCTGGGATGTAATATTTTACAAGATTCCTGGCATGTCGGTCCCCAAGTCTCGGTAGGAACATTATATACGTCTGTAACGATATATATCCAAACCTAAGGGAACCTAACATCTCGGATGTAATATTTTACAACATTCCTGGCGTGTCGTCGCCTGCTTCTCGATGGGGACATAATATACGTCTATAACGTTGTATATCCTTACCTAACGCAACCTAACATCTGGGATGTAATATTTTACAACATTCCTGGAGTGTCGTCGCCTACTTCTGGATAGGGTCATTATATACATCTATAACGTTGTATATCCTAACCTAAGGCAACCTAACATCTGGGATGTAATATTTTACAACATTCTTGGCATGTCGGTCCCTACTTCTCGGTGGGAACATTTTATACGTCTATAACGATATATATCCTAACCTAGGGCAACCTAACATCTCGGATGTAATAGTTGACAACATTCCTGGCGTGTCCGCCCGTACTTCTCGGTGGGAACATTATATACGTCTATAACGTTATATATCCTAGCCTAAGGCGACCTAACATGTCGAATGTAATATTTTACAACATTCTGGCGTGTCGGTCCCTACTTCCCGGTGGGAATATTATATACGTCTATAACGTTATATATAATAACCTAAAGCAACCTAACATCTGGGATGTAATATTTTACAAGATTCCTGGCATGTCGGTCCCCAAGTCTCGGTAGGAACATTATATACGTCTATAACGATATATATCCAAACCTAAGGGAACCTAACATCTCGGATGTAATATTTTACAACATTCCTGGCGTGTCGTCGCCTGCTTCTCGATGGGGACATTATATACATCTATAACATTGTATATCCTAACCTAATTCAAACTAACATCTCGGATGTAATATTTTACAACATTCTGGCGTGTTGGTCCCCAAGTCTCGGTAGGAACATTATATACATCCATAACGTTCTATATACTAACCAAAGGGAACCTATCATCTCGGTTGTAATATTTTACAACATTCTTGGCATGTCGGTCCCTACTTCTCGGTGGGAACATTGTATACGTCTATAACGATATATATCCTAACCTAGGGCAACCTAACATCTCGGATGTAATAGTTGACAACATTCCTGGCGTGTCCGCCCGTACTTCTCGGTGGGAACATTATATACGTCTATAACGTTATATATCCTAGCCTAAGGCGACCTAACATGTCGAATGTAATATTTTACAACATTCTGGCGTGTCGGTCCCTACTTCTCGGTGGGAATATTATATACGTCTATAACGTTATATATCATAACCTAAGGCAACCTAACATCTCGGATGTAATATTTTACAACATTCCTGGCATATCGGTCCCTACTTCTCGGTGGAAACATTGTATACGTCTATAACGATATATATCCTAGCCTAAGGCAACCTAACATCTCGGATGTAATAGTTGACAACATTCCTGGCGTGTGCGCCCGGACTTCTCGGTGGGAACCTTACATACGTCTATAACGTTATATATCCTAGCCTAAGGCCACCTAACATGTCGAATGTAATATTTTACAACATTCCTGACGCGTCGGCCCCTATTTTTCGGTGGGAACATTATATACGTCTATAACGTTATATATCCTAGTCTAAGGCAACCTAACATAGCGAATGTAATATTTTACAACATGCCTGGCTTGTTGTCGCCTACTTCTCGATGGGGACATAATATACGTCCATAACGTTGTATATCCTAACCTAACGCAACCTAACATCTGGAATGTAATATTTTACAACATTCCTGGCGTGTCGTCGCCTGCTTCTCGATGGGGACATAATATACGTCTATAACGTTGTATATCCTTACCTAACGCAACCTAACATCTGGGATGTAATATTTTACAACATTCCTGGAGTGTCGTCGCCTACTTCTGGATAGGGTCATTATATACATCTATAACGTTGTATATCCTAACCTAAGGCAACCTAACATCTGGGATGTAATATTTTACAACATTCTTGTCATGTCGGTCCCTACTTCTCGGTGGGAACATTGTATACGTCTATAACGATATATATCCTAGCCTAAGGCAACCTAACATGTCGAATGTAATATTTTCTTACATTCATGGAGTGTCGTCGCGTGCTTCTCGATGGGGACATTATATACGTCTATAACGTTATATATCCTAACCTAAGGCAACCTAACATCTCGGATGTAATAGTTGACAACATTCCTGGCGTGTCCACCCGTACTTCTCGGTGGGACCATTATATACGTCTATAACGTTATATATCCTAGCCTAAGGCCACATAACATGTCGAATGTAATATTTTACAACATTCCTGGCGTGTCGTCGCCTGCTTCTCGATGGGGACATTATATACATCTATAACATTGTATATCCTAACCTAATTCAAACTAACATCTCGGATGTAATATTTTACAACATTCTGGCGTGTTGGTCCCCAAGTCTCGGTAGGAACATTATATACATCCATAACGTTCTATATACTAACCAAAGGGAACCTATCATCTCGGTTGTAATATTTTACAACATTCCGGACACGTCGGTCCCTATTTTTCGGTGGGAATATTATATACGTCTATAACGTTATATATCCTAGCCTAAGGCAACCTAACATCTCGGATGTAATAGTTGACAACATTCCTGGCGTGTCCACCCGTACTTCTCGGTGGGTACATCATATACGTCTATAGCGATACATATCCTAGCCTAAGGCGACCTAACATGTCGAATGTAATATTTTACATCATTCCTGACGTGTCGGCGCGTAGTTCTCGGTGGTAACATTATATACGTCTATAACGTAATATATCCTAGCCTAAGGCAACCTAACATCTCGATGTAATATTCTACAACATTCCTGGCGCGTCGGCTCCTATTTTTCGGTGGGAACATTATATGCGTCTATAACGTTATATATCCTAACCTAAGGGACCCTAACATCTCGGGTGTAATATTTTACAACATTCCTGACACGTCGTCGCCTGCTTCTCGATGGGGACATTATATAAGTCTATAACGTTGTATATCCTAACCTAACGCAACCTAACATCTGGGATGTAATATTCCTGTCATGTCGTCGCCTACTTCTGGATGGGGACATTATATACGTCTATAACGTTATATATCCTAACCTAAGGCAACCTAACATCTCGGATGTAATATGTTACAACATTCTTGGCATGTCGGTCCCTACTTCTCGGTGGGAACATTGTATACGTCTATAACGATATATATCCTAACCTAGGGCAACCTAACATCTCGGATGTAATGGTTGACAACATTCCTGGCGTGTCCGCCCGTACTTCTCGGTGGGAACATTATATACGTCTATAACGTTATATATCCTAGCCTAAGGCGACCTAACATGTCGAATGTAATATTTTACAACATTCTGGCGTGTCGGTCCCTACTTCCCGGTGGGAATATTATATACGTCTATAACGTTATATATCATAACCTAAGGCAACCTAACATCTCGGATGTAATATTTTGCAACATTCCTGGCATATCGGTCCCTACTTCTCGGTGGAAACATTGTATACGTCTATAACGATATATATCCTAACCTAAGGCAACCTAACATCTCGGATGTAATAGTTGACAACATTCCTGGCGTGTGCGCCCGTACTTCTCGGTGGGAACCTTACATACGTCTATAACGTTATATATCCTAGCCTAAGGCCACCTAACATGTCGAATGTAATATTTTACAACATTCCTGACGCGTCGGCCCCTATTTTTCGGTGGGAACATTATATACGTCTATAACGTTATATATCCTAGTCTAAGGCAACCTAACATAGCGAATGTAATATTTTACAACATGCCTGGCTTGTTGTCGCCTACTTCTCGATGGGGACATAATATACGTCCATAACGTTGTATATCCTAACCTAACGCAACCTAACATCTGGAATGTAATATTTTACAACATTCCTGGCGTGTCGTCGCCTGCTTCTCGATGGGGACATAATATACGTCTAAAACGTTGTATATCCTTACCTAACGCAACCTAACATCTGGGATGTAATATTTTACAACATTCCTGGAGTGTCGTCGCCTACTTCTGGATAGGGTCATTATATACATCTATAACGTTGTATATCCTAACCTAAGGCAACCTAACATCTGGGATGTAATATTTTACAACATTCTTGGCATGTCGGTCCCTACTTCTCGGTGGGAACATTGTATACGTCTATAACGATATATATCCTAGCCTAAGGCAACCTAACATGTCGAATGTAATATTTTATTACATTCATGGAGTGTCGTCGCGTGCTTCTCGATGGGGACATTATATACGTCAATAACGTTATATATCCTAACCTAAGGCAACCTAACATCTCGGATGTAATATTTTACAACATTCTTGGCATGTCGGTCCCTACTTCTCGGTGGGAACATTGTATACGTCTATAACGATATATATCCTAACCTAGGGCAACCTAACATCTCGGATGTAATAGTTGACAACATTCCTGGCGTGTCCGCCCGTACTTCTCGGTGGGAACATTATATACGTCTATAACGTTATATATCCTAGCCTAAGGCGACCTAACATGTCGAATGTAATATTTTACAACATTCTGGCGTGTCGGTCCCTACTTCTCGGTGGGAATATTATATACGTCTATATCGTTATATATCATAACCTAAGGCAACCTAACATCTCGGATGTAATATTTTACAACATTCCTGGCATATCGGTCCCTACTTCTCGGTGGAAACATTGTATACGTCTATAACGATATATATCCTAGCCTAAGGCAACCTAACATCTCGGATGTAATAGTTGACAACATTCCTGGCGTGTGCGCCCGTACTTCTCGGTGGGAACCTTACATACGTCTATAACGTTATATATCCTAGCCTAAGGCCACCTAACATGTCGAATGTAATATTTTACAACATTCCTGACGCGTCGGCCCCTATTTTTCGGTGGGAACATTATATACGTCTATAACGTTATATATCCTAGTCTAAGGCAACCTAACATAGCGAATGTAATATTTTACAACATGCCTGGCGTGTCGTCGCCTGCTTCTCGATGGGAACATTATATACGTCTATAACGTTGTGTATCCTAACCTAACGCAACCTAACATCTGGGATGTAATATTCCTGGCGTGTCGTCGCCTACTTCTGCATGGGGACATTATATACGTCTATAACGTTATATATCCTAACCTAAGGCAACCTAACATCTCGGATGTAATAGTTGACAACATTCCTGGCATGTCCACCCGTACTACACGGTGGGAACATTATATACGTCTATAACGTTATATATCCTAGCCTAAGGCCACACAACATGCCGAATGTAATATTCTACAACATTCCTGGCGTGTCGTCGCCTGCTTCTCGATGGGGACATTATATACATCTATAACATTGTATATCCTAACCTAATTCAAACTAACATCTCGGATGTAATATTTTACAACATTCTGGCGTGTTGGTCCCCAAGTCTCGGTAGGAACATTATATACATCCATAACGTTCTATATACTAACCAAAGGGAACCTATCATCTCGGTTGTAATATTTTACAACATTCTTGGCATGTCGGTCCCTACTTCTCGGTGGGAACATTGTATACGTCTATAACGATATATATCCTAACCTAGGGCAACCTAACATCTCGGATGTAATAGTTGACAACATTCCTGGCGTGTCCGCCCGTACTTCTCGGTGGGAACATTATATACGTCTATAACGTTATATATCCTAGCCTAAGGCGACCTAACATGTCGAATGTAATATTTTACAACAATCTGGCGTGTCGGTCCCTACTTCTCGGTGGGAATATTATATACGTCTATAACGTTATATATCATAACCTAAGGCAACCTAACATCTCGGATGTAATATTTTACAACATTCCTGGCATATCGGTCCCTACTTCTCGGTGGAAACATTGTATACGTCTATAACGATATATATCCTAGCCTAAGGCAACCTAACATCTCGGATGTAATAGTTGACAACATTCCTGGCGTGTGCGCCCGGACTTCTCGGTGGGAACCTTACATACGTCTATAACGTTATATATCCTAGCCTAAGGCCACCTAACATGTCGAATGTAATATTTTACAACATTCCTGACGCGTCGGCCCCTATTTTTCGGTGGGAACATTATATACGTCTATAACGTTATATATCCTAGTCTAAGGCAACCTAACATAGCGAATGTAATATTTTACAACATGCCTGGCTTGTTGTCGCCTACTTCTCGATGGGGACATAATATACGTCCATAACGTTGTATATCCTAACCTAACGCAACCTAACATCTGGAATGTAATATTTTACAACATTCCTGGCGTGTCGTCGCCTGCTTCTCGATGGGGACATAATATACGTCTATAACGTTGTATATCCTTACCTAACGCAACCTAACATCTGGGATGTAATATTTTACAACATTCCTGGAGTGTCGTCGCCTACTTCTGGATAGGGTCATTATATACATCTATAACGTTGTATATCCTAACCTAAGGCAACCTAACATCTGGGATGTAATATTTTACAACATTCTTGTCATGTCGGTCCCTACTTCTCGGTGGGAACATTGTATACGTCTATAACGATATATATCCTAGCCTAAGGCAACCTAACATGTCGAATGTAATATTTTCTTACATTCATGGAGTGTCGTCGCGTGCTTCTCGATGGGGACATTATATACGTCTATAACGTTATATATCCTAACCTAAGGCAACCTAACATCTCGGATGTAATAGTTGACAACATTCCTGGCGTGTCCACCCGTACTTCTCGGTGGGACCATTATATACGTCTATAACGTTATATATCCTAGCCTAAGGCCACATAACATGTCGAATGTAATATTTTACAACATTCCTGGCGTGTCGTCGCCTGCTTCTCGATGGGGACATTATATACATCTATAACATTGTATATCCTAACCTAATTCAAACTAACATCTCGGATGTAATATTTTACAACATTCTGGCGTGTTGGTCCCCAAGTCTCGGTAGGAACATTATATACATCCATAACGTTCTATATACTAACCAAAGGGAACCTATCATCTCGGTTGTAATATTTTACAACATTCCGGACACGTCGGTCCCTATTTTTCGGTGGGAATATTATATACGTCTATAACGTTATATATCCTAGCCTAAGGCAACCTAACATCTCGGATGTAATAGTTGACAACATTCCTGGCGTGTCCACCCGTACTTCTCGGTGGGTACATCATATACGTCTATAGCGATACATATCCTAGCCTAAGGCGACCTAACATGTCGAATGTAATATTTTACATCATTCCTGACGTGTCGGCGCGTAGTTCTCGGTGGTAACATTATATACGTCTATAACGTAATATATCCTAGCCTAAGGCAACCTAACATCTCGATGTAATATTCTACAACATTCCTGGCGCGTCGGCTCCTATTTTTCGGTGGGAACATTATATGCGTCTATAACGTTATATATCCTAACCTAAGGGACCCTAACATCTCGGGTGTAATATTTTACAACATTCCTGACACGTCGTCGCCTGCTTCTCGATGGGGACATTATATAAGTCTATAACGTTGTATATCCTAACCTAACGCAACCTAACATCTGGGATGTAATATTCCTGTCATGTCGTCGCCTACTTCTGGATGGGGACATTATATACGTCTATAACGTTATATATCCTAACCTAAGGCAACCTAACATCTCGGATGTAATATGTTACAACATTCTTGGCATGTCGGTCCCTACTTCTCGGTGGGAACATTGTATACGTCTATAACGATATATATCCTAACCTAGGGCAACCTAACATCTCGGATGTAATGGTTGACAACATTCCTGGCGTGTCCGCCCGTACTTCTCGGTGGGAACATTATATACGTCTATAACGTTATATATCCTAGCCTAAGGCGACCTAACATGTCGAATGTAATATTTTACAACATTCTGGCGTGTCGGTCCCTACTTCCCGGTGGGAATATTATATACGTCTATAACGTTATATATCATAACCTAAGGCAACCTAACATCTCGGATGTAATATTTTGCAACATTCCTGGCATATCGGTCCCTACTTCTCGGTGGAAACATTGTATACGTCTATAACGATATATATCCTAACCTAAGGCAACCTAACATCTCGGATGTAATAGTTGACAACATTCCTGGCGTGTGCGCCCGTACTTCTCGGTGGGAACCTTACATACGTCTATAACGTTATATATCCTAGCCTAAGGCCACCTAACATGTCGAATGTAATATTTTACAACATTCCTGACGCGTCGGCCCCTATTTTTCGGTGGGAACATTATATACGTCTATAACGTTATATATCCTAGTCTAAGGCAACCTAACATAGCGAATGTAATATTTTACAACATGCCTGGCTTGTTGTCGCCTACTTCTCGATGGGGACATAATATACGTCCATAACGTTGTATATCCTAACCTAACGCAACCTAACATCTGGAATGTAATATTTTACAACATTCCTGGCGTGTCGTCGCCTGCTTCTCGATGGGGACATAATATACGTCTAAAACGTTGTATATCCTTACCTAACGCAACCTAACATCTGGGATGTAATATTTTACAACATTCCTGGAGTGTCGTCGCCTACTTCTGGATAGGGTCATTATATACATCTATAACGTTGTATATCCTAACCTAAGGCAACCTAACATCTGGGATGTAATATTTTACAACATTCTTGGCATGTCGGTCCCTACTTCTCGGTGGGAACATTGTATACGTCTATAACGATATATATCCTAGCCTAAGGCAACCTAACATGTCGAATGTAATATTTTATTACATTCATGGAGTGTCGTCGCGTGCTTCTCGATGGGGACATTATATACGTCAATAACGTTATATATCCTAACCTAAGGCAACCTAACATCTCGGATGTAATATTTTACAACATTCTTGGCATGTCGGTCCCTACTTCTCGGTGGGAACATTGTATACGTCTATAACGATATATATCCTAACCTAGGGCAACCTAACATCTCGGATGTAATAGTTGACAACATTCCTGGCGTGTCCGCCCGTACTTCTCGGTGGGAACATTATATACGTCTATAACGTTATATATCCTAGCCTAAGGCGACCTAACATGTCGAATGTAATATTTTACAACATTCTGGCGTGTCGGTCCCTACTTCTCGGTGGGAATATTATATACGTCTATATCGTTATATATCATAACCTAAGGCAACCTAACATCTCGGATGTAATATTTTACAACATTCCTGGCATATCGGTCCCTACTTCTCGGTGGAAACATTGTATACGTCTATAACGATATATATCCTAGCCTAAGGCAACCTAACATCTCGGATGTAATAGTTGACAACATTCCTGGCGTGTGCGCCCGTACTTCTCGGTGGGAACCTTACATACGTCTATAACGTTATATATCCTAGCCTAAGGCAACCTAACATGTCGAATGTAATATTTTACAACATTCCTGACGCGTCGGCCCCTATTTTTCGGTGGGAACATTATATACGTCTATAACGTTATATATCCTAGTCTAAGGCAACCTAACATAGCGAATGTAATATTTTACAACATGCCTGGCGTGTCGTCGCCTGCTTCTCGATGGGAACATTATATACGTCTATAACGTTGTGTATCCTAACCTAACGCAACCTAACATCTGGGATGTAATATTCCTGGCGTGTCGTCGCCTACTTCTGCATGGGGACATTATATACGTCTATAACGTTATATATCCTAACCTAAGGCAACCTAACATCTCGGATGTAATAGTTGACAACATTCCTGGCATGTCCACCCGTACTACACGGTGGGAACATTATATACGTCTATAACGTTATATATCCTAGCCTAAGGCCACACAACATGCCGAATGTAATATTCTACAACATTCCTGGCGTGTCGTCGCCTACTTCTGGATGGGGATATTATATACGTCTATAACGTTGTATGTCCTAACCTAAAGCAACCTAACATCTGGGACGTAATATTTTACAAGATTCCTGGCATGTCGGTCCCCAAGTCTCGGTAGGAACATTATATATGTCTGTAACGATATATATCCAAACCTAAGGGAACCTAACATCTCGGATGTAATATTTTACAACATTCCTGGCGTGTCGTCGCCTGCTTCTCGATGGGGACATAATATACGTCCATAACGTTGTATATCCTAACCTAACGCAACCTAACATCTGGAATGTAATATTTTACAACATTCCTGGCGTGTCGTCGCCTACTTCTCGATGGGGACATTATATACGTCTATAACGATATATATCCAAACCTAAGGGAACCTAACATCTCGGATGTAATATTTTAAAACATTCCTGGCATGTCGGTCCCTACTTCTCGGTGGGAATATTATATACGTCTATAACGTTATATATCATAACCTAAGGCAACCTAACATCTCGGATGTAATATTTTACAACATTCCTGGCATATCGGTCCCTACTTCTCGGTGGAAACACTGTATACGTCTGTAACGATATATATCCTAGCCTAAGGCAACCTAACATCTCGGATGTAATATTTTACAACATTCCTGGCGTGTCGTCGCCTGCTTCCCGATGGGGACATTATATACATCTATAACATTGTATATCCTAACCTAAGGCAACCTAACATCTCGGATGTAATATTTTACAACATTCTGGCGTGTCGTCGCCGGCTTCTCGATGGTGAGGTTATAAACGTCTATAACGTTGTATATCCTAACCTAACGCAACCTAACATTTGGGATGTAATATTTTACAACATTCCTTGCATGTCGGTGCCTACGTCTCGGTGGGAACATTATATACGTCTATAACGATATATATCCTGACCCAAGGCAACCTAACACCTCGGATGTAATAGTTGACAACATTCCTGGCGTGTAGGCCCGTACTTCTCGGTGGGAACATTGTATACGTCTATAACGTTATATATCCTAGCCTAAGGCGACCTAACTTATCGAATGTAATATTTTACATCATTCCTGGCGTGTCGTCGCCTGCTTCTCGATGGGAACATTATATACTTCTATAACGTTGTGTATCCTAACCTAACGCAACCTAACATCTGGGATGTAACATTCCTGGCGTGTCGTCGCCTACTTCTGAATGGGGACATTATATACGTCTATAACGTTATATATCCTAACCTAAGGCAACCTAACATTTGGGATGTAATATTTTTCAACATTCCTTGCATGTCGGTGCCTACGTCTCGGTGGGAACATTATATACGTCTATAACGATATATATCCTAACCTAAGGCAACCTAACACCTCGGATGTAATATTTTACAACATTCCTGACGCGTCGGCCCCTATTTTTCGGTGGGAACATTATATACGTCTATATCGTTATATATCCTAGTCTAAGGCAACCTAACATGTCGAATGTGATATTTTACAACATTCCTGGCGTGTCGTCTCCTGCTTCTCGATGGGAACATTATATACGTCTATAACGTTGTGTATCCTAACCTAACGCAACCTAACATCAGGGATGTAATATTCCTGGCGTGTCGTCGCCTACTTCTGGATGGGGAGATTATATACGTCTATAACGTTATATATCCTAACCTAAGGCAACCTAACATCTCGGATGTAATAGTTGACAACATTCCTGGCGTGTAGGCCCGTACTTCTCGGTAGGAACATTGTATACGACTATAACGTTATATATCCTAGCCTAAGGCGACCTAACATGTCGAATGTAATATTTTACATCATTCCTGGCGTGTCGTCGCCTGCTTCTCGATGGGAACATTATATACGTCTATAACGTTGTGTATCCTAACCTAACGCAACCTAACATCTCGGATGTAATATTTTACAACATTCTGGCGTGTCGTCGCCTGCTTCTCGATGGGGACATTATATACGTCTATAACGTTGTATATCCTATCCTAAGGCAACCTAACATTTGGGATGTAATATTTGACAACATTCCTTGCATGTCGGTGCCTACGTCTCGGTGGGAACATTATATACGTCTATAACGATATATATCCTAACCTAAGGCAACCTAACACCTCGGATGTAATATTTTACAACATTCCTGACGCGTCGGCCCCTATTTTTCGATGGGAACATTATATACGTCTAGAACGTTATATATCCTAGCCTAAGGCGACCTAACATGTCGAATGTAATATTTTACAACATTCCTGGCGTGTCGTCTCCTGCTTCTCGATGGGGACATTATATACGGCTATAATGTTGTATATCTTAACCTAATGCAACTTAACATCTGGGATGTAATATTTTACAACATTCCTGGCGTGTCGTCGCCTACTTCTGGATGCGGTCATTATATACATCTATAACGTTGTATATCCTAACCTAAGGGAACCTAACATCTCGGATGGAATATTTTACAACATTCCTGGCATATCGGTCCCTACTTCTCGGTGGAAACATTGTATACGTATATAACGATATATATCCTAGCCTAAGGCAACCCAACATCTCGGATGTAATATTTTACAATATTCTGGCGTGTCGTCTCCTGCTTCCCGATGGGAACATTATATACGTCTATAACGTTGTGTATCCTAACCTAACGCAACCTAACATCAGGGATGTAATATTCCTGGCGTGTCGTCGCCTACTTCTGGATGGGGAGATTATATACGTCTATAACGTTATATATCCTAACCTAAGGCAACCTAACATCTCGGATGTAATAGTTGACAACATTCCTGGCGTGTCCGCCCGTACTTCTCGGTGGGAACATTATATACGCCTATAACGTTATATATCCTAGCCTAAGGCCACATAACATGTCGAATGTCATATTTTACAACATTCCTGGCGTGTCGTCGCCTGCTTCTCGATGGGGACATTATATACGTCTATAACGTTGTATATCCTAACCTAAAGCAACCTAACATCTGGGATGTAATATTTTACAAGATTCCTGTCATGTCGGTCCCCAAGTCTCGGTAGGAACATTATATACGTCTATAACGATATATATCCAAACCTAAGGGAACCTAACACCTCGGATGTAATAGTTGACAACATTCCTGGCGTGTAGGCCCGTACTTCTCGGTGGGAACATTGTATACGTCTATAACGTTATATATCCTAGCATAAGGCGACCTAACATATCGAATGTAATATATTACATCATTCCTGGCGTGTCGTCGCCTGCTTCTCGATGGGAACATTATATACGTCTATAACGTTGTGTATCCTAACCTAACGCAACCTAACATCTGGGATGTAATATTCCTGGCGTGTCGTCGCCTACTTCTCGATGGGGACATTATATACACCTATAGCGTTGTATATACTAACCTAAGGGCACCTAACATCTCGGGTGTAATATTTTACAACATTCCCGACGCGTCGGCCCCTATTTTTCGGTGGGAACATTATATACGTCTATAACGTTATATATCCTAGCCTAAGGCAACCTAACATGTCGAATGTAATATTTTACAACATTCCTGGCGTGACGGCGCCTACTTCCCGATGGGGACATTTTATACGTCTATAACGTTGTATATCCTAACCCAAGGCAACCTAACATCTGAGATGTAATATTTTACAACATTCCTGGCATGTCGGTCCGTACTTCTCGGTGGGAACATCATATACGTGTATAGCGATATATATCCTAACCGAAGGCAACCTAACATCTCGGATGTAATATTTTACAACATTCCTGGCGCGTCGGCTCCTACTTTTCGGTGGGAACATTATATACGTCTATAACGTTATATATCCTAACGTAAGGCAACATAACATCTTTGATGTAATATTTTGCAACATTCCTGGCGTGTCGTCGCCTGCGTCTCGATGGGGAGATTATATACGTCTATGACATTGTATATTCTAACCTAACGCAACCTAACATCTGGGATGTAATATTTTACATTATTCCTGGCATGTCGGTCCCTACGTCTCGGTGGGAACACTCTATACGTCTATAGCGTTGTATATCCTAACCCAAGGCAACCTAACATCTCGGGTGTAATATTTTACAACATTCCTGGCATGTCGGTCCCTACGTCTCGGCGGGAACATTCTATACGTCTATAGCGTTGTATATCCTAACCTAAGGGAACCTAACATCTCGGGTGTAATATTTTACAACATTTCTGACGCGTCGGCCCCTATTTCTCGGTGGGAACATTAGATACGTCTATAACGTTATATATCATAGCCTAAGGCGACCTAACATGCCGAATGTAATATTTCACATCATTCCTGGCCTGTCGGCCCGTAGTTCTCGGTGGTAACATTATATACGTCTATAACGTTATATATCCTAGCCTAAGGCAACATAACATGCCGAATGTAATATTTTACAACATTCCTGGCGTGTCCGTCCCTACGTCTCAGTGGTAACTTTATATACGTCTATAACCCTATATATCCTAGACTAAGGCAGCCTAACATGTCGAATGTAATATTTAACAACATTTCCTGGCGTGTCGTCGCCTACTTCTCGATGGGGACATTATATACACCTATAACGTTGTATATCCTAACCTAAGGCAAACTAACCTCAATACCGTAATATTTTACAACATTCCTGACGCGTCGGCCCCTATTTCTCGGTGGGAACATTATATACGTCTATAACGTTGTATATCCCAACCTAACGCAACCTAACTTCTGGGATGTATAATTTTACAACATTACAGGCATGTCGGTCAATACGTCTCGGTGGGAACGTTATATACGTCTACAACGTAATATAACCTAACCTAACCCATCTAGCCTCTCGCTGGTAATGTTTTACAGAATCCAGTTCGTGTCGTCCCGTACGTATCGGTGGGGACATTGTATGCGTCTATAACGTTATATATCCTAACCTAAGGCAACCTAACATCTCGGATGTAGTATTTTACAACATTCCTGGCGTGGCGGTACCTACTTCTCGGTAGGAACATTATGTAAGTCTATATCGTAATATAACCTAACCTACCCCATCTAGCCCCTCGCTGGTAATGTTTTACAGAATCCAGTTCGTGTCGTCCCGTGCGTCTCGGTGGGAACATTGTATGCGTCTATAACGTTATATATCCTAACCTAAGGCTATCTAACGTCTCGGATGTAGTAATTTCCAAAATTACTGGCAGTCGGCCCCTACTTCTCGTTGGGTACATTATGTACGTCTACAACGTAATATTACCTAACCTAACCCATCTAGGCCCTCGCTGGTAATGTTTTACAGAATCCAGTTCGTGTCGTCCCGTACATCTCGGTGGGGACATTGTATCAGTCTATAACGTTATATATCCTAACCTAAGGCAACCTAACATCTCGGATATAGTATTTTCCAAAATACCTGGCGGGTCGGACCCTACTTCTCGGTGGGAACATTATATACGTCTATAACGTAATATAACCTAACCTAACCCATCTAGCCTCTCGCTGGTAATGTTTTACAGAATCCCGGTCGTGTCGGCCCGTACTTCTCAGTGGGGACATTATATGCGTCTAGAACGTTATATATCCTAACCTAAGGCAACCTAACATCTCGGATGTAATAGTTGACAACATTCCTGGCGTGTCCACCCGTACTACTCGGTGGGAACATTATATACGTCTATAACGTTATATATCCTAGCCTAAGGCCACATAACATGTCGAATGTAATATTTTACAACATTCCTGGCGTGTCGTCGCCTGCTTCTCGATGGGGACATTATATACATCTATAACATTGTATATCCTAACCTAAGGCAACCTAACATCTCGGATGTAATATTTTACAACATTCTGGCGTGTCGGTCCGCAAGTCTCGGTAGGAACATTATATACGTCTATAACGATATATATCCAAACCCAAGGGAACCTAACATCTCGGATGTAATATTTTACAACATTCCTGGCGTGTCGTCGCCTGCTTCTCGATGGGGACATAATATACGTCCATAACGTTGTATATCCTAACCTAACGCAACCTAACATCTGGAATGTAATATTTTACAACATTCCTTGCATGTCGCTGCCTACGTCTCGGTGGGAACATTATATACGTCTATAACGATATGTATCCTGACCCAAGGCAACCTAACACCGCGGATGTAATAGTTGACAACATTCCTGGCGTGTAGGCCCGTACTTCTCGGTGGGAACATTGTATACGTCTATAACGTTATATATCCTAGCCTAAGGCGACCTAACATATCGAATGTAATATTTTACATCATTCCTGGCGTGTCGTCGCCTGCTTCTCGATGGGAACATTATATACGTCTATAACGTTGTGTATCCTAACCTAACGCAACCTAACATCTGGGATGTAATATTCCTGGCGTGTCGTCGCCTACTTCTGAATGGGGACATTATATACGTTTATAACGTTATATATCCTAAAATAAAGCAACCTAACATCTCGGATGTAATAGTTGGCAAAGTTCCTGGCGTGTACGCCCGTACTTCTCGGTGGGAACATTATATACGTCTATAACGTTGTATATCCTAGCCTAAGGCCAGCTAACATGTCGAATGTAATATTTTACAACATTCCTGGCATATCGGTCCCTACTTCTCGGTGGAAACATTGTATACGTGTATAACGATATATATCCTAGCCTAAGGTAACCTAACATCTCCTATGTAATATTTTACAACATTCCTGGCGTGTCGTCGCCTACTTCTCGATGGGGACATTATATACGTCGATAACGTTATGTATCCTAGCCTAAGGCAACCTAACATCTCGGATGCAATATTTTACAACATTCTGGCGTGTCGTCGCCTGCTTCTCGATTCGGACATTATATACGTCTATAACGTTGTATATCCTAACCTAAAGCAACCTAACACCTGGGATGTAATATTTTGCAAGATTCCTGGCATGTCGGTCCGCAAGTCTCGGTAGGAACATTATATACGTCTATAACGATATATATCCAAACGTAAGGGAACCTAACATCTCGGATGTAATATTTTACAACATTCCTGGCGTGTCGTCGCCTACTTCTCGATGGGGACATTATATACATCTATAACATTGTATATCCTAACCCAAGGCAACCTAACATCTCGGATGGAATATTTTACAACATTCCTGGCATATCGGTCCCTACTTATCGGTGGAAACATTGTATACGTCTATATCGATGTATATCCTAGCCTAAGGCAACGTAACATCTCGGATGTAATATTTTACAACATTCTGGCGTGTCGTCGCCTGCTTCTCGATGGGGAGATTATATACGTCTATAACGTTGTATATCCTAACCTAACGCAACCTAACATTTGGGATGTAATATTTTACAACATTCCTTGCATGTCGGTGCCTACGTCTCGGTGGGAACATTATGTACGTCTATAACGATATATATCCTAACCTAAGGCAACCTAACACCTGGGATGTAATAGTTGACAACATTCCTGGCGTGTAGGCCCGTACTTCTCGGTGGGAACATTGTATACGTCTATAACGTTATATATCGTAGCCTAAGGCGACCTAACATGTCGAATGTCATATTTTATATCATTCCTGGCGTGTCGTCGCCTGCTTCTCGATGGGAACATTATATACGTCTATAACGTTGTGTATCCTAACCTAACGCAACCTAACATCAGGGATGTAATATTCCTGGCGTGTCGTCGCCTACTTCTGGATGGGGAGATTATATACGTCTATAACGTTATATATCCTAACCTAAGGCAACCTAACATCTCGGATGTAATAGTTGACAACATTCCTGGCATGTCGGCCCGTACTTCTCGGTGGGAACATTATATACGACTATAACGTTATATATCCTAGCCTAAGGCGACCTAACATCTCGGATGTAATATTTTACAACATTCCTGGCATGTCGGTCCCCACGTTTCGGTGGGAACATTATATACGTCTATAACGGTATATATCCTAACCGAAGGCAGCCTAACATCTCGGATGTATTATTTTACAACATTCCTGGCATGTCGGTCCCTACATCTCGGTGGGAACTTTCTATACGTCTATAAAGTTGTATATCCTAACCTAAGGGAACCTAACATCTCGGATGTAATATTTTACAACATTCCTGGCATGTAGGCCCCTATTTCTCGGTGGGAATATGATATAAGTCTATAACGTTATACATCCTAGCCTAAGGCAACCTAACATCTCGGGTTTGATATTTTACAACATTCCTGACGCGTCGGCCCCTATCTCTCGGTGGGAACATTATATACGTCTATAACGTTATATATCATAACCTAAGGCAAGCTAAAATCTCTACCGTAATAGTTTACGACGTTCCTGGCGTGTCGGCTCGTACTTCTCGGTGCGAACATTATATACGTCTATAACGTTATATATCCTAACGTAAGGCAACATAACATCTCGAATGTAATATTTTACAACATTCCTGGCGTGTCGTCGCCTGCTTCGCGATGGGGACATTATATACGTCTATAACGTTGTATATCCTAACCTAACGCAACCTAACATCTGGGATGTAATATTTTACAACATTCCTGGCTTGTCGGTCCCCACGTCTCGATCTGGACATTATATAGGTCTATAACGATATATATCCAAACTTAATGGAAACTAACATCTGAGATGTAATATTTTACAACATTCCTGGCGCTTCGGCTCCTACTTTTCGGTGGGAAAATTATATACGTCTATAACGTTACATATCCTAACGTAAGGCAACACAACATCTCGGATGTAATATTTTACAACATTCCTGGCGTGTCGTCGCCTGCTTCTCGATGGGGACATTATATACGTCTATGACGTTGTATATCATAACCTAACGCAACCTAACATCTGGGATGTAATATTTTACAACATTCCTGGCATGTCGGCCCCTATTTCTCGGTGGGAATATTATATACGTCTATAACGTTATATATCCTAGCCTAAGGCAACCTAACATCTCGGGTTTAATATTTTACAACATTCCTGACGCGTCGGCCCCTATTTGTCGGTGGGAACATTATATACTTCTATAACGTTATATATCATAACCTAAGGCAACCTAAATTCTCTACCGTAATAGTTTACAACATTCCTGGCGCTTCGGCTCCTACTTTTCGGTGGGAATATTATATACGTCTATAACGTTACATATCCTAACGTAAGGCAACATAACATCTCGGATGTAATATTTTACAACATTCCTGGCGTGTCGTCGCCTGCTTCTCGATGGGGACGTTATATACGTCTATAACGTTGTATATCCTAACCTAACGCAACCTAACATCTGAAATGTAATATTTTACAACATTCCTGGCATGTCGGCCCCTATCTCTCGGTGGGAATATGATATACGTCTATAACGTTATATATCCTAGCCTAAGGCAACCTAACATCTCGTGTTTAATATTTTACAACATTCCTGACGCGTCGGCCCCTATCTCTCGGTGGGACTATTATATACGTCTATAACGTTATATATCATAACCTAAGGCAACCTAAAATCTCTACCGTAATAGTTTACGACGTTCCTGGCGTGTCGGCTCGTACTTCTCGGTGCGAACATTATATACGTCTATAACGTTATATATCCTAACGTAAGGCAACATAACATCTCGGATGTAATATTTCACAACATTCCTGGCGTGTCGTCGCCTGCTTCTCGGTGCGAACATTATATACGTCTATAACGTTATATATCCTAACGTAAGGCAACATACCATCTCGGATATAATATTTTACAACATTCCTGGCGTGTCGTCGCCTGCTCCTCGATGGGGACATTATATACGTCTATAACGTTGTATATCCTAACCTAACGCAACCTAACATCTGGGATGTAATATTTTACAACATTCCTGGCATGTCGGTCCCTACGTCTCGGTGGGAACGTTATATACGTCTATAACGACATATATCCAAACTTAAGGGAAACTAACAACTCGGATGTAATGTTTTACAACATTCCTGGCGATTCGGCTCCTACTTTTCGGTGGGAACATTATATACGTCTATAACGTTACATATCCTAACGTAAGGCAACATATCATCTCGGATGTAAAATTTTACAACATTCCTGGCGTGTCGTCGCCTGCTTCTCGATGGGGACGTTATATACGTCTATAACGTTGTATATCCTAACCTAACGCAACCTAACATCTGGGATGTAATATTTTACAACATTCCTGGCATGTCGGTCCCTATTTCTCGGTGGGAACGTTATATAGGTCTATAACGATATATATCCATACTTAAGGGAAACTAACATCTCGGATGTCATATTTTACAACATTCCTGGCGTGTCGTCGCCTGCTTCTCGATGGGGACATTATATACGTCTATAACGTTGTATATCCTAGCCTAAGTAAACTAACATCTCGGATGTAATATTTTACAACATTCCTGGCGTGTCGTCGCCTGCTTCTCGATCTGGACATTATATACATCTATAACGATATATATCCAAACTTAAGGGAAACTAACATCTCGGATGTAATATTTTACAACATTCCTGGCGCTTCGGCTCCTACTTTTCGGTGGGAACATTATATACGTCTATAACGTTACATATCCTAACGTAAGGCAACATAACATCTCGGATGTTATATTTTACAACATTCCTGGCGTGTCGTCGCCTGCTTCTCGATGGGGACGTTATATACGTGTATAACGTTGTATATCCTAGCCTAAGCAAACTAACATCTCGGATGTAATATTTTACAACATTCCTGGCGTGTCGACCCCTATTTCTCGGTGGGAATATTATATACGTCTATAACGTTATATATCCTAGCCTAAGGCAACCTAACATCTCGGGTTTTATATTTTACAACATTCCTGACGCGTCGGCCCCTATTTCTCGGTGGGAACATTACATACGTCTATAACGTTATATATCATAACCTAAGGCAACCTAAAATCTCTACCGTAATAGTTTACAACATTCCTGGCGTGTCGGCTCGTATTTCTCGGTGCGAACATTATATACGTCTATAACGTTATATATCCTAACGTAAGGCAACATAACATCTCGGATATAATATTTTACAACATTCCTGGCGTGTCGTCGCCTGCTTTTCGATGGGGACATTATATACGTCTATAACGTTGTATATCCTAACCTAACGCAACCTAACATCTGGGATGTAATATTTTACAACATTTCTGGCATATCGGTCCCTACGTCTCGGTGGGAACATTATATACGTCTATAACGATATATATCCTAACCTAAGGGAACCTAACATCTGGGATGTAATATTTTACAAAATTCCTGGCACGTCGGGCCCTACTTCTCGGTTTGAACATTCTATACGTCTATAACGTTGTATATCCTAACCTAAGGGAAACTAACATCTCGGGTGTAATATTTTACAACATTCCTGACGCGTCGGCCCCTATTTTTCGGTGGGAACATTAAATACGTCTATAACGTTATATATCCTAGCCTAAGGCGACCTAACATGTCGGATGTAATAGTTGATAACATTCCTGGCGTGTCGGCCCGTACTTCTCGGTGGTAACATTACATACGTCTATAACGTTATATATCCTAGCCTAAGGCAACCTAAGATGTCGAATGTAATATTTTACAACATTCCTAGCGTGTCGTCGCCTGCTTCTCGATGGGGACATTATATACGTCTTTAACGTTGTATATCCTAACCTAACGCAACCTAAAATCTGGGATGTAATATTTTACAGCATTCCTGGCATGTCGGTCCCTACGTCTCGGTGGGAACATTCTATACGTCTATAACGTTGTATATCCTAACCAAAGGCAACCTAACATCTCGGGTGTAATATTTTACATCATTCCTGACGCGTCGTCGCCTACTTCTGGATGGGGACATTATATACATCTATAACGTGGTATATCCTAGCCTAAGGCAACCTAACATCTCGGATGTAAAATTTTACAACATTCCTGGCATTTCGGCCCGTAGTTCTCGGTGGTAACATTATATACGTCTATAACGTTATATATCCTAGCCTAAGGCAACCTAACATCTCGAATGTAATATTTAACAACATTCCTGGCCTGCTAGCCCGTACTTCTGGGTGGGAAAATCATATACGTCTATAGCGATATATATCCTAACCGAAAGCAACCTAATATCTCGGATGTAATATTTTACAACATTCCTGTCGCGTCGGATCCTACTTTTCGGTGGGAACATTATACAAGTCTATAACGTTGCATATCCTAACGTAAGGCAACACAACATCTCGGACGTAATATTTGACAACATTCCTGGCGTGTCGTCGCCTGCTTCTCGATGGGGACATTATACACGTCTATAACGTTGTATATCCTAACCTAACGCAACGTAACAACTGGGATGTAATATTTTACAACATTCCTGGGATGTCGGCCCCTACGTCTCGGTGGGAACGTTATATACGTCTATAACGCTATATATTCAAACTTAAGGGAACCTAACATCTCGGATGTAATATTTTACAACAGTCCTGGCGCGTCGTCGCCTACTTCTCGATGGGGACATGAAATACATCTATAACGTTGTATATGCTAACCTAAGGCAACCTAACACCTCGAATGTAATGTTTTACAACATTCCTGGCATGTCGGTCCCTACTTCTCGGTGGGAACATTGTATACGTCTATAACGATATATGTCCTAGCCTAAGGCAACCTAACATCTCGAATGTAATATTTGACAACATTCCTGGCGTGTCGTCGCCTGCTTCTCGATGGGGACATTATATACGTCTATAACGTTGTATATCCTAACCTAACG